>OY282641.1:51288138-51944625 GCA_958299015.1 Tetanocera ferruginea | reverse complement strand
GGTGTCCAATTCACCAGCTTGTAAACATAGTTGAATTGTTGAGTAAAAGTTTTTATTACATCAGATTCGTTAACATTTGCTATTTGTAGTGTCAGCGAAGGGCCCCTATCGCTCAAGGGCCCCGGTGCTCTGCACCGTCTTGTACCTATGGAGTTAAGCCGCTGATGATTGCATATAAGGTAACTTTTTATAGCTTATAACTGAACAAGAGCATCATATTTACTTTGGGCAAATGTTTATTACATCCATGATAGCATTAACAAGGTAGTCGTGACAGTTCTTTTGGCAAACATAAGTTATCAAAATAGAATTAATTTGAAAGCACTTAAAAAGTGCTGATACAGATGATGATTTAACAACAAGACTATAGTTTTAGCAATTTATGTTCGCTACTGTGAAATAAGTCTGCTACCACTACTACTTTGTTAATTATATCATGAAACAATCCAGAAAAAGATGAAGTAGTCAATCGTCTGTCGATAATTTTTTAATTTGTTTTTCCTAATGTATGCTCATGTACCTAACCTGTTTGCTTGTAGATAACACTCCTTTAATAATAAAATACTAATAAAAATATTATTTTGGGTAAATCTAGAAGCTGTGTAGAGTAAAATATCGATTACTTAAAGTTAACAACTTAATTCCCTTGAGTCCGGGATATTTCGGATTTGATCAAGTCTAACTCTGTGACTCGTATTATCCTATCCTGGAATATAATACTCAAACATACATACATACTAAGCATACAAACTTACTGCTGACATTTGGCAAAGAATAATATAGCTCTGGATGATAGTAATGATAAAGTCCAACACTGCCTGGCTGCTGTTTTAGAAGATTCTTTTCCGCCATGATCGCTTTTAGGACAACTCTTTTGACTAATAACAAAAAAAACTTCCTTTAGGGTAACTGATGTCCCGACTAAAAACACAACTTAAGCACTCCAGCTCCTAGAATGAACTAAATTCTTTCCGAGATTGATAAACTCGCCCATCAAATCGGATGATGACGATGAACAAAATAGAATAAAATAACTAAAACCATATCTTTAATATATAAACAAAAGCCAAGTTAATTCAATAGAGATAATGACTTGGATGGCATTCATTACACAGTTTTGATTTGTAAAGGGACAGAAGAGAAAATTCTTAAATACCTGGGTAGAGGCTCATATCAGGCGTTACTGATTATTTCTTAAGACGACACCTGCTCCTGAATAATTTTGCTAATGCATTGCAAGTATTTTGTATGGGATGCATGTTTCAAATCTTCATTCTCATTCTGCAAACAGCGCTCGCCTATCGTAAAATTGAAGTCGACTTTATAGCATTGCCTGTTGTTGCTTGCTTTGGCTTATCACCAAAGCAAAACTATGACTGACGGCGATAATGCTTTATGAGACATTTGCTTTGACGATTTTCTTTAATCTTGAATCCGAATCTGTCGTTAGACAGATATATGTATATTTTTAATAGATTATATTTTTAATATAAAAATGAAATTCAATCAAATTAATTATTGCTGCCGTTGTTCTATAAGTGTTTTTAGATGTTTCGTAGATGTCCGAGAAAATTCTTTGACTTTGTTAATATGAAGCGAAAATCTAGCGGCTCTCCATCGTATATGTTTAAAGGTAATGCCAATTCGTCTTTTCCTCATAAAATCACCAATTTATTTGCAGAACATTTCAAGAATGTATTTTGTCAACCATCTACAAAATTTGTAATTTCTTCCCCCAGCGCACCTGTTATGGTTGAAATATAACACAGAAAGAGATTTTTAATGCAATAAAATACTTGAATTTATTAAAGCGACCAGGACCAGATCTAACACTTATTGGTGCGATCTGTAGACCAACTGCATTTGACGTTGTACATAATTTTTAATAAATCACTGTCTTGTGGGACATTTCTTTCATATTGGAAAACATCCAATCTTACACCAATTTACAAGTAGGGTCAATTCGAAATTATAGAAGCATAGCAATTTTGTCAGATAATCCAAAACTCTTTTAAAAATTATTTGTGATAAGCTAACATGACTCATCAACCCACTTCTGAATGAGCAGCAACACGGGTTCCGTCCAAAGGGACTTTCTACTACCACTAATCTAATGATCATGGTATCGGATGTTATAATCAAAATGGAAAAAGGACTCCAAATAGATGATGTTTGTACTGATTTCAGTAAAGCCTTCTATCGAGTGGATCACAGCATTCTAATATAAAAATAAGAAAAACTTGGTCTTGTGGGGTCCACACTAAGTTGGATAAAATCATATCTCGACTGCAGGTCCACAAGGTAGTGGAGTTTGGTCCTCTTCTTTTTAACATATGGGCAATTCCAAACTGGCGTTGTGTACGTTTTGTACGAAAAAAATTAAAAAAAAAATAATGAAGAAGTCTAAGTTTTCAAAACTTTATATTTGCATAGTAATTAAGTAGCACTATATTAAGTAAAAAAATTATAACAGTCGAGTCTAAGAAATAAAAGATATAAGCAAAAATATGCAATGGCGTGACGTTACAAAAAACAAGTGGTTTTCGATTAGAAAATTTGCAAAACTCTGCGAATTGGGCAAGATTTTTTATACAAAACTTTATTTGGCGTGACGTTACTGGCGTTACGTCGATTCGATATAAATAAAACATAAAGTTAAGCTATTATATACTAGGTCGTAGCAATCGCTTAGCAAATGCATAGATACAAATTAGTTGGGTCGCTCGCTTTAAAAAATGTTTTCTTAAAACTATAAAAGGAAAGATATTAGGGATATTCACACTGCCTTGGGTTGTTGGGTAGATTGGCAAATGTCATACATTTTGTTTTTGTAAAAGTGCCATTCTACCCAAGAATCCATCTACTGATGGTTTGGGTAGATTGATTGAGTACTTTTTTCATGGGTTACCACCTTTTCCAAGAGTACCCAGCAGTTATTTTGGAGACAATTGGAAAAACCAACTAGTTTATTTCTAGTGAAATTGGAGTTAGTTGCGAACTAGTCCAAAAGACGCTCAGAATAGAATAGTTTGAATTCATTTTTATATTCTTAGTTTTTCTTGTCAGCAGGCACACACAAAATCAAAAAAACAGATACGCTCAAAACGTGTTTTGGTTCGGTTTTTTCATTTAGATTACGAACTTTTATTAACTTTCGCAAACATTTTCGATGAAAATGGTAAATGGTAAATACAGGTAAAACTTTATACAAAAATTTAATTAGTTATATTGTATGTACCCGTGTTCTGAATAAGGCGAATAATAGGGCTTACTAATGACCACTTCTGGACTGTACCAAAACGGACCAGCTTAGAACTATTCATAATGGAACTAGTACAGATATAGGCAAAAACGAATGTTTATGGGAACAATTGTCTTTTCCTATGACATCAACCCGTAAAAAGCGTCAGTTCGTTCAATGTAAAAGGGTATTGTAGTGGGACCAGTACTGGCACCTTTTGGAACTAGTTTAGAACTATTCTAAATCTGGTCCATTTATGTGCAGGGTAGGCAATAATTGAATTGACAAAAAACTAAAACAAAGTAAACAAATAATAAGTGAATAAAATAGACAAATGCGTTAAAATGAGTTATTTTAAAATTTTTGAGATAAAAATTATTAAATGCCGCAAAGTTCACGCTAAAAATTACTCCTATATAAAATAACTTTTTTACGCCCGTACAATGGCCTAAATTTTGCGCTCATAAAATGACATAAATAATATGGTGGCAACTCTTTTCTAGCTGTCACTCATCTCTCATCAGCTGTTGTTCTACAAAGTACTCAATTGCAGTTAAGGGTGCTCGCAGTAATCAAAAGTACTCAATCTACCCGTATCCAACTACTCAAGTCAGTGTGAATACCCTTATTATCTCTTCCGATTATCTTAAACGAAAAAATTAACATTTTTTAATGCATTCCACTTTTTTTCCAGTATTATGGGCCAAAGTCACGTGTGAGGTCATTACTATATATAAAACAAGTATATATATTTTGTATAAATATCTCAAACGGTACAAAAGTTATGAACAATAAAGTGAAATGTATGTCAGAAAAAGAAATTGCAAAAAAATGAGTAATTTGGCCATCATAATTCTATGTTGGTGAAAAGTTTATTTTGTTTATAAAATTAAAAAAAAAATCACTTTTTGAGATATAGCCAAATAAAAGTTTTTTTTTAAAAAGTTGGCAACTCTAGCATACAAATTTCAAAAATATTAAATTTTTTCTAAATCGCTTTTCTATAGCTTTCTAATGTTACTTCATTTACGAAAATAAGGTAATTTTAAGATTGTTTCTTTTATAAAAAATTGGTATCTCCATAATTTTTGAAAAAATTGCTATAAAAAAACAAATAACTTATATTCTTAAAAGTAGAAAAGGAACCTATAGGCAAAATTTCAAGTTTGGAGCTGTATTTTTCAAAGTGGTGTTGGTCAGTTAACACGCATCGATGATGTTATTCGTAAGGAACTATATTTGTCCATCCTGCAACAAAATCTACCAGGTGTTATGGAAACTAAACCTCTGCACGAATGCACTCGTTTTTTCTACAAGAGTATAACCAACCGTGCAGAGTTCAGAGCTTAACAGAACGCTGTTAGCCAAGCAGAGGTTATCCAATTCATTTAATGACAACAAACGAATACTGTAGCGCAGTCGTCAGCTTCAAACATAACCATGCTCGTTGTTTGCTTTAACAGAACACGATGTTGTTCGTTTTATAAAAACCGAACACTTTGATAACAGCGAAAAATGCACCAATCACACCTAACACAGCAGAAGCTTGCTTCAGGGCTGCCACTCTCAAACATTTTTTTCTACCAAATTTCATCCAAAAACTTACCAAAATGAAAAAGAATTTACCAAACACAAAACAATTTTATTTTTGAGTTAAAGAAACAATACATTTCTCGTATTTTTTCATTAAATTCACATTTATTATACGCTTGAAGATGTTTTATCGCTTTCCACATTGGTCGCCTTCTTTCTAATTACAAATCTAAACAGAAATAACATAATCGATATATAATAACATTAGAATATAAATTTTAAGAAAATCAATTTATTAAAAATAAAAACTTACTTATCCATCTCAGCCATGATACAAAAATACAGGTAGCATTGACAGCTGCTTAGTTTCTCTTGAAAAGGGAACTGACTGCTGTCAAAAACGGCAGTCAAAGCAAAGCACCTACTGGCCACATTCAGAGTAGTAAACTGTTGTGACAAAGTACCTAGGACCTAGGTGAGCTATGTTTTAGCTAAATGGGTTGCTATATGAAGCGTCTTAAAGTTGTCAAGTTGACGCAATGTAAGTCTATGTACTATTTATGTATAGCCAATTACAATAATTTATACTATTTATTTATTATTTTCTATTTTAAGTGCTGATGTTTTTCATGCGCGTATTTGTGATATTAAGTACTTCAAAAATATCTAATATTTAACTGCACTCTAAAAAAGTCATATACAAGTTTTAAGTATTTTACTATATGTTGAAAATTATTTCCCACCACCTCAGATTGATGTATATGTAATTAATAAACACAGATTCAAAGTTGACGTTTTAATTTCTGAACAGTTAAGATAGTAGTGTACATTTTCGCGTCTCCCACCTCATCAGTTTTACTGAGCGCTATAAAATTTAAATTTTACTCAAGTGTTGGCAATGTTGAGTATGCTGAATGTGCCCTTTGTATTATGTTGTTTGCTTATGAGCGCTCGTTTCTTCGATATATTTTTTAAAAATTTAAAGAAGTCGACGGAAACGTCAATACTATCTCTATTTTTGCATCATGATCTTAGTGATCAATCAATTTCTTCCTAAGCCGACGATCTAAGCAACTGCCAAATTAACATTTTTGATATTTTGCTATGCGTTCATTCGTGTAATTTTCACTTGATGCGTTCAATTATATATTTTCAATCATAAGAGGGTGCTGCATAATGAGCATGATTGATATAATTTTAACACAACCATTTTTTGAATTGCAACTTATTTTAAATTTTCATTGATTTTAAATTTACCAAACCAAGACGAAATCTTTTTACCAAATTTGGTAATATTTTACCAAAACGGCAGCCGTTTATTTATATATATATTAAGCGCAGTAAAGAACACTAAAGAACACGGCATAACACCGAGCGTTCTGCTGTTGTTTACATAACTTTCCAATCATTGCATTTTTCTTTGGCGAATCGTGCTAACATTGATTCAGTTTTCATTTCTTCTTGTTCTGCTCAAACGACGAGTGCTCTCTGTAGTGTAATGCTTGATTTCATGAAACGCATTTCGAGCGCACTCGTGCAGAGGTTTAATGGAAACTATGGATTTTGTTGGTTAAAAAGTATGTTGTCATCAAGACAATGATCCAAAGGACACTGCACATGTTGTCAAAGACTGGATAAGAAAACCAAAAATTTGGTAATTTGGGATTACATGCCCATATCGCATCCAGGATATCAAATAAGCAAAAGAATACTAAACATGATATTAACAATAATATTTTTCTTACAAAAATTGTGAAAAAACAATTATTGGTCAAATCCCATGGTCAAAATAATTTTTTCAATAAATTTTCTTTGAGTTAGTTTTTGTGCTAGAAACAATAATTTGAATCAAAATTGTGGAATACTAATTTACCCTATAGCATTCGTAAATAGTTGCACTCAGTTGCGGGACACCATGTATATATATGATATACTATAGCAGCCCACAAAGCATCGATCTTTTACCATTAAGTTTATTTAATTTTTAAAAAAATATACTTTCATTTCGACCACCTTTTATAAATAAGAACTTTCATAATTCTTTATATATTTATTTATATTTAACCTCAATTCAAACACATTTCCAAGATTTTATGTATTATATGTAAAGATGTTGAACTAAATCTTAAACAACTATCCCTATATTTAGTAAAATTTTCTTCTTATCGCTATCTTATAAAGATCATCTAAAAATATCTTAATTATTGATAAATAATATTTTTATTTTTTGTTTCTTTTTGTTTAAATTCGTTTAAATATATTGTAGTCTGATTAAGACTACAATTCTGTGGTCCTTATGGCACTCGTGTCTACATGTACGAATCTACTGGATATCGTTCAGCCTCTTCAAGCATATGTCTGAAGTCCATGGCTTGACCGGTGCGTAGATCTCCATTCATGAACCCTTTGTTATTGTGGTTGTTCAAGTGATTGGAGCTGTTGGTTCGATTTTTCAGATGACCGTTCATGAGACTGACATGATTGCTTATAGTTGGCACTGCACCAGGCACATTGTTCTCCAAATCATGCAAAATAGCATCGGTCTGGTCTGTGGGATTGGTCCGCGTGGTCACGTTGTTTGAATTTAAATAAGGATTCGTTGTGTTGACTTCATTACTTTCAGACTCACTTTGTTGCAGATTCTGAATGTGAGTGCGTATAATTTTCTCAAATTCACGTTGTACCGAAGGACTGTCCGTGTCACCATCTACCTGTAATTCGTTTTATTATAGTGAATATAGAAAGTGAATGTAGACATTGTTTAATTCTAATTATTCATTTATCAACTTACTATTTGAAGCCTATTGCTATTGTCCATTGCTTTGAGCATTGGTAGGGTTAACTCACGAAACAGCTCTAGTCTTCGTCGGAATGAAGAAACCGTATCGTCAATACGGCCACGTCCAAGTTGTAACTTTGAGCAGTCAAGTAAGACAACTGGGGGACGTTGTTTATACTGCAAATATTGGATAGAATGAAGTGTTTAATTAATTATTTTAGTTAAATCAATGTTGATTGTGTATTCAAATTATTCAGCATAGTTAATGAGAATTTTTTAATATAAGTGAATTCATTTAATTTGATAAATCTTTTTTAACACTTTTTAAGAGAGTTGGATACAAAATTATCACTAAGCTTAGCATTTGTTTTAAACTGAAAAGGTAATACCTAAAAGGGTGTAAGTATATTCTAGGTATGTGCAGATGTCATTTCGCGGATGCGGATAATCGAAATTCAGATCCGCGGATGCAGATGTTTTCATTAAAATTAGAAGATATTTTTAAGAATTGATCATATTATTTTTTTAAGAAATTTCCGTATGAGGTAAAAATTAATATAGCGCATTTAAAACAAAACAATTGAAGCACATACAATTAAATTTAATAGAATAACTTAAAAAATTAATTAACATATACATACATAAAAATTGATGAGCCTCTTATAAAGTCAGTACAAGAAAAATATAAAAAACATTATTCATAAACTTCCAAAAACGATAAAAACCTTTTATAAACCTTGATGAAAAATGCAGTAAATTTAGAATAGCTCTGAACTAGTTCCATAGAAGGCTTGTACTGGTCCCACTACAATCCCTTTTTGCATTGAACGAACTGATGCTTTTTATGGGTTGAAAAACAATTGCCCGCAACATTTCTTTTTCCCTGTATCTGTACTAGGTCCATTATGAATAGTTTTTAACTAGTACGTTTTGATACAATCCAAAAGTGGTCATTTGTAAGCCCTATTATTAGCCTATTTTGTAACACGGGTTTGAACAATAATAAATAATTAAAGTATTGTATATAGCAAACATGGCCAAAGTACGGCTCGCGAGTGAGGCTCTTTGAAAGAAAGAATGTGGTTCTCGAAAATAAATAAAACAATTAAATAAAATTTAATAATTCATTAAAATTGTTATAAAATTAGAAGTCATATGTATAATTAGGGTATTCACAAGGGCTCTTAAAGTCATATGTCTTTAATTTTTAACATGAAAAAATATACCAATCTGCTCCACGAACCACGCTGAAAACACTATTCTACTTCGGTTTGTATGTTTGACGCTATTCACGTGGTTTTATTCGCAAAACTCATGCTGGAAACGATGGATATTCACTCTATCGGAGCCGCTCCCCAGATGACAATGGTAGAACATTCATCACTCAATTGAATGGAGCGGATGTCGTGATTGAAACCACATGGATCATGACATATTCGGTAATATCATATGCTAAGGCATTCTAAACACATATCAATGTTAAGTATTGCAGTTCAGTGCGATCTATTAAGTAAGTATGCATATACGTTACCAAAGGAAGTGATATGGCGGTTATTGGCGTTGAACAAGATGAAATCAGCATGTTTCAAATGGGCCGATACGTGAACTGCAAGGAAGCACTCTGGATAATATTTTCATTTGTCATTCATGAACATCATCCGACTTTTGTTTATCAGGCAGTTCAATTGTGGAAAGGTCAAAGAGTGTATTTCTACTCAGAGAACGGAGCACAGTGAGTGGAAAGACCACAAGCAACAACATTAATAAGTTTTTTTCAACTTGCGCCAGTGGTCCGTTTGTGAGAACATAGCTTTACTTGGAGATGTCTCGATAGTGCACATGGAATGCATCGTCGAAGAAATGGTTACACAGAAAGCTCGGCCAACCAGTAGATGAATATCCTGGTGTGTTTTCAACTGATGCATTGGGACGAATTTATACAATTCTTCCAAGAAACTACTATTTCTTCTTCCTCCGGTTGCTTTTGGTTAATGTGCGCGGTTCGACTCCATTTAAGTCATTGCGGACAATGGATGGTATGGTGTGTGCAACTTTTTGAGAAGCATGTCAAAATTTACAGTTGCTTGAACACGACAATCACTGAAATCAAACGCTAGCAGTGCAATTGCTTCTTATGATCATTTCAACATGTCAATCTTCAAACTCACGTCAATTATGGGATACGTAGAAGAATGACATTCTCAAAAGAACTACTGAGAATCGGTAATGGAAAAATTCCAGTACATACTGTGAGTGGTTTAGTTTCGATTCCACCTGCTATTTTCCAATTCACTTCAGCGAAAGATGAACTCATCAATAATGTATATTTGAATATTGGTCAAAATTATTGTAACTACGATTAGTTGGATGACCAATGACTTGAATTGGACGATAAGAATCAAATTCTGGTAGAATTGCGGTCATACAATTCGATCGATCACGTAGAAAACGATGACGAAGTCGTCAATTATCCAGTAGAATTTTAAACTCTTCGGATTTGCCTGGCATGGCATCACATCATTTGCGTCTTAAAGTCAGATCTGTCATAATTTTGCTACGAAATCTTCATGCCCCGAAACTTTGCAATGGAACTCGACGATGGAATTGGGACGAATGAACAATCTGATAGTGGCAAGGATTTTGAAAGGGCCGTTCAAGGGAGAAGAATGCCAAATTCAGCGAATTCTTTTGACTTCAACCGATATTCAGTTCCAGTTCAAACGCATTTAGTTCACAGGGAAACTTGCATTTCCAATGACCATAAATAAGTCACTGCAGAGAAGGACGCCGCCTACAAAGCCACCCTGCAGTCGGTTGTAACGCGTGCTGTTATGGAGCGATACCGAGAGAAGAGGAGGGAAGAGAGACGCATTTTCAGGCGAAAAAACGAGACGCGGAAATGCGTGACTGCGAGAAAATTGAGATGCATGGCGACAGGAATGAGACTCGAAAATTTTTCGAAAAAATTAGACGCCTGGCCGATGGTTTTAAGACCGGAGCCTCTTCCTGCAAGGACGAGAATGGGAATCTAGTGACAGATATCCAGAGTACACTGATGTTATGGAGGGAGTACTTCTCTAGACTTTTAAATGGCGACGCTGACAACAATCCCGCCAGTGGAGTTGATATCCCGGAAACCCCAATTATGGATGACAGAGTTGAAGTTCCGCTGCCCGACTATAACGAGGTCTTAACAGCTATAGCTCGGCTTAAAAACAACAAAGCCGCAGGAGCCGATGGCCTACCGGCTGAGCTGTTTAAGACCGGTGGCGAAGCTCTGTTTAAATGCATTCACAGACTTCTATGCAGAATATGGTCGGAAGAATGCATTCCAGATGATTGGAACCTCAGTGTGCTCTGCCCAATCCACAAGAAAGGCGATCCCACCATTTGCGCCAACTACCGTGGGATTAGCCTTCTTAATATCGCATATAAGGTCCTGTCGAGCGTATTGTGTGAAAGACTGAAGCCCATCGTCAACCAATTGATTGGACCTTATCAGTGTGGCTTCAGACCTGGAAAGTCCACCATTGACCAGATCTTCACGCTCCGACAAATCTTGGAAAAGACCCTCTTGGTCTTTTCTTGGAAAAGAAGAGACCCTCTTTTCTTGGTCGAATCTTGGAAATCGATTTCAAAGCCGCCTTCGACAGTCCAATAAGGAGTCACCTATATGCCATCATGTCTGAATTTGGTATTCCTGCGAAGCTAATACGTCTTTGCAGGATGACACTGAACAACACCAGCAGTGCAGTGAAAATCGGGAAGGACCTCTCCCTTTCTTTCGATACCAAGCGAGGTTTCAGACAAGGTGATTCCTTATCGTGCGACTTTTTTAATATAGTCATGGAGAAGATCATCCGAGCTGCTGACCTGAGACGCAGTGGCACAATAATAAGAGTGTTATTTTCTATAAGAGTGTTATGCTGCTGGCGTATGCTGATGATATTGACATCATTGGCCAAAATACGCGCGAAGTCAGTGCAGCATTCTCCAGGCTAGAAAAAGAGTCGAGTCGAATGGGTCTTGCAGTGAACGCAGATAAAACGAAGTATCTTGTGTCAACAAACAAACAGTCCCAGCGTCTTGGAAATCACGTCACTGTTGACAACACCTCCTTTGAGGTAGTGAAGGACTTTGTTTACCTAGGATCCAGCATTAACTCCTCCAACGATATCAGTATTGAGATTAAACGAAGGATAACTCTTGCCAACAGGTGTTACTTTGGGCTCAGTAGGCAATTGAGAAGCAGAGCTCTCTCTCGACGAACAAAACTGACGCTCTATAAGTCAATAATCATGCCCGTCCTACTATACGCATCACAAACCTGGACGTTGAGCAGCTCTGATGAAAGGACTTTGGGAGCGTTCGAGAGAAAAATCCTTCGCAAGATCTATGGTCCAATCTGCGTCAATGGCGAGTACCGAATACGATGGAACCACGAGCTGTATGAGCTATATGCCGACATCGATATAGTCAAGCGTATTAAAATAGAGCGGCTTCGCTGGCTAGGTCATGTCGAGAGAAT
Organism: Tetanocera ferruginea; assembly: GCA_958299015.1. Taxonomy (NCBI): domain Eukaryota; kingdom Metazoa; phylum Arthropoda; class Insecta; order Diptera; family Sciomyzidae; genus Tetanocera; species Tetanocera ferruginea. Next base: position 51,932,544 of record OY282641.1, on the reverse strand, counting down.
GAACGACGAAGCTCCAGCGAAAAAGATATTGGATTCGGTACCCAGCGGTGGCCAACGCAGACGAGGAAGACCTCATCTCCGTTGGAAAGGCCAGGCATTGGATAACCTGACAACGCTTGGAGTTTCCAACTGGCTAAGTAAGTATAAATAAGTCACAAGGGCAGTAGTTGAAAGTGTGTGGCATAAATCTGGAAATGTCATGCTTTTCACACGGCCATCTATAAGTGGCGTGGTACCGGTTATGGTTTTTATCGAAAAAGTCACATATTAACTGTTATTTTTTAACTTTTATTTTTTCCGACAAAAATAAAAGTTATTCTGTGCCTTATATTTTTTCGGGCAAATCTAACAGTTACTTTTGACTTTTATACTATCGGTCAGAAATAACAGTTATTTTCTGCATTGTATTTTTTCGGTCAAAAATATCAGGCAATTTGTGTTTTTTCAAAGGCTGTTTTACCGACTAAGAAACTATTGGTACCATTATTTTCGTCTCATTGGTGCGCACAATTTACATATGGTATCAATAGTTTTTTAATTGGTCAAGCGGCCTTTAAAAAAATACAAAGTACAAATAAAAATACAATATTTTTGACTAAAAAAATAAAAGTCACAAAATAACTGTTATTTTTGACCGATAAAATAAAAGTCGAAAGTAACCGTTATTTTTTTCCGAATAAATAAAAGGCAAAAAATAACAGTTAATTTTTAACTTTTATAGAATCAGTCGAAAATTTAAAAGGCACTTAATATTCGTGAAGCTGAGGCCTGGTATCATAATGGTATATTTGAAATAGCCATGCGACATTTTTTTCTTTGTGTCTCTTTCATTTAAAAATTGTAAAATAACAGTTAAAAAAGTAAAATAACATTGGATTTTCAAAATCAGTTTCATGAAAATCACTCAAAATTGCGCACATATTATCCGATTTTGAAAAAATTTAGAAAAGACCTATCGTAAAAAAAGGTAAAGTTAAAAATATGTTATTTCGATTTAAGTCAGCATTTGCTCATTGGATAAGTAATACCGTATATTTATCAATTTAGAGAAATTTTTATGAAACGGATTTTGGAAAATACGATGGAAAATTAGAAATTGTGAATTTTTTTCTCCAGTTTCGGAAGTCAATCGGAATTATTTTTGTAATTATTAAACTTAATTCTGCAGAGTTTGTGTTATCGATGCTTAAAAGTGGCGAGTGACTCAACATATTTTCCTCAAATTTGGGATTTTGTCTTACTTTTGAATTAATTTATTTCGAAATATTTCAAGTTTCCTTAGTGGGCTCCATGCTAGAAGTTGAAAAGATGACTCAAATCGAAGTATTGCAAACAACCTCTCAAGTGGTCAGAATCAGAACATAACAAAAATTAAACATGTCTAGTAAGTCGGATCGAAATTAAAATTTCACTAGACACCGACTCAAAAGCTAAAAAGGACTCTTAAAAACAATTTCTGTATAATTTTGTTTGGATCGGAGAAATCTTCATGGAGCGGTTTTGGTTCTTCTGGACGTCTTTTATGCAGAAAACGATTTTTTTGCAAAAACTTTTTTTTCTACAGAATGCATACCACAGATAAGCAAAAAACTAAAGATTTGTATGGTACATATATATTTACTTAAAAAAAATTTTGAAATTTTTTGCGTTTGCAAACTCTTTTCAGACCCCAAAAAGTCCATATTTCGTCATATCATAATATGAAATATGAAATATATATCGTATGGTGCGGTTTAACCAAAACTAAGTGTCACAATTATATAAAATGTGAGAAATTGATATTCAAAAGCTTCCTTCAGCTCAATTATTATTTAATTGCCATAATAACTGTCCGGCTCATTTTTTGTTCTCCATACAAAATCGATCCGTCTTAATGTGCAATCTGAAGGAATAAAATATGACTAATTTCTCCTTTCAATCTGAAGGAATAAAGTATGACTAATTTAGTAGATTATGCATCAACCAAAATCGATTTGAAATATACATTTGGGGTTTTCACTCAATTCATAAAACGTCTGATTGCTTTTCAAGTTATTCACTTTGATTGAATACAATTTTGCTTGGTACTACAATAATTTGGGGGGGGGGGGTTAAACCCTGAAACTCCCCCTTTGGTTGCGCTAATGACTATGTATATACTAAGTGTTAATACGTGTTCAAATTTTTTATGGTTTATTAAAAATTTTCAGTTTCGGGTGTTGCAAGATCAAAACTAAGTGAGATTTTTTCCGAGCTCTTGGTTAAGTTTTAGGGTTTTGACGTAGAATACGTCTTACCTTTCGATATTAGGGCACCATGTATGAAAAATTTGAATTGCAGTTTTGGAGCTTCACGAAATTGGCTATTGTGAAGAAACTAATGGACCGATTTGCTTCAAACAAATTTCATTAAATAGATTAAACTTGAAATTTTATATTTCTTTATAATTCTGTGTGCAAACTTTTCTATTTTTTCTTCAAAACCATCTCAAACTTTATGCATTTTTCCAACTTTAAATCGCTATAAAAACGTTCATATATACTAGAAATGTCTGGATTATAGCTAAATTGATAAAATAGAATACAATACATAATAGTATATGATTTGTATGTGATTTTATAAAAAATCGTCGTTTTTCACGCAAAAAATGTGCAAAAAATTAGGATTTTTTTTAATCCTTCATAACTCGAAATCGGCTCCAAGAAAATGGATGAAAATTTTTATCAGTAAAATAGAAGAGTTCATCTTTCATTTGAGGGGTGTACCAAATGTGCGATTGAAAAGATGTAAGTGGGTCTATTTAACATTTGAAGGTGAGCAAGTTTATTTTTTCACTTAAATTTTTGTGCATACATTTTGTTTTTGTTTTAGTTTTTTTTGCATTTCGGTATTATTTCCTAAAAGAAAGCAACAATAACAAAAAAACCTACATAACAATTCTTTTGCCTTGCTGTTTGGTTTCTTCTTCTTATCGTTATCATAAAGAAACATATATCATAAATATAACAAAAAATATAACAAAAACCAATTGTACAAGGAATGTTTTATTTTATTATCCTATTATTTATTATTATTATACTATTATACATTATGCTATTTTATATTACAATTATGTATATAATGTTATTTCTTCTTCTGGTCCTAAGCATATTATTTATTTTACTTTATTTATTTTCCATTTTCTTTAACAGTGTACCACTTAGACTACGTATTCTACGTCTAATGTGATGGCCGTGTCTCTGACGCAACCTGTCTGTTTTTTAGGTTCGGTGGACAAAGTTTTAACACTGATACTGATGTTTTTTACATCAGTTTATTTTATAAGTGGAACAAAATTATCTTATTCTATTAAACGAGCAATATTTGTATATATATTTGGAATTGCGTTCTCGAAAACGGCACTAACGATTTCGATGAAATTTTCAATATAGATGAAGAGGGGGCTGTAAAATCGATCCAGCTACGAAATTTTTAGTTCTTTCTTTTTTATTTGCAGTAAGTTTACAAAATTCTAAATGCCTTATAAAAATTCGAAATAAATTAAGATCAAATTTACTCTAAGAATTTTTTAATCGGTCTTAAAACAAAACAAAAAGTTTTAACATTTTTCAATCGGCCGTCTGGAGAGGATGAAGTGACAAATTCACATTTTGTAAATATCATAAGGTGTGAACAGACCACATAGTACAACAACTTTACGGTTAAAAATCTTAGAGTAATTTTTAAACAATACATTGAACTAATACATATGTTAATCCTTTTTTTTAGAATTGATACGATTAAAAATACTAGACATATTTTTAGTCAAAGCTGTACGTAAATTTAATTAATTGGGAATACAATTTGAATTATGGTAACTTAGGTTAAAAATTGAATACAAAATAACTAAAAGACTAATAAAAGCTGTATTTTGCTTACATTTTGTTCATGCTATCGCAAGCAATAGGATGTGACAAAAAATAAAAATATTGCACTATGCAATTGTTACATTAAATAATTAATAAAATAAGATTATAATAATAAAAAATTAATATTTATCGACCAGCCTTAACCAAAACAACTTATCCGACTGAGCCACGACTCTGATGATTTCTGCTCAACCCAATAACAACCGGTTGCTGTTTTAGATGCAAAGATCATATTAAGTGAATAGAAAACGACATCTTCCTGTGGATTTTGTAGTACTGCCACACTCATATACAATTACACTTTCTTTTTTATATGAAGTGGGAAAATTTCGCAGGCCTTCCGCTCCGATAGCACAAAAGGCTAAATTGCCTATTGGGATGCTGCGAATCAGTTCGTTCAAAACAAAACCAACACAACCAAAAAAGAAAAACAAAGAAAGCAGCAGACACAACATGCAAGCAGCTAATGATTGATTTTCTTATATAAAAATCTAGATTATTCTTTTAAGGTTTTGCTATTTTGTGACTTTAATATTAAAGTAACAAAATCCAAAATTAGATTTTCGTTTAGCGCAGGATATATCTGATACTTTAGTGTAAATATTATGTTTGAACGATAATATTATAGGCTGTAGGTATGACCTTAAAAAAATTTGTTAAAAATCTGCATACAAATCGCGCTGCAAGACGTAATTCTACGTAAAAAAACCGAAAATGCATTTTTTGAGATATGAACAGTTTACTTTTTTTTTTAAAAAGTAGGCAACTCTAACAAAAAAATTCCAAAAGTATTTTATTTTTTATTAATAATCGCTTTTCAATTGCTTTCTAACGATACTTCATTTACAAAAATAGGGATAACAAATGACAGAGGTATGATTTATTGAAAATTACTCCATTTTCACTTTGATCAAAAATTGCTATCTTCATAACTTTAGAAAAAATTGCGACATAAAAAAATAACTTCTATTCTTGTAAGTGGAAAAAGAGCATGAGGTTAATTTTAGGAAAAAAAAAATGTACTTAGGCTTGGAATGGCCGGCATAAGTTCAGCATAAGTAAATTATCAAAATAATTAAACCAAATATAAAAAAAATATAAAACCAAAACAAATTTCGTTTAGTTGAAAAACGAAGTTGTCATAAAATAAAAATGCATTTAAAGTTAATTGAAAAATATGATCTTATATGTTGTTTCTAAGATAAAGTTGGCATTTCCGATACATTAAAAACCGTAAAACATTTGAACATACGGCAGGAATCTGAGCGGAGCTCGGTCGCCCAGGTACTATCATATAATTTAAAAACATGTTGCAGATCACCGTATATATATATACATTGCAAATAATTATGAATAAATCGAAAAAATCAAGTAAGGTATATCTTCGACTTCCGAAAATAAAATACCCCCACGGCCGATTCGTATGGTACAAAATTTTTTTAATTGTAGCTCTTTTTGTATGAGATTTCAAAATATGTACTATTTTCATGACGTCTAAAATACATTCATATCAAATTGTTTTACTGTAAAGTAAAGACAAGCCTCTTTATAAAGTTTTCAATTTGGGGTTGTATGGGAGGTGAGCGTGTTTTTGAGTGGTTGACGACAATTATTCAAAACGTCTCAGTTTTGTTATAAAGTACACAAACATCCAATTTCAGTTCTGTAGCTTAAATATTAGCCTATTTATATATGTCACTATTTCACTATTGTGAGCTGTATGGGAGGTGGGTGTGTTAATAGGTGGATGACGCCCACTTTTCTTAGACGATTTAGTTTTTATATAAAACACAAACGTATCAAATTTTTTTCCTGTAGCTTAAAGAGAAGCCTCTTTATAGAGTTTTAAATTTTGGGTTTGTATGGGAGGTGGGCGTGTTAGTGGGTGGATGACGCCCATTTTTCCAACACACCTCAGTTTTGTTATAGATTACACATATGCTGAATTTAAGTTTTGTAGCTTAAATATTTGCTTCTTTATGGAGTTTGGATTATTGGGGTTGTATGGGAGGTAGGCGTGGTTTACATCCGATTTAGCCCATTCTCGAACTTGATCGTAGTTTTTTAGAAAAAAGCTTAAATATTGAGTTTCAGTACGGTAGCTTTAAAATTACGGCCGTAATCGTGTCCACAGACAGACAGACTGACATACAGACAGCCGGACAGACAGACGGAGCAAGAATATATATACTTTTCTATACCTTCCACGCCTCCTTATAGGCGTTACACACGTCGTGACAAAATTAATATACCCCTTACGCAGTACGCGTGGGGGTATAACAATTTTACATGTGTAGAAACGTCGATTTTTTTCAATACATTTCAATACAAAACACTAATTTAAACAACATATCAGTGGCAATAAGGAAAAAAAACTTAAGTCGTCTTATGTGAAAATTGAATTATGTAATTACATTATTTTATGCGCAATAAGCGATTCTATTAATCATATTTTTTTGGTATTTTTATCTATCACAGCTAATGAGTTTAAGACAAAAGAAAAAATACATAAGTTAAAATTTACATGCAAAATCAAATTAGATCAAACACTCAAATTTCTCTCCTGAAAACTACCAAATTCTGACTTATGTAGTTTTTCCTTATTTCCACACACGACCTATTTTTGTTAAAAGGTTACATAACAATTGAGTGAGCAACTATCGAAATATGATTTTTTTTTTATTTCGATTTCAAAAGTTTTGCAAATCGATAACGATATTTCATAAGTAGTTTTCATAAGATTTTTGAAAAATTATATTAAAACAATTAAATAACGAAATCGAGTCAAAAAATCTTCTTAGTTTATCCCTTTTACCCTTATATAATTCCCTCTCAAAGTGTTTGTCCCACATTTATCAACTCAAAGAAGGAGTGGCATCGCTAATTTTCATTTTCACATTCGCATGACATTCGTAGACGGTGTAGTGAATCTCTTTACCGTACCCCATTATTATATCATGCTCTTGAGGAATGTTACCAACAATCTGACCAGGGAATGGAAAAAACCTTAACGAACGGTTCCGTTTTGTTCGGTTCGAGAGAGCGCAATCTTTATTCGGTTTTATTCGGATTCCGCTCTTCTACTCAAACACAAGCCAATATGTTAGGGATTGTGCTGTTTGATCAAAAAACATTATTTGCTTTGTTGTGCTTTTGATCATGATCAAAAAAACCGAACCTTATGTGTGGAATGTACATGTAGCGCTATATAATATAATTTACCTTATTTTCGAAATGTTTAACTTGCTGCAGATTTCTGGGGTATCCGTCAATAATTATTCCAGTTCTGTCGTGAAGTTGTCGTATATTTGCGTCTAGCATAGCTGTCACCACTTTCTCAGGCACCATTTCACCAGCAGAGAGCGCTTCTTTAACTGCATAGCTTTCGGTATTTGCACGTGGAGCGGAATCGGTTATTGTCCTCAAAATTCTTCCCACACTATATAAAAAAAATGAGAAGCATACATATGTATATTTTTCAAGACATTGATATTTGAATTTACCTTATATGACCCCAACCTGGATTTAGTCCCACTGCTTTTAAGCATAACGTCGCTTTGTTGCTACCGGGTCCACCGATAACCCAGATAATCGGTGGTATACTATTACCATCTGTGGCCATACTTGTAGCAGCATTAGTGCGAGTTGGTTGCTGTGTGATTGCTGAGTTGGTTGATCGAACAGCGTTGGCAGCAGCACTTGAGGCAACGTGAGTGATGACTGCATTCGTGACACTAGGTGCTCCCGTGTCAGAGTGTGTGTTTGCAACGGTCATGTCTGTAATATTCGGCGCTTGACTAGGTGCGGTATCTACGCTTACAATACTGCCGGGTATGTCATTCATCCCTCTGCCCATACCTGTTACTCCGTTGAGAATCGCCTCTTGATTTTCAAGCGTGCTAAGTACATCAAGGACTGCGGTTCGAAAATCCTTGTATACTTCTGTAGGTGACCGTTCACCATTGACCTATCGTCAATTTTAATAAATGAGAAATATTTCAGTGTTTGTTATATGTTTCAATCAGAATATAAGCAAATTTATATTTTTACCGCTAAAAGCATGTCACTTTGATCGAAGTAATCGGCAACTGGCATAACGTTCTTAAAGAAGTTTTCCAATTCCATTTTGGCTAAGGAGAGTACGACATGACCTAATTTGGCGCCATAATCTATTTGTTTCTGTAACACTGATTGGCGCCATGATATAAGAATAACACCGTTAACAACTTGGATCTATAAAAGAAGACAGAACGACATGATCTTGAGTTTAATAATCATATTAATTTACTTTTTTTATAAGGACCTTTGGATGTAGTAGTTCTGAATCACAAGAAAGAAGTTGCAGTCGAGTTTTAGTTTAAGTATATTTTTTTTAACAGGCTATTACACTGTGCGACAATTTAAGGGTCAATTGGAATAACCTCAAATATCCAATTGACCTCTGAAAAGATCAGAACAATTACATGTGCGCATCCAAAGATATTCGGATTCAAAGATTACACTGGCTTACAAATAACGAAAAGTTGTTTGTACTTTGAATGCCACTATTATTTTCTCATATAAAATCGGTCGCTGATTCCGAAAAAAAATTTTTTTTTTTTTCTGTCACTCCGTTTTCGAGATATTGCCCACAGTAGGGTTTTCAACGAAAAAAAAAAGTTGGTTCCATTTAATTGCATATATCTCCTGAACCAACAACTGTAATCAAACAAATGATATATCAAATAAAAGCTATAAAAGGTGATTTTTTTATTTTTCAGAAAAATTTCCAAAAAAAGACAAAATAGTTGCAAATTTCGTTAAGAAATCAAAATATTTTGTTACTTTTGATATTTTTTACTAAGAGCCTTTATTTTTCCAAAAAAAATAACCTATTGTTGAAGAAAATCTATTGAGAAATGAAAAAGTTGTGTTTAATGGAACGAAAGCACCCAAGTTATGTTTTTTTTACAAATTTTATTGTCATATAAATAAATTGGGTTATTGTACTATAATTTTTTATTTTCATTTTTATTGTTCATAGGAATCAAGTCAAGAGTTATGCGAAAGAAAAGATAAGGACAAACACGCTACAATAAAAACAGGTAGGCTCACGACTGAGAGTGCAACCGTCGAAACCGTCACAGCAAAACGTCTGATTTCGACACTTATGGCTATAAGAAAGAGAGTTTTTTTGACAGTTTCGGCGGTCGCGCTCTGAGCCGTGGACCTACCTACCTTTATTGTACCTGCAGCACTTTCGAGATGCATAAAAGCAAAAGCATTCATGCATTATACTAAAAAACGTGGCAAACAAACGGACGCACAATTTGTAACGAAAGAAAAAAATAAAAAATAAGATATACTTCAAAATAAAATGAGTAAAAGACCAGTGTTGCCGTTTTGGCTTTATTTATAGCCAAAAGTGGCTATTTTTGTTGCTCGTGATCAGTTTTGGCTATTTGGCGATTTTATTTTTCATTTGGCTATTTTTTTTTACTGGGCTATGCGTTTTGCATTCCGGCGAAAATTAATTTTTTATTTTACGTCTAACATTTTCACTTGCCTGAGAATCGCCAGCGAATTGCTTGGAAGATCAAGCAATTGCCTTTGAGCTCATCTGAGAATCATCCGGGTATCACCGATTACCGGGTATCACCGGTATCACTGCTTAGGCTGATTCGCCGGGAATTCGACAATTAACCGCCAAGAGGAGTTATAAGAAATTCGCCGAAAAGAGTGGCAAACGAAGTCCTTTTAAGAGTCCTCAGCAATTTGTTCCAAAACATCGTTGTTCTGTCCGAATTCAATGAATTTTTTGTGAATTTGTTTTTATTTCACTTCGAAATAATGCAACGTTGCTTCAAAACTATACTAGATTAACATTCCAATTAATTGTAACGATTTTTCAGAGCCTGCATCATATTCCCATGATAGATTTTGAACATTTTTCAAAAATCCATCTTCCAACAATCGCCAAAATGAGCGAAGGAAGATTTTGAAAATTTTCGTGACTCGCGCATTCATTGCTTTAACATTTGAAAAGCGATGCATTTTCCCAAAAACACTTGGGCGAATCACTGGTGCATCGCAAAATCCACTTCTCTGCCTATCGTCTTCCAAATGTTTGCAGGGAAATGATTTAAAATTTGTACGTGAGGGTGAATTCTCTCTTTATTTGAACACGACCTGCCAGTGATGCTTGTCGCGCAGCCGAGCGCAAGAATATCCAATAATTTGACATGTGATATTTCGAATCATGTGCCACGTAAGAGTATGCAACAATGTATATAACTTTGATCATTGAAAGTAATTATGGTTTGTTTTTAAAAGTAAAATTAAGCAAGTCAGCATGGAAAAGTAAGTTAATATAGCCCTCCGCTACTCATAAAACATTCTTCACTTGTTTCACTTAATTTCACTTTCTCACCTACTTATCTATCGCCAATTTCTGAACCAAGGCAGACTTAACTAAAAGGTTTGACTCCAGCAATCCTTGGTTAGAAGCTAAAAAAAAAATGTAATACTTTTTTTACTTCCGAAAATGCAAACATTATTTTTATGAAGTTTTTTTACTCTTATCAAGTAAAAAATAAATTAGCTAAGATCCTTCTATATTAAAGGTCCGTCTTTTCAAAGGATTTATGTTTAATATGTTTAAAATATGGTCTTATATTTTAAATATATAATTTTTTATAACATATTTAAAAACAAACATGTTTGTAAATCTATTAACAGTAAAAAACGGTACTGTGTTGTAAAAAAAACAAGTTAGTTAAAAAAGGTATGAATGTTAGTATTGTTTCTTTTTGCTTATAAAATTAAACTTACTAATATATAAACTTTTGGCTACTTTTTTTACATTTTGGCTATTTTTATTTGTGTTTTGGATATAAAAATAAATTTACTCCGGCAACACTGTAAAAGACTGCGAGAATTCCAGTGTAAAAACTACCCAGATATTTTCTGCTACGTGTGCGGTGAATTTACTTTCGAAAAGAAACGAGTAAATTTTACGAATTTACTCCAAATGTCATATCTACATTATTTTGGTATTGCTTCTGAGAACATTGGTGAATCATGGACGCCAAGTATTTTGTGTCAATCGTGCAAATTAATATTGTCTGAATGGAGCTCGGGTAAAAAACGATACATGAAATTCGATGTTCCGATGATCTGGAGACAACCGTTTTGCCACCTAAACGATTGCTATTTTTGTCTGGCCAAAGTGACTGGTGTTGGAAAACACAAATGAGTGATATACGCCACTGTCCCGAATGTTTCATTGCCAGTATCTCATTCTGACGATGTTCCACATCCTACTTGTCCCGATTCAACACGAGAAAACAATCGAAAATCCGTAGATTCAATGGAGTCGGAAGGAACCACAGGTGGTAGTAATATTACAACTGAAAACACAACTCACCTTTTATCGCAAGCGCAGCTGAATGATTGGATAAGAGATTTGGAACTGTCAAAGGAAAAATCGGAATTGCATGGTTCTCGTTTGCAACAATTCAACTTTTTGAGACCCGATGATAATGTGACATACTACAGAAATCGTGAAAAACCGTTTGCTATAAAATTTACTAAGAATGACAATATCTGCTATTGCGTAGACATTCCTGGCTTATTTAATACCTTTGGTCACCCGTACATTCCCAAAGAGTGGCGTTTTTTTATTGATGGCAGCAAAGTGAGCTTGAAGGCGGTAATACTTCATATAGAAAACAAAAAGCCATCGATTCCGATCGCACATGCAGTCAACACAAAGGAAACGTACGAAACAATGGCGAAGCTATTGACATGTATTAAATATGAACAACACGACTGGAAAATATGTTCTGATCTCAAAGTCGTTGGTATGCTTTGTGGTTTACAGAGTGGCTACACAAAGTACTACTGTTTTCTCTGCAAGTGGGATAGTCGAGCACGTGAACACCACTATTACAAAAAGGACTGGCCAGAAAGAATTGAGTCGAAAGTTGGAGAGAGCAACGTCAAAAACGTTCCACTCGTCAAAAAGGAAAACATAATTCTCCCACCGTTGCACATCAAACTTGGACTTATGAAAAACACTGTCAAGGCGTTAGACAAAGAAAGCGAAGAATCTCGGTGACGAGAGCGACGAACATGGGGAAAGATTCCACCAACAGATGAAAGTAATTGAGAATCGGTACCAAGGATTTTGGGACAAAGGAATGATGGGCGACGAATAATGTAAATTATTAAAAGAACAATAAAAATTAAGAGTATATGATTTTTTTTTTTTTTTTATGGCAAAAAAATAAGTCCAAATGCATAAATTGCTAATCACACCATTTGGGTTCTTTCGTTCCATTGAACACAACTTTTTCTCAATAGATTTTCTTCAACAATAGCTTATTTTTTTTGGAAAAATAAAGGTTTTTAGTAAAAAATATCAAAAGCAACAAAATATTTTGATTTCTTAACGAAATTTGCAACTATTTTGTCTTTTTTTTTGGAAATTTTTCGGGGAAAAAAAAATCCCCGAAATTTGAGTTTATTCCGCCAAAACTAACAGCTCGACCAAAAAATGATGTGTGCATTGTTTGTAAGAAATTTTATTAGCTTTTATTTAAAATATCATTTGTTTGATTACTGTTGTTGGTTCTGGAGATATATGCAATTAAGTGGAACCAAATTTTTTTTTCGTTGAAAACCCTACAGTCGAAAACGGAGTGACAGAAAAAAAAAAAAAAATTTTTTTCGGTATTAGCGACCGATTTTACATGAGAAAAGAATAGTGGCATTCAAAGTACATATTGGCTGTAAACCAGTGTTACCGAAGATGGTAACTTCGTTAATGTAAGCCCTAGAGTAAAGTCATGCAGATGAAAATTGTAGATCCAACAATTTTCTTCAAAACTGTTCTTAACATCTTTACTGAAAGAGTAACTGTTTTAAAGATATGCGGGTATAAATATCATTTTGATAAATGCATATCCGGTTTTTTGACGTAGAATAACGTCTTTCAGCGCGGTTTGTATAGGGTCGCTTTAACAAATATTTTTAAGGTCATACCTACAGCCTTTAATACTCATCGTTCAAACATTAAATACCTATATACTAAAGTATCAGATGTATCCTGCGCTTAACGAATATCTAATTTTGGATTTTGTTACTAAATATTATATTAAAGTCACAAAATGGAAAAATCTTAGATGAAGAATCAATCATTAGCTGCTTGCATGTTATGCCTGCTGCTTTCTTTGTTTTTGTTCGTTGTTTTTGTTTGTGTTGTTTTTGTTTTGTTCGCACTGACAGAGGCGTTCCTAGTGGGGGGAGTAGGTTAGGAATTCTTTTATTCATTTCTCAAACAGACAGAAAAAGTGATAAAATACTTTGCTGTATAAAAGCGCCAAAAAGTAGACAGCATTAGAAATGTTTACTTTCATTGTCGAGTGGGTCTTTTTGGAAACTTCACCAAATATTTCATTCATTATTCTAATAGTTTGTGCATCAGTAGCTTCATGTGAAAGGAGTTTGACGAAGCTTAAATTAATTACGACTTATTAAAGGTCTTCCATGGGACAGTTAAGAGCTTCCGATCTTGCTATTCTATCCATTGAAAACGAGCTTGAAATCAATATAACTGATTCCGATGAGGTTATTTTAAATATTGTAACTCTTAAAGTAAGACATGTCAGTATTTAAGACAGCATCGAAATGGTAAGAAAATAGTAACAAAATTTATTTGTTTTTTTTTTTTAATTCTAGAATATTGAACCTTGATATTGAATATTGATATAATATTATTAAGTTATATTAAATTTAAGAGATTTTTTAACATATCTTTAAAACCTTTTAAAAAAAAAAGGATTCTTGGATTTTAGTGAAACTTTTTGAAATTTTATTTGAAGTATTAATTTTGCACTTTCAAAATATTATCTGCACCTTTTCATAAACAAGAAAGTTTTGCAGTATAATAAAAAAGGTCTTACTAATTTCTATAATTTTCAATAAACATCTATTATCTATTTGTCAAGCAAACTCATTGAGTTTCGTTAGGATCGGGTTACTTTTGTACGTATCTTTCATAAAAATTATGTAAAAATTAAATATAGATCCTAGGGAGGTACCCCTAAGTGGTTATCAATTTCTATAATTTTCAGTGCACATCTATTTCTCTAATTGCCTAGCCGTTTGACCAAATTATGTTAAGATCGGCTAACTTTGGCATACATCTCAACATACAAAATTATGTAAAAATTTAATATAGGAAAAATACCCAGCGAAAGTACCCCTGGGAACTGACCGATTTCAACCATTTTTGCAATTTTTCTTTAATTTAACAATCGCGACATTTTTAATTAAAATGTTTCGCATGCGAAAATAACTTTTAACCCTATTTTTAATCATTTAATTTATAAAAAATAAAACATTTTTATTAACAATCGAGTGGTAAAATTTTTCGCTGCAGGCGATTTTTTTATAAATTAAATGATTTAAAATCGCGCGAAAAGAAAAATTTTTGCCTACGGTGCTAACTATATTTTGCAACCAAAATAGTTACAATAAAAGTTATTAAAATTCTTTCAAAACAACAAGAAATCGCATTTTTCTACAATAAAAACAAACATTTTCAAATTTAATTTGGGGATTATATCCGTTTCTTTGGCGGTCATAACCCACAACATTATTGAGAATGACACAAATGTTTTGGGGGTTATGACCTCTTGCAGGGGTGGCGTTGATCCCCAAAATCGTTTTGGGTATTATTACCGCAAGTTAAGCGGACCTACATATTCCACGTCACCTTATACCTACATTAAGCTGGGTCGATTTTTAAACCGATGTTGTTGGGCGATTTTCAGTTCGGGCATGAAAAGGGTACTGGTGGTAAGTGGTACTTAACCCCATCGCACCATCAATTTTGTGAATTTTTTCTATAGGAATTTTTTTCAAAATATTTTTATTTGAAAACGTGCACAGCTAGGGCAAAACTAACGCTAGATATGAAATCCTCACACTCGATTCAACCAAAAAACGGTCTAACATGTATACGTTGTCATACAAAAATTTACCGTAACACATTCGTAAAGAAAAAATTTCAGTAAATTCAAAGTATATTCTTCGTTGGTGCGTATGTTATTGTGACCATCACGCCTGAACCACGGCTGAACCACTGCAGAAAATCACCCAGGCAACATCAGATTTTTTGCCTCCATACAAATCGAACCAGCCTAACCTACATATAAAAATAAGTACCTGAAAATGTAATGTATTTGTTCTGTCAGTTTTTAAGACTGCGCAGTTAATATTTGTTTTATCCTTATGCTTACATATCTAAATATGTACATGAAAATGTAATATTTGTGTTCTGTTTTTTTAAAAAATTTTTTATTGTTTGTCATCAGTTTTTTTTTTCAGAAAACATAAAGAAAATAATAAAAACACAAAATCTCATCGAATTGGTTTCTTATTGCATTTAGAAATTTCTTATAGGAGTGAACCTTGGGTATCCGTCCCGGGTGACACCAAGCCTAGGAACGCCTCTGCGTACTGATTCGCAGTATTGGCATTGAATAATTACAAATAGAAGTTGACACTACCGACGATGAAGCGACATTAGAGCTATGTGGCAGATATTTGCACTCCACATAATTATCCAGTTCTATAACCCAAATAATTGTCTTCGCTTATGTGTGAAAAATTTCCCTTGGTTTTTTTTCACTTGTTTTGTTATTGTAATAGTCCTTTTCTGATAACTACCCAATCAGCCAAACAAGCTTGGAATAAGCTTTAAACAAGCTTACAAACGTAAGCCTCAAGCTTGGCTAACGCTTTCATTTACTATTGTAGAACGCTTACATGTAATTGTAGGATAAACGAAAGTGAACCCTTGGAATAATATTCCTTACTTCAAGCTTAATCCAAGTGTTGTTTTTACAATTGGATATAAGTGTTTTAATAAGCTTTTTCCAAGTGTGCTACATTCAACAAATCAATTAGCACTCGCGAAAAATTTTTATTCCGTGGCTCAGTTGGTAAGCCACTTGTTTATTTGAATTGTTGTGATTTGGACATCCAAGGTTAAATTCCCAACCGGAACATTTTTATTTTTATTTATTTTTTATTTTCGTTTATTTAAATTGAAGCACATAGTTATATGAAAAATTGTATGCCTTCAAAAATTTTTGTGTTTGCTACACCAGGGATCGAACGCGCGACCCACCGCATATGAGTCGGACACTCTAACAGCTTGCCGTAAGCCTTATGGCTGCTGAGCGAACAAAATGAAAATAAAATACATTTATGTATGTATATTAAGGTGCCTTGAAAAAAAAAGTTTCATTTGTACCCTTCCTAAAATGAACCTTGATGTATTTTATGATGATTCCCAAAATATTTTGGCTATACCGAAATCCGTCAGTGAGCTAAACCATTTTGCAAAAACCTCCAAAAAACATGTTTTCCGTATATATATTAACTAGTGTAATAGTTGTAAACAAATAAACTGTCTCAAATTATAGGCCTGAAAAAGTTCGTTCAATCTGCATCAAAAATTTGAAAATATTTGCATTGGGTTAAGTATAATGATGTTTTCATGCATTTTTTTTAGATTATTTTCACAAAAATTCAAATAACTTTATTATTTCTTATACGATCGTCGTTATCAAGATATCGTTGGAAAGGTAAGCACGGCTGTCATATATTTTGGTCATTTTTCTTTTTTTAATAAAGTGTGGCTCTTATTTTATTACTCCATTTGTGTGCAGTTTACCTGAAAATAAAATTTTCAAAATCCAAAATACTGTATTTTTTTTTTATTTCAAGCGTTTGTTTCAATGTAGAATTTTTGAAAATCATCTAAAAAACTAAGAAAAAAATCATGAAAAACATCATTATCTTTAATCCAATTGCAAATTTACACAAATTTTTGATGCAGATTGAAAGAACTTTTTCAGGCCTATGATTTGAG
Source organism: Tetanocera ferruginea (assembly GCA_958299015.1). Lineage (NCBI taxonomy): Eukaryota > Metazoa > Arthropoda > Insecta > Diptera > Sciomyzidae > Tetanocera > Tetanocera ferruginea. The sequence continues at coordinate 51,915,732 of OY282641.1, read as the reverse complement.
ACGGTTTAATTATTAACATCTACTACACTAGCCAGTATATATACGGAAAACATGATTTATGGAGGTTTTTTCAAAATGGTTTAGCTCACTGACGGATTTTGGTATAGCCAAAATATTTTGGGAATGATCATAGAATACATCAAGGTTCATTTTTGGATGGGTACAAATGGAACTTTTTTTTTCTTCATACAAGTCGAGGCACCTTAATGTATATATGAGAGCATCACAACTTTGAACAGTTGTGAAACTATTACCGTTGTCAGCGTTATCTAAGTATGATTGCAAAACACTTACTTAATGCAAGCCTTTCCAAGTATTATTGTGCATCACTTGCTTTTTGTGTTTTACACAATAGTTATACAAAGGAACTTGGAAATTTATTACCTGGGCAAGTGTTTTTCAAGCGTGCTTGGATAAGGCTTGCTTTTTGTATTGCATGTAAGCTTTATCCAAGCACTATTTCTAAATGGCTGATTGGGTAGTTACTTTCTGCGGTATTGCTTTGTGTCTTTTGTCAATTGTAAGCTTTTTGACCACTTTGTCAACTTTTTTGTATGCATTGGTTTTTTAATTTTAAATAATTTTAAGGGATTAAGTAGGGTGTGAAATTGGAATTTCTTGATTTCTTATAATAAGCGTGAAATTTGGATTTCAAACTCGGAAAGAAGTTCGTAAATAGTAGTGGTTATAAGGAGGGACATAACATTCGCGGCAGAGAAAACAGACTTTTTTTTTAAATTCATAACTCAGTCAAAAATAAACTTTTCCCAAATTTTATTATTGTAGAGAATTGAACAAATTACAAGAAAAAAAAATTCAAAAAAACATATTTTTCACTTCAACATGGTTTTATAGAGCTCCAAACTGGCGGCAGAGAAAAAAACGGGGACTCGTGGTTGTAGCGCTGGGAGACGCAAAAATTGTCCGATCTGGAAATAAAATTGTCCGATCAATTTTTGGTGATGTTCCAAATTTGAAAGTGTTTTTTCGAAAAACATATTGACTTTAAAAATTCATAAGAAATCGAAAAAAAATTTAAAAAACCTCGTGCCATACTATAGCGAATCAAGTTTACAAAATACAAAAAATAAACCCGCTAGTGCCGCAACCAGTACGAAAAACATAGTTTCGAGATAAACGCGTTCAAAGTTTGTGAACAAAGAAAAAAAAGGCGAAAATTAAAAATGCGCTCTTACTAATCCGGCTGTATTTTTTGAACCCGTAGGAACTTCTTCCGTGAGAGAATCTAAAGAATATTTACTTAAATACAAAATTATAAAAAAGTCGATTTAAAAAAACGGCCAATGTCATGTCCCTCCTTAAATCAAGACTTTCAAAAATTTTTATAGTGACAAAATTTTTTATAGTGACAAAAACCAAAAGAAAATAAATAATGAAACAAATACAGAAAAAAGACCAGTGTTGGCAAAAATAAATTTAGAACTAAATAATATAGAAATTGAAAATAATGTTCACAGGAGCGAACGCAGCGGGTTTTGGAGGTTAACCCCCCTCCCCCCAAATGAATGAAAATAAAATGTATAAGGCAAAATTATTAAAAATTTTAAGATTTGAGTAAAAATACTTATAGAAAAAACACTTCTTATGAAAACTATAAATAAAAATAAAGGGATCTTCTAACACAGGATTCAATACTCAGAGTAGTATACTCTTCATAAAGAATTCCACTCTAAAATCAAATGAGAGACAAATAAAATTTGTAAAGCAAAACGATACAAATTATGAAGTATTTTATATCAGTTATAGCTATCGCTTAATATTTGTAAAAAGCACTACTTAGAAAAGTATTGCCACAAAATCAGCAATAGATTTCACGAAATTCAAAATTAAATGATGAAGCGATTATAACAAATCTAGATTTCAAATGTTGTAAATTTTCAAAATATTTTAAATGTTATAATGAAATCTGAAAATTTTTTTATTTTTTATGAAATAAACACATGAAATTTATTAATAAATTAAAATTTTAAATTTTTGTTCGAAACCACTAAAATTTGCACATCAGTACAGTACTTTTTTGGTTCTTTTTTTCAATTTCTTCACATTTTTTAGCAACACAAATTCAAAATTTCTTTCGAAAAACCGGACGCTCGAAATCGATTTAAGGCTTAGTGTTTTTTGGGAAAAAATGGTCAGAATTTTCCGTAGAACATTTTCCGCGCCTACGAGTTTTTGAAAGCAAAAATTGATCCAGCCTAATAAAAAAAAGCTTAAGGCTACAAAGACTCAAAACATATGCAATTAACACATTTTCCATTGGAAAACCCATTTGGATAGAAAAATATCCATGAAAATAATTTTTTCAAAAAATCACTAGATCGAAATTTCTTAGACTACTAGATGTATCCTTGAAATTCTGCCATTTGACTAGAGTTACCAGACTACGAAAACCATTAATTTTCCGATGGTGGAAATAGCGGCACTGGAAAGTAGAAAATGGGTTGAACCCGAATGGGTTGAAAAATACCCAATGAATATCTCAACAATATATATTCAACGAATGTTTGAATATGTATTTTATAGTTGAAATTTAAACACGTTTACTTTAAATTTTGTTTGTAGAGACGCAAATGCGTTAAATTTCTATTTTAAACTTTTTTTGTTTAAATTTAAAATATGTTTTTTTTCTCAGTGGTGCAATTATTGATTCCCTGAAATTTAAACAAAGCTATTTTGATAAACGTTTGCTAAAAATTGAGGAATGCATTTGGTAAAATTTTTTTAATTCAAAAACAGCTTGTTCTGACATTACAATAGTGTGCTGACATTTACTTATTAATGATAAGTGTTTCATCGCTCAAAGTACTTTATTTATGTAAATAAAGTGGCACCAACAATTATACCGCGTCCCCTAAGTATTACGATTGAATTAATTTTTTGTTTTGTCTATTATTTACTACTTTTATATACATAAAAATATAATAAATAAACATGAAAACATTAATTTTGAATATGATATTTATAAATCGATATTATTTTGCTTTCTATTAAATTTTCATTTTACACAATTTGCTTAAAAACCAAATACCACAAATAAAACGAAAAGAAAACATTTGTCAGCAGAGCAGCATCTACTCAGCTTGAACAAGGAGGGAGATTATTTATCTCTGTTTTGGGATCAATTTAGGATTTTATTAGCTTGTGCACAAAGTAGGTGAAAATCTTTGGTGATATGAAAAACGATACTAGAGACATGTGATTGGCGTAGCGGCGAATGTTGGCGGTGTCCATTCTATATTATAATTATTCAATGCTATTGGTTCTCTACACCACGTTAAGAGGGTGATCCGATTAGATTTAACTCTTATGAAATAAACGACTTGCATCATCTTTCGTTATTGCTATTACACAATAGATGGCGCTATCTATTCGGCAGACATGATGTTGCATATAACCTTTGAGTATATATGTATATGTATATACTCAAAGATGCCACTACGCATTTTAGTCTAGCTCGTAAACTATACATCAGACAGAGAGGTTGCTTGTTTCTTTATTTTAGAAGAGATTGAAAAAAAAAACTATGCTATCCATTGATATTTTATAAAAGAAGTAAGAATCTAAAATTTTCAGAAACTTAAAGCTTATAAGTTATGAGAGAACAATTTACTATCAGTAAACCAGACAATATCAGTTTTAAATAAATAATTGAAGAACTGACATTATGAAGTTATTAAAACTGAAGTTAGTTTACTTTAGAAAACTTTGAAAAATTTACAAAAAATTTTGCATAATTGAAGAAAATGGAAGCAAAATATTGACAAATTTTCCCTCAGTGACCCTAAATAACTATTAATATAAATATTTCTTCGAAATTATTCCACGTCTGCTACATAAAATTTAAAATAAAATATTAAAATTCATTTATAAACATTTTCCACAATTTTTATCAATTTCTTTATAGTATCTAATTAATCTCCGCCTCGACTTTGATAGACAAGACTGAGGTCTGTAACATTTGACTGCCTCATTCTCGACCATAAATATCACAGTGATACCAAATTGATATCAGAAATTTGTTTCATACTCATTATCTACATAGGTAATTCCCAAAGCAAACTTGCCCATGCTGGACAAGCTCAAAAAGAGCTGACAACTCCAAGAAATCTGTTGATTCTTCACAAAATTTAATCTTAACCCTAGAACTGAATCGCTATTTTTTACCTATTCCTATATCGCGGGGTGAAAAAACACCCAGATCTTCAAGGGCCCGTATCTCGGGCACAGTGTGACTTTGATGGTTCCATGGGGCTCATTTTTTTCGTCTTTTGACCTTGAATCATGTGAACTAAACTGTTTTGGCTAAAAGTTTGGAGGGTCCGGAAATATTGAACAAGAAGGGTAAAAACTATGAAAAACTAGCAAAAAGTTTATTTTTCGTTAAAACTACGATATATCAGTGAGTTTCTGAGTAAATCGAGTAATTCCAACGGGGTTCTAAAGGGGATATACTATTTTTAAGGGATATTATAGTAGTTTTGGCCAATTTTCCAAAAATGATATTTATTTTGAAAAATCCAACTGCACAAATAGTAAGAATTTGAAAAAACGATTTTTGCGGCACAGATCGTTTCAGTGAATAAGAATTTCGTTCAAATTGGAAAAAGACATGTTCATTTGAAATTACAAAGATTAAAAAAATTGTAATATTCAAAGTTAACTTGTATCAGTGAAAACTTTAATTTCGTACGGGGTCGAAACTAATGAACGAGTTAGAATTGATATATTTTTGACATTTGTATAAAAACTTGTTAGCAGGTACCGTTTTTTAAAGAGAGTGCAAATTTTTGGTTGTTATTGGTAAGAACACTCAATGAGCATTTATTCCAAGTAGTTGTTGTTGTTATTATACCCTAAACCTGAAAGGTCAGGGTATATTAACTTTGTGCAAACGTTTGTAACGCATAGAACGAAGCAAGTCCGGTATAGAAAAGTATATATATTCTTGATCAGCGTCACCACGTGAGTCGAGCTATCCATGTCCGTCCGTCTGTCCATCCGTCCGTCCGTCCGTCCGTCTGTGTGTTGTCCGTATACACAGGATAAGAAGAAGGAGTCGAGATAATTTAATGAAACTTGGTACACATGGTCACATGCACCCAAGGATTTGCACTATTGAATATTTTTGGAATCCCCCCACGGACACGCCTACCTCCCATACAACGCAAAAATTTAAAACTGCATAGCTCAGCTCATAATAAGCCTACAAAAATAAAATTTGGTATGTATGTGTTTTATATCAATACAAAGATGTCTTTGAAAAATGGACGTCATCCGCTCACGGACACGCCCACCTCCCATACAACCCAAAAATTGAAAACACAATAAATAAGCGTCTGTTAAACTTACAGAGCTAAAATTTGAAACGTATGTTTTTTATGACAAGACAAAGATGGTTTTGAAAAATGAACATCATCCGCCAACGAACACGCCTACCTCACATACAAAGTTTAAAACTAAATAAATAAGGTTGTGTTTGTCAAAGAAAAATTAAATTTGGTATGTATGTATTTTATACCAAAACTAAGGTGTGTTCAAAAATTGGGAGTCATCCGCCCACGGAGACGCCCATTTACAATATAAATTTTTTTGTTTCATAGTCGGCCTAGACCGACTTTAGACTTTCTTTACTTGTTTTTTAACCAATATTGGAGCAGAGCATTTTTTGTTATTAAAACAAGTGCGGCTAATCAAGTGGAAGAGAGTGCATATATGTAAATATATCTGAAGTTGGTCCACTATGATCTCATTACTTGTCAAAAAAGTTTAAGCAAATAATTTGAAAGTAACTGTACATCTTCTCTTAAAAACTGTATTTTTGACAGGTTTTGTTGGTTAATTTCAACAGAATAATAATTATTTTATTAATACAATTAATAATTATTAGTTACACAAAACAGAATAATAACAAAAGCAGCAGAATAATTATAAAATAATAATAATTAAAGAAAACCATCTTAGAGTTTTGAATAGGGAAAATAAAATAAAATAAAAAAACATTAGAGCGCCATAAAATTGTCTTAAACCGCCATTTATTTAATTTAAATAAAAAATTTAATGAATTCAAATAATTTAATGTTCTTAGAAATTTTTTAAGCAAGTAATAAGTTTAGTAATGATTTTTAAATTGTTTACCGTTAATACTGTCCAATCTTTGGCGCTTTTGGAATTCATTTGTGCTGTATTTATGTGCTTACCTCGGAATTTCAACAACTAGCTCCTTTTAGCACTGAACATGAATTCATTTGCGTTGTGTTACAATAAGTTTTTTGAATTTTACAACACGAAACGGTTCCGTAATGTTTTCTCCCCATTGTTTATACTTCCAAGCAGAATTTTAAATTTCTTTACTAGTATTTTATCATTTTTTCTGTCTGTTTGAGAAATAAAAAATATCAAAATGGTGTCACCCCTAAAATGGTGGTACCCGAGGCGGACCAACTGCCCCCACACATAAAAACCTCTTTTTAGAGTAATGTTTTGGAGAGCCTCATAAAATGTTTGCTGGGAACTTTATCTGACACCACCAATGAATCATCTTGGGGACAAATATTTTTAAAACTCTTTAATAAGTTATCAAAATTTCCTCATTTATTCATTACCGTTACGCAATGTGCGATAACACTTGAATATCCTACGTCTATATTATATAAAAATCAATTGTATACCTTCTCGGAGTACTCGACTACATCTCGCATCGATCTTGGATATCCCGATATCAAGTATGCTTTGGCAGCTGGAGCCATTTTCATCTCCAACATTAGAACCTCGGTTACGGTCTTTGATGATAACTGCGAAAAGTCTTGCATGTCTAGATAAAATTATTCATAATTTAGTAAAAGGGACATTTATTTTTAAATACTAAAACTTTCTGTTTCAATACTCACCATTTCCCATAGCGTACTGTTGCAACAGATCCATCATGTTTATGTGTGTCACCCCACGCCGCTCCTGCATAAATGTGTCACAATGTGTCACTTTGCCACTACCTGGGCCTCCTAAAACAAATATCACTGGAACTTTTGGCGGATCGAATTTTATTTTTCCAGCATTTTGTAAATCCATGGCGGCCATGTTTGCTGAACCAACACGACCGGAGGCACTTGGAGGATTCCGTGTACGATTCCACCCGTTGTCTTGTTCGCCGGTGTCTTGTGCCGCGCTGGCATCTTGAAAATAACAGAAGAAATTAATTTAAATTAAATTGAATCATAAGGTGTGAGTGTGATAACCGTTAAAACTATCGATTTTATTTAAAATCGCTTCAGTAAATTCAAATATATAAAAAAATAACTTTGATACATATTCTAAGAACATGTACTCCATTAGGGTAAGCGAAAAAAGCCCGAACCTGTGGCGACATTAAGACAGAGGTGCAAAAGTTTTTTAACTCACAGCAAGAGATTCATTGATTCGTAATAAGTATTCGAAGTTTTAACTACATTAGTTTATAAATATTTCAACACACAAAAAGTGCGCTTAAAAACATGAGTTTTGCAAAATGGCGTCTGATTCCTATTTGATTTTCAGTAAAGAAGGTGTGCGAAAGCAAAATTAAGTATGTATATTAAGTATGTTAAAGCGTAAACAGGGAAAATGTGACTCTCAGTACGAAAGTGAAATAGAATATATAAAATACCTACTTTCGATTTTTTTGATTTGAACCAATTCTGAACCAATCTATTATATAAAGACATGAGGTGGCTGTGGCATGCGTGTTAAACGTGTGGCTTGCATGTACGGAGCGCGAGATCGATTTCAAATCGCGGCAAAGTTTTTTTCAATACAAAATTTTCTGATCATCGGTCACCACCTCTATTCAGACAATTGCAAACCTCAGAGAGTAAATTATGCTATGTAAAGTTTCTTGAGAACATAAAGTTTAGCCATTCGGAGTGGGCATAGAACATGTACATACAGTGGATCACAGCTTATTTTAACCAGCACCTAACAAAAACTGAAAGCAGCTGTAACAACTAAACTAAAAAGGATTTAAAAATAATGTTAATGTAGGATGTAATACTGAATCAGAATCAAATATTGCTTAATTTATTTTTTTAATTACTTTAAAAATCTAATCAAAAACAATGTCACAGCTTATTTTAACCAAAAACTTTGCAGCTGTGCAATGATCTGTTCTCTTGTAATGTAACTGTTGTTTCTTTTTTTGTATTTTACTCATTAACACTCAAAAGTTCATTTTTATGTGAGTTTTGTGTGTAGGTCTTGCTTAGAAGTCTGGTTTTTCAAAATGCGGCCTCGTACGACAATTGAGCAGCTATAACTTGTCTTCAGTCATTTTTAAAATGGCTATTCACGCCGAAAAATTGGGATGGTTGGATTGATTGACTTCCACAATCTAGAACATTATTTATGCTTTTGTCCGAGAAAATAGAACGCATGATAAAGGTAGAAATGCTCCCAACAAAATTTTCAATTCAACGGTCGAGCGCTATAAATGTCCAAAAAATCCGGGAAATCCCAAAACTATCAGCTCCAAGAGTGGCCATTGAAGTGGAGACAGAGTTGGGTAAGTCATAACATCCAGAAACTATTCTCCTTTAAAATTTGCTTAGGAGCACTAAGATAAGGATTCAAGCATTTGGATTACGGTAATATTTCGTGATGAGTCCAAATGTAATATTTTTGGCTCAGTTGGAGCCTCATATGTGTGGCGTAAGAGAAATAGAGAGTTGCAAGCAAAACATTTGAAACCTACAGTCAAACACGGCAGTGGGAGCGTTATTTTGTGGGCCTGTATGTCGGCGTCCGGTGTTAGAAACAGTTTATTGAGACGACGATGGACAAGTCTCATTATCTTGACATTTTTAGGCTACTTCATTGATAAATAGTGCAGAAAATCTGGGCATTCGTGATGTTTTCAGATTTTATCAAGACAATCACCCGAAACATAAGTCGGGTATTGTACAGACATGGCTAATTTGGAACTGCCCGCATGTAATGCAACCACCAGCACAGTCGCCGTACATGAAGGTGATTGAAAATTTATGGGCCATTTCGGATACAAACATCCGAAAACGTAAAATATCAAGCAAATCAGATCTCAAAATAGCAGTGGTTGAGGAATGGGAAAAATTACGCCGGATGCTGTGACACTGTTTATGATTGCTGCTCCTGTTTTAAATTGTTATAAAATGTAAAAAAAGCATAAAAAATAAATTAAGTCATACTTTATGAGTTGAAACATCAGACAAAAAACCTGCATTTATATTATTTTGATATCCTTTTAAGAATAGTTGTCAAAGCTTCTAAAAGTTTTTGTTGGGTGCTGGTTGAAATAGGCTGTGAGCCAATTTTCGGTGCAGTTCTCGGTCAATTGTATACAAATATTTAATAACACACACAACACAATTTATCATAAGAAGCTCGGTCAAAGTACTTTCAAGGGCTGAAATGGTTTTTATACACATAACCTGATATGTCAGGGTTAAGGAATATTTATAAGGTAAGCTACGTATTTGACACTTCCCTTCAATTTATATTTATTGCATGCTTATTTCTGAAGGGATGCTATTTTTAGTATTGAAAAAGTAGTAGATGGCTACCTTATCAACAATTTATTTTCTGTTTGTTTGATTTTATACAAATCTTAACGGGTCATCGGATTTTGCTCAAAACGGAAATTTTCCTATATATTATTATCTCCTGAAAAGAGTTGCTGCATAATCTTGCATTCGACCAAGCCCCTTTCCGCCACTTAAAAATGTAACTAAATAAAAAAATTTTGAAAAATATAAAAAATATATCATATACCAGAGGATGGACAATTTACTCACATGTTAATTTTTGGAAAAATACCCTACAGTTGGCAGTATATGTGGTCAAATGTAAAAATGCTTTATATTGACGCTTTATATTATTACAATATGTTAACAAAAATAAAATACCAAGCTACACCGGTTACACGTTTGTTTTTTAATGTTAAATTCAAAGTTAAATTAAAAACAAGTTTGAACATAAAATTATTTTCAAAAAATAAAAACATAACAACGCGAAGTGCTTGTGCTATTTGTCACAAAACATGGGGTGGCATGATGAGAATGTTTCATGTATCCAAAAACGAAGAATTAGCGAAGCAGTGGAACGATGCTTATGGTGGAAGTCTAAGCAAAAGTTCAAAACTTTGTGAATTTTAATATCTCTGATTTCAACGAAAGTGGCACGCAACGCTTACGTCTGAAGCAGTTCACCGTGCTTTCGTTGCACTTGCCCATCTTTAGAACTCGGCATAGATCTCAAATGCTGGCGTAAATAGTTGTCATATGAAATAAAAAAAGCACTAAGTTACCAAACTATTGCACTATTGAATATTTTTAGAATGGGCCTACGGACACGCCTACCTCCCCTACGACCATATAATAAAAACTAAAAATTGTACCATATAGAGGACTTTTTTGACTGCATATGACGATATATTTCACAGTTTGAAATTTAAATTTTCTTTCGACCCCTTCTTTATCACCAATTTATGGGCGAGATTGTTCTGATATGAATACTTTTGTAAAGGGTTAAAGGCTTAAACACCATTTCTAACATGAGCTCTACTGTTCACAGCAACAAGCGATCAATAAATGATGAACGTATGAACACTGAATTTCGATTTGAAGAGCCCGTTTCTCAACTAATTTTTTTAAAATTTAAACAAAATTAACGAACAAATAGAAGTTGAAGCGTAAGAGTAAAAAATAAAACTTAATTATGCAAAATTTGAAATGTTCTTTCTGCACTGATGTATTCAAAACTTCTGATTGGTCTACATTTCTTCTTCACATCAAAAATTACTATGACTTTTTAGTGAGGTTTGTAGTACATCTTTCTTGATCTAACGCATTTGAAATATTTTTCAGAAATTCGCATTTTAGAAACATCAACAATCAAGATGTTATAGACAGTTCTACACAAACTGAGTAAGGAAATTAGTATCTAAATTTAAAGAAAAAGTTGATGCTTAGATAAATATTTTCAGCTATGAGATGGTTGAAAGCGAACTCGCTACCGACAAATACGAGTTACGAAGTAAAATTAAAATTCTCTAACTTCGGTTAGCTGAGCTTCAACAAGAAATAAAAAACTTAGAAACTCTTAAAAATAGCGTGGAGTCCATTTTCACAAAAGGACAGATACGAAGATTAAATATGTACTCCCAATAAAAACCTACATTGGTGCAAGGAAGATATGTCTTCGGCAATCGCTTTGCACGCGGCTGGGTCGAGAGCATAACGACTTTTATTGCACAAGGGCTTTCCGTTGCCAAGCGACAGCACTATTAAGGAATGGCTCCACAAAGCAGAAATCAGTGAAGGCATATTATACAACGTCATTACCCTCATGGAAAATAACCGCTTTACTCATGATGAAAAGTTATGCGTTTTAAGCTTCGACGAAATGAAGGTAGCTTCAACATACGAGTTCGATGCTTTGGCGGATGTTGTCACAGAGCCTACAAACTACGTCAAATAGCAATGGTTCGTGGCTTGGTACGTCCCTAGAAACAGCGAATATTTTACAGCTTCGACACCAAAATCTCAAAAGCAACTTTAGATGGTATGATAAAACGCCTTCATGAAGTTGGTTTTGCAGTGGTAGCAATTGTATCCGACATGGGCTCAAACAACCAAGCACTATGGAAGGAATTGGAAGTTTCTATTCGTAAGGCTTTCAATTTATATTTCCTTTCCCTTTTTTAAAACTTTTTTATATACATTTAAAAATCCAGACAAAACTTGGTTTGATAACCCATTCGTCAATGAGGAGAACATTTTTGTGTTTGCGGATGTACCGCATTTATTAAAGTTAATTTGAAACCACTTTATTGACAAATGCTTCATATTCGAAGGGGAATTTGTTAAAATTCAGACGATAAAGCAAGTTTTGAACTTAACGTCATCATTAGACGTGACAATAGTATTCAGACTTTCGGAGAAACATTTAAACCCACAATAAGCGCATCGCCAAAAAGTAAAGATGGCAGCTCAACTTTTCTCTAACACTGTAGCAAAGGCAATACGGCATGTTTATACTACTGGGAATACGCTTTTCAATCCTCAAAAATGCGCCAACGTCGTTCAAATGATAAACGATTGGTTCGATGTCTTGAATTCACGCTTAACAAGTCCTAATCGTAGCGTTTTTCAAAAACCTTTTGGGAATGCTATTACAGAGCAATTAGAAATTTTGAAACGGGTGAAAAATTGTATGAAGGATATAATAATTCCAAACAAAAAGACCATAGCACCATTTCAAAAAGGCATAATAATGACAAAAACATCACTGGAGCTGCTATACAGTTATTTAAACGAAAAATACCAATTGCAATACATAGTAACCAGCAGACTATGCCAGGATATATTGGAGCATTTTTCGGAGCAATGAGAAGCAAATTAGGGTTACATGATCATCCAAGCCCAGTCCAATTCAAATATAGGCTACGAAAGTATTTATATGGTAATTTTGTGACTGCCGGCAACAGTACCGTTATTTATAAATTTAATTTTGCAGCCCGAAATAGTGAAACTTTGAGCTCAAAGTTTAAATGTGGAGACAGATAATACTCCTTGGCTAGTCACCCCTGAATATGATGACGTAACAAACGTAAATCAAGGCGTATTTGAAGAAGATACAGAAAAATTTATTTTTATTGACGACGGACTGAAAAATGACATAACTAACGAAGACACTCCATATAAATTTATTTGTATTGAATGAAGACGAAATAAAAAAGGTCTTAACTAACGAATTTGACAGCTTACATGAGAACGGCATGGAATATTTGGCGCGGTATCTAATCAGAAAATTTAATTTAAGTAACTATGCAGTCACAGACAATGGGACGTTGACATGGGTAGACCAAGTTTCGAATGGGGGTCTTTACAAACCATCTGGTGAGTTTTTGGACAAAATTATGGCTAAATCGCAATACTGCGTTAGGTCGGTCGTGCGTTGACAGCTCGAGTAGAGATCAACGTGTTCTTATGGTGCAAATCCAAATGCGACCTCAAGCGTTGGTCGTACTTTATATCGTAAAACAAGAAGAAGAGATAAAATACGACCAAAGTACGATCTAACGAGATAAGTAGAAAAATGTTCTACTCGGTCGTGCGTTTGACATTTCTTCATAGAGCAGAGTTGCATTTTCATTGAAAGCGCTTAAAATGTGGGTGTTTTATGGTTTCACTGGCAAAGATAGATTTTCGTGGGATTTCTTTTATTATCGCTGGAATTTATGTTTTATATAATGTTTTTTAATTACTCATGCTATTAAAGTAATCAAATTAAGATTTTGATAAAGTTAATCTATTTGTATTATTCGATATCTTAGAAATTTATATAGAAATTGAGAGATTTAGAATTGGAGGAAAAACAACTTTTGTGGGCATTTTTGTGTAGCTGCTTTTATTGGCATCGCCAAAATTACAGACGCACAATCTGTCAGCGCAACATTGAGTTTTGTAAAGTAATAGGTCGTGCGTTCTGTCAGTTCATCTCGTAAAGTTTATGCAACGTCGATATAAAGTACGATCGGCGCACGACCGACCTAACGCAGTATTGCGATTTCAGCATTAAAGAGTTGTAGAAAATATTTATGGAAAAAAATGGAAACAAAATTTTAGTGGTTCAAAATTTAAGTGATTTTCTTATAAATTCATCAGTTTTTGTAGAATTGCCAGAAAATGTTAAAAAGGTATTTTTGAAATGCAGGATGCATTTTCTTATAAAATAATTAAAAAAGAACTTAAAGTAAACGCAATTAAAACAAAAATTGGTTTCCAATAAAAGGCTTTACAAAACTTTGTCATAAAAGTAATGCATTTCTATTCACTCATAAAAATGTGTTAAAACTTTAGTATTTATACTTTTTGCTTGCGCGTTTTTTGATCTTTTTGAGATGCTTTGATAAGAAAAAAGGAGCTACGGGATGCTAGCACCTCATTGGTTGAATTTTAAAAAACTAATGATGCCATCTGAAAGCTATGAAAAAGGTCAAAAAAGGTCAGTTGGTCCCATTAAAAGGTCAGTGATAGATAATTTTGTATGCATTTTTTAAGAAATTTTTAATGTCATGCACATTTTGCTCGATTGTGGAAGCCAGGAGTGGAATTTTTAAAAACTAAATATACCAACTGAAAGATATTAAAAAGGTCAGTTATCTTCAATAAGTGGTCAGCGATAGAACATTTTTTATGAATTTTTTAATAAAATTTCAAGGTCATACACTATTTGCCCCATTGTGTAGTCCACAAGTCGAATTTCAAAAAAATAATTATACCACCTGAAAGGTATGAAAAATATTAAAAAAGGTCAGTTAAGTTCGTCAGTAATTTTTTTAAGTTTTTCAAATTTTACATATTTTGCCCCGGGAGACAATCGGATCAGAAGCGACTTAACTATTACTCCATCCGCTGCTATATATGTTAAAAATGTTAATGGTAGTTTTCCAAAATAATATGAATGAATTGATCAGTTATCATTCTTTTATTTGTTACTGAAATAAAAATATTTTTATGTTAAATTAATTTTTTACCAAAATAAAAATAAAAATTAATTCTTAACAACCATTAAAACAAATATAATTTTTTGTTGCTAAAATTGGTTGCTAGAAGTGTTCGAACTTTTGGAGACGTAAATTATTTTCTTGGAATTCCACTTGTGAGTGGACAAGATAGGGAAAATTTGATAATTGACATAAAAAAATTAAAAACAAGTCTATAAATTCCCGTTAACTTACCTTTTTTACTTTTTCTTACCTTTCAGGTGATATATGTAATTTTTTGAAATTCAAATTTTGGACTGCATAATGGGACAAAATACAGTGGAATTCGGTTATAGCGACCATGAAGGGACCGGATTATTTCGTCGTTATAACCGAATGTCATTATATGCGAACATAATTTTTTTTGTTGTTTTTTATTAATTTAATTAATTTATTATAAAGAAAATTCATTCCAATTATAAATATTAAAAGCTTAAACATAAAACTTAGTGGAAATACATACAAAGACGATATACGTTATTGAAGTATGTTTATGAATAAAATAATAACATATGCATATGTAATAAACTTATATTTGCTTTAAATAATCTGTAATATTGACTTGGCGTAAGTTGCTCTTTGCAGTGTAAATCTGCTCTGACTTCCGTTCAAGTTTAAAAAAGGTATTCAAGAGACAAATTTTCAGCACCTTAACCGAATAAATCAAACCTTCAAAAACTTTAAAACTAATGTATACCTTGTCTGTAATAAATAAAAACAAACCACACAAACAAATTGGCCATTTCAGCCCTTAAAAGGACTTTGACCCAGCTTCTTATGATCAAATGTGTTGTGCGAATTATTAAATGTTTTCACACAATTGACCAAGAACTGGTCCTACATCTCTTATGCCGACTCCGATAGGCTAATGTTCATATTCTCAATAAGCTTTACATGGCATTATTTACTCTCTGAGGTTTGCCATTGTCTGCAGAGAGGTGGTGACCGATCAGAAAATTTTTTTTATTGAAACAACTTTTCGCCGCGACTTGGTATCGAATACGGGCTCCGAGTATGCTAAGCCACACACTAAACCTGCATGCCACGGGCACCACATACTGTAATAAATACAAACCTTTTAAAAGAAGATAAAGCATTAAATGCCGCTCTGGATGGAGGAATTTGATCCTCTAATGCAATCTAAGTGTGAATTTATTTTATAACGGTTATTTCGGTTTCATAAAGCGAGAATTTCAAATATCTAGTTACATTTTGCTTTTGACATGCATTCGTCGTCGCTATATGTGAAAATATTTTACCATATTTTATGAAAACTGCGTCGCTTTATGCGAACTCGTCGTTATATCCGACGACGTTAAAAGCGAACTCAGTTTCTAAGGAATAATCAATTAAAATGTGCGGACTTCAAGAATACGACGTTATAACCGAAATGTTGTTATAACCGAGGTCGTTATAAGTGAATACCACTGTAATTTAGAATTTTATTAATTTTGAAAAAAAGAAAAAACCATTAAAAAAAACTCGCGTGTAGCAACGTACACGTGGCAGAAGTGAAACTTCTTTAACAGTAAGAAATAAGAGAGATTTTAGTGTGAAATAGAGAGAGAAAGTATCTGAAAAGAAATTCAATCAATACGAAATGGAATAATAATCCGTTGATTCAATATTTGCATCCAGGGGCCGTATCGGCTATGGTTTTTATCGAAAGTGTCACATATTAACTTTTATCTCTTTGTTTTTGTTTCCGACAAAAGTAAAAGTTATTTTGAGCCTTAAAGTTTTTTGGGCAAAAATAACAGTTACTTTTGACATTTATTTTATCGGTCGAAAATAACAGTTATTTTCTGCCGTTTATTTTTTCGGTCAAAAATATCAGGAAGTTTATATATGTTCAAGTCATTTTAACGACTAAAAAAATGTTGATACCATTATTTTCATCTCATCGCTGAGACATTTTACACACGGTGTCAACAGTTCAATCTGTCAAGCCTTTAAAAAAAAACACAAATTGCTTGATAATTTTGACCGAAAAAAATTAAAGATAAAATAAAAGTCAAAAGAACCTTTATTTTTCCTCGAAAAATACAAGGCAAAAACTAACACTTAAATTTTAACTTTTAAAGAATCAGTCTTAAATTTAAAAGGAACTTATTATTCATGAGGCTGAGGACATTTGTAACATAATAATATATTTGAAAAAGTCTTTCAACAATTTTTTTCATTTGAAAATTGTAAAATAACAGTTATTTTCGTTCCTTGTTTTAGTTCAGTTGGTGTTTTAGTTGCTTTCGAATGTCTTCTCAACATTGTCACTTTTTGAATGTTAGATTGCATTTGCATAGTACTCGTTGAAGGAGCCTCCGAAAGCAGAGACAAATCTTGTTGATTATTGTGTTTTGCTTCCTGGTCATAATAATTGCTATGTTGAGTGAGGACCTCGTAAAGCAGCGAACGTTGATTGTTGAGTGTATCAACTTGGTTGGCTATAAAATTTTGTTGAGATGATGTCTGAGTTCCAAAATACATTTAACAAAGCGTCAGTGTGTTTTTTGGGTATTGGTTCTTTGTAGATTCACCAAAATACACTGATGTTTCGTAAAAATGCATTTTGGAACTCATCCGATGTTGCAATCACCTTACCTTCATCATTAGTTGCAGACCCAGCCAGAGATAAAGAGATGGGAAACTTAAACAAAATTCGTCAAGAAAGAGATAGCCTTCTGTCGAAATTACGCCAATACCAACGTAAATCATATGAATGTGTTAGTAAAAGTTTTTTATAAACTCACCAGTAGGGAGGAGTTCACCCCTAGGGAGGCAAACCGATTCTCACCACAAGGAGATTTATTCACCGAAAGCGAGCCTTGGTCACATTCAACGAACTGCATTAGATTTTTCGCTGAATATTTGATGCTTGACACGTCATAATAGTTGTCAAACTGGTGATATGTAAGACAGTAAGCCAACAGTTTGGAACACTAACGAAAATATAATTTATTTTCATCACTTTAAATAAATAAATTTTTTAAAAAATTCTCATCAAATATGCATTTTAACGACCGCAGTATGTTTATTCGTTGTTATTTGGTACTTGGACTTGCATTCGAACAATTTTTCAATATTTTTGAAGTCTGACTTAACAATTCAGTTATAGAAAAAAAGCGCTAAGTTAAGAATCTCTTCCAGAGCGTTTGTATCGTCTGAAGACGGTCACTGTTTTAATCTGAAAGCCACCACGGCCTGAATCTTAACTGCAGTGTTGCTTGAAAAAGTAGTTTTGTATTATTTGAAGTAGGTTTTTTCGATACGAATTAATAAGTACGAATTTATAATAGTACTGTACTAGTACTATTTCATTGAGAATAATTTTATATAGGTCGGGTATGCGTTACAGGACGTCTCCACTAGGTATAACATCAAGGCGCAGAACAATTTAACATTATTTCTGCCCTTATTAAGAATTAGCAGTTTTTCGGTTCTTTTCTCAAAAAAACTATCTTTTTAAATTGAATCGTGATCTTTTCTCTGAAATTTTGATCTCAAAAGTAAGATTAATTGCAGTTTCCTCTAAATATTCTGTCCTCAAATGCTACAAACTGAAGGAACAGAAAAGTGAAATGTTAAGAAATAAATTAACATTATTATTGATATTTCAGTTAAGCACCAGCAAAATCCTTGCTAACATGTTATCGATAAAGTAATCCAAACCCATTATTTCTATAAAGACATGTCATTGGAAGTAATCGATGAAGCTTTCGTTTGACACAAAAATAATTATGTTTCATCTCATATATATATCTGTGAATTCAGGACATTAAATGAATAAGTTATCGTAATAAAACTTAACATAAAATTAGCAATAAATTTCACTTAAATATTTAAAAGACGTTTATTTTCAAATATTCAATCTAGAAGGCCATGAGCAGCTTAAAGTAAAAGTATGAGTGCGTTGTATTTTGGCACAACTTCGCTTAAAATGGTAAATAATTTAATGTTAAAATAAGTTAATTATTGAAGTAAGTTTACCGTTTGAATTTATTGTTATGTAGTGAAAATTCGGCAAAAAATTATTTAATTTTCCAAACTTTGATGAATTTTATCTCCTAAGATATAAAAGAGCTTCTTTTATTTTACCCCCATTGAGTTTAAGAAGCCTATATACATATGATCAGATTCCAAAACAAAATAAAGAGGTGTGGGCCATAAACTAGAATTATGCAAAATATAGTTTGTTGCACTTATCTCGACTAAGAAGAGGTAAAAATTGTTGAGTTCAAGATAAAATTTAAAATATTCTACACTCTCTGCTTAGAGGGTCAACAGAAAAATGTAATTTATTCTCTATTTCTTTTAGAAAGAAAAGAAAATGCCATAAGTCCACCGCTTACGACATTTTAGTTCAAAGCAACTTTGATTTAGGAGTACATTTTTATTTTTTTGCATTGCAACCCTATTTATAAAATCTGACAATAATACTTGACAACTATGAGGTGAATCGCGTACACAATACATGAGCCTTCGAAAAGTATACAAAAAGTTAAAGAAGAAGCATGAATATGGCGGGAAACATGAAAAAAGTCATTGCTAAAAAGAAGTTTCCCATCTCATTATCTCTGACCCAGCTGCGGCTGCATTCTTAAGAGGCTCTAATTCGATCTCTATATTCACGAACGCGTTCTGCTCCTGTTTAAGCTATTTTTCTATTTTTTTCCGTGCATACTTGTAGGATGAAAATTAATGTTACGGATATGTTAATAATGTAATGTTAATGTTAATGTAATGTTAATGTTAGTTATGTTATTTTCAGAATGTCACGCATTCATTCTTAATTACATTTTGTTTGATTATTTTCATGTGCCTACATGGTATAATAGTAAAGATGCCGACTTTTAAGCAACGATGTCCGGAGTTCAATTCTGGGCAGCGACAATAATTTTTTTAAAATTTTCATATGAATTGAAAACGTTAGCCTAGCGTCACGAATAAGAGACCTTGAAATTTCACTCGCCGCCAAAGAAGTTTCACTTCAAAAAAATCATGCCTTGATTTTTTTATGGTCCGTACCGTATTTTATTACATTCACCGTTAATGCTCTATAGACTTTGAAAAAAAATCAAAAATGCAAATTTGAGTTTTTCTGCTTTTACAACAAAAATCATTCTACTTTATATTTTGAGAAAAAAATTAAGTTTTATGGTCTCTTTCAAATAGATACAATTTTAATATAAACAAAAAAGGACGATAAAACTTTTATAAATTTTTTTAAATGAACTGATCAGCCTTAAATACAAAAAAGAAATAAATAAAATCTATTTAAAGATTTATTTGCAGAGATATTTGTTTCCTAAATTAGAACATTCAATTTGGGAGAGGTTTTTATCTTTAGTAGCATTTGTTTAAAATAAACTCTAAATTTTATCACATTTGAAGGAAAATTTAACAAACTTTTAGAAATAATTAGAAAAATTAAAAAAACGTTAAAATTCGACTAAGATATTGACATGGAGAGTAGAATTTTTACAAATTTGACAATTTATGAATGCATATAACTAAATTTTTTCAAGAAAATTTCTACTATTGAAAAAAAACTCAAATTTAACCAACTTAAAAGCTCTATCCTAACCAAATTCCATTTTGATCAAAGGGTGAGTTTTTTCTTAAAAAGTTAATTTCTCTCTTAGAAGGTTGGGAGAAGGAGGTTGAGTTCTTATTAATACTAAAAAAGCGTACAACAAAGTACATTGTTCACATATACTACTATAAAATTAATCGAACGACTGAGTATTTTGGTTCATTTAACTTTGTTGTATTAATAAAGTCGGGACTTAAAGGTATTCGGTCCGCCAAAATACCACAATACCCCCAACTAACATGGTCTCAGTACGCCCCTGCCTGCGCTGAATGAATATCTTATTTTGGATTTAGTCACTATTATATTAAAGTCAGAAAATAGTAATATATAAGAAGAAAAATCTAAATTTTTATATAAGAAAATTAATCATTAGCTGCTTATGCTGTACCTGCTGCTTTCTTTGTTTTTGTTTCGTTGTTTTTGTTTGTGTTGGCTTTGTTTTGTACGAAATGATTCGCAGTATTGGTTCTCTGCTCCACGGCATTGGCAGCATTGGATCTCTACTCCATGTTAAGATGGTGATCCGATTAGATTTAACTCTTATGAAAAAATTACTTGCATCATATTTCGTTTTATGCTATTACCCAATAGATGTCGCCATCTATTCGACTGACATAATGTATGCATCTAATAATCGTTGGTTATTGCGTCTAGTAGAAAGAAGCAAAACTTAATATGTGAAATGAACAATCTATTTGTTAACTTAAGAAATGAACCAGGTTTACTTACTTACTTACTTAGATGGCGCTTACAACCGTTGGTCGGTTTTGGCCTGGTCTAAGAATTTGCGCCTGCCTCTTTTGTCGTGCGCTTGCTGGCGCCAGTTGGAAACTCCAAGCGTCGTCAGGTTATCCAATGCCTGGTCTTTCCAACGGAGATGCGGTCTTCCTCGTCTGCGTAGGCCACCGCTGGGTACCGAATCCAATATTTTTTTTTTCGATGGAGCTTCGTCGTTCATTCTCTCGACATGACCTAGCCAGTGAAGCCGCTCTATTTTAATACGCTTGACTATATCGATGTCGGCATATAGCTCATACAACTCGTTGTTCCATCGTATTCGGTACTCGCCATTGACACAGATTGGACCAGTCCTTTCATCAGAGCTGCTCATCGTCCAGGTTTGTGATGCGTATAGTAGGACGGGCATGATTATTGACTTATAGAGCGTCAGTTTTGTTCGTCGAGAGAGAGCTCTGCTTCTCAATTGCCTACTGAGCCCAAAGTAACACCTGTTGGCAAGAGTTATCCTTCGTTTAATCTCAATACTGATATCGTTGGAGGAGTTAATGCTGGATCCCAGGTAAACAAAGTCCTTCACTACCTCAAAGGAGGTGTTGTCAACAGTGACGTGGTTTCCAAGACGCTGGGACTGTTTGTTTGTTGACACAAGATACTTCGTTTTATCTGCGTTCACTGCAAGACCCATTCGACTCGACTCTTTTTCTAGCCTGGAGAATGCTGCACTGACTTCGCGCGTATTTTGGCTAATGATGTCAATATCATCAGCATACGCCAGCAGCATAACGCTCTTATAGAAAATTGTGCCGCTGCGTCTCAGGTCAGCAGCTCGGATGATCTTCTCCATTACTATATTAAAGAAGTCGCACGATAAGGAATCACCTTGTCTGAAACCTCGCTTGGTATCGAACGGAAGGGAGAGGTCCTTCCCGATTTTCACTGCGCTGCTGGTGTTGTACAGTGTCATCCTGCAAAGACGTATTAGCTTCGCAGGAATACCAAATTCAGACATGATGGCATATAGGTGACTCCTTATTGGACTGTCGAAGGCGGCTTTGAAATCGACAAAAAGATGGTTTGTGTCGATTTGTTTTTCGAGGGTCTTTTCCAAGATTTGTCGGAGCGTGAAGATCTGGTCAATGGTGGACTTTCCAGGTCTGAAGCCACACTGATAAGGTCCAATCAGTTGGTTGACGATGGGCTTTAGTCTTTCACACAATACGCTCGACAGGACCTTATATGCGATATTAAGAAGGCTAATCCCACGGTAGTTGGCGCAAATGGTGGGATCGCCTTTCTTGTGGATTGGGCAGAGCACACTGAGGTTCCAATCATCTGGAATGCATTCTTCCGACCATATTCTGCATAGAAGTCTGTGAATGCATTTAAACAGAGCTTCGCCACCGGTCTTAAACAGCTCAGCCGGTAGACCATCGGCTCCTGCGGCTTTGTTGTTTTTAAGCCGAGCTATAGCTGTTAAGACCTCGTTATAGTCGGGCAGCGGAACTTCAACGCTGTCATCCATAATTGGGGTTTCCGGGATATCATCTCCACTGGCGGGATTGTTGTCAGCGTCGCCATTTAAAAGACTAGAGAAGTGTTCCCTCCATATCATCAGTGTACTCTGGATATCTGTCACTAGATTCCCATTCTCATCCTTGCAGGAAGAGGCTCCGGTCTTAAAACCATCGGCCAGGCGTCTTATTTTTTCGAAAAATTTTCGAGTCTCATTCCTGTCGCCATGCATCTCAATTTTCTCACACTCACGCATTTCCGCCTCTCGTTTCTTTCGCCTGAAAATGCGTCTCTCTTCCCTTCTCTTCTCTCGGTATCGCTCCATAACAGCACGCGTTACAACCGAATGCAGGGTGGCTTTGTAGGCGATGTCCTTCTCTGCAGTGGCTTCGCGACACTCCTGGTCGTGCCACTGATTTCGGCGAGGGCGGTGGTAGCCTATCACCTCTTCGGCTGCCGTACGCATAGAGTGGGATATGTGCGTCCACTGTCCGCCTATATCGTCGATCGGAGGAGTACTTTCTTGAAGCAGGAGTGAGAGTCGAGTAGCGAAGGCTTCGGCCGTCCGTTTTGACTGCAGCTTATCGACGTCTAGCTTTCTTAGTGTAGGATTGCGAGCATTCTTAGCTGCGCACAGACGTGTGCGGATCTTGGCTGCGACAAGATAATGATCCGAGTCTATGTTAATACCATGAATCGTGCGTACGTCTAGTACACTGGAAGAGTGCCTTCCGTCAATCAAAACGTGATCAATTTGGTTGCATGTTTTTTGATCAGGGGACAGCCAAGTGGCCTTATGAATATTGAGATGCTTGAATCTAGTGCTACTAACGACCATGTTTCGTGCTGCGGCGAAGTCAATCAACCTCATTCCGTTATCGGATGTGTTGTCGTGGAGGCTGAACTTTCCGACTGTAGGACCAAATATGTTTTCCTTACCCACCTTGGCGTTGAAGTCACCAAGCACGATTTTTATGTCATGATGGGGGCAGCGCTCGTATGCGTCTTCAAGGCGCTCGTAAAAACTCTCTTTGGTCTCGTCATCTTTTTCTTCTGTCGGAGCGTGCGCACATATTAGGCTTATGTTAAAAAATTTTGCCTTGAAGCGGATTATGGCAAGTCGTTCGTTCACAAGAGTGAATCGCAGGACATGATGCCGTATTCTCTTGCCAACTACAAATCCGCATCCAAACTCGTGCTTCTCCACATGGCCGCTGTAGTAGATATCACAGGATGCTTGCCGTAAGCAACCCTGTCCCTTCCATCGGATTTCTTGGATTGCAGTGATATCAGAATTATATCTTTCCAAGATATGAATCAGTTGGATAGAGGCACCATCCCAATTTAGGGTCCGGACATTCCAGGTGCATATCCGTAAATCATTATCAGTTTTTCGTTTGCGGTAGTCGTCATTGGGATCATTCTTTCATTTATTCTTAAACTTTTCATTGAAATGGTTTATACATGGTGGGCTTCAAACCCAACGCGCAGCCTTTGCTTGATGGCCAAAGGAAGCCCGCCGCTCAGATTCGCCGCCAAAGTATATCGGTATGATAGTTTTTTGACGTTTCCAGGAGACACCACGCGGAGGTTTTGAGTCGACTTGAGACGATTTCGACATGGATAATGCTGGCCTCGCCAAGTTGAGGCAGTCAGACACGTTGCCATGTGAATATCGCCCCCTTGTCCCCATCATAAAATACATCAAGGTTTATTTTAAGATGGTTACAAATGGATCTTTTTGGAGTTTACTCCTTAAGAATCGATGTGCATGAAAAGAAATTATATTAGGGGCATGATACAAGAACTCAGGTAGACTTATTAGAGTAGAGTTCCTAGAAATCAACCTGCCATTGCTGTCAAGCTCTGCGTCAATATTGCCACATCTTGAATTTTGTGGGAAAAAATTGTTTTGCGAATTTTTTGTGTGGGATAAAAGGGATAAAAGCTTATATATATTAAGGCGCCTCAACTTGTATGGAGGAAAAAAAAGTTGTCCGGGTCACCTCCTGAAAACAAACTTTGGTTTATTTTATGATGATTCACAAAATATTGCAACTCTAGCTTTAGCCGTTCGTGAGCTGGAATGGTTTGAAATAACCTCTAAAAATCGCGTTTTTGATTAATACTATTTATACCACACTACCTTTCATTTCTGTCGTTAATTAACCCTTATAAGCACTTTTATAAAAATGCATTTTTTATCAACATGATAAAAAATTTGTGGTTATTTATTAAGTCGCTAATTAAAAGATAAAAAAAAACAATTTAGAGTTTTATCAAAGAAATAATTTTTTTTTTATTCCAAATCTTTTCGTGATTCAATTTTACAGTAACGCTTGCGCGATTGAATCTTGTTTGCAATATGTGCAGGTCTGTTCTTATCAATTACCGAAACGCAGGATTGGCTTACCACATGTACAAAACGTTCCGTATTTTGTGAATGACATGGAAATTCTGAAAATTGTTTGTTAAGAAAAGCATAACAATTATTTTAAAAACTTTTCATTACCAGGAATTTTTACAATTTCATTGGAGTCGTGTAGTTCTAATAAGTATTGTTGAGTATAGAACTGGATGAGTGATTGAGTGACTACTTATAAGAACTGTGGTAAAATTTACTCTTAGCTGTTTTGTCTAAGTACAATAAAGTATTTTCCTATACTTTATTCCAAAGTCCATTTAAAAAATGCATTCTTTATCTATATGATTTAATTTTATTTCTCTTATATTTGAACAAATTCAGGAATTGAGGCAAAAGATATCACAAAAAAATAAAAATAAAATAAAATGCATTTTTATAAAAGTGCTTATAAGGGTTAATTAACGACAGAAATGGAAAGCAGCATTCAGTACCTTTCCAATGATACCACGGAATGGTAAATCAGGCTATAAATGGGGAAGTTATATATATTTTTATAAAAACTGCATTAAAAAAAATTGAAAAAATCACTGCAAATAACTCAATAACTAAGTGTGTGGGCAGATTTAAAACAAAATAAAAAACAAAACTATGTAATTCATCGATTTACACTATTTGTGACAATTTTTTTGACCGAAGGTAGTGTGGTATAAATAGTATTAATCAAAAACGCGATTTTTAGAGGTTATTTCAAACCATTCCAGCTCACGAACGGCTAAAGCTAGAGTTGCAATATTTTGTGAATCATCATAAAATAAACCAAAGTTTGTTTTCAGGAGGTGACCCAGACCACTTTTTTTTTTGAGGCGCCTTAATATATATAATATACAAAGAAACTTTAGTTTTTGTTTGATTATAAACGCAACTTCATTTTAGAATTCACGTCATAAAAAATGTTGATACATTTGCATATTCACACGCTTTTATTCTGATTTTTTTATTAAGATTTTTAATTCGAAAATGCATTTTGCATTAAAAACCAAAACTTTCTCACTATCTCATTTCCTTTATTACGTCTTTCTAATTCGTGTTTCTATTATAATTTTTTAATTCTATTATAATTCTTAATTCTATTTATTATTAAGATCTACATAAACATATTTAACTGAAAAGTTGGATTTTGGCCTAACGACACGGCAGCATCGTATTTATGACAGCATAGGTATGCCAATTTTTGCTGTCATTCTAATAAGTCTACCTGAGTCCTTATATCATGATTAGGGGGTAAAGTTAAATTTTCAACTATTTTTCGTTACGGTTGAATTTTCAACTATTTTTCGTTACGGTTGAATTTTCAACTATTTTTCGTTACGGTTGAATTTTCAACTGTTTTTTCGTTACGCTTGAATTTTCAACTTTGATTCTACGATTCTATAGCCAATCGAATGCAATGGAATTATCTAAGGTCACAGGCTGATCATTGGCTTATTAATGGATTCCATGGAGAATTTGGACCAAAGTGGAAGATTCTATGGCCAATCGGATGCAATGGGGTTATCTGAGGTCACAGGCGGGTCATTGGAACTTTTATGGGTTCCATGGAACATTTGGACCAAAATGGATGATTCTATGGCCAATCGGATGCAATGGAATTATCTGAGGTCTAAGGCGGGTTATTGAAACTTTTATGGGTTCCATTTAACATTTGGACAAAAATGGATATTAAAATAAAATTTTTGATTTGTAAAAAATTTTACTTCAGACTTTCACGTTTCGAGTTTAAGTTATTTCAATTTTATTTCCTCAGTTTTTGGTAACGACATTATATATTGGTAATGATATTAATAATGTTAACACTTTGCCTATTGTACATGATTATATTAAATTCCAAGACAATCGATGAGAATTAAACTCCAATCGCGCGTCAGAGCTGACGCGCACTCTTTTTTTTTTCTTCATACAAGTCGAGGCACCTTAACATATATTCTTGATCAGGGTCACCTCGTTAGTCGAGGTATCCATGTCCGTCCATCCGTCCGTCTCTCCGTCTGGTGTTGTCCGTATATACAGGATAAGAAGAAGGAGTAGAGATAATTGCATTAAACTCGGTAAACATGGTCACATGGACCCAAGGATCTGCACTATTGAATATATTTGAAATCCGCCCACGGCCACGCCTACCTCTCATACAACGCAAAAATTGAAAACTGCATAAATGAGCTCATAATTAGCTTACAACAATAAAATTAGGTATGTATGTATTTTATATCAAAACAAAAATGTCTTCGAAAAATGGGTGTCATCCCGCCACGGACACGCCCACCTCTCATACAACCAAAAATTAATAGCTCAATAAATAAGCTCATGTTTAACGTACAAGAATCAAATTTGGTACTTGTGTATTTTATATCAACACAAAGACGTCTTCGAAAAATGGGTGTCATTATCACACGGACACGCCCACCTACCATACTATCCAAAAATTTAAAAGTCAATAAATAAGCTTATGTTTAATCAACAGAGATAAAATTTGGTACGCATGTTTTTTATAACAAATTGAAGATGATTTTGAAAAATGGACGTTATTTGCCGACGGACACGCCCACTTCCCCTACAACCCAAAAATTGAAAATGCAATTAATAAGATGATGTTTAACGTACAGAGATAAAATGTGGAACGTTTGTATTTTATAGCAAAACGAAGATAGTTTTGAACAATGCATGCCATCCACCCAGGGACACGCCCACCTCCCATACAACTCAAAAATTTAAAACTCAATAAATAAGCTTATTTTTAACCTACATATATAAAATTGGGTATGTATGTATTTTATACAAAAACTAAGATGCATTAAAAAATTTGTCGTAATCCATACACGAACACGCCCACCTCCCATACAACCCACAATAGCGAAAATACTTTAAAGGCATTAACATGTGAGCTACAGGAATAAAACTTGAAATATTTATAAATATTTGTAAATTTTTCATCAAAATTGAAATGCATATAAAATATGGGCTTCATCCGCTCATTAACACTCCCATTTTCAATACTATTATTGTATTTTGAAAAAGTAGGTTTAGGGTATTTCATAGTCGAGCTAGACCAACTTTAGACTTTTTTTACTTGTTTTATTGATGATATTGGTCGTGACTTTGATTTGGTTAGTGCTGAGAAAGTGCGAAAATATACAGAAATATATGTAGATGGTTTGTTAACAATAATAGATGGCTAGTTTGTTAACAACTAGCCAATGGACTCACTATCCGCCTGCCAGATATTCGCTACATCTCTTATTTAGAGTTTTGGCCAACCCTCCCATACAAGCGGCCCCAGTGTTCGTCGTGAGAAAATTAATATTTCCCTTAGCAGTACGCGTGGAGGTATAAAATTTCATTCAGCTAACCCAACGCTTATCTTAGCTAACCTCAACTGTATAAATTTTTTACTAGCTTAGTAGTTAGTTTAAAAATATTCAGATTTTGCATTCATCTTTTGCATTTAAAAATTGGCAAAAGTGACACTAATCAGCTCCCTATACTTACTTAAGCCAAAAAATGTATTCCATAAAGGGACAAAGCGAAGTGACAACCATTTCCTTTTCTACTTTCATTGTCACACAACTCAACTGACAACTCAACTGAATAAATGGAAAACTTATATTTTACCACCTTTTCATAACAAACTAACGACAATAGTGAATTATCTTCCACACTTCCTCCACCATTCTTCTACCATCTGAACAATTTATAGAACTTAGAAAATACCAACATGACACACGTGCAGTGAATGGAAAGCTGGAATCCTTTGCCGTTTAACATAATATTCATTGACTGTTTTGACCGCATGACCACAACAACATGTTAAGTTTTTTTGCAAGAAAATCAATAAAATTATTGTATTCGAGCTGATATGATAAATATATGAATAAATCTTCATGGAAACAAATAATTGCAGAGTCTGGCTTTTTCGCACTAGAATAAATATAATTCTAGAATTTTGACAAAGCACACAATTTATAAAAAGTTCCATGACGTCTTAAAGGGACTTAATAAGATTAAAATTTTGAGCTAACTGGAACTGGACTTATTCGACTGGAATAAATTAGTGGAATTTGTTCTTATTTTAAAGGTTGTGGTCATTTTGTTTATAAGCAATGAAATTAAATTTTATTTGTACTCGCCCCCACCATTAAGTTTGTGATGGTGCAATCAATGGAATTTCACACACTTTTTTTGTAATAATAACGCCCTCAACTAGTATTCGTAGCAAATTGACTTGAAAATAAAACTAAGGCTCATGTCAGAGTGAACGCTACAAGCGAAGCGGTACTTTCAGCTCCGCTTGTAGATGCTATAAGCAATGCTTTTCTAAGCCAGAGTAAAGGCGTTTTTTTAATTACTAGAAATTCTGATTCATTCCGTTTTATTTGTCAGATTTCATACAAAGCATTTCAAACATCTATTGACACTTGAAGCTTTCAAAGTAGCTTCATGTAGCCAGGGGCGGATCTGGAAAAAATCTTGAGGGGGGGGTAAAATATCAAAGACACAAATTTTCGATTTGAGAAAATTTTGTCTTTTTACATATATAGACAAATTGAACTTTTTTGAATTGAAATTATTGAATTGTTTTATAAGCATTTTTTCCAGACATATATACGCACATTTCCGTATTTATTTATTTCACCCTTTTTCTGGAATAATGTCTAAGCGAAAAGTAAACAAAAACTCTAAATTTAACTTATTTTAGATTTAAGGTTGATTTATTCAAATTTTTCACATTTATTCCATTATAAAAAAATTGCACAATTATATTTTCAAGTACGTGCAATGAAAAAACATAGTTCTTTCAATTCAAATTAAAAAAAAACAAGTAAAGAAAGTCTAAAGTCGGTCTAGGCCGACTATGAAATACCCTAAACCTACTTTTAAAAAACAAAAAAATTTTTATTGTAAATGATCGTCTCCATGGGCGGATGAAGCCTATACTTTATTTGCATTTAAATGTTGATGAAAAATTTACACATACCAAAAACGCAGGGATCATGTTTCACTATATGCCAAAAAACTATATAATATAACAATTGATAGCCTATTAAACTACCAAACGCTCTTGTTGTTGCATAAAATTATTAATACTCATGAACCTAATTATCTGTACTCAAGAATTATTTTTTCTCGCTGCAATCGCACAAACAAAATTAATAATCCGCGTCATACGTTTCTAACGTCTGAAAGACAATTTTTTGTACAATCGGTTCGTCTTTGGAACGTACTTCCCAATAGTTTAAGATGTTGTAGTAACGCAGTGCAGTTCAAAAATCTGTTAAACTCATATATGTTATAACTTCCTATTTAACCATTTTGCTAAATTTATGTTAGTTTTAAGAATTAATAAGATAATTTTTTCTTATTTTTTTTTTCATATTTAATATTTTTTACATATTTTCAAATAATTGAAAAACAAACAGTTTTGTACTTTCAATTTTACTCAAATGCTCACTACTTTTATATAAAATTATTTTCTACTTACGTACTTTTTGAAGAGAATTTTAATAAAATTGAATGTACAAAAATGTATGTTTTTTAAATTTCTTTGAAAATATGCAAGATAATAAAAAAAAACTAAAATGTTTATTAAAATTCAGGGATTTTCTAATAAGTAAAAAAGGTTTTTGTAAATTCGTTGAAAAATATCAAAGATACAAGGGTTTCAAAAGAGCAGACTACGCAAAATTGTGAAATTTTTTCGACTTTGAACGTCGATATCTTCGAAGCTGTCAAATATATTGTTATTGAATTTGCAAAAATTGAAAAGTCTAGTATTTCTGCGTTGAAATCAGTCATAGTAATACAATATAATAGATATTAGAAAATTATCAGAAAAAGAACTGATTTTCATGTTTTTGCCTATAACTCAAAAAACTCAAACTGATGGAGAAAAACGAAGTCCATATTTGACTTCATTCGGCAGCCAAAATTCATTCGGTATTGTTTATCGAGATCTCTGCACCTTTTATAAAGCTTAATTTTGTTACTCTGTGTTATTAGATAGTCATTAGATAGAGACAAATTATATGACAAAATTATCGCAAAATTATCAATAACTTCGTTGATATTAATTTTAATGTCTCTAAGTATATGCAATAATGCGAATCCATTCAATCGTTCTTCTTGCAGAGTTGAACGTAACCATGTTTTTAATCGTCGCAGTGTATAAAAACTTCGCTCAGCTGTTGCTACACTGATAGCAAGCGTGGCAAAGATAGCAAACGTTTTAGAAATTAATGGAAAAATGTCATTATTACACTGCCAAATTTAAAGTTCATGAAATAATTGAATTTGAATAGTTCCTTACTAAAAGTGGACTAAACGTAGCAGTTTTATTTCCGGAAAGTTGGTTGTGGTAATTTGGTTGGCTTGTTGCAATTATAATTACTAGTACCGCCTGGGGTCGAAAATCGATCAATTTTTGTTTGCGTATTTATAGTTGTATAAAATAGTCGGTGCATTCCTTCTCCGCACTCTAATTCATTTAAAATAAGAATTATCAAAATCGGTTGAAAAACACGGGAGGAAATGGTTCGTAACTATTTTTAACTACGCCTATTTATATTATGATGAAGTTAAGGTAGGCTTGAAAAGTTTCAAAATTCCAAACAATTTAGAGTTAACTCAAACAAAAATAAGTGTTATGTAAATATCATATATGACAAAAAGTATTACAGATGTTTATAATATTTTCATGAGGACTATAGCTGAAATATTTCTGAAAAATATTTTAACTAATGATGAAATAATTGAAGTAAAAACAGACTATTGGATTTTACATTGTTTGAACTTTTTTTTTTTAAATTTCGAAAACTAAAAGAAACAATTCACGTATTGTTTTTTATGGTAAAATTTGTTGGCACATATGTTGCAAGAAAGTTTGGCAGGTTTTCAGTAAAAATTTAGAAGAATAAAATATTTTTAGTGGCAACTCTGGTCTGCACTGCCAATATCTTAATTGCGCTCATTACAAATCAAAATCAATGTTGCTTACTCAATGATTTCATATAAAGGGTATTTTTAAAATAATCGTTAATATTTTGCAAAAATATAATTATTATAAAGCAAACACTTACGCTGAGGTAGTGACTTCAAGTTTTTTTATTAATTTTTATTTGTAAGAAAATAACGCGTATTTAAAGTTGATTGTTTAAAAAATGGCTGTAAATTTGAGAACATAACGAGCTGTAACTTTATTTTCAGGCTCATTCTTAAAAAAAAGGTAAAGTTATGCTACCTCGACTTAAGTGTTTGCTTTATATATAATTATATATTGTTTTTTGAAGATGACTACAGATCGTGTTAATCTACAAGCAAAATGGTCCTACTCTACTCGCATTGCTTCATAAAAACGTCGACTACAAGCAAATGACGTCACAAAACAAAAAAAAAAAAAAATTTTTTTTTATATACTTTAATAATTGTTGAAATCAATAAAAAAACTAAAATTTAACAATTTCTCTTATCATTTTTTGTAGTATTCTTTCAAAAAACGTCTTCAGAATCGCTAAAAGTACCCTTAAGCTGTGAGCACAATTATTTTCTCCAAATAAAGTATTAAAAAGTAAGGTATTTAAAAGTTCTTGGGGGGGGGGGGGGTAATTACCCCCATTACCCCCCCTTGTATCCACGCCTGCATGTAGCTTATGGCATCGCTTTTACTCTGCCAACTTTTGAATTTTTTCATAGAAAAACATAGGCTTTGTAGCTCGAGTAGCGTTATAGCCTCGCTTGTAGCGTTCACTCTAACATGAGCCTAAGAAGTTTTAAAACTTAGGGCGTATGTCTACAAGTCCTATGCAAACCGAAACGTCGAAGATTCTGTCACTGATACTTCAGCCACGACATAATACTATGTCAACTTTTTCCTCTTTCGTCGCTTCCGATTTGCGGCGAATTGGCCTACAAGCTCAAAAAATTGACTTGAATTTTTGACTAATGTAAAAAGGGTATATAATAGCTCTTCTAATCAAAGGGCGTAAGTTTACATACAGCGATAAAAAATACTGCCACAATCTAGAATTTCGATAGAACTACCAGGTTTTCAGTATTTAACGGGCGACTCTACCAGATTTGATCCATATTTTTAAACTTTTATGATGTGCTCACAATTTTAAATACAAAATCTGAAGAAACATATAAGGAGTTCCTCAAAGTCCTTCAAAACTCTTGTAATGTGGAAGAATTGCAAAAGCTGCAGAACTTTGCAATCCGTGTAACGATACAACAACATATTACAAGGAAAAAAGCTTTACAATTCGAGCAATTTGTGCTACAATGAAACTCATGTTTTGTGAGAGTTTGCAATCATGCGTTAGCTGACTGAAAAGGAAAGGTCCCCAGGTGACAGTCTCAAATTTGAATGATTTTCGGATATGTGATAGAAGACAAAAATCTAAGGTTGACATATTTTTTTATACGTGCTCAATCGATGGTTAAGGGTTTCTAACTCGCGTTCAAACATTAGCAGAAATCTAGTTTTTTGCTATAATTTCACTTTTTTTCTATGAAAACATTTACGAATTTTTACCAAACGAAAGCTCTTACAAAACCACACATGATGGCATCAGTTTTTAATACGAAAAGTTTGTTGTAATTTTTAGTAATATTTAGTCGATATCAGAGAAGTGTGAAGACGCAATTATTTCATATTAATTTATGTTGGATTTAAGGAAATTTCTAAACTTACTTTTTTTTTTGATTAATTTTATTGATAATAAAATTTATTTTATTTGATAATAAAATTTTTGTTAGATTAAAATCCCTTTTATTTTCCATAAAGCCTAGTACTATGCTCGATTGCATGAAATTTCACTGCCAACAGCCATTTATTTGTTGCGTGAATATTTTGACAGATATTTTGTTGTGAACGAACAACTGATGATCAACTTACAAATTTCGAAAAGATGTAAATAAACAGCCACAATTCATTAGAGGAAAAGCAGAATTTCATTCAAGTTCCTTAATTTTCATATTTATGAGTATATAAATACAAAATAAATCTTTATACACTCAGCGAAAAAATGATAGGGCCAAACATATTATATTATAAATAAAATTATTTTTTACATTACGAAAGTTGTTATATATAAAAATAAATTCTTCGCTCTCTATTATGTATTATAACGGTAAAATATTGGAAGATTCGCTCTCTGGTTTTTGTTGCTGTGGTGCTTAATATCAAAGCAGTACGAACTATTGATAGGGCCAGACGTGTTTTATGTGTGCAAATTTTTGTTTAAATATAAAAAATACAAAATATTGCAAAGGTATTCAAAAGTTATTGAGCTAATAATAATATTTATGCTAATTTAAGTTAATTAATATTTTGATTTACCAGCATAAATATTGAAATGGGTCGCGGAAAAGAGTTAAGTGAAGGAGAACGTTGAAAAATTTTGGCGTATCATGAATCTGGAATGACATCGAGGAGTATTGGACCTAAAATTAACAGGAGCAAAAATGTTGTGCTAAACTTTCTTAAGTTACGGGAAAAGTATGGACAAAAGAAAAGTTCTGGCAGGAAGTCCGTACTTTCTTCAAGGGATATCCGGGAAGTCAAGTGCCTGGCTGTTAACAAATCGAATAAACCCGCAGAAATTCGGCGTGTATTAAATCTTAATGTAACGGTAAGGCGTGTGCAGCAGATTTTAAAAGCGGATAGAAACCTTGAGTATGTCAAACGCATTCCTAAACCAAGGCTAACAGAGCGTCATAAACGAGCAAGATTGGACTTCGCGGAAAAATATCAGTTCTGGGACGAAGAGTGGAAAACAGTAATTTTTTCCGATGAAAAAAAATTTAATCTTGATGGTCCAGACGGTTGGCAAAAATATTGGCATGATAAGCGCACAAAAAAGCAGCAGCGTATGTCACGAAATTTTGGTGGTGGATCGGTGATGATTTGGGCTGCTATAGGTTATAATGGAAAGACTCCGATATGTTTCATTTCTACAAAAATGAATGCCATGAAATATGTAGAGCTTCTCGATGAAGTTCTATTTGCGTTTGGAGATGAAATCAGCGAGCCTGACTGGATATTCCAGCAGGACAACGCAGCAATACACTGCGCAAAGCTAACGAAGGAGTTGTTTAGGCGTAAAGCAATCCCATTGCTGGACTGGCCTGCGTGTAGTCCAGACTTAAATCCAATCGAAAACCTTTGGAGCATTCTCTCGGAACGGGTTTTCCACAATGACCACCAGTATGATTCCGTAAATCAATTAAAGAAGTCAATACAGTGCGAATGGTCCAATATTGAACCGGCTTTGATAAACAAATTAATGGATTCCATGCCGAGGCGCTTACAGCAAGTCGTTATCAAGAGGGGATCTTCTACTGATTATTAATTTTTTTAAATTTTGGTTTTTATACTACATTTTATCAATTTTTTCATACATGTCCTTATCATTATTTCGTTCTAATACAAAATGTTTTAGTTTGTAGGCTATTTTAAAGTTCTATAAGTTAATTTTTTTTCTGTTTAAAATATCTCTAAGATGTAACACTTAAATAATAAAAAAAATAATATCGAAAATACCTGCATTTAAAAACAAAAATGTATTCTCTCATCTGGCCCTATCATTTTTTCGCTGAGTGTATAAGTATGCATGTCCTTTGTTGTGGAGCAGAACAAGTCATTAGTTTATGGCAGTCTGCAAGCTGCGAAGTTTTGCGACCGCCAACACCGCGGAAAGGTGCATCCGTGTTTACAACTTCCAACAACTGCAGTTATTAATCGCAAAACTTTAAAAATAGTGCACTTTTTCTTAAATTAAATGACAACTGTCACTTTTCACGGCAAAATAAATGGTCGGTTCAATTAAATTAACGTGAAAACAATGTTGCTAGATGCATGTTGCAGAATATAGTACTAGATTTTCCGCAGCAAAGCATAGTACAGCTTTGACGAAAAAGTTGTGAAATGTTCACGCTTGTTTCACAGCTGTCATTTTTTGTATGGAGATTTGAGTGGAATTTCGCGAGAAGCCGAACAGAGTACTATGCTTAATGAACAAATTTTTATTACAGTTAAAGCCCCAATATAGGTATCAAAAATTTTGTTTGTTTATGGTCTATCCTCCTGTTAAAATATTTTATGGAAAAAGTTTACATTTCATAGGGTTTCCATACATAATGTGTACTTTTTCTTGTAAGCTTCATCGCACAAGTAAACATTAGTTTTAATCATCCATAGTACCAAATATGAACATTTTTACGATATGCTAACGAAATTGAATGCATTTTTCATCTTTCTTGAAAATAAAAATTTACTGATATTGTTGCAGCTCGAGTCTGGTGCTACTTTTTATGTTTTGGTTATGAGTAGTGTCCGACCGAATGTGAATTTTTGGCGAAGCCGAAGCCGATTCTTCGGCAAAATGAAAATAGTCGGCCGAAGGCCGAAGCCGATGCCGAATAACACACAATTCACTCTTTATATTCACGAACGCGTTCTGCTCCTGTTTTAGCTATTTTTCTTAGCTTTGAGACGTTTTTTGGCTGGCAAAAACTATTCTCGGCAGTCTTAAATATTGCGCTTTTAACACTTTTTGCTTTTATTATAATACTGAATTAACTGTTTTTTTTATGTTGTCAATCATCGGTCCAGTTTTTGATAACACTGAACGACCCAAATTAAGCTTTAAGCTCATTTTGCGGCGAACAAGCGGTAGAATTTTTTCCCGCTGGATGTATCTCTATGCCTAAATATTTTCTTATGAAGCTTAAAGAAATTAATGTTACGGACAGAATGTTACGCGTTCAGTTTTAATTACATTTTGTTTGCCTGGTTGACATGTGCCTACGTGGCGTAAAGGTATAGATTCCGACTCTTGAGCAACGATGGTTAGGGTTCAATTCTCGCTAGCGGCTATCATTTTTTGAAAATTTTCATATGAATTAAAAACGTTAGCCTAGCATCACAAATAAGAGACCTTGAAATTTCACTCGCCGCCAAAGAAGTTTCACTTCAAAAATTTAATATATTTTCGATCTAGCGGAGAAAAGCTACAGAAATGTAATACTTACTGAAATCTGGCAGAAAATTTCTACCGTTAACTCGGCTTTTATATTTCAGTCCATAACAAAATCATAAACGTTACAGTCGGAATCGCTGCATTTATCATTTGAATAAAATTTTTAATGAGTAAACACCAACTCATGAAAGAACAGAAAAGGAGAGAAACACAAAACAAATAATGAAAATGTTTCAAATGTGGAATTTTTAATGGAGTTAGTTCCTGAATAATTAAAAAATTCTAAAAACTCATAAAAAAATTGTTTAGCAAAGCAAAACCATTCAGCAAAAATAATTGGCTATTTCGGCCAAAGCAGAATCCGAAGCAGAAGCTCAAAATATTTGCCGATTATGCCGATTACCGAAGCCGAATAATCGGTCGGACACTAGTTATGAGATATGATACGGTTTAATGTCCAACATAACCATATTTTTCTTAAAAAGTTTCTGGTCAAATTTCTTTATTTGGTTAATGATTTGAAAACCTTGATTTTTTTAGATTTTTACTCACAAATGTCAGTTTAAATATTAACTCCGACCCTATTTACCTTTACATATACTTGAAATCGCATTAAAACACATTGAAGCGTTGAATGAAAGAAAGTTCATATTTGTGGTAGTCTGATTAAAATTTTTAAAAAATTCGTTGACATATTAAAACTTTTTGTACAAATCGACAACAGCACCAATCGATCGGAGAGATTTTTTTTATAGATTTTTCCGATGCATTTGGGTGTTGACTTTCATTTGACCCAGTAAATGTAGCTGAAGAGAGCGATGAACAAGGTGAAAGATTTCACCAAGACTTAATGACGGTAGAAAGAAGATATCAAGGTGTTTGGAGCGAAAATATGCTTGGAGAATATTGTTGGGAAATAATAAGAGAAACAGACCCTATGCGTTACAAAAGAAGAGAAGACGTCACTCATATTCTTCATTAACAATGCCTATCTTATAATTAAAAAAAACAAGATATAAACAATATGCTATCAAAAACAAGAATAATAAAAGTTAAATAAAAAAAAAACTCGCGTGTAGCAACGTACACGTGGCAGAAGTGAAACTTCTTTAACAGTAAGAAATAAGAGAGATTTTAGTGTGAAATAGAGAGCGAAAGTATCTGAAAAGAAAATCAATCAATACGAAATGGAATAATAATTTGTTGATTCAATATTTGCATCCAGGGACCGTATCGAATATGGTTTTTGTCGAAAGTGTCACATATTAACTTTTATCTCTTGATTTATATTTTTTCCGACAAAAATTACAGTTTTTTGTGCCTTATGGTTTTTTTGGGCAAAAATAACAGTTATTTTCTGCCGTTTATTTTTCGGTCAAAAATATCAGGTAATTTATATATGTTCAATTCATGTTACCGATTAAACAATTTTGATATTATTATTTTCATCTCATCGGTGAGATATTTTACACATGGTGTCAACAGTTCAATCTGTCAAGCGGCCTTTAAGAAATCACAAATTGCTTGATATTTTTGACCGAAAAAATTAAAGTCACAAAATAACTGCTATTTTTGACCGATAAAATAAAAGTCAAAAGTAACCTTTATTTTTCCTCGAAATATACTAGGCAAGAAATTAACTCTTAAAGAATCAGTTTCAAATTTAAAAGCGACTTAATATTCGTGAGGCTGAGGACATTTGTAACATAATGGTTTATTTGAAAAAGTCTTTCGACCATTTTTTTCATTTGAAAATTGTAAAATAACAGTTATTTTCGTTCCTTGTTTTAGTTCAGTTGGTGTTTTAGTTGCTTTCGAATGTCTTCTCAACACTGTTACTTTTTGAATGCTGGATTGCATTTGCATAGTACTCTTTGAAGGAGCCTCCGAAAGCAGAGGCAAATCTTGTTCATTATTACCTCCTGCTTCCTGATCATAATAATTGCTATGTTGATAGAGGGCCTCATAAAGCAGCGAACGTTGATTGTTGAGTACATCAACTTGGTTGGCTTTAAAATTTTGTTGAGATGCATCAGTGTGTTTTTTGGGGATCGGTTCTTTGTAGATTCACCAAAATACACTGATGTTTCGTAAAAATGCATTTTGAAACTCAGCCGTTGTTGCAATCACCTTACCTTCATCATAAGTTGCAGACCCAGCAGCGGCTGTATTCTTAAGAGCTCTAATTCGCTCTCTATATTCACGAACGCGTTCTGCTCCTGTTTTAGCTATTTTTCAATTTTTTTTCCGTGCATACTTGTAGGATGAAAATTAATGTTACGGTTATGTTAATAATGTAATGTTAATGTTAATCTAAAGTTAATGTTATTTTCATTATGTTACGTGTTCACTTTTAATAACATTTTGTTAGACTTGCTTCATGTGCCTACGTGGCGTACGGGAATTCTTCAATTCTTGGCAGCGGCAATAATTTTTTTTTAATTTTCATATTAATTAAAAACGTTAGCCTAGCGTCACGAATAAGAGACCTTGAAATTTCACTCGCCGCAAAGAAGTTTCACTTCAAAAAAAGAAACAGTTTCGATAGTATGGTAAGTGTCGACATAGAATTCCGTTTAAGTAGTACCCTTAGTCCGATTTTTTTGTCTATTTTGCACATATTTTTTTATATATCTTCCGAAAACTAACAAATTAATTAATAACACCCAAGTTGTGGACTTTTTATCGAGACCAGAACACAGAAAAAGTTCAAAGTAAGCATGATAAAATTAACAAGCAAAATGTCAAATTCTTTCGATCATTTTGTTAAGGGAACGTGACGCCTTCAGAAAAAGTTTATTTTAATGTTTGAAAAAGCTGTTAAATTGATAAAAAAAAGATATCATTTTGAAAAACTAAATATATATTTTTTAGTAAAAGAATTACACATATAACATTTTTTTTTTATTTTATTATTTACTACTGGAATTATTTAAAACAAGTAAAGAAAGTCTAAAGTCGGTCTAGGCCGACTATGAAATACCCTAAACCCACTTTTCAAAAATAAAAAAATTTTTATTGTAAAAGGGCGTCTCCGTGGGCGGATGAAGCCTTTATTTTAATTGCATTTAAATGGTGAAGAAAAATTTACACATATCAAGTTTTATTCCTGTAGCTCACAGTTAATGCCTTTATTGTGCTTTCGCTATGGGAGGTGGGCGTATTCATGGACGGATTATTCCCAATTTTCCGAACACACCTTAGTTTTGGTATGAAATACATACATACCAAATTTAATTTCTCTATGACAAACATAACCTTATTTATAGAGTTTTCAACTTTTTTGGTTGTATGGGAGGTAGGCGTGTCCGTAGGCGGATGACGTCCATTTTTCAAAACCATCTTTGTCTTGTCATAAAAAACATTCGTGCCAAATTTTAGCTCTGTAGGTTAAACAGAGGCTTATTTATTGCGTTTTCAATTTTTGGGTTGTATGGGAGGTGGGCGTGTCCGTAAGTGGATGACACCCATTTTTCAAAGACGTCTTTGTGTTGATACAAAACACATACATACCAAATTTTATTGTTGTGGGTTAATTATGAGCTGAGTTATGCAGTTTTAAATTTTTGCGTTGTATGGGAGGTAGGCGTGTCCGTGGGCGGATTCCAAAAATATTCAATAGTGTAGATCCTTGGGTCCATGTGACTATGTGTACCAAGTTTCATTCAATTATCTCAACTCCTTCTTCTTATCCTGTGTATACGGACAACACACAGACGGACAGACGGACGGACGGACGGACGGACGGACATGAATAGCTCGACTCACGTGGTGACGCTGATCAAGAATATATATACTTTTCTATACCGGACTCGCTTCGTTCTATGCGTTACAAACGTTTGCACAAAGTTAATATACCCTGACCTTTCAGGTTTAGGGTATAAAAACCATGGCGGGCGTGATTACAACTCACTGGGACATCGGAAAAAAAAAACAAAAAACAGGTGATGTTTTACCAGCATCAAAACCGTCATGGAATGAATAAGAAGAAACAATTTTGGTTGAAAAACAACAAAATGGCGGCGTTTTTTCGAAAATTGTCAAGTTTTTTTGGATAAAATCGGCCAAAAACTCAAAAACTATAAAACCGATTTTACTGTCCGTAGTTTTTTCCAAAAATTACCTTTTTCTCGCATCTAATTCTCTCAAATTACCACATGTCAAAATTACCTCAAAATCGTGCAAATTACCACAAAATTACCGCAAGTCAATGAAATACCTCAAAGTTGCTTAAAATATCACATGAAGCAGTGTTTATAGCAAAGTATGAAATTATTTAACGTAAGTAAACCTAAATTGCAACATATTAATTAACAACAATCAACTAGTTACTAGTTGAGGATTTATGTACTAGTTGAGGATTTATGTTGCAGGATTAATGAGGATTTAGAAGCTATTTCTAAATGGTCATATAA
Organism: Tetanocera ferruginea; assembly: GCA_958299015.1. Lineage (NCBI taxonomy): Eukaryota > Metazoa > Arthropoda > Insecta > Diptera > Sciomyzidae > Tetanocera > Tetanocera ferruginea. The sequence continues at coordinate 51,874,505 of OY282641.1, read as the reverse complement.
CAATCACCTCTATCTTAATGAAAATCGTTTGATAGTGGTAGAGAAAGTTAAAAATCTTGGTTTTTATGTTAACTCTAAGCTGTCTTGTTCTGATCATGTTAATAATATAATTAAAAGGATTTACTATACGTTACGTTGTTTACGACTATCAGCGCATTTCATCCCTATTGAGACTAAAAAAAGGTTAGTGATTCAATTAATACTTCCACTGCTAACTTATTCTGAATTAGTTTATAGTTCTCTTGACTCTCATTCTGCTCACAAAATTCAGGTTGCGTTTAACGACGCCTCGAGATATGTATATGGCATGAGGCGACATGAGCATATTTCGGTTAGAAGCAAAGAAATCTTAGGTTGCAGTATAATTAACTATTTAAGTGCTAGAAATTGTCTCTTTCTGCATAAGTTGATAAATAATAAAACTCCTCTATACCTTTTTCATAAGCTTCGCTTCAGCTCTTCTATTCGAACCTGTAATCTAATTATACCGAATTACACGTGTTTACAAACCAAAAGACTTTTCTTCGTCAACGCCATCAAACTTTGGAATTCTTTACCCCATAATATAAAATCCATTGTCAGTGTGAATAAATTCAAAATATCTGTTCTTTCATTCTTTTCAAACCTCTAATTATAAATCTATGTTTTCTATACTATGTTCTTTCTTTTCTATTTGCCATTCTGTTCGGCTCTTTCATCTTCTATTTATTAAATAGTTAATTTTAAGTCACCTTATATTAAGTTATTTTAAGTGTTTTTCTGTTTATATGTTGACGATACTGTGTTAATTGGACCAAATTTCTTTTTGTAATAATCTGTATTTTTGTAAGTCTAAAATTGTATAATGTTTTCTTTATATCTTGTTGTGCGAAAAAAGATCTAAAAGATCTTAAAGCACTAATTGAATCTTAAATAAATAAATAAATAAATAAATAAAAAATAAAACAACAATTTTCATAATAATTCTTTAATGTGTTCACAAATTATTTTTCAAAAAAGTTTTTCCAGCCTCTAGCACTCCTTGCACTGCTCATCATAATTTTTTTCTATTAACACATTCATAATATTAAAATGCGCTTAAAATGTAAAAAATACTTACAAAAAAAAAACTTACAGAGTTTTTGAATAACTATGCGGCAATGATATTTTCTTCCAGACATAATTATTTTATTTTTCACTTTGCTATCAGAAATTATTTACGTTCTTTTGTTGATAAATATCGAAAACAGTTTAAACACAAACAAACTACCAACAAGAATGCACATGAAAAATGCATCAACAAGCGCATTCACTCAGTAAACCTTTTCTGTATACATTTCATTCACGCGTATTTCTACCGCAGCGGGTAGAAATCTCTTTTTGGTAATGTGAGGTATTTTGTGGTAGTTTCGGTATTTTTTATCTCTCGCGTGGGAAATATAGCACATGTGGTAAAAATTTTCTCGTAAGAAAATTTTTCTCACATAAAGCGATGATTTTTATTTTCTCCCGCAGCATCTCGCAAGAGCTCAAAAAATACCGAAAGCAGTATTTATCGTGCAAAACTGGCAACGCTGGTAAACAACATATTCAAATTTCAGTCGAGTAGTTTTTGTTTGATCACGCCCGCCATGATTTTTTTAATGATTTTTTATAAAAAATTCCAGTAGCAATATATCGAGGGCCTATAATCATTTTCCTCTATCTGCAAAGTAACAAGTTTTCAGGAGAGCGAAACCGTTTCATCTTGTTATTTAACATTTTTTGAAAAATCGATCTTCTACAATGTTATTCAAATGCGTCCATGGACCACTTTGCATACATTCTTTTTATACCCTAAACCTGAAAGGTCAGGGTATATTAACTTTGTGCAAACGTTTGTAACGCATAGAACGAAGCGAGTCCGGTATAGAAAAGTATATATATTCTTGATCAGCGTCACCACGTGAGTCGAGCTATTCATGTCCGTCCGTCCGTCCGTCTGTCCGTCTGTCCGTCTGTGTGTTGTCCGTATACACAGGATAAGAAGAAGGAGTTGAGATAATTGAATGAAACTTGGTACACATAGTCACATGAACCCAAGGATCTACACTATTGAATATTTTTGGAATCCGCCCACGGACACGCCTACCTCCCATACAACGCAAAAATTTAAAACTGCATAACTCAGCTCATAATTAACCCACAACAATAAAATTTGGTGTGTATGTGTTTTGTATCAACACAAAGACGTCTTTGAAAAATGGGTGTCATCCACTCGCGGACACGCCCACCTCCCATACAACCCAAAAATTGAAAACGCAATAAATAAGCCTCTGTTTAACCTACAAAGCTAAAATTTGGTACACATATTTTTTATAACAAAACAAAGATGGTGTTGAAAAGTGGACATCATCCGCCCACGGACACGCCTACCTCCCATACAACGCAAAAATTGAAAACTGCATAACTCAGCTCATATTTAGCCTACAACAATAAAATTTGATATTTATGTGTTCTATACAAACACAAATATGTTTTCGAAAAATGGACGTTATCCGTTCACGGACACGCCCACCTCCCATACAACCCAAAAATTGAAAACGCAATAAATAAGCCTCTGTTTAACCTACAGAGCTAAAATTTGGCACGAATGTTTTTTATGACAAGACAAAGATGGTTTTGAAAAATGGACGTAATCCGCCTACGGACACGCCTACCTCCCATACAACCAAAAAAGTTGAAAACTCAATAAATAAGGTTATGTTTGTCATAGAGAAATTAAATTTGGTATGTATGTATTTCATACCAAAACTAAGGTGTGTTCGGAAAATTGGGAGTAATCCGTCCATGAATACGCCCACCTCCCATAGCGAAAGCACAATAAAGGCATTAACTGTGAGCTACAGGAATAAAACTTGATATGTGTAAATTTTTCTTCACCATTTAAATGCAATTAAAATAAAGGCTTCATCCGCCCACGGAGAGACGCCCTTTTACAATAAAAATTTTTTTATTTTTGAAAAGTGGGTTTAGGGTATTTCATAGTCGGCCTAGACCGACTTTAGACTTTCTTTACTTGTTTAATTGTTGCTCTAGTTTAGCTGCTATGGTAGATAGTGGGTAATGTCCAAAAAAAAAAAGTTACTATAAATGCAGAAAGAGGTATTTGTATAGTAGCAAAAAACACAATTTGTTACTAGAAATTAACAGTTAAAACTTTGCTCTTTTTATTGTTGATGTTTTTTTTCAAAAATTTTCGTTTTTAACATGAGAAAAAAGTTAAAGTCAAAGATAGTGATATTTTTACATGGGAATCTCAAGTATAGTTATGTTATTATTTTATTTGTATTTGATGTTGCCATAAAAATTATGATATTCGGTTGGAATTCGGCTTTGAGTTCTTGTAGATGTTTCCACTTGTTCGATGCGATTGAAAGTTGAGTTGTATGCAACTGGGCAGGTGTCGTGTGTCCAATGCATTTTTGAATTTGAAAGGGAAGGTCGGAATAATTTTATTCGAAATCAACTTTGAATTTAACGGTGCCGGTGGGCACCTATTAGAGCTTTTAGCTAACAAAATCGAATATCCTTCCCCAAGTCCTTTGTAATTTACGTGGAGTCCATAAAAAACCATCTAAAATAATAGCTGCACCAAACTCTAAAACATTTGTGCTAGTGTAACTGGAAATTAGTTGTATCAACATAAGAAAATGTTTCAAAGTAAAAAAATCTTCATAGAGTTTTCAAAACTACTTGTTTTTAATGTTTTTAATGCAGATAGAGGTTTATGTCGTAAGTAAAAAAAAAAGTTTGTAAATAGAGGCTCAGTTTAATTGATTGAAACAAGGCGGATTGGAACAATTAGGATTGGTTTTTCACTCTAATTTTAATACCTTAAATTAAACCGAGGCCAGCCATCATTTTGGCATTAAAAAAAAACCGAAAATGCAAATATAGGAAAATGAATAAAGGCCCTCGATATGTGATTTAAATAAAAAAAAAACTTTTTTTTGCGTACCAAAAAAATATATGGCTCATTCCATACAGACGAGTGTGACGTTTTGACTACTTTATCGTGCTGAAAATGATATTAACCGGTTTAAATTTAAGCAATTTACTATAGGGTATTTTAGAAGATGCCCCAAGGTTTCGAAATGGTAAAACAAAATGCAATTATTTATACCAGTTTAATAGTTACATTCGCTTAAACACCTGGGACGGGTGTGGAGCACAAGTTTAAAAACAAAAAATTCTGAGTTTAACATTGAAATTCAGTCGATATGCCACAATGAGACCATTTTTAACTTGCATAAATTCAAATTTAATATATTTTCTGTTGAATAATAGTGAAAAATATTTTGAAAAAATGGCGATAACCATTCTTTTTTAAACTTTTAAATGGGACGGGTGTGACATAAGATTGTCCCGGGTGTGACTAGTGCGAATGATGTGGGAATTATATATTAGAACTTAATTGGTATAATTACTTTCACATATTTTTGACACTTAAATCAAAAAAATATGTTTTTAATTAATGTATTAATTTAAATAAAAAAAATATTTTTTTGCAAAAAATTTTTTTGCATGAATTTTTTATCAAATTAATACCTATTCAAATAATTTCAAGTTTTTAATATATTTAAAAAAAAAATATTTTTTTGCAAAAAATTTTTCGCATGAATTTTTGATCAAATTAATACCTATACAAATGATTTCGCTATACATGAATTTACAAAACTTGTTTTAATCAAAGAATTTATTCATATACTTGCAAAAATTTTATTATTAGAAAAAAATTTTGAAAACCGTTCCGGGTGTGACCAACTTCTTGTAACGGAAATGAAGAATAAAAATAATTTATTGAATGAAAAAAGTTAACAAATTTATGTAAAACATCAACATCCTTACTTTAGGAAAGTTTCATTCTTATCATAAGCCCATGTTGCATCTTAGGAAAACTATAGCCTTTTTTGGGACGAGTTGGGACGGAGTTTAAATATTTTGTACTTTGGAAACGCAGTAACCAATCATTATTACAAACTATTCTAACACAACATTGATATCTTTTTTAATATTACTAACCTTATTTTTTTTAAAGTTGTATCAAAAGATGACTGATTTGAAGGTTTAAATTAAATCAAAATATTTAAAAATTTTTTTCAACTCGAAGTTTGTTTAGTTAAATTGTCAAAATAATATAAAAAAGCATTTAATTTAAAAATTTTTTTGCAGCAGGACTAACTTAAGATTCCACTTCAATTCGAAAACCAAAAATAACTTCAAATGCATGCATTTTAGAATTCATGCTCCCGTTCCTCATTTCTGTGGAATGAGCCATATATAAAATTTATCAAAATTATATGTTATTTTTTATTCTACTTATACGCATTTTAAAACATTAAACTTTGAGCAAAACAAGTGTTTGATTGCAAATTTTGGCGCTGAAGGTTTGTCCGCTTTCGAAACTTTTTTAATAAGATATTTAATAAAAATTGTAGTAATGGCTCCAAGTGCTGTGTGGCTGCATTTTAAAAAAATCGAAGGTGGCAAAAGAGTGCAGTGCTCCAAGTGCAAGAAGATTTTAAAATTTAACAACAGCACTCCTTCAAGCGACAAAGAAGAAATGGAAGCTTCCATCTCGGATAGGCCTTTGGAGCGGTGGATTTAAAAAATAACAAAAATATTTTATATTAAAAATATAAGTCTTAATACCAAATTTTAAAGATGCTTTAGCCCATATGAAACTTTCTTTTTTCTATTTTTAAGAATTTTAAAATCTGAACTGACTAGCACATCAAAAAATCAGATGTATTTTTCAATTGGTGTGAAAAGTAGTTTTAAAAAAATCTTGAAATGTCACTTGCAGTAGCAGAAAAAACTACCAAATTTTTTCTTTTTTAACCGCTAGCAGCTTAAACTTTGATAAAGTGAATTTTTTTCGAATTATGTTTTGTGTTTCTTTAGATTTGCTTTACGAATTTTTCATGATGCTTTGTTGCTTACATTTTTTTGATAAATGGTAACTTATTTATTGTTAACCGCGCAGCAAAAAGAGAAGCGGAAAAATAATCTCCCCGAAAAATTTTAATTTAAGTGTTTAAAATAAAAGTGGGCACATTTTACAAGCCAAGAAAGTGATAATAATTTTGACAATTATTTTTAAAATGACGAATGTGAAAAAAGTTGTGATAGTAGTGAAAAAGTAATGAAAGTGAGGACGAAAATAATCTGTCCGCAAATTTGCGCACGCAAAAGAACCAAGCGAAGGCGATTTCAGAATTAATAAATAATTTTTAACCTTTTTTGAATTGTTATCTTTAAGTTTTTTAAGCAATAAATTTAATAAATAAATTGTATGCTTTTAATAAAGTTTAAAATGGTTTAATTTTATATTCTACTCCAAAACTACGATTGAAATAAGACGGACAGACAGGGGGATATTACTTAATCGACTGACTGAAATAAACAATCAAAATCGACTACAACATCAGGTGCAAAATGGCTTAAAACAGAAATCCTAATATAAGCAAAAATGATTTCATATAACAGCCGAAATTCACTAATAAAGTGAGTGCATAATGACTGGAAAAAGCGATCATATTATGGTCAAAAATACCTACAAAAATGAGTAAAAAATGATTAAAAAAGACAATCACATTATGGTCAAAAATGAGTCAAAAATGAGTATAAACAGCAATCATTTCACTTCAAAAATGACTGAAAAATGATTGAAAAGAATGGTCATTAAAAACTATTCATGTGGAGTCATCTCTAGGGCAGTGGCGTAGCGAGCATTACTGGCGCCCGGGGCAAAACAATTTTTTTGCGCCCCCAATGAAATAATGAAAAAAATTATGATATATTATATATAATATTTTAATATATAGTACAAATAATTATAATACACTTATTAAATTATATTAATACAAATAACACTATGCGTCGATCGATTTTACGTATTTTCTGGCTATATTTGAAAAAAATTGCGCTAAGAGATTTTATTCCAACAAATGCTGAAAAGCAACTGACATGATTTGCTGCCAAAATAAAAACAAAGCAACACCGAATGGACACGATCGTAATGTGGCTTTCACATCTGGAACTCTTGTTCGCAAACAATATGGCGGCTTGTATGTGTTCGAGAAAGCGAGCGTTCAAATTACGGAATTTGTTTGGCACACACAGGGTTACATTTGAGAAGAGTAGAAATGTACTCTTAAAAAAGTATTTATTGCTTCGAAATAAAATTATTTTTTTGTGGGGAAAATGCTACCCAAGTCTTCCACACCTGCTTACTTTTTTCGAAAAAAATTTTTACTGAATCCAAACAAAGTTATCACGTATACTGTATGCAATTTACATAGAGTACTACCAAATAGAAAACAAAAAGTACCAAACATATCTCATATCGTACTTAAATCATTAAAGTGTACTCCACATAGTACTACACTTATGTTTCAATACAACCCTGGTTTCGCAATGACTATAGAAATGTTTTTTTTTTGCTTTGTTGGACAGAGAAAATCAAAAATTTTTGTCAACAAGCCAAATTGTGTGCCAAGCTGGCGAACTAGCTTCTTAACTATCGAACTTGTGTGTATATGGCTGCCGTATGCCACACAAAAACGCTGATTTGAAGCCTGCATAAGCCACACGAAGTAGCTTACACTGTTCATCAGTGCTGCCGTTTTACAAATTTTAATAGTAGTAAATTCCAGTTTTTGGGTAATATTTTTTACATATTAGGAGTACTTTAGTACTTGAAAATAGTGACAAAAAATAACTTTAGCAAAACAAACTAGTGATGATATAAACTTTTATTATTTTCTCCGTTATTATTTTTTTGTTTTTTTATTTCATGTATTCTTATTAATTAATTAACAAAATTTTTTGAATATGTTAAAGTATTCTTAAATTATAAAATAATTGTTAATTTTTCATGTATGTTAACTTTGGAAGGATTCCAACTTGCAACGTGATTCGTATCCATTAATTGTTTTGCAATTAAAACTGAATGAACAATTCAGACGACAATTTTTTATTTTGTAGTAAATTAAATTCTGAAAATTTCCTTTCTACAGTTGCACTGTTATGTTGGAACGACAATATCGTGCTTTTTAATTGAAGGGCTTATTGCATAAACATGTAAGCCACTAATATAAAGTTTTAAATAATCGCCTTTGAATCATTTCGCTTGTAATCGTACTTTTAATACTTGCTACATGTTAATTATTAAAGCCTTTTCCATCATGTACAAAAATTAATGAATAACTTTTGCTGTTATACGATTTCTTGGACTTTTTTTTTGGTATAAGAAAAATTTTTAATTAATTAAAAATTTATCTTATTAATTCAAAGATTATTTATCTTTTATCATCTTTTTTACTTAATCTTACAATATATATCCTCTTTAAGGTTTTGCATAAAGTTATGTTAAAGTTTTAGCGGTATAAGAAAATATTCAGTTCTATACTGCAAAAACTGAAATTTCGCTAAATTTTTAAGGCAACATATAATGAGCATAACTTCCATAAATGGAAAGATATCGTAGAATGCTCTTAGATTCACATAATTAATGGTCGTAACTATAAATGTGCGTACTTATTTTACAAATTCGCGAACTTTTTTCCATTTGGCATAATGAGAGACAAGGTGAACAAGAAAATTTTACGAAAAAAAGGAAGCGTTCAGAGAAAATAATTTTTTGCAGTAATGATGAATACACATTAAGCCGTTTTCAGCTATTTAAAAATAGTAGTACTTTTTGTGTTTGGAGAGTATAGTAGTACTCAAGAGTCAAGAGGAGTTAAATACTCCGATAGTAGTACTTTCGGCAGCGCTGCTGTTCATGTGTCGACGTCATGCAAGCAGCATTTTGCTTCCAAATCCCATGGGATAGGAAATTTATTTTGTGCCCTTCTCTGCAATAGAAACACAAAAATATGTACCTCAGAAAGTAACTAATACATCACGAAAGGATTATAGCAATAACAAAACAAGTGAAAAAAACCGAGGGAAATTTTTTACGCATAAGCGAAGACAATTCATTTGGGTTATAGATCTGAATAAATATGTGGAGTGCAAATATCTGTCACATTACTCTAATGTCACTAATGGTCTGATGTATAGTTTGCGAGCTACACTCAATTTTACTTCGATTTAACCCTTTACCAACGATGTATTAGTTAATAACCAACGATTGTTAGATGCATAAATCATGTCAGCCGAACAGATGGTGCCATCTATTGTGTAATAGCACATAATGAAATATGATGCAAGTCATTTTTTCATAAAAGTTAAATCTAATCGGATCATCCTCTTAACGTGGAGTAGAGTACTAAGTTCGCACAAAACAAAACCAACATAAGCATACACACCGAATTCATTTTGCAGATACTTCAGACTTAATCCATAAGAGATGTTAAAAAGTTCCCATGCATAACGAAATGATTAAAGCCTTTTGATGAAAGTAAAGTTTTTCATTAATTCTTCATGAACTTGAATTTAATGAATGAATTTTTCTTAACTTGTTGAGATCATAAAGAATGCCAAAATTAGCATAATGCTGATTAGAAGCAGTAAATCTTGAATACATATAACTAATTACAGAATCAATCATGGTGTTGAAAAAGTTTATTTCATACCTGCTTTTCGGGTATTACTAGTTGATCGCTCTCTTCATAACTCTTCTCCATAAGCATCCTTTTCTTCCTGGCTACCCTTTTATTTTAAATTCTTTTGGCAGATCGAAACTGCTTTTTTCAATAAATTGACGAGCATCAGACAAGCATTTTTCGAATCCACTAGGTGGCAGGGTGTCGATCGTAACTTCCGACTGGGAAGCTTATTTGTATAAATTTTTAGATACTCTCACTTGCAAACTTCAACTCCTTTTGTTATATCTACGCTTTGCTTATTTTCATAAAATCCGCTGCCAATCATGAGCTTCAAAGTACAATACAAACCTCGAACAAGCCAAGAGTAGACTGGGATTAGCAATTAAGCAATTTTCAAGCAAAATTTTCATGTGCATAAAATATAAAATATATTAATTAATTTATATAAAAATATATAAATATAAAAAATATTCGTTTAGTTATTTTTAAACAAATATTTCAACAAACTGCTGTCAGTTGGGAATCCCTTAAAATGCTGAAAAATTATGTCTCTCCTGCATATTGGAAAAATTCGAACTTGCAAACGCGATAGGATGAAATTTTATTTTGTCTCAGGTGGTAAAAAGAAGCGTTTTAAAATACTTCTGACTTCGACTTGTGAATAGGAGATACAGACATTATTAAAATGACATGGATTCCCTCGGGAACAGGAGCTGTGACTTAGCGAGCTTAGCTATTTTGGAATAATTGGACAAGAACGGAAAAACGAATTTACATTTTTTTTAGTTGTTCACGGATTAAATGGCGTTTAAACCATGTAGGTATAATTTAATTAAATTTTATCACACATTTAAAAAATGAAAATTTCCTGTCTCTGTAAAATGTTCCAAAAATTTTTATTGAAAAATATATTGAAACCAAAACTTTATTTTATGAAAATAGGTTTATCATTATTATTGATCATAAGAAGCTAAGTAAAAGTTCTTTCAAGGGCTGAAATGGCCAATTTGTGTTTTTTTTTTTGGTTTGTCATAAAAATTATGGCCAATATGAAATAGTGGTAGATTTTGGAAAATGGCCAATAGTGGGTGGTAAAAGTGGTAGATGTCATAAAAGACGAAAAAAGTGGTAGATCTACCACAATTGTGGTAAAGTGACAGCACTGTTCATAAGGCCACCTGGGTGTCCCCTGATCAAAAAACATGTAACCAAATTGTTCACGTTTTGATTGACGGAAGGCAAACTTCCAGTGTACTAGACGTACGCACGATTCGTGGTGCTAACATAGACTCGGATCATTATCTTGTTGCAGCCAAGATCCGCACACGTCTGTGCGCAGCTAAGAATGCTCGCAATCCTACACTAAGAAAGCTAGACGTCGACAAGCTGCAGTCAAAACGGACGGCCGAAGCCTTCGCTACTCGACTCTCACTCCTGCTTCAAGAAAGCACTCCTCTGATCGACGATATATGCTCACAGTGGACGCACATATCCCATTCTATGCGTACGGCTGCCGAAGAGGTGATAGGCTACCATCGCCCTCGCCGAAACCAGTGGCACGACCAGGAGTGTCGCGACGTCACTGCAGAGAAGGACACCGCCTACAAAGCCACCCTGCAGTCGGTTGTAACGCGTGCTGTTATGGAGTGACACCGAGGGAAGAGGAAGGAAGAGTGACGCATATTCAGGCGAAAAAAAAGAGAGGCGGAAATGCGTGAGTGCGAGAAAATTGAGATGCATGGAGACAGATATCCAGAGTACACTGATGTTATGGAGGGAGCACTTCTCTAGACTTTTAAATGGCGACGCTGACAACAATCCCACCAGTGGAGATGATATCCCGAGCCGATGGCCTACCGGCTGAGCTGTTTAACCGGTGGCGAAGCTCGTTTTAAATGCATTCACAGACTTCTATGCAGAATATGGTCAGAAGAATGCATTCCAGATGATTGGAACCTTAGTGTGCTCTGCCCAATCCACAAGAAAGGCGATTCCACCATTTGCGCCAACTACCGTGGGACAAGCCTTCTTAATATTGCATTTAAGTTCCTGTCGAGTATATTGTGTGAAAGACTGAAGCACATCGTTAACCAACTGATTGGACCTTATCAGTGTGGCTTCAGACCTGGAAAGTCCACCATCGACCAGATCTTCACGCTCCGACAAATCTTTGAAAAGACCCTCGAAAAACAAATTGACACACACCATCTTTTTTTCGATTTCAAAGCCGTCTTGGACAGTCCAATAAAGAGTCAACTATGCTCCATCATGTCTGAATTTGGTATTCCTGCGAAACTATTACGTCTCTTCAGGATGACACTGAAGAACACCAGCAGCGCAGTAAAAAGCGGGAAGGACTTCTCCCTTCCATTCGATACCAAGCGAGGTTTCAGACAAGTTGATTCCTTATCGTGCGACTTTTTTAATATAGTCATGGAGAAGATCATCCGAGCTGCTGACCTGAGACGCAGCGGCACAATTTTCTATAAGAGAGTTATGCTGTTGGCGAATGCTGATGATATTGACATCATTGGTAAAAATACGCGCGAAGTCAGAGCAGCATTCTCCAGGCTAGAAAAAGAGTCGAGTCGAATAGGTCTTGAAGTGAACGCAGATAAAACGAAGTATCTTGTGTCAACAAACAAATAGTCTCAGAAACTACATCACTGTTGACAACACCTCCTTTGAGGCAGTGAAGGACTTTGTTTACCTGGGATCCAGTATTAACTCTGCCAACGATATCAGTATTGAGATTAACTTGGCCAAAATCGACCAACGGTTGTAAGCGCCATTTAAGTAAGTAAGTAAGAATGTGAAAATAATCTAAGTATAAAAATAAATTCTTCCATAAATTTCTACCCACAAACGAATTTAAAAGATATCTTGCTCCTTATTTTCCATTATGAAAAATCCTAGCGTAACCATATGGTAACGATCCTTTCTTCTCACACCATGAGCAAAATAAAATTGCAGGCATGAGAGTATTTTTAAGTGCCCATAGATATGGACTTGGTAACTTCTTTTACTTTTTTCAAAATAGATGCAGTTGGCTCATTATTTAACTAGCCCAACAAAATTGAATTCATTCAATTTACTGAAGAGTATTTTGCATATAATATAGTTGACTTTTTGACCTTTTATAAGAATTTCTTAAATTAGTCTGCGACACGGTGTTTCAAACAATTTAGCGTCAGGGATTCAAGATGATAAGTGGTGGAAGTGATACGACTTTTAGCTGTTCCATTGCCTTTACATATAAGGTGTGACCAAGAAGTGGGATTAATTTGGACATGAACGTGATTGCAAAATTTTGTTCGAAAATGGATTGATTGCCATTTAATTGATTGATCAATTAATTGCCTTTATAAATATCCAACCTTCTTAATCATGTTATTGTTTAATTCGGCGAATGAGCTAACGATATATTGCGCACCCTTTTGTATTTCCTGTGAGTATGTCTCAAACATACATATTTCTGTATAAGTGTAATAGTGTCATATTAGTGTTGTTTTTTTCCAGTGTTAACTCATTTTTGACATAGTGTATTTTCTTTCAGCTTTAACATGGCACCCATGCCCCAATAATGTGACCTGTTGGTCAGATACCTACCTGTGTCTAAGCAAATACCCATTATCCATTCGGTAGCCAATATAGCAGAATCTGTGGTTTATTTCCTCTTTTAGTTTTATGATTTAGATTCCACTTCACTTCACTTGAATTTCAAAAGAACTTCGTTAGGTATTTATCTTAAATGAACTTAAAAGTTCTTTTAGGTTCTCCATTTTCCGTCCTATAAGTGCTTATGAATTGAACATATCTAACTTAAATTCCTTTTAAGGAATGTAAATAAAGTCACACAATTTTCTTTAAAAAATAAATATACTAGATACGAGTACAAGTTTACAAGTTCCACTGTTAACTATTAAATTCAGCCGACAGGAATTTTTACGACGTTGAGTATCGCGCGCTTCTGGAATCGAACTGAAATTCATGAATGACAAATCGAAGCTTTTACCTTACCGGCCAGTCAAACTGCAGTTTGAATGCATGATGAATATTTCATGTATTCCAGCAGTTTTCGACTCATTGACTCCCTTACTGTACTCAGGTTGGAAGTGGCTTTTATCTCTGAAATAAATTACGTTGCTTTACTACAATTTTTCATTCTCTGTTGTTGTTTTCGTTATTATAGTAAATCCTTTGGTACTTGATTCATTTACTCCGTCCTTCCTTCCAGTAACGTGGTGTGTCCAGAGCTACAGTTGTTTACAACCAAATATATCTATTCCAGTCCGAGCTTGTATAGCAATAAATGGAAGAATGTGGTTGAACGCAGTTGGTTTGTTTTTATTTTCTATAGTTTGTAAATAAATATATTCGTTAGCTTACGCTCCTAATCAATGTGTTTTAGCGTGTATTATTCTAGCTATTGTTGTATTTAATGTGGTGTGTCAACAAGGACCTTCCTTTGTTTGTGTGAACGAACTTCAAGTTTTTCAATGTTATTCGATTACAGCAACTGGTGTAAAAGTAAACTTAACATTTGAGTTAAACCTAGAATAATTATGTGTATGTATGTATGTTTGTAGTGTGGTAATTCCACAAAGTCATTTGAAAAATAAATTTAAAGGAAAAGGGTCACATAAATAATAATAAATTAATGAAAAGCTTATTTAAAGCAAAAATTTAGAATAATTTATTAATGTTGAGGGACCCGATATTCAATCTCTAGAAAACGGCGAGATCGTTTTTTTTTATTGTTTTTCCCAAAAAACAACTTAATCCTTGCGGGTTAGGAAGATGTCCTTTATTTTTTATAAAATTTTTATACCCCCACGCGTACTGCGTAAGGGGTATATTAATTTTGTCACGACGTGTGTAACGCCCAAAAGGAGGCGTGGTAGGTATGGAAAAGTATATATATTCTTGCTCAGCATCACCACCTGAGTTGATTTAGCCATGTCCGTCTGTCTGTCCGTCTGTCCGTCTGTCTGTCGACACGATTACAGCCGCAGTTTTGAAGCTATCGTAATGAAATTCGATATTTAAGCTTTTTTTAAAAAAACTAAGATCAAGTTCGAGAATGGGCTAAATCGGATGAAAACCACGCCTACCTCCCATACAACTCAAAAATTGAAAACTCTACAAAGAAGCTAATATTTAAGCTAAAATACTGAAATTTGATATATATGTATTCTATATCAAAACTGAGATGTTTTAGAAAAATGGGCGTCATCCACTCACTAACACGCCCACCTCCCATACAACCCCAAAATTGAAAAATCTATAAAGAGGCTAATATTAAAGTTACAAGACGGAAACTCGGTGTTTGAGTATTCAATGTCAAAACTGAGGTATGTTAGAAAAATGGGCGTCATCCACTTACTAACACGCCCACCTCCCATACAACCCCAAAATTGAAAAATCTATAAAGAGGCTAATATTAAAGTTATAAGACGGAAACTCGGTATTTATGTATTCAGTGTCAAAACTGAGGTGTGTTAGAAAAATGGGCGTCATCGACCTACTAACACGCCCACCTCCCATACAACCCCAAAATTTAACAATCTATAAAGAGGCTAATATTAAAGTTACAAGATGGAAACTCGGTTTTTGTATAATTAATGTCAAAACTGAGGTGTGTTATAAAATTGGGCGTCATCCACCCATTAACACGCCCACCTCCCATACAACCCCAAAATTGAAAAATCTATAAAGAGGCTAATATAAAAAGCTACAAGACAGAAACTCGGTATTTGTGTATTCTATGTCGAAACTGAGATATGCTAGAAAAAAGGGCGTCATACAAAACCTAACACGCCCACCTCCCATACAACCTCAAAATTTAAAACTTTATAAAAAGGCTTATATTTAAGCTGCAGGAAAACAATTTGATATGTATGTTTTTTAGACACATAAAAATAATAATATCTCTCAAAATCTCATACAAAAAGCTCTCCCATTTAATATTCTTCCACCCTTAAGAATCGGCCGTGGGGGTATTTTAACTTCGGCCAAGTCGAAGATATACCTTACTAGTTTTTGGATGATCTTGACAAGCCTATGCAACTTTTGAGACCTCTGAGAATACGATCTAAATTTTTCGATACAGCCTAATGCACAATATTGTGAGTGTTACAATGTATAAATTATTGAATATATAAACTAAAATATTTATTAATGAGATTTATTCACTGTTAAAATTTGTATAACTACATTAAGCAACTGCATGAAAAGAGTACTCGGATCTCAACGCATGGATAGGGTTTGCATGGATAGGAAGTGCTGTAGTTGAACAAAAGTGCGGCACCTCTCATATTTGTGTTGGTTCTCACAAATACATTAACATCCACAAAGGGCCGTATTTGGTGGCATCGTTAAAAAAGGGCCAAACTTTCGGATTTCGGAAACTTGAACAACGTGACTGTTCAATATGTGATCAAGTTTAAAGCAATCGGTATCTTATTTATTATGTTCATTAAAATACTATATTTTACTACTTTACTATTTCCACACCACCCTTGAGGTATACAATTTGGTGCGTTACCGATTTCTTTCTGGGTGTTCAGTTCCCGTTCGGTTCGGTTTCACTCTAAAGCTGAGAACAAAATTAGCAAATAAAATAAAAAGTTATTAATTTTAAAAAAATAATAATATGTTTATACACTTGGTTTATATTCAATCATTCATTCATTTAAAAAACGCTCCCTAAAAATGTGTGTAATTATGGAAAATGAATGCACCTATGGAGAAATGTTTGTACTTTGACAATTCGATATCCCAACATTGGCGCTAATATAACTTTCTTCTTTGCGCATTGTGTATTTGTTGGGATATCGAACTGCCAAAAACACTCTTCATCTCGCTCACACATGCCGCATCACACGTACACTGTATGTGAGAAGAACACCATTTCCTTATATTTTACTTCTTTGGCTTGTTTTTTAAATATCAACATCACTAAGTGTCAAAACATGAAAAATTGTTTTAAATTTTAAAAAATAAAAACAAAACAAAAAATGTAAATTTTATCAATTTTATATATTCCTTATCACTTGTGTATCTTTCTCATTACAAAGCAATATTTTCTCCCTTATTAATGCAGAAACACTAGCTTTCGTAAAAGTAAGTATTTTGGAACGAAATAGTGTGATGACAGAAAAAGTGACTATTTGTCGCAAAAGTTGCAGAAACGAGCTACTGTTCATTAAGGTGCCTCGACTCGTATGAAGAAAAAAAAGTTCCATTTGTACCCATCTCAAAATGAACCTTGATGTATTATTAAATATTTTCAAATTTTGTATGCAGATTGAACGAACTTTTCAGGCCTATAATTTTAAACAGCTTATTTGTTTACAAATATTACACTAGTTAATATATATACGGAAAACATAATTTTTGGAGGTTTTTGCAAAATGGTTTAGCTCACAGACGGATTTCGGTATATCCAAAATATTTTGGAAATCATCACAAAATACATCAAGGTTCATTTTAGGATGGGTACAAATGGAACTTTTTTTTTTAGAGGCATCTTACTGTTCATACTACAATAGAGTATTTAATTACCTTGACTAGTGATGTAACGGATATCCGGTATTGCTATCTGGTATGCCGGCAGGCCGGATAGTTTTAAAAATTGTTAAAATGTAACGTACGACTAAATCAATGTATATATTTTTTATAAATAATTATATATTCCTAAAATTTTAAGAAATATTACAAAATATTAGTGGAAAAGCAGCGTATAGCCTCCCTCCAGTACTGGCATCACAATTAGTCTTTTAACGGTGATGATATCATGCATGAATAGTACCTAGTTAATTCTAGTACCCGAGGTAATGTAGCAGGTAATGCAAATACATTTATTTAATAACATAACATAGTGATAACATAGTGAGCAGAAACGTATAAAGTAGCTAGTGAATGGTAATGCTGAGTGTTCCTCATGAAACAGCTAGTGAATGGTAATACAGAGAGAAATGGAATCATTGCCGGCAATGACATCCCCGTGTTAAATTCATGAGTGATTTGCATTGCAGGTAATCTGATGGGTAACCAATGGTGATTACCGATAGCTAGTGAACTCACTCATTCGTCACCCTGGGAGGGCTGTTTCAAAAGAGAAGAATATTTTCGCGCATGTTTGGGAAGAAGAAAATAATTTTGAGAGTGTTCTTCATTTTGATTGGACGACATTAAAGAAATTATCTTCGACACCACTTCTTATGCCCGTGATATAAAATCTAATTTATATTTTTTTGAAAAAGTTAAAAAATTGCGTTTTTACACTACACTATAATCAATGCCATCAAAATTTAGACTCAATGGTTACAATCAAAAGTTATGTGCCATCTCGAGTATAACTTTCGCTTCGAATATCCTTCAAACAGGATACTGTGGGTAAAAATCGTGAGTATCATCGCGTTCGGTAAGATATTGCTAGTTAAACAGTATTTAAATTTTTTCCACACGTGTTTTAGACACATGTAATTTTTTTTACAAAAATCAAAGCATCGTTAATTTTTACTGTTTTTCTCAAAAAACAACTTTGTCCTTGCGGGGTAGGAAGATGTCCTTTCATTTTCATAAATTTTTTTTTGGCAGATCTTGACAACCACATGAAACTTTTAAGACAAGACCTCTTAGAATGTGAATTTCGAAAAAAAAATGTAATTCGATACGCCCTACTGCTCAGTACACGTATTTGTTGCACATCGGCACACGATTTTGCTGTTTTCTGTCATTCGTTTCTTGATTTTCAAATAAGCAACATTTCCAAAGCCTGTAGAAAATCAGAGCGGGAATGAGTTTATCCACTGTACTCTAGAACAAAAGCGATGAATGGATAAGAAATAAATGGCTGGGTTTTTATAAATAATTACCAATTGTTTTGTGAAATCTAGCCACTTCTTTATTAAGTTATTCATTACATTTGTTGAGAAGTTGATTTAGGCACAGACATGAGCTGTGTATGTATTCAATACATGACATTATGAACAAAAATAAATAATGAATACATTAAGCATGTACTCATTACATAAATGTATGCACTAAAAATATGAAATGAGTAAATTATGTATGTACTCATTACATAAATGTATGTACTATAAATATATACTAAATAAATTATGTATGCGCTCAATACATAAAAATATGTAATGAGTAAATTATGTATATACTGAGTACATGAAAATTTTTCTAACATACTGTACTCATCACAAATGTTCTACATGACTTTGTGCAATGATTAAATAATCTTTGTAATACGTACATCAGAACTGTACTCATTAAATAAAATTGTTTAAAACAGTTTGTGATGAGCACAGTGCAGCGCTGCCGAAAGTACTACTATCGGAGTATTTTACTCCTCTTGACTCATGAGTACTATACTCCCCAAACACAAAAAGTACTACTTTTTCTAAATAGCTGAAAACGGCTTAATGTGTATTGATTATTACTGCAAAAAACAATTTTCTCTGAACGCTTTCTTTTTTTTTCGTTTAATTTTCTTGTTCACCTTTACTGAGTTTCCATGGCGAGTTAACTCGGTGTTTACTCGGGGTTAACTCGCTATGGAAACGAGAGTTGAGTTGAGTTTCGTTAAATCTACGAAACTCCACGAAGCTTGTAAGATTTAACTAGGTTCTATCTGTCAAAGAGATTGCTGTCATTAATATTGAAAAAATATTGAAAATTTTTATTTTAACAAAAATATTAAAATGTCGAATGCAAGAGTTTTTTGGAGTGCCGCAGAAACTAGTCAAAAAATAACAAAAATTACAAAAAAGAATTGACAAGTTCAACTCGACTCGGTGTCGCGCATGGAAACACTATCGAGTCAGCAAAGTCACATTGTCAACTCAACGAAAACCCAAACCCAGAGTTAACTCGCCATGGAAACTCAGTACTTGTCTCTCATTATGCCAAATGGAAAAAATTCGCGAATTTGGAAAATAAGTGCGCACATTTATAGTTAAGACCATTAATTATGTGAATCTAAGAGCATTCTACGATATCTTTCCATTTATGGAAGTTATGCTCATTATATGTTGCCTTAAAAATTTAGCGAAATTTCAGTTTTTGCAGTATAGAACTGAATATTTTCTAATACCGCTAAAACTTTAACATAACTTAATGCAAAACCTTAAAGAGGATATATATTGTTAGATTAAGTAAAAGAGATGATAAAAGATAAATAATCTTTAAATTAATAAGATAAATTTTTAATTAATTAAAAATTTTTCTTATACCAAACAATAAGTCCACGAAATCGTATAACAGCAAAAGTTATTCATTAATTTTTGTACATGATGGAAAAGGCTTTAATAATTAACATGCAGCAAGTATTAAAAAAATTAAAAGTACTTGATCAGTGGAATCAAGTGAATTGTTTAATCGTTCGCATCTGAATTAGATAAAAGTTCAAATCAAGCAAAAATTTAAGTATATATATATTTGGCGATTATTTTCGAACGTATTCAGTTGAGTTGAATTAAAGTGAAAATAACAGAATTGCTCAAGGCAATGAACTTAAGTTAAAAATACATGTATTTTTCGGGAATTTTTTAAACAATAAGTACTCAACCAATTTCTTCCAAAATGTACAAAAGTATTGTAAAAAATAGGTATATTTAAAAAAAAATTTTCATACAAAAATATTGAAATGAATTCGATTTATGCGCCATATGGTGAGACCATGAACAAAATTATCGCACCACTGCTTCAACGATAATTTTTTTCGACACAAGTCATCGGAGGACTTTGAAAAAAGTTCAAGAAGAGGTGAATTATTTTGCATCATGACAATGTAAGCTATCCCACTTCTGATTAAATAAAGACCTCTTTGAACATCCAAAAATTATGTTTCAATTATGTTCCAAACAAAACAAAACTTTTTCATAATTGCTGACTTGAGCAAGGTCACAAACCACACAAACCAGTAGTTGAAGTTGTTTCGACGCGTTCATTGACTTAGCTCGATTTATAACCAACAACAATTACACGCAAATAACTCATCAAAACTTCATTTTATGACTATTGTATTGAAAGTTTCAATGCTTGGATTTTAATTTAAGCAACAAAAAGCAAAGAAGTTTACTATAAAATTAATTGATTTTTACGTTATATTTTAAAATATCGTGCTATGACAAATCAACTGCTGCTAAACTTCAAAACATTCAATACAATACTCATGACTACATCCAACAGAAGTGACACAAATTTATATCAAGTTGGAGGATAACGATAACTAGTAATGCATTACCTTCGTATTGGCCGAAGTTTTAATACCCCCACTGTCGTGTTGATACAGTATTGTGCAATACCTAAGCAACTTTGCCTCCAAATTTGAAAGATGTCATTAATATACTTTAATGGCCCTAAATTGATCAAGAATAAAGTTTATTTTTTAAGTTTCGGTATCTTTTCAAATATAAAAAATTCGAATAATTTTTTTTAATTTACTGTAACCAAAACCCAAATATACTCCAAAAGATACTGTGCAAAATCTAAGCAACTTTACGTATTTCACGTTTGTTTAAGGATTATATGCACTATTTCGGTACTTTTTCAATTTAGTTTTATCATCTGTGATGTATTAATAATAGATTAACATGTTTTTTAATTGCTGGTTCCTGGTTGTCTTAAATTTTTGTGGTTTCTTATCATGAGTTTTAAATATGGCAAAACACTAAAAATGTATAAAACAATATAAAAACCATAATAAAAACCATAACAATTATATTAAATTTAATTAACATTCACTTGAAGGTAAAATATGGTTAAGTAACATTTTATACTAACCAAACAATACTACAGGGGGTGTTAGGGTGTGTAAAAGGGAGTAAAATCATACTTCCATACAATGCTACTGACTTTTAAACTTGAGAAAATGACTTTTGCAACAATGAATACTATTCTACTTGTTCAACAGTGTTCAAAACTTCTATATAGTGGAGCAGCAGTAAAATTTGCTTAATTCTAGTTTTGAAAGGGTCCGTAAAAAACACATGGCTAAAGATGTTGGACGAAAGTTTCTTATTTTAATTTGGTCCCTGTTTGAGCCACAATATAAAATGTTTAAGAGAAAGTTTCATTCACAAGATTGTTTTTGAAAATTAAATGTTACTTTAAACTGAGGAGTACATTTTAATTTAGATGATGTTTTACTACAACCAACTTCTGTAATATATATATATAAAGATCAATAAGACGATATTTATTCTGAAAGAAATAGCCGTTATTGATTAATTCCCATCATTACTATGACTAAGCCCAGATTCTATCTGAAATTTCGCCAAGATAGTCAAACCTCGCTTGTACATTTTGCATTTTAGAAAACCAATAATAAATGAATGACTACATTAGAAGAAAATCTGAAAAATTGCCAGACAATGTTTGGTTTTTTGATTATAAATAAACCGTTACTAAAATTACATGTTTTCTTTTCTTTTATTTGTTAGAACAGCTATATAAGCTGCAAAATAAAGCCTTTTCTTATATAATTTCTGCGTATGATACACAATTTGATACTTAATGAAATGGGTAGGTAGGACGAGTTGCTTAGGTTTTGCACAATGCTGTATATTCGAATTTATTTAGGTGTTTATATATTGATGACGTCACTTTGCATGGCGTAGTTTTCATCTAATTTCATCAAATTTCAAATTCAGTTGATGTTTAAAATATTATAACGATACTTTGTGAACTATCAAATCAATATAATAATTTTTGTGCAATTTTTGTGTAACGTTACTTTGTATCGGAGGTAGGGGTGTGTTTCATCCGATTTGGCTCATTTTCAAACTGAGTATGCGGTATCTCAGTTTATGTGCAAAATTTTGCAAATCTGAATGCTTAACTATGGAATTTTATAGCGAAATTACGGAAGGAAATCGAAAATTACGGAAGGAAATGGATCGACTCAGGCCTAATACCAAGCCTCATTATGGGTGTTATAAACGTGGTGACAAAATTAAAATACCCATTACACAGTACGCGTGGGTAACATATTAAAATAAGTTTTTAGAAAAGCAATGAACTTTTGATGATGTAATAGCAGTTGTTTTTTGCAATTGTTGCAAAAATAGCTAAATCAGCGAACGCATCGACTTCTGGTTTCTGTTCTTGCTTACATAAAAAATGATCAAAAGGCTTTGTTTTGTTTTAAACACTGAACACTTGATCAGCTGAGCAGAGCTTGAAGAGCTACTTTGTGATAATAATGTTTAGTTAAATGCCTTTTTATCAGAGACAACTATTATAAGAAATATCTTTACAAATTGGGCCATAACAGTTTTATTGTAAGAAAGAAAAATATTTATCAATAATATCTATTATATTAAAATAAAATAGTTTTTCTCTGAAATAACAGTTATGAATGAAGAAAATATTTTTTCGTTCCTGATAACGTTTATTTTCAATTTTTACTTTTTACGTTGCCTCAAACTTTGAGGCAAAAATTTGTCTTATATTGACTGAGCCATACCTTGTGTGCAATGCACGTTCTGATTTGCCAAATTGAAGGACACCAGCAAATAAAGGGCGATCCAATAAGAGCTTCCTATTTTGTTTCCTTAATAAAATACATAAAAATCAATTTATTGACGCAAATATTTATTTGGAATGATAGTTCGGTTCTAACAACTCAAAATTATTTAAATGGTCCATTCTGTGGTTCCAATTTTCGACAAGTTCATTGGCCGTAACACGGGCTCCATCTGCATTTTTGAAGAAATACGGTCCGATGCCGTCTGCATATAAGCCAAACCAAACAGTGCATTTATCGGGATACTGGATTGCTTCTGGTTGTTCATCGGCCCAAATATGGCTATTTTGCAGAAATGAGCTCATAACGACCAAAAGTTTGTTGAAGAACTCTATTACATTCTCTAACTGATGACTGATTTTGGAAGTAAGTTTCCACAATTAATAAACGTTGCTCAGAAGTAAATCTGTCCATGATTGAGTCGTATTGAATTCTGACAAGAAACGACATATGGACAAGCCATTTCCATTTTTCTTTATCTTTATCATTATCCTTACTAAATATTAAATATTAGAAGTTTTTATATATTAGAAATAACGTAAAAATTTATTGAGGCAACGTAAAAAATATAAATTGAAAATAACTGTTATGAAGCAACGTAAAAAATATTTTTCAAAATATCGACAACTTTTCGACCTAAAAAAAATAAATAACTGTTATTTTGGATCTCTGCTTTTTATTATAATCATTATATTAATGAATATATAGATGGTAGGTTTGGCCCAAATGGCACCATAAATTTGTATATAATCTATAGTTTTGAGCTATGACATATAAAAATGAGTTGATTTGTTGAGTTAAGAAATAAGAACAATGGGGAAAATTCTGTTAAATTGAAAATTATATTTTCAAAACACTGAGGGATATATAATTAAATTATCCCTGATTTTTAATAAAGTGTGACATAGGAAGTGGCATAATTTTCCGAATTTGATTTCCTCCTTTTCAATAGTTTTGAACTTGGCAGTTTGCACTCTCTGTACATAAATTTAATGGTTCTCCAGTAATTCATGTTTTTGGCAATTCTGCCGATAACTACTAATATAACTACATAAGTACCTGGGAGACCGAGCTCCGCTCAGATTCCTTTCGTATATTCAAATGTTTAACGGTTTTTAATGTATCAAAAATGTCAACTTTATCTAAGAAACAACATATAATAACATATTTTTCAATAAACTTGAAGTGCTTTTTTATTTTATGATAATTTCGTTTTTCAACTAAACGAAATTTGTTTTTGTTTATTTATCCCTACACAAATACTAAATAATTTCGATAATTTACTTATGCTAAACGAAACTTAACTCTGACTCTACTTATTCATAGTGCCGGCCATTCCAAGCCTAATGCAAGTTCTTTTTTTTTTGTTCAAAAATTTTCCTCGTGCTCCTTTTCCACTAACACGAATAGAGGTTCTTTTTTTTATGTCGCTATTTTTTTTAAAGTTATGGCAACTTTTGATCGAAGTAAAAATTTTGAAAATGGAGTCATTTTCAATAAATCACATCTTTGTCATCTGTTACCCCTACTTTTGTAAATGAAGTATCGTTAGAAAGCAATTGAAAAGCGCTAGAGTTGCATATTTTTTCAAAAAAAGTAAGCTGTTCATATCTGAAAAAATGCATTTCCGGTTTTTTGACGTAGAATTACGTCTTACAGCGCGGTTTGTATAGGGTCGATTTAACAAATTTTTTGAAGGTTATACCTACAGCCTTTAATACTCATCGTTCAAACATAATATACATATATATACTCAAGTATCAGATATAACCTGCGCTAAACGAGTATCTTATTTTGGACACTTGCAGTCTCATTTTTAATTTTGCCGGCCACTACATTTAAGTCACAAAATAGCAAAATCTTTGAAGAAAAATCTAGATTTTTATATAAGAAAATCAATCATTAGCTGCTTGCATGTTGTGTCTGCTGCTTTCTTTGTTTTTTTTTTTTGTTGTTTTTGCTTGTATTGGTTGTTTTGGTACGAACTGATTCGCAGCATTTGTTCTCTACTCCACGTTGAGAGGGTGATCCATTTAGATTTAACTCTTATGAAAAAAACTACTTGCATTATATTTCGTTTTATGCTATTAACCAATAGATGGCGATTCTATTTGGTTGATATGATTTAATAAATTAAATGAGCCTGGTTCGATCCTTAGCCTGGCCGTTTCATATATTTTTTTTTGTTTTATTTTATTTTATAATTATTTGATTTTATTAATTACTAGCGGATGTAACCCGGTGTTACTCGGGGTTGTGCCTTGAACACAGCAAAAGGACGATTTTCAAAACTAATCTCATTTTAACATTTTTTAAATTACACTGGCTTACAGCCAATATGTACTTTGAATGCCACTTTTCTTTTCTCATGTAAAATCGGTCGCTAATTCCGAAAAAAATTTTTTTTTTGTCACTCCGTTTTCGAGATATTGACCACTGTAGGGTTTTCAACGAAAAAAAAGTTGGTTCCACTTAATTGCATATATCTCCAGAACCAACAACAGCAATCAAACAATTGATATATCAAATAAAAGCTAATAAAATTTCTTACAAACAATGCAAACAACATTTTTTGGTCGAGCTGTTAGTTTTGGCGGAATAAATTCAAATTTCGGGGATTTTTTTTATTTTTCAGAAAAATTTCCAAAAAAAGACAAAATAGTTGCAAATTTCGTTAAGAAATCAAAATATTTTGTTGCTTTTGCTATTTTTTACTAAAAACCTTTATTTTTCCAAAAAAAATAAGCTATTGTTGAAGAAAATCTATTGAGAAATGAAAAAGTTATGTTCAATGGAACGAAAGAACCCAAATGGTGTGATTATCAATTTATGCATTTGGACTTATTTTATTGCCATAAAAAAAAATGAGAATTAAAGGTTGTTGTTATAAAATCATATATTCTTTATTTTTATTGTTCTTTTAATAATTTACATTATTCGTCGCCCATCATTCCTTTGTCCCAAATCGTTTTTGACGTTGCTCTCTCCAACTTTCGACTCAATTCTTTCTGGCCAGTCCTTATTGTAATAATGGTGTTCACGTGTTCAACTATCCCACTTGCATAGAAAACAGCAGTACTTTGTGTAGCCACTCTGTAAACCACAAAGCATACCAACGACTTTGAGATCAGAACATATTTTCCAGTCGTGTTGTTCATATTTAATACATGTCAATAGCTTCGCCATTGTTTCGTACGTTTCCTTTGTGTTGACTGCATGTGCGATCGGAATCGATGGCTTTTTGTTTCCTATATGAAGTAATACCGCCTTCAAGCTCACTTTGCTGCCATCAATAAAAAAACGCCACTCTTTGGGAATGTACGGCTGACCAAAGGTATTAAATAAGCCAGGAATGTCTACGCAATAGCAGATATTCTCATTCTTAGTAATGGTATAGCAAAAGGTTTTTCACGATTTC
This sequence comes from Tetanocera ferruginea, assembly GCA_958299015.1. Classification (NCBI taxonomy): domain Eukaryota; kingdom Metazoa; phylum Arthropoda; class Insecta; order Diptera; family Sciomyzidae; genus Tetanocera; species Tetanocera ferruginea. The sequence goes on along the minus strand of OY282641.1, from coordinate 51,847,963 downwards.
TGTAGTATGTCACCTTAATCTCAAAAAGTTGAATTGTTGCAAACGAGAACCATGAAATTCCGATTTTTCCTTTGACAGTTCCAAATCTCTTATCCAATCATTCAGCTGCGCTTGCGATAAAAGGTGAGTTGTGTTTTCAGTTGTAATAGTACTACCACCTGTGGTTCCTTCCGACTCCATTGAATCTACGGATTTTCGATTGTTTTCGCGTGTTGAATCGGGACAAGTAGGATATGGAACATCGTCAGAATGAGATACTGGCAATGAAACATTCGGGACAGTGGCGTATATCACTCGTTTGTGTTTTCCAACACCAGTCACTTTGGCCAGACAAAAATAGCAATCGTTTAGGTGGCAAAACGGTTGTCTCCAGATGATCGGAACATCGAATTTCATGTATCGTTTTTTACCCGAGCTCCATTCAGACAATATTAATTTGCACGATTGACACAAAATACTTGGCGTCCATGATTCACCAATGTTCTCAGCAGCAATACCAAAATAATGTAGATATAACATTTGGAGTAAATTCGTAAAATTGACTCGTTTCTTCTCGAAAGTAAATTCACCGCACACGTAGCAGAAAATATCTGGGTAGTTTTTACACTGGAATTCTCGCAGTCTTTTACTCATTTTATTTTGAAGTATATCTTATTTTTTCCTTTCGTTACAAATTGTGCGTCCGTTTGTTTGCCACGTTTTTTAGTATAATGCATGAATGTTTTTGCTTTTATACATCTCGAAAGTGCTGCAGATATGGTACAATAAAAGGTCCACGACTCAGAGCACGACCGCCGAAACTGTAAAAAAAACACAAAATAAGTATTCACATGGCATAATAAAAACAGGTAGGCTCTCTTTCTTATAGCCATAAGTGTCGAAATCAGACGTTTTGCTGTGACGGTTTCGACGGTTGCACTCTCAGTCGTGAGCCTACCTGTTTTTATTGTAGCGTGTTTGTTCTTATCTTTTCTTTCGCAAAACTCTTGACTTGATTCCTATGAACAATAAAAATGAAAAATAAAAAATTATAGTACAATAACCCAATTTATTTATATGACAATAAAATTTGTAAAAAAAACATAACTTGGGTGCTTTCGTTCCATTAAACACAACTTTTTCATTTCTCAATAGATTTTCTTCAACAATAGCTTATTTTTTTTGGAAAAATAAAGGCTCTTAGTAAAAAATATCAAAAGTAACAAAATATTTTGATTTCTTCACGAAATTTGCAACTATTTTGTCTTTTTTTGGAAATTTTTCTTAAAAATTAAAAAAACTCCCCGATATTTTTATTAATTCCGCCAAAACTAACAGCTCGACCAAAAAATGATGTTGGCATTGTTTGTAAGAAATTTTATTAGCTTTTATTTGATATACCATTTGTTTGATTACTGTTGTTGGTTCTGAAGATATATGCAATTAAGTGGAACCAACTTTTTTTTTCGTTGAAAACCCTACAGTGGGCAATATCTCGAAAACGGAGTGACAAAAAAAAAAAATTTTTTTTCGGAATCAGCGACCGATTTTACATGAGAAAAGAATAGTGGCATTCAAAGTACAAACAACTTTTCGTTATTTGTAAACCAGTGTTATCAATTCAATTTTAAAATTTTTGAAATTATCTTTTTTTTGGGTTTTGGCACCCTCCTTTCGTCGAAAGTGCTTGGTCCAATTTCCGGTAAACTGTACCTGCCAGACATGATTAAAAAAAATAATTACATCTTCAACGTCTCGATCTGACTTCTGGTTTCTGAGAAAATGGTCACCCACACTCCGAAAAAAAAAACACATATCTTTCTCCGGTGAAAAGTTTCTCTATTTCAGATAATAGCAATTTTCTCTTTTTCAAATAAATTTTCTTCTAGGAAATGGAAATATTTCAATGTCTCTTATAATGATAAATTTTCTTCTCGCACAAAAAACTTCTCATTTATAGAGAAAAATTTATAGAAACTGAAAAATTTTTCCTATATTTTGATAAAAAATTCACTATGAGAAGTATTTTCTTCAATAAAAACAAATTTTTTCTCAAAAATAAAAAGTTTTTTCTGTAAAATCGATATATTTTTATATTAGTTTTATAATTCTTAAAAAACATATTTTTTAAGAATTATTTTTAGAGCTTGATGTCAAATAATTTATTGAAGCCAAACAGGTTGCTACAACAACAATGTTCTTTGCAGAACAAACCGAGCAGACTAGACCATGGTTTCGTCGGACGCTACTCCAACTCATCAGTAGTCTCTGTGGTTTATGCAGTCCACTAACTTTGATAAGTTAATAAGCTTAACTGCAGTAAAACCAAAACGGAATTACCCAAAAAGCTTTTCACTTGTCAAGTAGTGTTTTTCGACTCTTTTGCTAGTTGCAAAATTTCAAAAATTGACTACATTTATTCTGCAAAGATTTTGTTGTTGCGCTTTTTGTTTACTTCTTTATCACGTGTCCATCTAGGTTCCAACATTTTGTTGGTATTTAACCAAAGAAGGCGTGAAAAAGGTTTTTTGAAAGCAGATGTTTATTATATGCGCAAGCATATAATTAGTCATCATGTTTTCGTAGGTTATGCTCGCACCAGTTTACATGACTTAAAAAATTGTGGCATTTTAATTGTTTATATTAGTTTTATAATTCTTAAAAAACATATTTTTTAAGAATTATTTTTAGAGCTTGATGCCAAATAATTTATTGAAGCCAAACAGGTTGCTACAACAACAATGTTCTTTGCAGAACAAACCGAGCAGACTAGACCATGGTTTCGTCGGACGCTACTCCAACTCATCAGTAGTCTCTGTGGTTTATGCAGTCCACTAACTTTGATAAGTTAATAAGCTTAACTGCAGTAAAACCAAAACGGAATTACCCAAAAAGCTTTTCACTTGTCAAGTAGTGTTTTTCGACTCTTTTGCTAGTTGCAAAATTTCAAAAATTGACTACATTTATTCTGCAAAGATTTTGTTGTTGCGCTTTTTGTTTACTTCTTTATCACGTGTCCATCTAGGTTCCAACATTTTGTTGGTATTTAACCAAAGAAGGCGTGAAAAAGGTTTTTTGAAAGCAGATGTTTATTATATGCGCAAGCATATAATTAGTCATCATGTTTTCGTAGGTTATGCTCGCACCAGTTTACATGACTTAAAAAATTGTGGCATTTTAATTGTTTATATTAGTTTTATAATTCTTAAAAAACATATTTTTTAAGAATTATTTTTAGAGCTTGATGCCAAATAATTTATTGAAGCCAAACAGGTTGCTACAACAACAATGTTCTTTGCAGAACAAACCGAGCAGACTAGACCATGGTTTCGTCGGACGCTACTCCAACTCATCAGTAGTCTCTGTGGTTTATGCAGTCCACTAACTTTGATAAGTTAATAAGCTTAACTGCAGTAAAACCAAAACGGAATTACCCAAAAAGCTTTTCACTTGTCAAGTAGTGTTTTTCGACTCTTTTGCTAGTTGCAAAATTTCAAAAATTGACTACATTTATTCTGCAAAGATTTTGTTGTTGCGCTTTTTGTTTACTTCTTTATCACGTGTCCATCTAGGTTCCAACATTTTGTTGGTATTTAACCAAAGAAGGCGTGAAAAAGGTTTTTTGAAAGCAGATGTTTATTATATGCGCAAGCATATAATTAGTCATCATGTTTTCGTAGGTTATGCTCGCACCAGTTTACATGACTTAAAAAATTGTGGCATTTTAATTGTTTATATTAGTTTTATAATTCTTAAAAAACATATTTTTTAAGAATTATTTTTAGAGCTTGATGCCAAATAATTTATTGAAGCCAAACAGGTTGCTACAACAACAATGTTCTTTGCAGAACAAACCGAGCAGACTAGACCATGGTTTCGTCGGACGCTACTCCAACTCATCAGTAGTCTCTGTGGTTTATGCAGTCCACTAACTTTGATAAGTTAATAAGCTTAACTGCAGTAAAACCAAAACGGAATTACCCAAAAAGCTTTTCACTTGTCAAGTAGTGTTTTTCGACTCTTTTGCTAGTTGCAAAATTTCAAAAATTGACTACATTTATTCTGCAAAGATTTTGTTGTTGCGCTTTTTGTTTACTTCTTTATCACGTGTCCATCTAGGTTCCAACATTTTGTTGGTATTTAACCAAAGAAGGCGTGAAAAAGGTTTTTTGAAAGCAGATGTTTATTATATGCGCAAGCATATAATTAGTCATCATGTTTTCGTAGGTTATGCTCGCACCAGTTTACATGACTTAAAAAATTGTGGCATTTTAATTGTTTATATTAGTTTTATAATTCTTAAAAAACATATTTTTTAAAAATTATTTTTAGAGCTTGATGCCAAATAATTTATTGAAGCCAAACAGGTTGCTACAACAACAATGTTCTTTGCAGAACAAACCGAGCAGACTAGACCATGGTTTCGTCGGACGCTACTCCAACTCATCAGTAGTCTCTGTGGTTTATGCAGTCCACTAACTTTGATAAGTTAATAAGCTTAACTGCAGTAAAACCAAAACGGAACAAGTGAAAAGCTTTTTGGGTAATTCCGTTTTGGTTTTACTGCAGTTAAGCTTATTAACTTATCAAAGTTAGTGGACTGCATAAACCACAGAGACTACTGATGAGTTGGAGTAGCGTCCGACGAAACCATGGTCTAGTCTGCTCGGTTTGTTCTGCAAAGAACATTGTTGTTGTAGCAACCTGTTTGGCTTCAATAAATTATTTGGCATCAAGCTCTAAAAATAATTCTTAAAAAATATGTTTTTTAAGAATTATAAAACTAATATAAACAATTAAAATGCCACAATTTTTTAAGTGATATATTTTTATATTCATCTCTTTTTCATAAAAGCTTTTTATCATTTTTAGAGAATTTTGAGGATCGAATTTAGAGAAAAGCATTCTCTGGAGCAAATTCTATACCATTTTTCTCTAAATATGATGCTTTTTTTATCATATTCCGAGAAACTTTTTTCTGAGTGCAGTTTGAAAAGTCATTTCGAGGAAAATGCGTTTAAAGTTTTTCTTAGCATGTATTTAATATGCAATTTTATCTCAAAAAAAATTCCAATTTTAAAAAATTAAGCATCGATTCGATTTTCGTTCAACTTCGGTTTTGGTCGATACTGTTCGGTTAATTTTTTTTATCTTTATATAGCTTTTGCTCGGTTTTTAACTTCGTTTGCTTTCGGCTCATTCAGGAAATATTTTTGTTTTCCTGCTCAATATTCTGTGATCATTATTTTCAAACCTTTTAAATATACAAATTTTTCTTTTAATGGCAAAGCCACACTCTTTTTCTAATACCCGTTCTATTATTCGAGTATTTTCCAGTGGTAGGATATCACCAAATAGTAGCTCAAAACCGAGTTTCTTTTTTCTGTGTAGTCCTTCTGTGACTACTATTTCCAAAGCGATTCAATTTAAAAAAATTTGACTTATATGGGCGGAGCTACACTCCTTGTACAATGCCCGTTCTAGCTTTACAGTAGCAGCACCCCATCAAATAGTAACTCCACTCAAAGTTAAAATGTTCGTGACTTTTACTTTCACAACTATTCTGTATCGAAAATTGGGCGGTTCACGCCCCGTTTTCAAATGCCGCGCCCCTTTTACAAAAGTTTCTCATATTCCCGAGTCGAAAGGCACGTCTTAGTAGTAACTTTGTACCGAGTTTCTCGGAAGTAACTTTGTTCCGAGTGTGAAACTCAAAACTAAAAACAAAAAAATTAATGTGTATTGCTGGATTCGAACTCACAACCTTCATATTGTTAGATAGAAGTTCTATTGTCTGAGCTAACATTATCATTTCAATTCGAGTAAAATTAACGTAACATATTCTTTTCCCAGATATGAGACCTAGCTGGATCGGTTTTTCAGCCCCCCTCTTCATCTATTTTGCAAATTTCATCGAAATCGTTAGAGCCATTTTCGAGAACGCAATTGCAAATATATATACAAATATTGCTCGTTTAATAGAATAAGATAAGATATTTCTACACGTTTGTAACATACATAATTGGCTCGATGAAATCTTAAACTAACAATAAGGCATCGAAGGAAATGCCACATGTTGTTGGTTGATATCTGTGACTTGTATACTGTTGTTGGTATATTTTCTTAACACATTGTGGTTACTAAACATCAAACAAATTAAAGCTATTTTTAAAGAACTAAATTAAATTTGATTAAATGCTCACAGACTTATTTAAACGTTTTGTGCATTTGCATCAATTAGAATAGTATACTTATTCTTGCTGTCTTTGCTTGTTTTCGTAACAAGTATCAAATGCTATTCATGGTTAAAAATAGTTATTTTTGACAGACAAATAAATAAAACGCATTTCAATGTGCATGGGATGGGAATAAAAACGTTATCATAGCCCGTTTTGTCGTTGCACAATTAGCCTCTACACCACGTCAAGGTAGCTATCCCAAAGTAGTAGAGGTAAAATAAAATAAAAATTAATCCCAAGGGTCGCTGATTACGAATCTGTCATCAAAAACTCTGAAAAACTTAAAAAGTGGCTTATTTGTTTTAAATATTAAAATTTTTGTTTCAAATTTGTTTTTAAATTTAAAAACATTTGTGTTTATTTTAAATGAAATTGTTTCAAGCTCTTTTTCAAATACAAATTCCTTTGATAAGTAGGTACACAATTTCATTTAATTTTAACACATATTTCTCTCAGTGTAGATATGTTTGAAGACGATTATAAGTTACTCCAAGTCGGAATAAGAACTGGTGATTTCAGCCCTAGAAAATATAAGATAAAAGTCGGTCGTTTGCATTAAACCATGGCTAACAAATATTTCAAATAACCTAACCCAATATCTTCCCTCATTATACCGTAACTCTAAGTTATGTTAAACCTTCCCTTGTATAGATAGTAACGAATCACGTGCGTTGCCGTTTTAGTTAAGTTTCACAAGTGAACAAGTATTAACTAACCTTGTGGTAACTAACTAAGTGGTTTAGACATCGTACATACATACATACATACATACATACATATAAAGAGTTCACGGTTGATTATTTTGATAGCTTGTTAGTTGAATTTTATTGACTTGATGAAAACTTTCTGTACAAAAAGTTTTCACACTCACCGCCAGGACGTAGTGCGTTTCACTTAACCAAACAAACGCAGTTTTTTTTCAAACTTCTTATCGTTAATATCGATCAAGGAAACAAACGTGAATCAATTATTGACTGTTTCTCTTTTAATTCCTACTCAAGAAATGTTTATATTTGCAGTCAATGTCATTCGGTTTGTTTCTATGTATGTGAACGCGTGTCTACTAGGCTGTGGTAATGCTTAAAATTCCAGTATAATTGACTGGAATAGAGTAGCCAGTGTGTCCTTGAATGTGGACAATATGCAGTTTTCCTTCAACCGTGTTCGATTGTTAATTAAATGAACACGCTAGAGTAAACACCCACACAAATATACACTATTCTAGACAAAGCATAGGTAAGGGTATGGTTATGAAGAATTTTGTTATTGTTTTATTTTGAATTAAAAATCAACATTCTGCTCTTGACAATGAATTGTGGTTTGATATATGAATGTAGCTAAAGAAATTATAGCAATTTATTTAAAATAATAAGAAGCTACGTGAAAAAATCTCTATAGATAGCAAAGAAATTATATCAGTTCCTTGCACATTCTCTTATTTTTAATCGGAATTCAATGTCGTAGAAAGAGTTTAAGATTTACAAAGTTTAAAAAATTGATCGAATACACCCGTTTTAAATAAAAAGTTGTTATCATTAAATGTTTTAAATAAAGATCCCGAAAATCAAGAGAAATTTTCATTTTTCGATCTTGAATTGAATTGAATTAAATCGAATGTAAGGATTTGAATTCAATTTAATTGAATGTTATTTAATTTTCGGCCAATTAAGATCACTCCTCTATGCTATCTCCAAGGGATATTGATATTTGAGACAATATCATAACGATACACAGTGTGTTAATCTCATACATAATTGGTATACAAAATAAATAACTGCTTCTTTGATAATGACATTGATGAGTCCTTAAGATTACCTGCGTTGGATTTCTATTTAGAAAAGTAAGCAAATCTAAATGAAATTTGATCAAAAGGCTTGACAAATAGAATGGTAGATTTGTACAAAAAATGATCGGAACTGATAAGATCCTAAGGGTACCTCCCTTGGGCCAATAATTGGGCCATGTTTTATTTGTTTTCAACAAAAATCGGTTAGAAGGTTTGGTACATAGCGATGGCACGTAGATATATGTGCACGGTTAAAAATCGTTGACTAAATTTTGGTAAATCCTGTACTGTACATATAATGATACCAAATTGTGTTAAAATTTAAACCACGTCATATACTAAAACTAAATTTAAGTCCCACATGGGTTTAAATTTTAAACCACGTCATATACTAAAATTAAGTTTTAGTCTCGCATGGGTTTCAAACTTAAACCTTAAACTCCTATCGGTTATTTTTTAATTTCGTAAACATACACTTAGTTATACGTATACAGTTAGCACGCGCCAAACATTTTTTTCAGTGACTCAGTTGGTTAAGCGTTTGTAGATTTAAGTGACCCTGGTTCGATCCTCAGCCAGACCGTTTCTTAATGTTTTTTTTATTATTTTTATATAATTAATTGTAATATTAATTAATTAAGGTAAAAATTGCATTGTGTAACATTTTAATTTTTTTTTTATGTTCGCAGCCGGACAAAGATCCAATCGTTCCCTCTATTCGTTTTTAGCATGTTCAAACAGTTCCGGCTGCAATGATTATTTTTTTTTTCTTAAGCAATATGAAAATCAATACGACATCTCTTTCTTACATATTTGGTCTTACGCGAATTTTGTAATCGACTACATTTGCAAAGATGATGTTTGTTAGCGAACGAAAGAACTAATGTATGAAATGGAACGATGACAATTCGTCGTTCTTGTTGTGCGAAACGCACTGTTTATTTCATTTTCAAATGGAACAAATGGAACTAGTGGAACTAAATAGTTCAGGACATGTAAAAATCTGATTCAAAGGCATAATAAAATAACTATTAGAAGATATATCGTTGCGCATTGTTTTGTTCATTTGGCTGAACCTTCACGCAGAGAAAAAAAAACGTTTATCGCCAGTTTGCTACAAACGAACTTCGTTTGTCGTGCTTCAAATCATTGTTTGTAAACGTTTCAACAGTTGGCATAATAATGGTTAGTTGCGGGAAACACGTTATTTAGTTGCAAGAAATTAATTTTGTTTGTCATAAACGGCAGTGATTTTTAAATTGCAGCAACCGAAAAATTAGTTTTTTCCAACTGAAAACTTTGTTTGCAGGGAAAAAAATTAATTTGTTATAAGCGAGTAGTTCTCAACTGACAAAAAAAGTTGCTTGATTTCGGTGATGAAAAGTGTCTAATCTTTGCCATCAACGAAAAGGAAGTAATTTAAGACTGTGAACATACAGACACACAACTGTGAATCACATACGCAGTCACACAACTGCTACACAGCTCGCTTTCGTTGATGACAAATGTTAAATATTTGCCATAAACGAAAAAACAATTATGTGTTACAGTTTAAGTTAGCGCAGCCCCACAAATGGCATCTCGTTTTTACCTTTGCACTTTGTCTTAACAAAAATTTTAGTTGTTGTTGTTATAATAATAGTCAGTTTCGGGAAACGCGTTATTAAGTTGCGAGAAATTAATGTCGATTGCCATTAACGTAAGTTATTTTTAAATTTCAGCAACCGAAAAATTTGTTTTGTTCAACTGAAAACTTCATTTGTAGAAAAAAAGATCCATTTCTTATGACATACACATTTGTAATCTAAAAAAATCATTCTACACAATATCTGACAATAGCTCAATGGAAGCATGCTAGACTGTCACGCGGGAGACGTGGGTTCGATTCTTGGCTGTGTAAGTACCAAAAATTTTAATTTAATTATTGAAATTCTAATTCTGCTTCATTACTGCTTCGTCAAAAATAACCGTCAAAATAAGAATAATAAAAATAAATAAAAAAAAACATTAATTAAAAAAGAAAAATATTTGGTGTTCCTGTAGGAATTTGAACCTAGGTCACTCAAGTTCCTAGACTCGAACGCCAGCACGCTCGGCTAAACTTGAACTTCCAAAGCAATGACAAAATTTCATTAAGTTCGATGTTTTTTCATTTCAAGCAAGAATATTTTTAAGTTGATGACAACTGAATACTCGTTTGCAGCAAATACAGTTTGCAAACGAAGTATAGTTGGTGAATTTTTCAGTTACGGTAAACGAAAAATTTCTTTGCGTGTTCGAAAGGGCGGAAATAGACAGTTGCGGGACATGTTTGATGTTCGAGGCAACTGGTGCATATGAACATGTTTAAATAATTTAAATGTGTGGGATGAAGTTGTGGATAAGGAATAGGTAGATAGCGCTGAAAATTTTTTTCTGCTGTTATACATTCGCTACATATGGTACGGTTTTTGGATCACGATCAAAATGCACAAAAAAGCAAATAATGTTTTTTGATCAAACAGCACAACCCTTGACATTTCATTCCGCTCTCTTTCTTCTGCGTGGAAGTGATTGTGCTTGTGTTTAAGTAGAAGAACGATATTTGAACAAAGCCAAATAATGATTGCGCTTTCTCCAAAAAACACGGAACCGAACAAAAAAGAACCGTTCGTTAAGGTTTTTTCCATTCCCTAATTCTAATAAAAGAAAGGATTAAAAAATGCATTATTCCCAAGATTGGATTACAATTAGTTTCAAGATTTTTTATCGTTAAACTATTTTGTATTAAATTTACAACCTGAGAAACTAAAATTCAAATTTTATTCCCAATTTATTAAATTTACGTGTTTGAAATTAGTAATTAGTTATATATAACTTAAAAAAATATCAAGTATTTTGAAAAGTATTAATTATAATAAAAAAAAAAAGACAGTTTCGATAGTATCGTAAGTGTAGACGTAGAATTCCGTTTAAGTTGTAACCTCTTCTACTTTGTCTCTTTGGTCCGATTGTTTTGTTCATTTTGCAAGTATTTTTATAGATCTTCCATAAATTCAAAAATAAATGAATAGCACTCAATTATGGATTCTTATTAATGGATTCTTATCGAGGCCAAAACAAAGAAAAAGTTAAAAAGTAAGTATGATTAAATGAGCAAGCAAAATTTTAAATTTTTTCGATCATTTCGTTAAATTTGACAGGTTGAGTTCATTGACTTAGTTGAAAAGAAGACAAAACAAATGCACTTTCGTCTCTGCCCGATATATAGTTTGCGAGATACAGTCAGTTTAACTACTAATTTCAAATTAAAATTAAGACCCCGATTTTAAAAAAATCGTATGGTTACTATATTTCATGCTGAGCACATGTCCTTTACTCTCGTCTCTGTCTGATATTTAGTTTGCTAGCTTCACTTTCTGTTCGATGTATAGTTTGCAAACTACACTCGCTAGTGCTAGTGGGATGTGGAATCCAAATTAATTTGCATGAAAAACAAAAATTAAAATCTAACGCCATCTATTGGGTAAAAACATAAAAAGAAATATGATCCAACTTGTTTTTTTCATAAGAGTTAAATCTAACCGGATCACAGAACCATTTCGTTAAATTTGACAGATTGAGTTCATTGACTGAGTTGGAAAGAGGTTCATGACCTCTGGTTTCAAAATAGTATACTAGAACAGTAGTGCATACATAAACCCAATGCGAACTAATGCTTACAATGCTGCCAAAGCGAACCAATCAGTTCGTGAAAAACCAAAGCATACAAGCATAAACAACAAAAGAAAAACAAAGAAAGCAGCAGACACATAAACAGCTGAGGATTGATTTTCTGATATAAAAACATGAATTTTTCTTCTTATATTTTACTATTTTGTGACTTTAATATAATAGTGACAAAATCCAAAGTAAGATATTCATTCAGCGCAGGATATATCTGATATTTAAGTATATATATTATCTTTGAACGAAGAGTATTAAAGGCTGTAGGAATGGTATAAAGTATTCGCCAAAAACGTTGCCTAATGACCTTGAAAAAATCTGTTAAAACGACCCCATACAAACCGCGCTGTAAGACGTAATTCTACGTCAAAAGATTAAAAAAATGCATTAGTCCAATGATTGGCTTAAAAATTATTCCTAGATATTTAACGGTGCACCAAAAAAGTAATTTTTTTTAAATCTATTTTTAACTTTACTTAATTTTTAACATTTGTTCATACAAAATTCGTCTCGTCAGTATCCAATCTTGTTTTTAATTCCTTAGCGAACTTTGCTAAACTATTAAAACTATCTATATAGAAGTGCCTATTTTTAACAATCCTCTCTATTCAAGACCTTCATAATGTTCTTGTTTGTGAAAGAACAAACTTGTTTGTGGGGCAGAAAAAGTTTTGGAAATAATAAGTTAACACTTAAAAAAAATTGTAACAAAATTTCGTGAGTTGTTTTCTTAAAAGAAGAAAGCACGATTTTTTTTTTTTTAATTTTTGCTCAAAAAATAAGTTTTTTCTTATTTTCGTATACGATCGACCCAGCTTTGCTGGTAGCACTAGCACTGAAAAATATGCCGTCTTAGAAATTTATAACAAATCTTCAATTTCTTGAATTATATTTAAAAAAATACATTTTCCCATACATCCCACAATATTGCAAATACTATAAAAAGGTTGACATGAAAAAGCTTGGTATGGGAGCATATTATATTAGAAGCATATTTGCTTATATATTATCAAAGCAAAGGAATATACAAAACAAGTAAAGAAAGTCTAAAGTCGGTCTAGGCCGACTATGATATATCCTAAACCTACTTTAAAAAAAAAAAATAATATTATTGAAAATGTGTGTGTCCGTGGGCGGATGAAGCCTGTATTTTATATGCATTTAAATTTTGAAGAAAAATTTACACATACCAAGTTTTATTCCTGTAGCTCACAGTTAATGCATTTATTATGATTTCGCTATAGGAGGTGGGCGTGTTCATGGACGGATTACTCCCAATTTTTTGGCACACCTTAATTTTGGTATAAAATATATACATAACAAATTTGATCTCTCTATGACAAACATAATCTTATTTATTGAGTTTTAAACTTTTTGGGTTGTGTGGGACGTAGGCGTGTCCGTAGGCGAATGACGTCCATTTTTCAAAACCATCTTTGTCTAGTTATAAAAAACATACGTGCCAAATTTTAGCTCTGTAGGTTAAACTGAGGCTTATTTATTGTGTTTTCAATGTTTGGGATGTATGGGAGGTGGGCGTGTCCGTGAGCGGATGACATCCATTTTTCGAAGACATCTTTGTGTTGACATAAAACACATACATACCAAATTTTATTGTTGTAGGTTAAGTATGAGCTGAGTTATGCAGTTTTCAATTTTTGCGTTGTATGATAGGTAGGTTACAGAAGGCCCCTCTGTATGTTACAGAAGGGCTTATTTATTTCGTTTTCAATTTTTGTGTTGTATGGGAGGTGGGCGTGTCCGTGATTGGATGACATACATTTTTCGAAGAAGGCCTTTTTGTGTTGATACAAAACACATACACACCAAGTTTTATTGTTGTATGTTAATTATGAGCTTATTTATGCAGTTTTCAATTTCTGCGTTGTATGGGAGGTAGGCGTGTCCGTGAGCGGATGATGTCAATTTTTCAAAATCATCTTTTTGTCATAAAAAATACATGTGTCAAATTTTATCTCTGTTGGTTAATCAGAGGCTTATTTGTTGCGTTTTAAATTTTTGGGTTGTATGGGAGGTAGGCGTGTCCGTGGGCGGATTCCAAAAATATTGAATAGTGCATATCCTTGAGTCCATGTCACCATGTGTACCAAGTTTATCTCAGTACCAGTCAATTATCTCAACTCCTTCTTCTTATCTTGTGTATACGGACAACGCACAGACGGACAGACGGACGGACGGACGGACGGATGGACATGGATAGTTCGACTCAGGTGGTGACGCTGATCAAGAATATTATACTTTTCTATACCGGACTCGCTTCGTTCTATGCGTTACAAACATTTGCACAAAGTTAATATACCCAGACCTTTCAGGTTTAAGGTATAAGTAGGTATTTTTTCATTTTATATCAAAACCAAGGCGTGTATTCGCCCACCCACATAAAGAGGCTTCTGTTTAAGCTACAAAAATAAAATAATATTTTTATTAATTTTATATCAGAATTAAGGCTTGTAAGTAAAATGGGCGTCATCCACCCATGAAAACGCCCACCTCCCATGCAACCCAAAAATTTAAAACAACATAAAGAGGCTTCTGTCGAAGGTACAACAACAAAATGAAGTCTTAAATAATTTTATATTAAAAATAAAACGTGTTTGAAAAATGGGCGTTATATTTTCACGAACACGCCCACCTACCATACAACCCCAAAATTGAAAACACTATAAAAAGGCTTATCTTTTTAGTACAGGCCAAAAAATTAATCCGTTTGTATTTTATATCAAAATTTAATCGTGGAATAAAGTAGGCGTCATCTGACTACGGACACACTCACTTCTCATATAGTGAGATATATATACTATATATTATATAGTGAGTTTTCACTATAGTGAAAACTCTAAAAAAGAGTTATTATAGCTAATATTTAAGCTACACAACTGAAACTCACTATTTGTTTATTTTATTTATAAACTGAGGTGTGTTGAAAAAATTACCTCCCATAGAACTCATAACAGTGAAATGGGTTCCCATAGAACCCATAATAGTGAAAACTTTATAAAGAGGCTAATATTTGATCTACAAAACTAAAACAACTACGAACAGTCCAACCTCCCAAACAACCCCAAATCGAAAACTTTATAAAAGGCTTATCTTTAAACGGCAGGAAAACAATGTGATAGGTATGTATTTTAGACGTCATGAAAATAGTAGAATCTTTTGAAATCTCATAGAAAAAGCGCTACAATTTAAGATCGTTTTAGCCTATGAATCGGCCATGGGGGTATTTTACTTCGGCCAAGTCGAAGATATACCTTACTAGTTGTGTTTAAAAACTACTACTCCTGCCAATATTTATACAAAAATCTCGATTTTTGGAGGTAATTTCAAACTATTCCAGCTAACGAATGGCTATTGCTGCAATACAAATATTGGGGAATCATCATAACATAAACCAAATACATAAACCATCATCATTGAGCAATTGTGCCGAACAACATTTTTTTTTTATTGGAACGTGAGGCTCCTTACAGTACAGAGGTGAAGCATGGTGAATAGAAGCTTCTGTGTAGCTCTTGAGTGCTTACTGATGATGAACGATTACTGATTATGATTCAGTACCTTTATTTCTAGTAAGGTGACCAATCGTCCTCCTTTAGGGAGAACAGCCCTCCTTTTTTAGGTTCCGTCCTTCCTTGAAAGTGTCCTACCAGCTGTCCTCTTTTTTATTATTTTAAGCCTAATTTATAATTGATTGCTCAAATTTCACAACTTGAACGACGGTTTGATGATGCATCATATCAAAAAGGGACACCATTGTTTTTTCCAATATTGGCAGAGGAGAATACTATATTGCAGTTGGAGCCAGAGCAGCTATAGCGAAGCACTTAAACACCAATAAGCATAAACAATCATTAGATGCATCAGCTTCCAGTAGTAATGTTACAAATTTTTTAAAAACTTATAATTATTCTGAAGATGAAAAACAGTTAGCAGTAAAGCCCGTATGATACTTCATTGTTTTTTTTCCAATTTAATGTATTGAAAATGAAATAAGAAGAGTTGAAATATAGCGCAAGCGTAAATTCAATTGGTGTGAGTGGATATGCATATCGTACGAATTAACGTTTCTCTCAATTCGTCACTCTATCCTATTCTCGCAAAATATATTAGAATCGTTAAATACACTTATTGTCTTGCCCATAGTACAACAAGGAAGGCAGTATTATTACTGACTGCGCTGCCGAGCTGTGGGCATAGAGTGTCAAAAACGAGTGATGTACATCGAAATAAAAGATAAAGGGAATTTTTTCTTTAAGTAAATAAAATTCTGTATAGATGTGTCTTCCCATCAGAGCTGCCAGGTGGCGGGATTTTCCCCGTTTTTCGGGATTTTTCGTTCAAATGGGGATGGCGGGGAAAACATTGATATAAACGGGGAAAATAAAAATACAACGTAAAGCACATAGTACAACAAATAAGGTAGCTGCAGGGCTGAGAGCCGAAAGTCAGAATTGTCAAAAAGTACTGAACGAATTAGAGCAACAAAAAGAGACATCAAATAATTTGTATTGAGTTTGACAATTCCGACTCTGAGAGAGAGAGGATTGATAGCCCTGCAGCTACCTTGTTTATTGTACTATGGTAAAGCACCTTGCTTTAAATTTAAGAGTTACCTTGTCGAAGCAAAATATGTCATTTCTTATGCCATCTTGTAGACAATTCCTTATTGCCGCTTGCGAAGAAATTTTTGAAAGGTTTGACTTTACGAATGATAGTTTTAAAGCTATGGTCTTTTTTTTACCCAATCTGTTAAATAAAAACATTTTCATCATTTGTCCCCTTGGCTCTTATTTTCCACACGTTTCCATGTTTAAAAAAAAATTAGTTTCGTTTAGTTTTTGCATTCCCCAAAGCGACATGTGCTGAAAGGGCTTTTTTCGTTGTTAATTCTCAGCAGTTATTTTGGAGTCAATTGGAAAAACCAACTAGTTTATTATTAGTGAAATTGGAGTTTGCATGGAACTAGTACAAAAGACACTCAGCATAGAGCAGTTTGAATTTTTTTTAATATTCTTAGTTTTTCTTGTCAGCAGGCACTAACATAATCAAAAAACAAAAATTCTCAAAACGTGTTGGAGCCCGTTTTTTTTAGATTCCAAACTTCTTTTAACTTTCGCAAACATATTCGATGAAAATGGCAAGTATGCAGTTACATCTATATAATTATTGTACAATAATTTAATTAGTTATATTGAACGAACCCGTGTTTCAAATAAGGCTGATAATAGGGCTTACAAAAGACCACTTCTGAACTATATCAAAACGGACCAGTTTAAAACCATTCATAATGGAACTAGCACAGATATAAGGAAAAAGGAATGTTTTTAGGGACAATTGTTTTTTCCTATGACGTAAAAAGCGTCAGCTCGTTCAATGCAAAACGGTAATATAGTGGGACCAATACTAGCCTTTTTTGGAACTAGTTCAGAACTATTCTAAATTTGGTCCATTTTTCTGCAGGGCTAACACAAAACAAAAATGAAGAACTCTCTTGATCAAAGCTCTTTATACGGAATTCTCCACACTAAATCTTTGATGAAATTTCAAAAATGTTTTGAAATTAAAATAAATACTGAACGTTTAAGTTTTCATAATAATAATGTATATATTTCAAATAAATTTATACAATTTTTGCAGTGATTGTTAGGTTAATCTCAGACCTTTAAGGTTCTATCCTGAATATCGATAATATATCGCTTATAATTATTGTATGTTTTTTATGGATACGTACGTATTTGATCTAAGTATTTATTTTTGTTATAATTAAATGAAGTAATTTACTTTTTATATCATCAAAATGATACTTCTTTCTAAATTTAAAACGGGGAAACTCAAAGTAAAAAACGGGGAAAATTTTTTTTGTGTATGCAAAAATGGGGATTTATTTTTGCTGACACCTGGCAGCACTGCTTCCCATCATTGCGCTGAATTATATTATTCTAGTGTCAATTTTTCATAAGTTCCACGTGACTTTATGAAGCCCCAACCACTTTTGAATGATTGTACGCATTCCTGTTTCAAATTTACAACACAAGTGTTCAAATAAATCAAATTCTTCTTTTTTCAAACTCTTCCGCCTTATTTTGTGTTTTTAAAAACAATGAAAAATTAACTTATTTTAATTAACAAAAATGAAAATCAAATCTCACAAAAATCATCTTTTTTGTTAATAAAAACAACACCGTCAATTGTCATCCTGGCATTTTGACACTATATGCCTACGCTAAACAGCTGTTTCAGTCTTATTAATACTACCTTCCTTGTTGTACTATGGTCTTGCCTACGCGCCACTTGTTTTTTGTAAGAAAAATTGTAAAAAAAAATGAAGTATCATACGGGCATAATGGAGGGAAGGGAATATTTGCCCTTCATACTTTACCTCACAATCAAAGCTTTCTCAGTATGGATTGCAAAACTAAATTATTGAAAAAGTTTAACAATACCAAATTCTCATGTGCCAGGACAAAATGTTAGGCTATTATTTAATCTATTTTTAAAAATTACTGTGATAAAAAACTAACAGAAGACTTGAAAAATGCTAAAGTTTCAATTATTTATTTTGAAAATAATGGTTCTTTTCGAAATTTGCTTAAGAGAATTTTGTTTAGCGATGAATCTCACTTTTGGTTGAATGGCTACGTCAATAAACAAAACTGCCGTATTTGCCGTGAAGATAATCCTCAAGTATATGTTGAGATACCGTTACTTACTTAGATGGCCATGACAACCCGTGGTCGATTTAAGGCCGACTCAATCAGCTCTCGCCAGGCGTCTCTGCTTCGCATGCGCCGTCTCCAGTCTCTTTCACAAAGTGCGGTTAGGGCTTCCTCGGCCTGGTCAATCCATCGGAGGCACGGTCTTCCTCTTTGTCGTTGACCCTCGGCTTTCGCCTCAAACACCTTTTTCGTCGTAGAGCTCGTACAGTTTGTGGTTCATTCGAATGCAATAGTCGTCACCACGAGAACAGGACCAACGATTTTGCGAAGAACTTTCCTCTCGAATACCCCAAGAGCGGCTGCATCTGTTTGCGATAACACCCATGCCTCAGTGCCATAGAGAAGCACAGGTATGATGAGCGTCTTGTAGAGTGTTAGTTTTGTGTATCGAGAGAGGCTTCTGGAACCTTTTGCTTACTTAGCTCATAGTGGCACCTTTTAGCAATTGTTATTCTTCGCTTAATCTCCAGGCTTTCACTTCCGCAAGAAGCTGGAATTTTTTGTAGAATATGGCTCCAGTACGATGCACACCTGCCTTTCGTAGGATCCCCTCCATGATAAAATTTAAGAGATCGCATGATAATGGGTCGCCTTGTCTGTAACCACGTTCGGTATTAAAGGTTTCGGAGAGGTAATTTCCAATCTTGACGGAGCTGCATGTATTACTTAACGTCATCCTGCAGAGTCTTATCATCTTTGCAAATATACCGAACTTAGACATTGTTGAGTACAGGCAATCCCGAATCGGGGTATCGAACGCAGCTTTATAATCGATAAAGAGATGGTGGGTGTCGATTTGATTTTTGTGGTTTTTTTCCAGAATTTGGCGAAGTGTAAAAATTTGGTCTTTAATGAACTTGCCAGGTCGAAAGCCACGCTGATGAGGTCCAATCAGTGTTTTGGTATGCGACTTTAATCTTTGGAGCGTATTGTGGGTAGGTTCCAACCTTGTACGCGATGGAATAAGACTGATACTTCGGTAGTTGGCGCAGATTGTAGGGTATCCTTTCTTAAGTATGACTTAAGTGGAGACACCGTTACATCCAGAAAAAAATGACTGTTTAGTGTGCTTTATGGTCTGGTGGAATTATTGGTTCGTACTTTAAAAACGTTGCTGACCAGAACGTTACAGTCAATGGTGACAGCTTTAGTGCATGGTAACTGATTTTGCGTTCCTCAATTAAACAACCATGGTGTGCAGGAGCTGTGGTTTCAACAAAACATCGCAACATGTAACACAGCTCGTGCCACAATTGATTTACTGGAGGAAGCGTTTGGTAGCCACATTATTTCACATTCCGAACCCGTGAATTTGCTTCCAAGATCATGCGATTTAACGCCGCTAGACTATTTTTTTTAAATCCTAAACCTGAAAGGTCAGGGTATATTAACTTTCTGCAAACGTTTGTAACGCATAGAAAGAAGCGAGTCCGGTATAGAAAAGTGTATATATTCTTGATCAGCGTCACCTCGTGAGTCGAGTTATTCATGTCCGTCTGTCCGTCCGTCCGTCCGTCTGTGTGTTATCCGTAAACACAGGATAAGAAGAAGGAGTTGAGATATTTGAATGAAACTTGGTACACATGGTCACAGCTCATAGTAAACCTATACCTATAAAATTTGGTACGTATGTGTTTTGTATCAACACAAAAATGTCTTCGAAAAATGGATGTCATCCGCCCACGGACACGCCCACCTCCCATACAACCCAAAAATTCAAAACACAATAAATAAGCCTCTGTTTAACTTACAGAGATATAATTTGACACATATGTTTTTTATAAAAAAAAAACATAGTTTTGAAAAATGGACATCATCCGCCCACGGACACGCCTACCTTCCATACAAAGCAAAAATTGAAAACTGGATAGATAAGCTCATAATTAACCTACAACAATAAAATTTGGTGTGTATGTGTTTTTTGTAAACATAAAGACGTCTTCGAAAAATGAGTATTATCCGCGCACGGACACGCCCACCTCCCATACAACCCAAAAATTTAAAACGCAATAAGTAAACCTCTGTTTAACCTATAGAGATAAAATTTGGCACGTATGTTTTTTATGACAAAACGAAGATGGTTTTGAAAAATGGACGTCATCCGCTCACCAACACGCCTACCTCCCATACAACCCAAAAAGCTTAAAACTCAATATATTAGGTTATGTTTGTCATAGAGAGATCGAATTTGTTACGTATGTATTTTAAGTAAGATGTTATCAAAAATTGGTAGTAATCCGTCTATGAAAACGCCCACCTCCCATAGCGAAAGCACAATAAAGGCTTTACTGTGAGCTACAGGAATAAAACTTGGTATGTGTAAATTTTTCATCAAGTTTAAATGCATATAAAATAAAGGCTTCATCCGCTCACGGACGCGCCCATTTTAAATAATATTATTTTGTTTCTTGAAAAGTAGGTTTAGGGTATTTCATAGTCGGCCTAGACCGACTTTAGACTTTCTTTACTTGTTTTTTTTTTTGTTTTTGGGATACTTGAAGTCGCTAATAACTAATTGGAGTTATTGCCGATATATGGTCAAAAATGTTGAAAACGTGATTTCAAATTGGACATCCACGTGTTGACACTCTAGCTGCAGTAATCGTAAAATTTAATATGAAGGATATTTCTTGCTGCGAAATTTCCAATATTTCCAATAAAAATATTTAATCAATGGAAAAATGCTCATTTAATTAAATAATTAAAAAATGAAACAGTTTCGATAGAATCGTAAGTGTAAAATTCCGTTAAGTTGTAACCTCTTCTACTTTGTCTCTTTGGTCCAATTGTTTTGTCCATTTTGCACGATATTTTTATTGATCTTCCGAAAATTAGCAAATAACCTACGTCAAAAGGATGTTAGCATAATAAGCATTTAATTATTTGGATCAATAATCAATCTTTCATCTATTTACGTTGTACTGTTTTCTTAAATTCTTACGTTTTTTTGTTGTAAAAAAAATGGTCATCTTATTTCTAGCCTTTATTCACTGGTTCACTTTTAGGACAGTAGAACATCGCGTTGTCGAATTTTATTACTGCTCTAATATTGAACACGCTATTTAGAATAACGACATGTAAAGCTCGAATGACACAAGACAATGCATTCATAGTTAATAAAAAAAAAATTAATGTATTCTTTGATGCAACTACATAAATAACAAAAATCAATAAAATATGACGTTCAGCCATATAGCTATGCAGTTTTTGGTAGCTTTTGATTTCACAATAAATTCTTATGATAATGTCATGACATGAAAGACACAAAGTAAGGTAAGATGGTGCCGGTTGATTGTCGGACACACAAATTTCTTGGAATATCCTACAAAGTAAAAGCCTTCTAAGCAAGGTTAAACAGCCTTTTTACTTTTTGGTCCGTTATTAAACTTAAGCGTTTTGTTTTTTTTTGCGTTCTTTTCAGAGGTGGTTCCCATTGAAATTTGCGCTTGTGACCACACACATTCATAATGCTAACAATGAAATAATACAAAATGAAAGAAAAACTCCAACATCGTTAATATGAAATAAGCTATCAAAGACAAGACCTCCCACCATGCTATGACACAGTCATTGTCAATTTCTTGTCTCTGTCGCTTATGGTCAGGACGTAACGGTGCTCTGCCAATAAAACTTGTGGTTTTTGAAAAAAGAAACACAAACAAAAACAAAATCCGATAAACTTTTGGTTTCGTGACACTTATGGGATGAAATTAACCAATGCCCCGACCTTACATACATTCATTGCATTCAAAGCTTTTGAAGGGCTGCGTCATGCTCTTCTTGCCAAAAAAAAAAACACTTGGCTTAAACGGAGCGTCGACCAACACAACCTTCTTGGGTTGAAATTTAAAGTTTTATTTTAATCGCCAACAGTCCCGATGTTTCCCAAGAGAACCTATTAATTTTTAACTAGCAGACTAATTGCCCCACCTGCCACCCGTTTAATGTGGTGGCTGCTCGAGTATCAGTTTTTCGACTGCTGCATGTTTGTAAGTATTGATTGGAGGTCAAATAAAATTTGAACAAAAACAAGGACAGAGTGAAGTCCTTGAAAATGTTGAGCCAACGACAATATGAAATGTGATATGACTGCAACGTGGCAAGCTCTACTTTGTATTTGTAGCTTTATAGCTAACTCATAATTAAATTATTACTTGCTTCACTTCTCATTCCATGAAAGTCAAGGGCCTCAATGTGTCAACTAGATGCGGAACACATCAACATACGTTTAATTGAAACTTGTTTAGACACCGTCATACGTTTTTAATTCAATAGTAGTTCAAAGAAAATTAAATTTCAATCAATTGCAGCTAAACTGGTTATGACAGCTTTATTAAGTTAATAGAAAGAAATTTTTAAAATTTTTAAAAACGGAAATGAAAAAGTACCAAGTGCTATGCTTAAGAATTAAAGGCTTAAATATAAGATAAAGGTATTAAAAAAAATGTAAAAAAACGATTACTTGAATGGCATTTTACTACGTTTTCTAAGATATTCGTTAAAAAAATGCGTTAATTTGAAAATAATATTTTTATTTTTTTACCATGATCTAACTAACTACGCATTCTGATAACATTTAGCCCTGAAGACATTTGTAGAATCAAGCGTACCTTTAACGTTAACGTGTGCTTCATTTATGGGAAGTGACGGTATTTTGTTTTAAAAGCAAACATTTTTTGTAAAATTTTGCACTCAGTCAACATCAATCGCACAGCTGAAATTGAATAAAATACTGCACTAAGCAAAAATCAAAAGTAATTTAATTAAATCAGCTGAATTGCCAAACTAGAATAAGAACGCAATTTAGAGTTTTGCGAACTTTTTCGGGTAGATATTGGTCTTTGGTTATAGCAACAAAAAGTACTTTTGAGTCCAATTATTTTAAAATGTATGAATTTGTTAAAAAGTTTGACGCTGAGGACGATTACAGCAATCCATAACCATTTGGGCAGAAAGCATAAAACACCATAGTTTCTGCACAAAATTCAAATTTTGCACTTTTCCTAATTGTTATTACCAACACATATATAAGATCTACACATACCAAAATCCGGGGCACTCGAAGTGTACAAGAAGAACTACAAGAAAATCTGCATTCATATTCGGAATTCTAATTGCAAGTGAATAACAACACAAGAATGCATTCAATGAGTACAAAATTGATCCATGAATAAAATTTTCAAATCACATGCAATTTTAAAAATTGATTTATAATTAATTTCGATTATTAATTTTTCTTTATTCTGAATAATGCATTAATTTTTTTCATTCAAATGAATGCTATTCATGAAGAATGCAATTCACAAAGAATCGTTTATTCATTTTGCATTCATGCATTAATTGTTTATTCATTATTCGTTTTTTATTCATTATTCATTCATAATTCATTTTTATTCCCCCACGCGTACTGCGTAAGGGGTATATTAATTTTGTCACGACGTGTGTAACACCCAAAAGGAGGAGTGGTAGGTATAGACAAGTATATTTATTCTTGATCAGCATCACCATCTGAGTTGATTTAGCCATGTCCGTCTGTCTGTCTGTCTGTCGACACGATTGCAGCCGTAATTTTCAAGCTATCGTAATGAAATTCAATATTTAAGCTTTTTTTAAAAAACTGAGATCAAGTTCGAGAATGGGCAAAATCGGATGAAAACCACGCCTACCTCCCATACAGCCCCAAAATTGAAAACTCTATAAAGAGACTAATATTAAAGTTACAACTCTAAAATTCGGTATTTTTGTGTTATATGCCACAACTAAGTTGTTTTAGAAAAATGGACGTCATCCACTTACTAACACGCCCACCTCCCATACAACCCCAAAATTGAAAACTCTATAAAGAGGCTTCTATCAAAGTTACACAACGGAAACTCGGTATTCGTGTATTCTATGTCAAAACTGAGGTGCGTTAGAAAAATGGGCGTCATACAGAAACAAACACGCCCACTTCCCATAAAACCTCAAAATTGAAAACTATATGAAAAGGCTTATATTTATGCTGCAGAAAAACAATTTGATATGTTTGTATTTTAGACCAGGGCAAACTAATACATACAAAGTTTTGTGGTTGTATTGCAAAGCTTTTGTTTTTCAAGTTAACACTGAACGAAAAGAACGAGTTAGTTCATTGTTACAATCACAACATATGTTCAGTCGCTGTTTGAACTCCATGCTGAAAGGTTGCGGTCGCTTGCTACTGCGTTGACATATTCAATACTACAAACTTTGTTTGTCGTTTTTAATAAGGCAACGCAGGAGCAAGCGACCGCAACCATACAGCATGAAGTTCGCACAGCGACTGATCGTGTGCTGTGATAGCACGAATGTGAATAAATATTCAGTGTAACAGTGCGAGTCTCGACTGGAAAGCTTTTTTGACTGAAAGCTGTCGTATGCATGTGAAAGCTATCCGCCCATGGGCGGCCTTTTGCGCATGCCTGTTTTAGACCAGGGCAGCGCTGCCGAAAGTACTACTATCGGAGTATTTTACTCCTATTGACTCTTGGGTACTACTATACTCCCCAAACACAAAAAGTACTACTATTTATTAATAACTCAAAATGGCCTTATTTGTACTCGCTAATAATGCAAAAATAATTTTTTCTGAACGCTTCCTTTTTTCGTTCACTTTGTTCGTTCACATTTCACATTTTCTTGTTCACCTTGTCTTTCATTATGCCGCACAGTGTAACGAGGCGGCCAAAAGGAAAAGATTCGCGAATTCGGAAAATAAGTTAGCAGATTTTTAGTTAAGAACATAAGTTATGTGAATCTAAAAATATTTGGCGAGAGATAATAAACGATTAATTACAAAAATTTTCTTATACAAAAACAAAGTCCAAGAAATCGTAAAACAGCAAAAGATGTATATAGTTTAAAAAAATTTGTGCTTTCCACTCTTATTCATTAACTTTTCTACATGTTGGATAATCAACATGTACAAGTATTAAAAGTACGACAACATGCAACGTCTTTATTATGTATTTTTTAAATGATTCAAAGGCGATTATTTCAAAATTTTTATTTTTGGCTTATCGTGTTTTTGCAATAAGCCCTTCAATTACTAAGCACAATATTGTAGTTTCAACATGGCAATGCAACTGCAGAAAGGAAAATTTCAGAGCTTAATTTAATGAAGGAATACGTAAAGGTTAGGACGGGTTTCGTTTTTGGAGTGTAGTTTTGAACCGGATGGGAAAAATAATAACTTGGATAAACCAATAAAAAGGTGTGCTGAATTAGCTACAACTATTACGAATGAAGTATGTACTGTTGACATCATGTCAAAATTTATAGCCATTTTAATGAAAAACTTTGTTTATGAAAAGAAAAACACTGTAAATAAATAAAAAGGAGAAAATAATAACATTTTATATGATTATAAGTTTGTT
Organism: Tetanocera ferruginea; assembly: GCA_958299015.1. NCBI lineage: Eukaryota > Metazoa > Arthropoda > Insecta > Diptera > Sciomyzidae > Tetanocera > Tetanocera ferruginea. The sequence goes on along the minus strand of OY282641.1, from coordinate 51,822,123 downwards.
TTGCTAAAGTTATTTTTTGTCATTATTTCCAAGAACTAAAGTACTCCTAAAACGTACTTGCTACTGCGTTGACATATTCAATACTACAAGCTTCGTTTAAAAATTAAGTAAAATTCTACGAATTTATTTAATCCTTATTATTTAATAACAACAAATTATTACAGACAAACAAATACAATAAACAAAAGCATATTCATGCGTATGAATGGTAGCTTGTCGTATTTAATAAGGCAACGCAGGAGCAAGCGACCGCAACCTTACAGCATGAAGTTCGCACAGCGACTGATCGTGTGCTGTGATAGCACGAATGTGAATAAATATTCAGTGTAACAGTGCGAGTCTCGACTGCAAAGCTTGTTTGGATGAAAGCTGTCGTATGCATGTGAAAGCTATCCGCCCATGGGCGGCCTTTTGCGCATGCCTGTTTTAGACCAGGGGTGCGCAAACTAATACTTTCAAAGTTTTGTGTTTGTATTGCAAAGCTTTTGTTTTTCAAGTTAACACTGAACGAAAAGCACGAGTTAGTTCATTGTTACAATCACAACATATGTTCAGTCGTTGTTTGAACTTCATGCTTAAAGGTTGAGGTCGCTTCCCAGCGGGAAAAAGAGCGCTTCAATAGGCATCTTGCAGCGCTGCTGTGGTAGCAGCAAGCGCTTGCATCCTCCTTGCCAAACGTGCTTCTTTTAACACAGCCATGTCCTAGGAGGGAAGCACTTCGAAGTTGATTTCGAAAAAGAGCGGGAGTGAGAGAGTGGTCAAAATTGTGTTGTGAGGTGGAGTGAGCGGGAGATGCCACCATTGTGTAATGCAATGCTTGAAAGCTGTGCATAAGGGACAAGAGATAGAGAATGAGTGAAATTCAACTCATGAGTCATGACTTGAACAAATTTTTGATTTTATGCTCAAAGCACACTGCTTAGTTAACTAGAAAAAACCTATAACTGCTTAGCGTGCCATATGTTAACGCATATTTTTTCTATATATCTTTGCGATGGAATAAATAAAAGAAGAAATGAGTTCGTTATCATATGGTTACGCTAAGGGAACTGAATCGCAACCAGTGCTGTCACTTGAAAATTTTAAATAGTGGTAGAATGTGCTCAAAAAGAGTGGTAGATTAGGAAAATAAGTGGTAGATTTTTTCCTCTTTACAAAAAATTTTATTTATTTGCTGTAATCCAATAAAAATAATGGTTTAGCGTTATTTTGTCGTATTTGTATTATGGTTTATATGTATTTTTTTGTACACAATATTATTTTTTTTGGGATCAATTTTTTTTTGGGAACGGCTTCCTGCACATGACCCTAAGTATTAGCTTCTTTTTTTACTTCAATAGGAAGAAGGAATCTCTGAGAAGAGGTGCCGCTTATCTACCGACTGGAAAGCTTATTTGTATGAATTTTTACGCGAGAGCTACTGTCTCTGAGAGACGCTACTGTCTCAACTGTTCAAAAATTAAAACTTCAAGTTTAAATCTGTGTTAATTAATTACATATAGGTACATCAATCTGAGGTGTTGAGAACTAATTTTCAACATATAATACTTATCATTTGTATATGACTTTTTTAGAGTGCAATTTAATATTAGATATTTTTAAAGTACTTAAAAATCAAAATATGCACATGAAATACCTATGCACTTAAAAAAAAATTATAAATAAATAGTTTAAATTATTGTAATAGTATAAAAGGTTATAAATAAATAGTACATAGACTATCATTTCGTCAACTGGACAACTTTAAAACGCTTCATATATCAACCCATTCGGCTAAAACATAGCTCACCTAGGTATGATAGTGTTGTGACAGCACAATAGTTGACTACGCTGAATGTGGCCAGTAACTGTTTTGCTTTGACTGCCGTTTTGGACAGCAGCCAACTCCCTTCTCAAGAGAAAATAAGCAGCTGTCAATGATACCTTTATTTTTGTATCATGACTAAGATATATAAGTAAGTTATTATTTTTAATACATTGACTTTCTTAAAATTTATATTCTAAGCGATTATGTTATACCTGTTTAGATTTGTTATAAGAAATAAGGCGACCAATGTGGTGGAAAGCGAGGAAACATCTTCAAGCGTATCAACCCTGTAAAAGTGCATGTTTTTCCTACTCAAGAAATGTCAACACATAATAAACGAATCTAACGATCCTTGTATAACGCACGCATTTCATAATATTGCCGTTTTAAGAACAGCTGATATGCAGGGCAACATTCTCCCCTGAGAAAGCTTCGCAGGGCAGAAAATGCGGCTTTTTTGCCCTGTGTGAGTGCGACATTTTAAGAAACGAACGCGAAAAAAGGCAAGGGCAGTGAAAAGGCAACATAATTTAATTAAAAAGAATGAATAATTGTATTGTTTCTTTAACTTAAAAATACAGTTTTTTTGTGTTTGGTAAATTATTTTTCATTTTGGTAAATTTTTGGATGAAATTTGGTAAAATAAAATGTTTGAGAGTGGCAGCTCTGGTGTCAATAGTAAGTTCGTACCGACTTTCATTTATGTGCGATTTAGAACGACAGTAAAACCGAAAATTTGTTTTCTTAAAAAACTGCCACGTCCCTCATGGGTAAGAAGATAAAAAATACTTTATAACCTATTCTCATACCTACTTAATATACAAAAAAATTTTCATTAAAATCGGTCCAGCCGTTTCGGAGGAGTTCATACACTAACACCGTGACACGAGATTTTTATATATTAGATATTGCTTCATCATCATGTTCCTTTCAAGTAGATCCCAGTCTACACTTGGCTTGTTCGCAGTTTTGTTTGTAATTTGAAGCTCATGATTGGAAGCGGGATTTATGGAAATACTTAAGGTGTAGATATTACAAAAGCATTTCAAGTTCGCAAGCGAGAGCTACTGTCTCTGAGAGACGCTACTGTCTCAACTGTTCAAAAATTAAAACTTCAAGTTTAAATCTGTGTTAATTAATTACATATAGGTACATCAATCTGAGGTGTTGAGAACGATAAGAACAGTTGAGAACAGTTGAGACAGTAGCGTGCATTTTAGCGACTCCCACCTCATCAGTTTTACTGAGCTTTATCAAAATTAAATTTTGCTCAAGTGTTGGCAATGTTGAGTATGCTGAATGTGCCCTTTGTAATATGTTGTTTGCTTATGAGCGAGCGCTCTCTTCATCGAAATATTTTTTGACAATTTGAAGTAGTCGATAGAAACGTCAATCCATACTTAGCGATCCATCAATTTCTTTCCTAAGCCAACGATCTTAGCAACTGACAAATTCAAATTTTTGATATTTTACTTTGCGTTCATTCGTGTAATTTCCACTTGATGCATTCGTCTTTATTTGAAAGATAGTTTTCAATCATAACGGTGGTGCTGCATAATGAGCATTATTGATATCATTTTTATACTATCATTTTTTGATATGTATTTTATTTTAAATTTTTTACCAAATCAAAAAAAAATTTACCATTTTACCAAGTTAAAATCTTTTTACCAAATTTGGTAATATTTTTCCAAAACGGCAGCCCTGATTGACACGCGCCCTTCGATTGTCAAATTTGAGCGATCTTTGGAAAGGGGGCATGACACCACTCACACAATTAAACTTTTTGATATAGAATAGATTTGGAACTTGATGTCGTATAACAGTAAAGCTGAGTTTGAAATAACTGATTGGTCAGGTCTTTCAATTATAAAAAAGACACTGGCATTGGAAAACGGTGCGTGGCTACGCTCATACAACTCGAATTTTTGATACAGAATAGCTATGGAAGTAAAATTCATATAACATTTTAACTCAGAATGAAGTTACTTTTTGGTGGTGTTCTGCTACTGGAAGACTAGAATGGGCATTGTACAGGTGGTGTGGCTCCACCCACATAAGACACATTTTTTAAATTGAATCGCTTTGGAAATAACGGTCACAGATCAAATAAACTGGGTTTGGAGTAACCATTTGGTGATATCCTACTATTCGAATATACTCGCAAACTAAAACTGGTGGCTCCACCCATAAAAAAATAAAATATTTTTATTAAATAGCTTTGGAAATAATGGTCAAAGAATATTGAAACTTAGAGTGGAGTGGACAAGGACGGCATCAACGCGCCGGGTACCAGCTAGTTCAAGCATAGTTTTCATGCGCACCAAAATACAACTGCTTAGGTCTAATATTAAATTTAAAACTTTTATTTTAGACCCACTAATAAAATATTATAAATAATCGTTAAGATATTTTTAAAGAAATACTTATTTCAACAAAATGAAGTCAGCTGAGAACCTTCGAAATGTTAAAAAATTTGACTCCTGCATATTGGGAAAATTCGGGAACTTACAAGCTCCAGAGGATGAAATTTTATTTTGCCTCAAGTGGCAAAAAAAAAGCGTTTTAAAAAAATTTCTGACTTCGATTGTGAATGGGTAGGACAGATATTATTAAAATGGCTTGAATTCCCTCGGGAACAAGAACTGTGACTAAGCTAGCATTTTCGTTGTCTGCCAATTTCTAAGAAATATTTGGAATAATTGAAAAATAACTGAAAAACAAATATTACAATGATTTTTTTAGTTTTTCATGGATTCAATGATAATTTTACCATTTATTAAATCTAAATTTATTTTTTTAAATTTAATCACACATTCAAAAAACTTACGATTTCCTGTTGAACTTAAAAAAACTTACAATTATTATGTTAAAATAGGTTTATATTAAAAATTATGACGGAAATGAAATAGTGGTGGATTTTGGAAAAAGGTAAATAGTGGGTGGTAAAAGTGGTAGAAGTCAAAAAAGGCGAAAAAAGTGGTAGATCTACCACAATTGTGGTAAAGTGACAGCACTGATCGCAACTGAACAACAAGTAGGCTAAAGAACAATACAAAAGAACGAGAGAAATGCACAGAAAAACAAATATTCGAAGAGTGTGCATCTTTCCTGCTGGACCAGCAACAGAGATGGAGCGCTTCGATCGTGATTCTAGATGAGCTGCTGCCATTTCGGACCGCTGGGTTGCTACTGCGTTGACATATTCAATACTACAAGCTTCGTTTAAAAATTAAGTAAAATTCTACGAATTAATTAAATCCCTATTATTTAAAAACGAAAAACTATTACAGACAAACAAATACAATAAACAAACGCATATTCATGCGTATGAATGGTAGTTTGTCGTTTTTAATAAGGCAACGCAGGAGCAAGCGACCGCAACCTTACAGCATGAAGTTCGCACAGCGACTGATCGTGTGCTGTGATAGCACGAATGTGAATAAATATTCAGTGTAACAGTGCGAGTCTCGACTGCAAAGCTTTTTTGACTGAAAGCTGTCGTATGCATGTGAAAGCTATCCGCCCATGGGCGGCCTTTTGCGCATGCCTGTTTTAGACCAGGGGTGCGCAAACTAATACATGTAAAGCTTGTGTTTGTATTGCAAAGCTTTTGTTTTTCAAGTTAACACTGAACGAAAAGCACGAGTTTGTTCATTGTTACAAACACAACATAAGTTCAGTCGCTGTTTGAACTTCATGCTGTAAGGTTGCGGTCGCTTTCTACTGCGTTGACATATTCAATACTACAAGCTTCGTTTAAAAATTAAGTAAAATTCTACGAATTAGTTAAATCCCTATTATTTAAAAACAAAAAATTATTACAGACAAACAAATACAATAAACAAACGCATATTCATGTGTATGAATGGTAGCTTGTCGTTTTTAATAAGGCTACGCAGGAGCAAGCGACCGCAAACTTACAGCATGAAGTTCGCACAGCGACTGATCGTGTGCTGTGATAGCACGAATGTGAATAAATATTCAGTGTAACAGTGCGAGTCTCGACTGCAAAGCTTTTTTGACTGAAAGCTGTCGTATGCATGTGAAAGCTATCCGCCCATGGGCGGCCTTTTGCGCATGCCTGGCAGGGGTGCGCAAACTAATACATTCAAAGTTTTGTGTTTGTATTGCAAAGCTTTTATTTTTCAAGTTAACACTGAACGAAAAGCACGAGTATGTAATAGTTAATTAATTAATAATTAAGAAAAAATAAGAATCTATTTAAGTTTGTTTAAGTATATCAATATATTTTTTTAATACGTTTACTTAAACAAACATAAATAAATTCTTATTTTTTCTTAATTATTAATTAATTACTTAATTTTTAATAGTACAGATCCTTGGATCCATGTGAATGTGTGTATTGTATTGTATCATGCAATTATCTCAACTCCTTATCTTGGGTTTACGGCAGGGGTTGAAATAACAGTTATTTGAATTGTAATTTTTTGTTCAAAAATATTTTGTTTTTGAACAGAACAAAAAAAAATATTATACAAAAATTTTGTTCTGATTATGAACAAAAAATTTTGGTTTACAATTTTTTTGCTCTTTGAACGATATTTATTTTTTGAACAATATAAATTTTGTTCAATTTTTTTTGTTCATTTGAAAAATTTTGATGCTAATTTTATAAGGTTTCAAAGAAATTCAGTCGATATTATTTTTTGTATATTGGATATAATACAATAGACTGGGTTGATTGGTACCCCGATGTTGCTTGGTCAAATTTCGGTTCGGTATGAATAGTTATTAAAGAAAAAAAAAGGGGGCAAAGGGTGCAGTGTACCCTATCACACCATCAATTTCGTGAATGTTTTCTTAAGGAATTTTGTTCAAATAATGTTCAACAGCAAAACAAAATATGCCTGAAATGAAATCTTTGAACCCGATTCAACCTAAAAATTATCTTACATGTATACTTTTTCATAAAAAAATGTAACATAACAAATTCCTTTGCAACAAATTTGCATAGGCAACACCTCACAACATTCAAGGTACAATCTTATCGTTGGTGCGTATATATTTTTGACCATCACGACTGAACCTATGCATCTTATATTCACACCATATGTTTGTGTGGTGCTCCAAACCACAAAAAAAAGGCATAAAATATAGAGATTTCCATATCATCATGAATGCCCAGTTTTTGTGTACTTTTTAGTGTTAAATAAGAATACGTACACGTACAATTTTTATTGCTGTAGTGTAAATTCAACTATCTTTATAGTGATTTAAATTTAATGGTTGTATGCAGGTAGATGTGTCAGTGGGCGGGTTCCAAAAAATTCAATAGTGCAGATCCTTGGGTCAACTTTAATATGTGCACCAAGCTTAAGACTCACTCATATTTCTAAATTTACAGCAATCATTTTATCAAATCCTGCTACGCAAATAAGTGTTGAAAGAAGCTTTTCAGCGTTCAACTTTATTTGAAATGACTATCGGTTAAAATTATCGTAGAAAAATCTCGAAAATATACCATTAGTAAGGATTAACACCAAAAATCCTAAATACATTCTATAAAATCAAATATGCAAGAAAAAGTCTTTTAATTTAACTGTAATACAATTTTATGATTTTTTTTATGTAAAAAAGTTACTTCTTCATACTTTTATACCACAACCTTTTCTACCAATATGTATTATATATTCTTGCACGAACGAGAACCAAGTTTATTGCGTTTGCTATCGTTTCCAATTTGCGAACTTGAGCTTGAACTCTGATTTTAAGTCATAAAAAAATTTTGATTTTTTTTAGCCTGTGAGCAATATATTTTGTTCAAAAATTTTTTTGTTCTTAAACTGATTTTTATTTTTGAACAATATTTTTTTTGTTCATTGAACAATATTTATTTTGAGAACAGAATTTTTTTGTTCATATTTTTTTGGTTAAATTTTGAACTTTTTATTTTGCTCTGTTTTGGATTCAATCCCTGGTTTACGGACAACACACAGACGAACGGACGGACGAACGGACAGACAGACATGTCTAAATCGACCCACGAGGTGATCAAGAATATATATACTTTTCTAATCTGGGCTCGGTTATTTCTAGGTGTTACAAACGTTTGCACAAAGTTAATATACCTGACCTTTCATGTTTAGGGTATAAGCAGTTGACTGCTTGAAGAAATTTGATTTTGTTTCTGTACTCCCGTCATATTTTGGCAGAATCTATGACAGTTAACTCTACCCCGTTCACAAACCAACTTAAAAGCAAGAACTTGGCAACGCAACTTTACTCAACTCAATAGGTAGTTGACTTTCTCTATGCTCAACTAGCTGGAGACTTTGTTGTTGTTTTTTCATACAAATTTTGAAATAAGCGACAATAAGCGAGTATAGGCTGGCGCATGATAGAATAACAAGGTAGGTGCATATTGGAGAGGAAGTGAGCTAGATGTCAAAATCAGCTGTTCGAATTTAAGTTTTTCTAATTGTTGTTGCTGGATTTATTGTTTGACATTTATAGGACTCACAGCTTTGTCAGTGTAAAATTAGACATTTGAGCAGCCGAATAAATATGAGCCTACCTTATTATTGTGCTATGGGCTGGCGAATCGAACGCAGCTTTATATAAATTACTAGTGGATGTAACCCGGTGTTACCCGGGGTTGTGCCTCGAACACAGAAAAAGGACGATTTTAAAACTGCTCTAATTTTAACATTTTTTAAATTATCAATCAGATTTTTAAAATATTTTAAATTATCGTTTTTTGGGGTGTTCACACCACCCTCCGTCGATGTTTTTAGTCAAATTTTCGTTAAACTCTACCTGCCGGACATGACAACAAAAAAACTATGGCATCTTCAACATCTCTATCTGGCGTCTGGTTTCTGAGGAAAATAGTCACCCAGTTTGAAAGAAGAAATTTCGAGAAAAATACGTTGAAAGTTTTTATTAGTATGCATTTGATATGCATTTTTATCTCAAAAAAAATTCCAATTTTAAAAATCCTTTTGGCATCGATTCGATTTTTGGACTGTCTTCGTTCAACTTCGGTTTTGGTCGATACTGTTCGGTTGATTATCGTTAATTTTTATGTAGCTTTTATTATTTTCATCAAAACCGGTTCATCCGTTTTGACGTGAATGAACCAGACATAGTTGATTGAATAAAGCGCCCTCTCACGGGAGTTTACTGACATTAAAATATCCTCAATTCTGTTGGATGGTCAGGTTATTTTACGAACCAAATTTTAGTAAAATCGGTCAAGTTATTGAGGAGTTATTGAGTCTTAACAATGCACTACTTAAAGCGCCTTTTTGAGGAAATCTTTGGTATTTTTATAGCCTATGTAATCTTGGGCGCAGTCGAACCTCCATACCAAATTTCATTGAAATCGGTCCAGATGTTTGGGAGTTTTTAAGGGGTGCCACTTCCACATACCTCTGCCCACTTTTTTACCTTAGTTTTATCTTGGGTGCAGTTGAACCTTCATACCAAATTTCATTGAAATCGGTCCAGGCCATCAGGAGTTATTGAGTCTTAAAAATGCACTACTTAAAGATCCCTCTTGCGGAAGTCTTTGGAATTTTTTATATTTTATGTTTAAGATTGGGTACAGTTGAACCTTCATACCAAACTTCATTGAAATCGGTCCAGGCGCTTAGGAGTTATTGATTCTTAAAAATTCACTTCTGAAAGCACCCTCATGAGGAAGTCTTTGGAACTTTTTATAGCCTATGTCTTATCTTGGGCGCAGTTGAACCTTCATACCAAATTTCATTGAAATCGGTCCAGGTGTTAAGAAGTTATTATGGAGTGCCACGCCCACAGACTTGCGCCCACTTGTTCAATCGGATGAATGGTGCGCGGGCCTATACGGAACAGACAGACAGAAGGGCAAACATTTGATTTTAAACATTAGAAGACATATTCTATTTAAGTGAACTAAACTGACTTATTATCAAAAGATCTCATTTGTCTTGTTTTATTATGTTTTATGTTTTATTGAAAGATCTCATCTGCTTTATAGATCAGCCTTTAATTGCTAGTGGCAATTGATTTTAATTATTTTATATATAAAATTTTTCAATAAAAAAAAAAACAATTGTTTTTTTCCTATGCGCCTAGTTTGAAAAGTTTAAAAATGAAGTATTTTTGGTAGAAATACAGATTTTTTAATACCACAATGAAGAATGTTCTCCGCGGTTCTCTGGCAACGCTGCACCGCCATACAACCGAATGGCACAGTAAAAATTTTATGTGGATTTATCATAAATCCACGTCAAAGCTTTGTGAGAGCCAGCGAGCGAACGATGTAAAGCTTTTGAGAGTGAGAGGCGATTAAGCAACGATATGAGCATTATATTGGGGAGCAATAGAGAGCATATGTTTAGTTTTGATGCACGAAATATCTCATAAAACGATTTAGCCGCAACGAAAAAGTAGCTGAATTTCCTTGCGTTTTACCAAAAAAATGTAGGCATGTTTTGTTCAAATCTACCCTACGCACATTGTAGGCATATGTTTTTCAATATTATATTAACTTTAATTGTTATAATATGATCTTCGATTGAAATGTAGTCGCATATAACGTTGTAAGAGACATTTCTAAAATGGGTTTTTGTTGTACTGTTTTATATGATTTGTTTGTTTTTTAATTAGTTACTATTTATTTATTAATAAATGGGCATTTCCACAGAATGGTCTACCGGGACCGCAAATGAAAATGTCAATAAACCAATAATTTTTTGTTTTATTATATAAAAAAATGCTTGCATTTTTGGATGACTTTGCAACATATTAATCGAAGGTTTTCTATAGCTTTTCCTTCGCAGTTCCTATAATATTACACAAACGATCTCAAACAATAAAATACTGTTTTATAGATGTAAGGATAGCCAAATCTCTGTATAAGCTGTACACAATTAATGTAATTGTAAAAAATAATGTCTTGCTATAAATAAATGAATTGAAAATTGAAATTGAACTTTGCAACTTATTTCAGTTGTTATTCTGAGAAAATTAACCTAATAACTGAAAATATGTTTTATTAATTAAAACAAATATTTTTAATTAATTTAATTAATTAATTTAATTAATTTAATTAATTTAATTAATTTAATTAATTTAATTTATTTAATTAATTTAATTAATTTAATTAATTTAATTAATTTAATTAATTTAATTAATTTAATTAATTTAATTAATTTAATTAATTTAATTAATTTAATTAATTTAATTAATTTAATTAATTTAATTAATTTAATTAAATTATAAATTTAATTAATTTAATTAATTTAATTAATTTAATTAATTTAATTACTTTAATTAATTTAATTAATTTGATTAATGTTATTAATTTATTGTAATTAATTTAATGTATTTAATCAATTTAATGATTTAAATTAATTTAATTAATTTAATAAATTTAATTAATGTAATTAATTTAATTAATTTAAGTAATTTAATTAATTTAATTAATTTAATTAATTTAATCAATTTAATTAATTTAATTAATTTAACAAATTTTTTATTTAATTAATAATTAATTTATTAATTAATTTAATTTAATTTAATTTAATTTAATATAATTTAACGCAATTTAATTTCATGTAATTTCATTTTAATTCATTTAATTTCATTTAATTTCATTTAATTTCATTTAATTTCATTTAATTTCATTTAATTTAATTTAATTTAATATAATTTAATTTAATTTAGTTTAGTTTAATTTAATTTAATTTAATTTAATTTAATTTAATTCAATTTTATTGAAACATATTTTTTAAAATTAGAATTAAAAAAATTCATATTCACAAAAACGAAAAAATGCTGAAATGCTTCAAAAACTAGCTTCATTCATTACCCTTTGATTTTCGTGTAACAACAACAATAACCGGTTTCATGCAACAACAACTCTACAATAACAAAATAGATGGTTGATATCGTGGTGGTTGCGGCAAGGGAAAGGGACACAGGCAAAACAAAAATAAACTATGCTAACAACAACAAAGCGCATGCGTCGTAGCACTGGTAGCCACCAGGGCTGCCACTCTCAAACATTTTTTTCTACCAAATTTCATCCAAAAATTTACCAAAATGAAAAATAATTTACCAAACACAAAAAAATTTAATTTTTAAGTTAAAGAAACAATACTTTTATACATATTTTTTAATTAACTTAACATTTATTGTACCCTTGAAAATGTTTCATCGCTTTTCACATTGGTCGCCTTCTTTCTAACAACATATCTAAACAGAAATTACATAATCGCTTAGAATATAAATTTAAAAAAAAATCAATTTATTAAAAATAAAAACTTACTTGTCCATCTTAGTAATGATACAATGATACAAATAGCATTGACAGCTGCTTATTTTCTCTTCAGAAGGGAACTGGCTTCTGTCAAAAACAGCAAAAACGGCAATCAAAGCAAAACAGTTACTGGTCACATTCAGTGTAGTCAACTGTTGTGACAGTGTACCTAGGTGAGCTATGTTTTAGCTGAATGGGTTGCTATATGAAGCGTCTTAAAGTTGTCAAGTGACGAAATGTGACGAAATGTAAGTCATGTACCGTTTATGTGTAGCCTATTATACTGTTACAATAATTCATACTATTTATTTATTATTTTTCTATTTTAAGTGCATATGTAATTCATGTGCATATTTTTGATTTTTAAGTATCTAAAAATATCTAATATTAAACTGCATTTTAAAAAAATCATATAGAAATTATAAGTATTTTACTATGTGTTGAAAATTATTTCCCACCATCTCAGATTGATGTATAAGTAATTAATTAACACAGATTCAAAGTTGAAGTTTTAATTTCTGAACAGTTGAGACAGTAGCTTACATTTTAGCGTCTCCCACCTTATCAGTTTTACTGAACGCTATCAAAATTTAATTTTACTCAAGTTTTGGCAATATTGAGTATGCTGAATGTGCCCTTTGTATTATGTTGTTTGCTTATGAGCGCTCTCTTCTTCGATATATTTTTGACAATTTGAAGTAGTCGACGGAAACGTCAATACTACCTGTATTTTTGTATCATGATCTTAGCGATAAATCAATTTCTTTCCTAAGCCGACGATCTAAGCAACTGCCAAATTCAAATTTTTGACATTTTGCTTTGCGTTCATTCGTGTAATTTTTACTTGATGCGTTCAATTATATATTTTCAATCATAAGGATGGTTGTTCACAATGAGCATGATTGGTATAATTTGTATACAATCATTTTTTGAATTGCAACTTATATTAAATTTTCATTGATTTTAAATATACCAAATCAAAAAAAATGTACCATTTTACCAAGTCGAAATCTTTTTACCAAATTTGGTAATATTTTACCAAAACGGCAGCCCTGACTGTTGGTCAATAACCGTCCCAATTAATTATTTGCACAATTTGCAATCATCATTGGTTAATAACCGCTCTACATTTTATGCTGACTTTCGACCCAACACTTCTTCTATATTTTATGCTGACATATGGCTTGGCACTTTTATGCAGGTGAATAACAACAACAACAATTGGAACAGCAGCGGAACAGCAGCGCAGCTCTAGGCAATAAGTTATCATAAGAATATTTTATAATTTAGTCTTAGTTCAGAATTAAATCAATAAAGTTGAAACATCAGAGTTCGCTCTGATGTTTATTTTAAAACACATACAAAAATAAAAATTATTTAATTCATACAATCTCGATAGAAACCCATTTTTATGCGAATTGAGTCCTCTATCTATTATATGTTCAGTGGTAAGGGCAAGGGGAGCGCACAGCATGAGAAGAGTGAAAGAGCATTGCAGAGAGCAAGTTCATTCATAGGTCGAAAACTTTTCCTTCAAGCAAGAATTTAAAGCTTTTTCTTTTGGCACTCACAAAATCTTACGTTTTGATCTGAAAAATATTTATTACTTTTTAATGTTCTACGTGGCGCATCTTTATATTATATGATCTTTGCTTTAAGCCTGTTTCATTTTCATTTCGGTTCACTTTTGCAAGCATTGTTATTATTGCTGACACTGCATATTAGCAGTTTTGTGTAGAAATCAGTGAACAATTTAATTTAAACAAAAAAACAAATTGGCCATTTCAGCCCTTGAAAGGACTTTGACCGAGCTTCTTAGGATCGATTGTGTTGTGTGTGTTATTAAATTTTTTGCACACAATTGACCGAGAACTGGACCTACATGTTTTATGCCGACTCCGAACGGCTCATGTTCTCAAGAAGCTTTACATGGCATTATTTACTCTCTGAGGTTTGCCATTGTCTGCAGAGAGGTGGTGACCGATCAGAAAAATTTTTAATTGAAAAACTTTTCGCCACGGCTGGGGATCGAACCCGGGCTCCGAGCATGCTAAGCCACACACTTAACCTGCATGCCACGGTCACCACAATTTAATTTATCCTTCCAAAAAAACTATTGAAATGGCACAAGTAATTGAAACTCTCAGGGTAAGTTAATCTATTGAATATACTTTGTACATGAAGAAACAAAACTTTGCCAACAGAACCAGCACATGAGAGATGATGAAATTCGAGAAATACTGGAAATCTTGAGGATTTCAAAAATGAACTAAGTGATAGTGATAGATTACGAGCCAGAAGGGTAACTCCATGCTAGCGATTTGGAGGAGATTGAAAAGGTCATTGAGAATATCGAAAACACAAATAACTCTAATAGATCTTTTGAGTATCTTGGCAAAGGCAAGGTGACAAAATAGAACACAATACTTCCCACAGATGCATTGTCCAGAGCACGTTCCGTAAATATTATTCGACGAAGTGTTGGCATTACCGCTTTCGCTGCAAATAGAATTTCATAATTGAATGACTTTTTCAGCGTTTCATTCTCAGTCGCCATTAGAAAAAATATAATTCCTTTTACCAGTATTATGGAGCAAAGCTAGTTTGGCGAAAACTTTGTTTGCTTGGATGAATAGAGATTTGAAAAGCAAACATTACTTCCAAAACGATTTAGGTGTGCATCGGTCACATGATGAAAAACTTATAAGCCGATACGGGATAAAAACCGTGGGCAGCCAATCTCGCATCTTGACATTTGACGTATTATGTGAAAGATTGAAGCCGCATACCAAAACACTGATTGGACCTCATCAGCGAGGCTTTCAACCTGGCCAGCCCACTATAGACCAAATTTTTAAACTACGCCAGATCCTGGCAAACAGCCCACGAAAATAAAATCGACACCCACCATCTGCCCGATTCGAGATTGCCTGTACTCAATAATGTCTGTGTTCGGTATATTTGCAAAGATTATAAGACTCTGCAAGATGACGTTGAGCAATACGTGCAGCTCCGTCAAGATAGGAAATTACCTCTTCGAAACCTTTAATACCGAACGAGGTTTCAGACAAGGAGATCCGCTATCATGCGATCTCTTCAATTTCATCATGGAGGGGATCCTACGAAAGGCAGATGGACATCGAAATGGAACCATATTCTACTCCTTCCAGCTCTTGCGTGTGCTGATGATATCGATATTATTGGCCGAACCAAGAGACGTGTAACTACTGCTTTCGCCGCTATCGAAAATAAATCAGCCAAAGTGGGTTTGACGGTAAACGAGGGCAAAACAAAGTATGTGCTGTCTGCAAATAGGAAAGCGTGGCGTCTAGGCTCCCATGTTTCAGCAGGCAAATATAACTTCGAAATTGTCAAATAGTTTACATACCTTGACACCGCCGTTAACAGCAATAACAATGTTAGCCTGGAGATTAAGCGAAGAATAACAATAACTTAAAGGTGCTGCTATGGACTAAACAAGCAATTAGGTTCCAGAAGCCTCTCTCGATCGACAAAACTGACACTCTACAAGACGTTCATCATTACTGTGCATGAATGTTATCGCAAATACAAACAAACGCTCTTGGGGTGCTCGAGAGGAAAGTTCTCCGCAAAATCTTCGGTCCTGTTCGAGTTGACGACGACTATGGCATTTGAATGAATCACGAACTGTTCGAGCTCTACGACGACATTGACTCAGTTCAGAGTATAACAATTCAGCGATTAAGTTCATGTCTTTCGTATGGATGAAGAAGCTCCAGCTAATAAGGTGCTTCGTCGAGAGTCGACGACGAAGAGGAAAACCATGTCTCCGATGGATTGACCAGGCTGAGGAAGCCCTAACCGCGCTTGGTGAAAGAGATTGCAGACGGCGTGCGCGTCGCAGAGGTACATGGCGAGAGCTGATGAAGTCAGCCGTAACCCAACCACGGGTTGTCATGTCCACCTTAGTAAGTATTTGTATATAAAGTATAAATATAAATTCAGAATTGTATTTTTTATTCCTGATGCATTGCAACTTAAATAAAAGAATTAATAAAAACTGCCTTTTATGTAACCGTTCTTTCAATTATTTTGACGGTTTCGTAAAGGGTTCTAAACTGATCCATTGAAACATAAAAACTCAAATTAATGGGTTCAAAACGGACGAAACCGTTTGTGCACATTGGGAAAGCGTTGATAAGAGTTGAATTTGATTTAAAAAAAAAAATAAATATTTTACGTTATGTACTATAACTTCTGAACCCTTTAAGGGTATACCTTCCTTTTATATCGTTGGAAAGATAGGCAGAACGTAAAACAAATAAAAATTATGAAAATGAAAAAAAAAATATAAGCGGCAATTGATGCTACGGCTTTAAACTTTGAAATTAAAAAGGGGTTGATTTACTGGAAATTTATCAAAAGTTCTATATTTTTTCGACGAAAATCGGAGTTAAATCGACAGAGCTACGTTGTCTGAAAATACAACCTACTTTGGTATACGCAACGCTGTGGGTCCGCGAAGTTGAATTCTTAAAATCTCAAACTCTGGATTTGGTCTTCTTTAAAAAAATCTAGATCTGGATCTTTTTTTACATTAAAAACACAAACAACAATTGATCCAGAATGCAAATCAATTATTAAATCTTAGTTGGAAGTGGAAGTGGAAATTTTTGGTTTACGTGCTCTTTAATAGCTGTCAGTGATCAAGGTTCTTGGCAACAAAAATCTTAATTTAAATTTCTCGCTGATGCTTGGCAGCTCATTTAAAAAGCGGTTAACTTTAAAGGAAACCTGTATAAATAAAAGAAACAGTTTCGATAGCATCGTAAGTGTAGGCGTAGAATTCCGTTTAACGTGTAACCTCTTCTACTTTATTTCAATCTGACCAAAGTTTCTTTTGTCCATTTTGTAGGTATTTTTTATTGATCTTTCGAAAATTAACAAATTAATAAATAACACTCAATTATGAACTTCTTATCGAGACCAACACAAAGAAAAAGTTAAAAGTAAGCATGATTAAATGAGCAAGCAAACAGAAACAATCAAAATGTCAAATGCACAATCAAAATGCTAGTGGGATTTGGGATCCAAATTAATTTACATTAAAAAGAAAAATTACAGTTTTTTTAAATAGTCATCTATTGGGTAAAAGCTTAAACTAAATATGATCCAACTCGTTTTTTCATAAGATTTTTTCATTTAAGTTTGACAGTTTGAGTTCATTGACTGAGTTAAAAAGAGGTTGTGATTGACATCTCGTGTAAAAATAGAGCAATAATTTCTAAGTAGTACATACAAGAACCCAATGAAGAAGTATTACATACAAGAACCAAACGAAGAAGCCTGGAAATCAGTTCGTATAAAACAAAAAGAATACAAGCAAAAACAACGAAAGAAAAACAAAGAAAGCAGCAGGCACAGCCTAAGCAACTGATGATTGATTTTCTTATATAAACACGTGCATTTTTCTTCTTATATTTTACTATTTTAAACTAATATAATAGTGACATAATACAAAATTAGATATTCATTCAGAGCAGGATATATCTGATATTTAAGTATATATATTATCTTTAAATGATGAGTATTAAAGGCCGTAGGTATACCCTAAAGCAGAGAAGGGCACAAATTAAATTTCCTATTCCAGTGTAAGCTACGTCGTGTGGCTTACGATCGTGTGTATTCGGCTGTTGCTTTGTTCTTATTTTGGCTTTCAACATTTAGCTTTCAACAAAGTCAGTTGCTTTTCAACATTTGTTGAAATAACGCAATTTTTGAAAAGCGCAATTTTTTAAAATATAGCGAGAAAAAACGTAAAATTGATCTTAGTTTTTCTCTGCTTTAAACCTAATCAAAGAATTTGATAGTATGTGTGTGCCCATCGCCGCCTTAATTAAAGTATTCGTCAAAAAAGTTTCATGGCCTTGAAAAAATCTGTTAAAACGACCACATACAAACCGCGCTATAAGTCGTAATTCTACGTCAATAAATCTTAAGAGTTTGGTACAAAGGACTTAAGTCAAAAAATTGGATTTTGGGTTTTTGATTGGGTTATAATCAATAATTTTTCCTCTTTCGATTGCTGTCAACAACTTGGGTGTATTATAACTGCACCCCATTGTAATCGGTTGGTCCAAAGGAATTAAGTCATGAAATTTCATTATGTGTTTGGAACAAAAGACTTAAGTCTTTTTGCGCAACGCATTTGAAAAAATTTTTTAGCTAAAAATATTTAAGTCCACAACAATACATGTTTCAAAATACTTTCTTGTTGCATTGGAATGCATTTGGTAGATCACAATTGCGTTTTAAAAGCAGATTTTCTCTGAAGTGTCAATAAATGTCAGCAATATTTTCTAGTCATCAGAATTCGGAGATTTGAACAGCCATTCAGTTTTGTAGAAATATACACAAAAGAATACAATTAATATTTCTTAGCAAAAAATGAGTCCGCTGTAGAATACGTTTCGTCACCCACAACGCACAATTTTAATATTGACTCTGATGACAGCATAAATGATAAGGACTTCATTCCTAAATGCAGCAATAGTCATAGTGGAAGCGTCAGCGCAAGTAGTGTGGAGACATCCTTATCTATGCCATCAGCAAATGTCAAAAAAGTGGTGTAAGCGTTCTAGAACAGAGAGAACATCAAAAATGCAAAATGGGTAAAGCTACATTACTACAGAGCAAGGGAGCTACAAATCTTAAAACCGAATAGGAAGAAATGCAGCGCGTTTCTCAAGGATGAGATAAGACAAATAATTTTTGACGAGTACTGGTCGCTAGGGACGTATGCAAAAAGTGTTTCCTTTATTGCAAGCCATATTCATGCGAAGGATACACATGTTTCTCGGAAAAGGAAAGTTGGGAGTCTGAAAAAAGGCACGGTTTCATACGAGTACTTTTTAGCAGTAAATGGGGAAGGAGTGGCTGTATGTAACGGGTGCTTCCGTAGTACTTTAGATGAAAAAGAGAAATTTATATCGAACGCTTTAAAAAAATAAAATGCACCTCAGGTATAACGACGGATGATAGACGAGGTAAAAAAATACCCGCGCACAAAAAGTCTGAAGAGGTAATTAATATAGTCCGAGCTCATATATTATCATTTCCGAGTTACCAATATTCCATGAATTTATATAAATTTAGTTACTGAAATCAATGAGGATATAGATCCAGATTAAGAGGATTCAGAAGTTGATTATGATGCAGCAATTTCAATATATATTTTTATCTCTTATGTTACGTTGCTGAAAATTCTTAGATGAATAATAAAACGTATTATAATTTGTTTTTTTACTTGATCTTTGTTTTATTTCCTGACTTAAGTCTTTTTGCTTTTCGAAATTTATAAAAAATGTTTGGGCAAAAGGACTTAAGTCATCGGAAACTTGGTGAATAGAAAATTAATCCTCCAATTTTTTTAGTGAAAGTATTTATCTTTATTAATATGTTAATTTTGCATCATTGCTTATTAAAAAGTATTTCACCCTGATTTGCAATTAATAAAACAATCTTAAATTTCAATTTACTCAAAACTACATTTTCTGACTTAAGTCCTTTGTACCAATCTCTAAAGAAATACACTACAGCTCGGATAAGGTATCTGCGAAAAAGGCTTCAGAATAAGCCAGTAACCGCGGTGACGAGCATAACCATTTCATGTCCATTTAGAATCTAAATTTTTAATGAATAAGGGGAAGTCAATCGTTGAGACTTATTCTTGCAACGCTGCATAAAATCAGATAAAATTTGGTCCAAGGGACGTACGTTCAGTCTCAATCACGGTCATGCTTTCAAGAAGCATCAGCGGTAGCAGTTTTCTTTCGATGGAAGCGAAATATATAGGTTTCTTGAGACTTTACTGCATTTTACGGTGTGAGACTATTTTGGTTGAAAAATAATTTTGTATTGAAATTTATTTTAATAAAATAATTTCAATAACACTTGTCAAAAAATGTTTAAGAGTCAACTATGGGGTAACAGCAAAACATAAAAACTATCTGAGGCGTTTTTTTTTTGCTGAAAGTTAAATGTATCGGATCACAGACCAAAAAAAAAAAGGCAAAAATTTGAGCCAACTTGGAGCTGGTCAGTTTCTTTATACAAATCGGGCCCGTAATTATTGACGGGACAGAACTAGTGTTAATAACAGTTGCGGCTGAAACTGCTCCAGATAAATAACAGCTTAAAATAACAGGTATCTGATATTTTCTTCCTTTATAAAATCATGCACCGTACATTAGCACATTACTAGACAACCAAGCCCGAAACCTGACTAATTAAAAGAATGGAAAAATATTTAAAAGGAAAAAAGTTCATTGTTTTGAAATTTTTTCACACCTGAAAGTGAAAGAAATGCTTCCTCTCTAAAAATCAGAAAAACCTCTCTAAAAATCATCAATGAGCAACTTGAAACATCAAAAGTTGTACATCAAATGCAAACATGTTGTTTTCTACAGACTATTATTTTTGCAGCTGTTATTTTTCTCTACTGTTAATTTACACTTGGCTGTTCTTCAACAGTGAAGCTGTTGTTTTCTACAGACTATTATTTTTGCAGCTGTTATTTTTCTCTACTGTTTAGTTTTACTTGGCTGTTCTTCAACAGCAAACCTGTTATTTTAATACATGCATAACAGGCGCAACTGTTATGAACAAAATAACAGTTGCACAATAACAGATTGTTAAATAATAGCCCATCTCTAGACAGAACTAGCATGAAAATATTGCGATTGAACAACAATATCACGGTGAACATTCACAAAAAAATTAAATCTTACACAAATCAAATCAGAAATAACACTGAATTCAGCAAACGTCAGAACTGGTTTCTTCATTAACCAAAAAATTACGATTTTCAAATATTTGAAATTAAATATTTGCTTTAAATGAAGAAAAAACACTTTGCTAACTCTCAAGCGAATACTCGTAAACATGCTGCATTCCGAATATCCCAATAAACCAAACGAATCGAGGTGAATCGGAGATCGGTTCGGTTTCTCGGTTTTTTATTTCGAAAACGAAGTTCGAAAATAATTTGCTAATGCACATTTCATTCTCAAAACGAGATTTTTTATCATAATCGAATCACTACCGAAGCGAGAATTTCAACATTAGCAAATTGTTTTCGAATAGTTTTAGCAATTTTTTTTCGAAATTAATTTTTTTAATATATTCGTGTCTTACGCAAATCGATTATTATGATAAAAGATTATGAGATCATTATTGTTACAAAGAACAAAAAAAATATACATGTCCAGGATTCGTACCCACGTTCCCCGATTGCTCCCCGATCGCTGTTTTTTTTATTTGGTGTTTTTTTTCAAGTTTTGAAAAAATCTGACGGGATCACGAATTTAAAAAAAAAAACAAAAATGTTGCGTTACATGAAATACAAAAATGTATTTAATTTTACGAGATTGCGGACTCGTTAAGAATTCGAATCGAATACGAGATATCTATTCGATTTTGTGTTTATTGGGATATTTTAAAATTAGATTTGAAAATTTGTTTAACTTGTCATTTTAATGGAGTTTTGGGAGGGGGAGAGATAGCCCCAACGTAGATCCGCGCTTGATAAAATCAATTTTTTAAATTTACCGATCTACTGTCAAAAGGTAATTGTATTAAGCAAGGTGATGTTGAATATGAAAAGAAATGTTATGCACACATTATTACCGAATTAATTTAATTTATATTTTTATTTGGATTTCTTTGGTTAATTTAATGACAATCATACCGAAATGTTTATTCTTCCATTTTTTAATAAATAATCTATATATTTATTTGCATAAAATCAATATTGATATTAACATTAATATTTACAGTTCATTTGTTTTATTTTCCTTATCCTATTAAGTTCTTGAAATATGCTAAAACCTTATATATTAAATTACTTTTACGAAAATGATTTCAGTTCAAAATATTTAATTATTTACACATGTACGATAACATTACATACAAATATTAAACATACAATTTTAATATTTGTAAATACTTTCCCCATTGGAAGTGAATCCTGGATTCTTATATACTGTGTAGTGGCCCAAGACCATTGAAATGCCTGAAGGTGAATGCTGTATACCGTTTGACTGCTTTAACGTTGGTCTAGCCCCAGAACTAGGCTCTACTGTTCCATTCGCAGTATTGGACTTTTTAAATTCCTCCGTCATCGTTGGTAGGATGAACGATGTATTATAGATGCGTCTATAGATACAAGTTCTAAGCTTATAAACGGTAAACAGCATCATGTAGACGAAACAGGTGAGCATCAAAACCCCGATTACAGTTAGAAAAGCATGTGCAGGCTTTCGCCAGTCTATCACATGGTATATGTATGGCATGCCTTTACTAAAATAGCAAAGAAAAAAATCTGTTTAATCCAGCAGAAAAACTTGTTAAAACTTAGTACTTACTTATTAACACCGCCACATGTTTGGTATATAAAAGAAAAGATTGCATAAATTGATCCATATAATACTGGTAAAAACATGTGCAACAAACGCAGAGGATGTGCAACCATCAGCAAATCAATAAACATAAAGATAGAGTTGAAGATATGAGTCAGAACATTGGTAGCACTGATCATGCTTTCTTCAGCTAAAAGACGATAGGAAAACATGTGTAAACATAAACATGTGTAAACTCGAAATGTATCTACTTACCATTGTACAGCAGGCTCCAGTAAATAATGGTTATAACTATTGACAGCACTAAAGAAATTATATGCATGCCCCAGTATATCCGAAAAGGACTTGTTAGTGACTCAACATTCAGCAACTTATCTATTGGGAGAAGAAAATAAAATTTGACCTTTTAGCTAGCAACAAATATAACAAATTATTACCAGCGTATTCAGGGTGAAAATACCATGTGGTAACCAAGATTGCGCCCAATAGATTTGTCATCATACACATTATGACGCCCCAATTGGTCATAAAGATGAAGTAGAGCCAAAAATTTGTAGATTCATCTGGATAGAACATGGACTCAATAACAACGGCCGTAAAAAAAAGTGCAATCATCCAACGGTAAAATAAATATGTAGCACTCTTTGTACGGCTTTGCCACTATAAGACGAAAGAGAATGGATCAAGGTTAAGATTTATTAATATTTAAGTATATTCAATAATGTGTCGAAGTGTGTGTTAGCCCATAATGGGAAGCAGAAGTTTGTGGTTTTGTCACGCCGATAAGCTTATTGTACATAGTTTAAGGACAAAATGAAACGCATTTTTCAAGGTGATACTTAAAATACATAAATCAAAGAGAATTTTAACATTCATCGATGAAGGTTTTTAAGTATGTATTTAAGCCATTCAGCCTTAACGAAAAAAAAAACCATCCACAAACAATTATAAAATTAAGCTATTGAAATTTCAGCTATTTAAAAATGACACTAGATTACTTTATGTTAAAAATTTGTACATAATAGTTTTTAAAATGAATTTTATTTAATGCACATCACACACTCAATATAAAACAGTCACAACTCAAAAAACGTATTTTTTTCAGCAGAAGCGAAAAATAAAACTCTTTGGTTAAAACTGCAGAAGAAAATCAATTTTAATTTGAACACACAAATTTCATTCCTCCAGTTATTGAAGAAAATAATGAAAAAGATAGTGAGATATGTGTTTTGTGAATTGATATATGAAATAATCGATACAAAAAATTTTGGAGTTGTTACTGTTTTGTAGTTAGTTTGCGATATGTTTAATAATACACGGAGAAAACTGTTTGCTAAATTTGTGAGGAGATTAAGCAAAACTTGAGCATAATTCTCAGCCACTTCAAAATATTGCTTATTTTCAGCAAAAATCAAGCAAATTTTGCTATTTAAATTTATAATAATTTAGCAAATTTTCGCTTGAATTAAATCAAAATTTGCTTTTTCGATTTATATTAACTGAGCAAATTTTTGCTTGAAACAAATCAAAGTTTGCTGTTTCGATTTATAATAACTGAGCGAGTGTTTGCTCGAATCAAATCAAAATTTGCTATTTCTATTTATAAAATAAAGAAAAAAAAAAAACAAATTGACCATTTCGACTGGGAATCGAATTCGGGCTCCGAGCATGCTAAGCCACACACTTAACCTGCATGCCACGGTATTTCTATTTATAGTTCGAATTTTGTTTTATATTTCAATAATCAAGCAACTTTTAGCTTGATTATTGAGCAAAATATATACTTAAATTCAAACCGCTATTGAGCAAAATTTTGCTGATTTGCGTTTAAGCAAAGTAATGGCTTGATTCAAGCAAAATAATTTTCTCCATGTAGCTAATTACAATTAGTATAAAAAAAACAAATCTTAAAAGTTTAGTTTTACATGTTTGTATTGTAAAAATGAATCCTGAAAATACATTAAGGTGCTTCATGTCACTACGTAAGTGGTTCGTAACCTCGTATTTCGTAAGAACTTAA
The DNA here is from genome assembly GCA_958299015.1 of Tetanocera ferruginea. NCBI lineage: Eukaryota > Metazoa > Arthropoda > Insecta > Diptera > Sciomyzidae > Tetanocera > Tetanocera ferruginea. The sequence goes on along the minus strand of OY282641.1, from coordinate 51,797,626 downwards.
GAAATGTCAAAATTATTTCAATACACTTTGGCTGTGCTCACACGTTAATCAAATGATTGAATGAACTCAAATTTGTTGTTGTTTGTCCAGCTAAAAAAAAAATGAACTCTCTGTGAGAGAGAAAATGAACTCTGAATACGTCATCGCTTCATTCAAAGTTTTGACCACGCTCTAGACCTGAATCATTCAGTCAAAGCGTTGCAAACTTTTACTCGGCTGCTGCTTAGTAGTAAGTTATTGATAAGAAGGTAGTAGATTTAACAAAAAAGTACTTTTATAAGTAAAAAAATGAGAAAATGTTTGTGAGTGTAGAGTGTTGTGTATTGTTTTTAAAATATTAAAATTGAAAAATTACCATTTCGTGGACAAGACAGCTGACCGAATATTGTTTTCCAAAGAAAAACAAAAACATCCGGCATATTGATTTCCTAACGAAATCAATTTCAATCCGTAAAGATACAAATTTTCACTGCCATTCTCAATTTTTGTAAACTTTTATGCAGACAGCACGACAAAACACAACGAAATAAAACAGTAGGAAAATGCTACTAACCGCAAACAGTAGGTAGCAGAAAAGCCTGCTTCGGAGGTTCAATCAAACAACCACGTGTGAGCAGACTTCGGTCAAATCAACTCAGAGAGAGTAAAATGCACAAACAAATCCCGTTATTCTTCAATCATTTGATTCACGTGTGAGCACAACCTTTGTGATACGAATGTATGTAAGCTAGAGATGCTGCTTAGATGCTCGGCTTTTGCACGAGCGTTTACAGTTAGTTGCGACAACACTTTTCCAAATTTTAAATGCGTAGTAATTGATATAAGTTTCTAAGAACAATGCAACCTGATTAGATACTGAAAAAATGTTTTGACATTCTAATAAAATAAAATGGGTCGTTTAAAATCTGAAACCGTTGGCAGAGTCCTCAGAGAAGTTAATTTTAATGGATGCACAGCCCGCAACAAACCATTTGTCAGTGACAAAAATGCCATAAAACGAACCCATTTGGTCATCAACCCTAGCATTGGGGCAAGAGTAATTATACAATTGAAATACTCAATAGTTTCTGCCAATGGCGCCAAATGTCAATTTGGTTTTGACATTTGTGAAGTAAACAAACACAGAACATAAATCGACATGAATCGCTGATGTTTATTTTGAAGGGAATTTAATTGTGAAGTTATTTCAGGCGATTGCTATGGCTTTATCCACAAACTTCTCTACCACCAAGTACAACTTTTAAGGTCGTGTATATTGATAGTTTTCTAATTTTGGTTTATTTGAAATGAAAAAAGGTATAAGCGTAGAACCGAAACCTGACCGGGATTCGATTACGGGAACTCCGAATAGGCAGTTAAGAATATTACAACTTAACGAGAGTCAGTAAATGTATTAAACTAATAGCAGAATTTCAACCAGCTATTCGCTGTATTTCGTTTGAAGAGAAATTTAACTGAACTTTGTGCTACATCGCTACCTGGAGCGCTCAGGTACAGAATGCGACCAATTTAAGTTTACAAAAATGTAACGAAAGATCTAAAAGTTCGTTCATGTCAATTTTAATAACGAGTAATACGATTAACGAAAACTTACAAAGTGACATGAATCACCTTATTATTCTAACTGTATTTTTAAAATCTTGGAAAGTAGGTGCTTAACAAAATTACCTCAAAAAGTTAATTGACGTCGAGCGTCAATTAAAGTGACTATTGACTGTGACGTGGTTTTATCTAAGGCTGAGGTAAAGCTCAGACGCTCCAGGGTTCTCTGAAGGATCCACTCAACCTTCTTCCAAATTTTATTGTACAAATCCAATAACTTACAACTTGAATTCAAGTCTTGAACAATGTAAAAGGTTTCGTCAAGTTCAAAAGAAAACGTCACAAAAACTTGCTTTGAAGTCTTGATCTATGTAAAAGGGGTCATTGTAGCATTGATTTAAAAAAAGATTTTCTGTTTTTGACAAAGCAAACAAACCAAGCACTCGAATATGAAGGTTTTATCAAAGATCATAACAGGTTAAAAAACCTACATCGAAAAAAATCTTAATTTGACAAGAAATAATTCAAAAATACGTATTGAAATTTTTATATTTTAACTTGTTTTAATCATTGATGGAGTTTAATCACTGCTTACTGGTGAATTCCTCGGAAATTCTGTCGCAACCTTTATAATAACGTGTTCAGGAATTTTTGTAAAAAAATTCAGATAAGTAACTGGAAAAGGACATTGTTTCTGAATTTAATTAAACCTCCTAGTCATATCATTTAATGCTTGACGAGATATATTGTGTGCAGAAGGATTGGTATAATTAATATACTTACTTGTGATTTTACGAAATCGTCTGCTGGCGTATGATCAAATCCACATTTCTCTTTACGGAACTCTTTTTTTACTGGATGCACGATAAGATCGATTTTACTCATTTCCGTGTTTTTATTCTATATCAAAAATTTTTAAAATTAGCAGTTTCTGAAGTTATTTCCCTCCATTCATCCAAATATTTCCAAAGTGATACTTTTTGTAGTGGTAGTACTTCACACAGCTTCAAAAATTTCTTGTAAGTATCCTCAGCTTATAAATTCCATCATTATATCTGTTGAATTCAAATAATGAGTTGATTTAAATATTAAATCTGTAGAAATATAAACAAAAAACACAAACAAAAATATTCTAAAACAAGAATATTTCTTACCCCTTAAAAAATACCCTGGCTCTTGATTTATAAATTAAGAAAAGCATGTGATGCTTTTCTAACAAATTTAATTATTAATAACACTGTGCGACAATTTAAGGGTAAATTGGAATAACCTCAAATATCTCAATGGTTTCTACTAGTGCACGCTCTATATATTATGCCCTCATACTCAGTTTTATCGGATTAGGTCAAATAAAAAAGAAATTCAAGGTCAAATTTCACATTTGAGCCACTAATTTTTTCTTATAACTCTTCAACTAAATTCAAATCCTTTGTAGTTACTGCATCTAAATATTTGCAATGGATGGTTCTTTACATTTTAAGACCAATTTTTGCTCAAAGAGTTACGTAAGGGGGTAAATTTTTTCTTCGAAAACAGGGCTTTTAAAATAAAACAACAAAATTTTCAATAGTTCAGTTACTTTGTATTTGTCTTCAAAAACAATCAGATTTTGCTGAATTTTTGCACACACCTTCAGTAAAATAAAATAACCCACCTCTGAAAAGATCACATCAATTACATGTACGCATCCAAAGATATCGAGCCATAACCGCGAAAAAGATGTAACCATCAAAACTAAAATTTTAAAGGAGAAGATTTCTTCTAATTATTTTCGTCATAAGATTTTTAGTTATGACAATTTTTTTACACAATCCTTGCATATAAATAATTATTTTATTATAGTTACTATTATTTTATAATTAAAGATTACTGATAATGAAATAAATTATAAGTTTTGATAAGAAAACAAATTTTTGTAAATTGCTGGTTACACCTTTTTCGCGGTTATGGCTCGATATTCGGATTCAAAGATTACCAAAGATGGAAACTGCGTTAATGTAAGCCCTAGAGTAAAATCATTCAGATGAAAATTGTAGATACAACAACTTTCTTCAAAACTGTCCTTAACATCTTTACTGAAAGAGTTACTGTTTTAAAGATATGAGCATAAATATGTAATAACAATTATATGAAAATTATATATGAAAAATTAAAACGGTTAAAATAAAAATTATTTTTATTTCTATTCAAGTTCTTCTCAAGTTCGAATTTTTCATAGTATATGTTGTAATTACATATTTACGCCCATATCTTTAAAACGGTAACTCTTTTTGTAAAAATGTTAAGGACAGTTTTGAAAAAAATTGTTGGATCAATAATTTTCATCTGAATGATTTTACTCTAGGGCTTACATTAACGCAGTTACCATATTTGGTAATCTTTGCATCCGAATATCTTTGGATGCGCACATGTAATTGTTGTGATCTTTTCAGAGGTGGGTTATTTTATTTTACTGAAGGTGTGTGCAAAAATTCAGCAAAATCTGATTGTTTTTTAAGACAAATACAAAGTAACTGAACTATTAAAATTTTGTTTTTAATTAAAAAAGCTCTGTTTTCGAAGAAATAATTAACCCCCTTACGTAACTATTTGAGCAAAAAATTTTCTGAAAATGTAAAGAACCTTCTATTGCAAATATTTAGATGCAGTAACTACAAAGGATTTGAATTTAGTTTAAGAGTTATAAGAAAAAATTTGTGACTTGAAAGTGAATTTTGACCTTGAATTTCTCTCTTATTTGACCTAATCCGATAAAACTGAGTATGAGGGCATAATATATAGACCATGCACTACTAGAAACCATTGAGATAAATGAAGTTATTTTTTCGTGTCGCACTGTGTAATTATCTTAATGTTGATATATAACAATAAAGTTTTTTATTAAATGAAATGTCTACCTATACCAGAAAACACAGGAAATGCAATATTGTGCAACCATATTTTCTACATTTTCTCTAATTATTTTTGTTAACTGTAAACAGGAGGATACTAATACTTAACACATAGGATACAATATACGAAAATAATTTGTTTTATCATAGTGTATTCCGATCTTTCAACAGTTATACATGTCCAACTGTTCAAATTAAATTAAATAAAAATATTTCAGCACTTAAAGTCCGATCGAATAAGTTTTTATACGGTCGCATACTTAAGGAGACATGCCACCTTAAACAAAATAACTTTCTTAATATTTTAAAATACTAATAATTTGAATAAAAAATAAGATATCACATGTATGGCTACTGGAATTTTTTGAAAAAAACATCAAAAAAACATGGGGAGTGATTTCGGCTTACTTGAACATTTGAAAAAACATCAAAACCGCCGTAGAAATAAAATTTTTGATCGAAAGATAACAATATGGCGGTGTTCCGCCGGTGTTTGGAGTTTACTTCTTTAGAATCGATTTGTATGAAAAGAAATTAAATAAGGGGGTAAATTCAGATTTCTAACCGTAACACCTGTTACCATCGTAACCATCGATTCTAAAGGAGTAAACTCCAAAAACAGCTATCATATATTGAATTAAAAATTTCTGTGCAGACCAGATCATGTTTATTTTTGCAGATCTTATTTTTAGCATCCATTCTCTAGCAAAGTTCGCTGGGATTGAAAAAAATGTCACTTTTGAAAATTCCATACACTTACTTAATTTAGCGTATGACAGGTCATTACTTTTTTGCGGTCCAGAGCCAAAAGCTATCTACGCCACTGGTATTATAACTACAGAAGTAAAACTTGGTATGTGAGTATTTTATACCAAAACTAAATCTGTTAGTGAAAACTCTAAAAATAGGTTGATATTTGAGCTACAGGGTTAAAACTTGGTATATGAGTAAGATATATCTAACCTAAGATGTATAAAAAAAATACGTTTCAACTAGGAATGTTACGGAGGTGAGTTTATCGGAACCGGAGTCGGAACCGGAGCTTTTAAATTTGATTTATCGGAGCCGAGTCGGAATCGGAGCCGAAGTCGGAGTCCAAGAGAGATGTGTTAGTTAACTGTTTAGTTTATTAGTTATAAAATAATAATAAAAATAGTACAGTATTCACTATCTTTAATCAGCACTGAAAACTTTATGTAAATATCTAGTTTTAAGTTTTGTTTTAGCCAAATGAAGTGACTCTATAAGTACTAAATGGTACTTAATGAACAAAAGCTTGTCAGCTTTCACCCCGTCCAACCGATTTCTTAGAGGACCATATATGAGACCGACACTACTAAAAAGTTGCTCACTGGCAACCTATCCTGGAGGACACGATAAATATTAACAAGCAATTGAGTGCAAATTTCGAATTTACTCTCCAAATATTTATAAGGAATTGAAATTGTTAGGCGAAGAACTGCGCTCGTGAGTGAGATAAGTAAAATAATACACGCCGGTACATTTCGATCTTCGTTATAACTCCGGTTCAAAATTATCGGAGCTGAAGTCGGAGTCAGAGTTGTAAAATCAATCGGAAGTTCCGATCTTTCGGAACCGAAGTCGAAGCTCCGTTACATCCCTAGTTTCAACCACCCATGAACACGCCTACCTTCCATAAAATTCACAGTAGTTGAACCCACAAAGAAATACATAGATTTAGTACATAGATTAGTTATATTTGTTGTTGAGTGTCTTAATATGCAGGGTGATCCGGATAGATAGGTCAAAATAGAAGTTGGTGATTCCTTGCATTAATACAAGAAAAAAGTCGTATGGGAAAGGGCGGGATCGTCGTAAACGTCCCGTAGGGAGCTAGGAGGGAAAAAAAATATGTATCATTGCGTTTTAATCCATAACAAACATACATATCTCTACAACAAATACCAAACAATAGCTTTTTAAGTACAAAATTAAATTTCTTTCAAGTTATCACTGCAAAGTTTTTCCGTAAGTCACAACTAACAAAGTTACGAGCAAATGAAGTCAAAAAATAAGTTTTTTAAAAAATTTTGCTTTCACTGCAATTTTCTCGAAAAAAAAAACAAATTTTTTTCTATTTTTTATAACGTTGTTTTTTTTTTGAATTGGACAATTTCCTTTACTTCCACCACACATTCTATTATACTCAGAGCAGTTAAAAATCGATGTTAATTGTCTTCCGAATAATTGTATAGTATATTTTATTAAAAAAACTTTAATTGTAATAAATTGTAATCTTATGTCAAATATTTTGGAATAATTATTATTTAATTTCGGGAGTTAATTTGAGTTTTATTAAAATACATTAAACTTTTTCGAATGGCGGTCTAAAAACAGTTTTAATTTCGTTAACTATTAACTGAAACCAAATGATATGGAATTAAATAATTTTCATATTATCAGATGAAGAAGCCACAGCAATAATTAAAAAGTAAACAATTTTACAAATAAAACGTAATATTGTATGTTTGTCTGAATCACGCAACAGATTATATTGTTTGTTTGCTATAGATACCGATAGCATTGGTGCTTCTCGGTATCAGTCATAAAATGATCCGATTGAGGAGTACGGCTTGGTATTTTGATAATGTCTCCAATGATTATTCAGCTTAAACCGCAAAAATATAAACTTAGTAAATATATACAATTTCCAAAATTTTACATATCATTAATAAGCACGATATAACTTAGGAATTTTTTAAGTTTTGATGTAAACTCAATTTTTTTATACTGTGTGTTTAAGTAAATTGTCCCTTTTTCAAAATTTATTCTGCATGATTCCAATTGTTCAATAAGTCAAAATCGAGTACTTTTCTGCAATTCAACGGATCAATCTTATATATTATATTTTTCACATTTTAAATGAAAAATATATAAAAATTAAAGTTTTTAAAGAACGATCGAAATTAGTATTCAATTTAAGTTTTTCATAAAATTCAAAGCAACAATAAATAACAATTTTGAGCCCAATAAACCCAAGTACAGCTAATTGCGATTTAACAAAAATGTTTAACGAAGGAACTCTTAGCTAAGTTTAAATATAATCGCTTTCTTTATGAGATTCCGAACAATTACAAGAATGTATTTGAAATTGACCTTAGATAGCGTCTGCATCATATTCCTCCAGTGCTGTTATCGTAATGCTTTTGCAGTCATAAGGGGGCGGGGGGTTTTGGCTCGCTCACTAAAGGTATAGCGTAAAAATAATATAATTTTAAAAATTGTATCTCCTTAATATATTTACCAAAATTATTTTAAGACCTTATCACTGATAAGGAAGACGAATTGCGTAGATATATTTTGTTTTCTTATTTACTATTTGAGCGTCTTTTCAATTACTCCAGATAGCAATCATTGCATTGGAGCACAAATAGTAATAATAAACAAGTAAAGAAAGTCTAAAGTCGGTCAAGCACTATGGAATACCCTAAACCTCCTATAATATTAAAATAAAATATATATAATAGAGTATATTTAAATACTAAAACTAATAGAAACAAAACGCGGAGAACATTTTTTCAATGCTTTCATTCTTGAGTTCCGATTATATTGCTCGGACTCGAGTAATTGGTTTTCCCTATTTTCTTAAAGAATTAATGCAAAACTTTAAAAAATGCGCAGTTCTGATTAACACTTTAAAACTCGCGTCATGTTACAAAATCAAGTCACTAGTTAAGCTTTTTAAGTGCTTTTATTTGAAGAAAATTTAATTAAGATTGCTTAAGAATGATTTAAATGAGTTAAATTGAAAGCATGTAACTTGAGAGTATAAAAATTAAAAATCTCCATTAGAGTGGATATCAATATATGGGGGAAAAAAAATCAACATAAAAAGACACTCCCTAGAATGAAAGTTTATGTCGAAAGTATTTGAGAACTGCAAACATTTTTTTATTGGGTGTCCAGAAAACTAGAAAAAATGGTCTTTTAGTTATGAAAATTATATTTTTAGTATTTTAGTTATAACATTAAATTTAGTTTAGTTTTAAGTCATAACATTTTTTAAATCGAAAATGCAAAATATCTACTAGAAGATGACATTTCTGACATCACATTCAAAATTTAGATTTATAGATAGATTTATAAAAAACCTAAAAATTTAGGGAGAGTTTTGGAGGATTTAAAAATTTAAATTATTATGATTTTTGTTGTTTAACGAAAACGTTTTTGACCTGATTCGATAGTCCATTAGAAACATAAATAGGCCATGTATAGTAGTTAATTTGCAATTATTTTCAATTTGGCTAATAACATATTTTGTTGTTTAATAAAAACTTAAAAATCGTCTGCAAATCGATGCATAGATGCATCGATGTTTGCTCTCTAATGCACCGAAAGATATCTACAATGTACATTTCGATGCATCGAATCACAGATATACATCGATGTATTTTTCTCACTGCCATGCCTACGAATTAGTATTCTTTTAGACCTATCCAACGATATGCTGCATTACTAACAATACAAGTGTTATAACTAAAATACTAATGTTATAACTGAAAGACCATTTTGGCTGTCAGGACACCCAAAAAAATATTTTATAGTTTTGAAACACTTTCGATATAAGCTCATTCTAGGGGGTGTCTTTTAATATGTATTTTTGGTAATGTTCATATTATATATTACTTAAAGAAATACCGCAATCGACTTATTGCTCTTAAGCATTATTGGATCTTTTTTCAGATTTGACATATCTGCCAAACTGAATAAATATTAAATACGCATTTTAAGAAACAGGGTCAAATATTAGCCAAAAACATCATAAATTTCTTAGTTTTATGAAAAAATTAATTTTCTATACTTTTATTAAGCAAATGCTAAAAAAATTACACTAAATCTTTTCTTTTTAATTTATTGCTCTAGAACTATAACCAACACAAATTAAGAACACACGCATGAAAAAATGTATAATCTGTGCTCTCAAAAATTTTAAAAATCTTATAAATATCTTAATATTAAAGAGAATAGCATAAAGCAAAACCTTAGTATTCTATAATTTAAAAATAACAACTTACTTAGTTTTGCTGTATCGTGTGAGAAAAGTTCTTGGATTTGTTTTTTAATTTTTAGCGTAAAATATTCACGTTTGAATGAATTCACTCTCACTGAGAAGACGTTTGAACTGCGCTCTGTTTTGATAACGAAAGATTTGTTTATTTTTGAGAACTCAACATTTAATCGGAGCAATTTTAAATTGTTTGCTAAATTGGTTTCGCACAAGTGTGACAAGTTTTTCATTATAGAAAAAAGTAATTATGTAAGAATGTTGTTTAAATAAATCACCTTTTCGAAGAAAGCCCCTGAGAATAACAAATAAGACCTAAAATTCTCGATTTGATATGCCTTTTTTTATTGGAGCGTTTGACAAACAACATTTACAAGGTCGAATAGGCAGCATCTTATGCATTGTTTTTATTTCACGCTTAACTAGAAAGTGAGGTCGTGTAGATCTCTCTTTTATTGAAATTCTAAAGATGCATTATTTTGTAGTGTTGTAAAATATACACTATGTTCGGGTTTTGATTTTAAGACTCACGCTATTATTAAACCGATCAAACCTAAAATACTATTAAATCGAAAAAGTATTTATTTACATTAACGTATAATTTATTCAAATTAATTTTTCTGCCGAGGTCATGGCTGAAAGCATTTGAATGTGTGGTCCGTTCATTAACACAGAATCAGAGTTCAATCTAGGCAAGTGCACAATTTATTATAAGTTAAAAATAATTGAAAAATATATAATAATCGAAATTAAAGCCACTTGTTATTTTATTTTTTGCTTTATTTGTAATTAGCTTTTTTTCAAAATGTCAAAATTTTAAATTTTTTCAAATGGCATCGTGTGTGTAGTGAAAGCGTATATTGTACAAAATTATACAATTAGGCAATTCACAAGGTATTGTACTTTGTCTTATCGTCCTATTTTTCCATTTTTTTGCAACTGACGTATCAACACTGCTGTTGTTTGCCCATAAAATTGAGATACTAGGACAAATACAACATTGACAGCTATGTTTATTGTATGTGCTATCCTGTTATTGAAGTAAAATGATGGCAACATAGCAAATTTATTGGAAAATATATACCCTGCGAACACACGTGCAAGTAATCACTTCCGAGTAGAGAATACATATTTTCTCCGAAAATTTCGTAAAAGTATTGAATTCTTATATATTTTTATCCCTCTATGAACTATTAAAAATTTCAATCAGTGTTGCCGCGACGGTTCTAAAAAAAGTATCCATCAAAAAGTCAGAAATGTATCCAAATGTATCCACTTAAAAAAAACAAGTATCCAGGTATCCAATTGCAAAGAACGATATTGTATTTTTACTTTTTATTTATGTACATACTTTACTTTATAACACAAAAAAAGTAGTTTTTGTTTTTTTAATCAATCAATTTTAATAAAAGTATTTAATTAGAAGCGTCATATACTGTGGTTACATGCAGAGTTAACTCGGGGTTTACTCGTAGTTAACCCTGCATGTAAACGAGGGCTGAGTTGAGTTTCGTTAAACACAAGAAAAATCCACGAAACTTGTTGAATTTAGCTGAGTACCTACTATCTGTCAAATTTTCAATTTGCTCTAAATAAACATGACAAATCTAACTCAACTCGACGTCTTGCTAAGGTTTATTTTGTTAATAAAATCGTTGTTTTTAGTAGTAAGAGTGTCACATTTTGCATAAACATGTAAATGGATATGGTGCATCATAATCAATCAAAAACTCGATTTTGAATTTTTTGTAACTTAGGGCTTTTTTGATAATCATATTAAAACGGTTTTTAAATAAAAGTATCCAAAATAAGTATCCATCAATTTTTGAAGTAAAAAAGTATCCAAATGGATCCATTTGGATGCAAACGGCAACACTGATTTCAATGTTAGTAAATTCATGATGACAGCTTTATATTAATTTTTAAAACAACTAGCATCTAGTGTTCTTCTGAAATCAAAAAGCTACATAGAATCAATGAAAGAATGGTTTTTGTTATAATAATAATAATTTCATAAAATGTTGTGAAACTTCATATAATATTACAACCATGTATGACAGCTCCATGGACAGTTTCATTTCTTTTTAAATTTAACAATATGTATTGAAATTATAGAGATTTCTATACATTCAACATATTAAAAACTTCCCATAAGCATTTTTCATAAAATTATATCAGTTACAGCTAGGGATGTTCGGTTATAATCAATTCTCGAATATCATCGATGTTATGAGACAAAAAGTCGATTTCACGAACACATAATCGATGTTTCTAAATTTAATTTTTAATGAACGCTTTTAGAAAGTGATTTACTCAATTTTGAAATTTTCTCTAAAATCCGTTGGTTAATTTGAAAGAAGGTCTTATTATAGTTTATAATATTGTGATTATGTGATTTTACAAAATGTTTGCTTTGTTTTTTCGTGCATACTTTCACTTAAGTTTTTTTTTTTATATTGTCTAAAACTCATTAACTGTTGTAGACAAGGTAGACAAAGACATAAGTAGACTTATGTTGTTTTTCCTAAGGCTTTAAATTTAAGAGTATTTTGAAATCAGTTTGACGTCTGCCAGTTGTTGTGATTTAAAAAATATATTTTTTCGTAAAAATCATTGACTTTTTCGTTGTAAATTCTTATCAAGGCGAAATATCTACCTAAAATTTGGGTGCAAATTAAAGGTCTCCGAAACTTCAAACTTGGAATCCACACCACCTTCGGGGTTTTGGAGATCTTTAATTTGCAACCTAGGCTTGGGTAGGTATTTCCAAATTAAAGTTATGGCGAAAAAGGATGATTTTTGACGAAACACATTTTTGTCAAATCAAAACCGAAATCTTTTTGGATCTAGGATCTTCTTGAATACAGCTTTCACAATATAAGTGTATTTGCGAGCTACCTTAATGATTATGTACTAAATTAATCCAATGATTCTACATTGTTTTCTGCATTGATGACGATGGTGGGCACATCGATGTTTTTTGTTCGATAAACATCGAGAATCGATGTTGAGCTTTTGTTGATGTTGATTAATTAATTCAATTTCGAATAAAGCTAATGCATGATTTTCGCACACATCAGTTACTTTCTCACTTTCATTTCAGTCATTTTGGTACCACCTCTGTCCCAGCCCCAAAAATTATCGAAAAGAAAAAAGTGTATAGACGAGTTGAAAGGGCTTAAATATACCGCGTGTGGGTAAAATAATGAAAACTCTTATGCAGGCATGCAGGCTTCAAATCTGCGTTTTTGTATGCCACACGGCGGCCATTTCCACACAAGTTCGATAGTTAAGAAGCTAGTTCGCCAGTTTGGCACACTAGTTGGTTTGTTGACAAAAATTTTTGATTTTCTGTCCAACAAAGCAAATAAAAAAAACATTTCTATAGTCATTACGAAACCAGGGTTGTATTGAAACATTAGTGTAGTACTATGTGGAGTACATTTTAATGATATTTTATTTTACATTTAATGATTAACGATACATTTTAATGATTTACGATATGAGAAATTTTTGGTACTTTTTGTTTTCTATTTGGTAATACTCTATGTAAATTGCATACAGTATACGTGATATCTTTGTTTTGATTCAGTAAAAAATTTGTTTCGAAAAAAGTGAGCAGGTGTGGAAGACTTGGAGAGCATTTAAGCTTTATTTTCCCCACACAAAAATAATTTTATTTCGAGGCAATAAATACTTTTTTAAGAGTACATTTCTACTGTTCTCAAATGTAACCCTGTGTGTGCCAAACAAATTCCGTAATTTGAACGCTCGCTCTCTCGAACATATACAAGCCGCCATATTGTTTGCCACACGAGTTCCAGATGTGAAAGCCACATTACGCGCTACCGATGCATATAACAAAGTTGACAATTAATGTAAATGACAATAGAAACAAAAAAATACCTTAGAAAGTAACTTATACATCAGAAAAGGACTATAAAAAAAACAAAACAAGTGAAAAAAAAAACCGAGGGAAATTTTTTACATATAAGCGAAGACAATTCTTTGGGACATAGAACTGGATAATTATGTGGAGTGCAAATATCTGCCACATTGTTCTTATGTCGCTTCATCGTCGGCAGTGTCACCTTCTATTTGTAACTATTCAATGGTGCAGTGCATGAAGCAATAACCAAAGATGCAGCAGACGAAGCTGTCTACTGCGCACTCATCTGCGCACCTACGTCATCATAGACCACAGCTCTTTATTTGTTATAAGATAAATATGAGGTTTAAGGTGGTTAGTTCAAAAGTTGGTGACCGTGACATGCAAGTTAAGTGTGTGGTTTATCATGCTCGGAGCCCGGGTTCGATTCCCAGCCGCGGCGAACAATTTTTTTCCAATAAAAAATTTTTCTGATCGGTCACCACCTCTCTGCAGACAATGGCAAACCTCAGGGAGTAAATAATGCCATGTAAAGCTTCTTGAGAACATGAACTTTAGCCGTTCGGAGTTGGCATAAGACATGTAGGTCCAGTTCTCGTTCAATTGTGTGCAAACATTTCAACACACACAACACAATTGATCATAAGAAGCTCGGTCAAAGTCCTTCCAAGGGCTAAAATGGCCAATTTTGTTTGTTTTTTGTTTAGTTCAAAAGTTGGAGTTAATTCGAAAATATTAAATTTATTCAATTTTTTTTTCTATTACAGTAAAAACTTCAGATCTCATGACACCGGACCTATTTCTTCAAAAAGAGTTTTTCTATGGCCTGACAGGAAAAGTCGAAAAGAAAACATCTCAAAATCCTCTAGTTTGAAAGGTTCGATAAAAATTTGCGAAGTCTTAGCATTCATTTGATTGTCGCGGCAACAAAAACTCTTCCACTGCTTTAATAAAGCAGCATCCAATGGAAAGTTAAAACAACTTATTGTGCACGACCTTATCTTGTTGTTGTTATTGAAATTTTTCACTGAGCACTTCATTTTAGCTATTAAATATTACTTTTTAATTTATGTTATTTAAATGTATTCAACATGTACTTTGCTTGCAAAAAAAAACTCAAGTCTATTTCTACGTCACGCAAACAGCTGATTGAAGAACAAAACTAAAGGACATGCGCAATGCCAAATCTATTCTCTTTAATTCATAGGTGCAGTGAAATAAGGTTAAAATCAAAAATTGACTAATGAGAAATAAAACCATACTATTTTATTTCCATTCAAAATGGTATATTTTTCACGTTTTGATCAACAAAATTTTCCAATTTTGTTTTTTTTTTTATTCTAATTTTGTTGTTATTTCAGACGAGGTTCCATGGTCATTATTTTGCATGGCATGTTGGATGAACCATTTTATTACCGAAAATTCAACAAAAATGGTCATACCGGTCGAATTTAAGGAACAAAAGTAACGATTTTGAAATGAATACACCTAAACACAGAGAAAAACAAGTAAAGAAACTCTTAAGTCGGTCTAGCCCGACTATGGAACACCCTAAACCTCCTATCATATTAAAATATATATTGATATACTTAAACAAACATAAATATATTCTTATTTTTTCAAAGTACATGTATTCCTTTACAGTTTTTAACAGTTTTCACTAATGTGGATTGTATGGGAGAAAGGCGTGTTCGTGGGCGGGTGGCGCCCATTGTTTGTGCGTACCTTTGTTTTGATATAAAATTCCCTCATACAAAGTTTAATCCCAGTAATTCCATACAAATTTTTTTTATGGTATTTTCAATATTGTAAGTTGTATGGAAGGTGGGCGTGTTTGTGAGCGGATCGCGCCCGTTTTTTGTACGTGTCTTAGATTTTGTACAAAATACAAACATACCAAATTTGATCTCTGTAAGACAAACATAAGCTTATTTATGCAGTTTTCAAGTTTTTGGTTTCTATGAGAGGTGGGCGTGTCCGTGCGCGGATAACTTCCATTTTTCAAAAACATCTTCGTTTTGATACAAAGTACATACGTACCAAATTTTATAGTTGTAACTTTATTACGAGCTTAGTTATGCAGTTTTCAATTTTTGCGCTGTATGGGAGGTAGGCGTGCCCGTAGGCGGATTCCAAAAATATTCAATAGTGCAGATCCTTGGGCTCATATGACTATATGTACCGAGTTTCATCCAATTATCTCAACTCCTTCTTCTTATCCTGCGTTTACGGACAACACACAGACGGACGGACGGACGGACATAGATAGCTCGACTCACGAGGTGACCCTGATCAAGAATATATATACTTTTCTATGCCGGACTCGCTTCGTTCTATGCGTTACAAACGTTTGCACAAAGTTAATATACCCTGACCTTTCAGGTTTAGGGTATAAAATAAGTAAAAAATCAACTAGAACAATAATGATTATATATGATTCAGCTATATTCATAATAATTGCAACAAATTTTCATGTTGAATTATTATAAGAGTCATATAAAATCATTATGTAGGTCAAGTAGAATCATTTAAAATCATGCAAAATCATTGGTCATGCATTAGCATTAGCATTATGAACTCATGTAAAACTATTATGAAATTCAGCTGATTCCTCTTGATCCTCAAATAACTTCAATAACTAAAATAACTTAAAGCTGCTTTAATTTGATTGGTTTTATTAAAAACTAAACAAAATTGCGAACTATAAGTACCGAACTTTAATTGTAGTTTAACATTTATGACGAGCGAACTCACAAATGCTCCCCTAGAACAGCATTTAAGCAGCAGCAACTTTCAATAATACTCGGTTATTATTTTGTATAGCCCAGTAAGTAACTTGAGCTCTCTGTGTTTGTTAGTGGTTTTTGTTTATTCGTCAATAAAGTATATAAATGTGGTCTTAAGCGATAACCACCTAAGTTGACTTAAGATATAATTGACTTGTTGATGCAGCTTCATTCGAAAATCTGGCGCTTCTAGCGTTATTCTAGCCAAAGTTATGTTATAAAAGCCGAAGAACTCTTCATAGAACCTATATGGCGATTAAAAACTGTAAATCAAGATTACTCGAAACCAGGGACCGAAAATAACTGTTATTTTACAATTTTTAAATGAAAAAGACACAATGAAAATATTGTCGAAGGACTTTTTCAAATATACCATTATGATACAAATGGCCTCAGCTTCACGAATATTAAGTGCCTTTTAAATTTTCGACTGATTCTATAAAAGTTAAAAATTAACTGTTATTTTTTGCCTTTTATTTTTTCGGACAAAAATTTCAGTTCGGCGGTTATCCCTTATGACCATAGATATGTCGGTGCATGGCTTGGCGATTTGTCGCTGGATTCATGTTACGTTTTATGGTTTGAAGGCTCCAGGTAAAACAAAGCATATTTCCAACAACAAATTGAAAAGCAATGCATTAACATATATAACATATATATCGGTAATTCCATGTCAAATCGACCACGTTTCTGACATCACTATTTTTGAAAATTTTGAAACTCACTGCTTGGATAGTTCTCCTAAAAAGTATTATATCTGCGTACTTTGTTTTTGGGTTTTAATTTTTTTTTTTAAGATATACACTGTGAAAAATATAAAAATATGTTAAAATATACGAACTGTGCATGTATTCAAACCGCTGTAACTTTGAAAAAAAATTAGGATATATTTTAAAGACTTTGACAAGGTCTTTTGGTGGTGCACTTTTTTTGTAGCAGTTTTATGAAATTTTTTTTTTTTTTTTAAGCTGAAATTTTTTAATCTCATTTTTCAAGGTCATCGCAACAAATTTTTTACCTTTTTTATACAGTGTCTTTTTAGAGCATCAACTCTCACGGCTTAGTCAAAATTTTAGGTTGGAATTTCAACAATTACTATTTTTAACGTTTTTCTTTTTAAATGTCTTTAAAATATTTGTTATTCTAATATCGAAAGTTTTCCATTTTTTTATGTCAATACCAATGAAAATCCAAAAAGATATCTTTTAACACTTAAATAAAGTCAATAGTTTACAAAACCAAACATTTTTTATTTTTTTTTAAATTTTTATAAACCTGTACAATATTTGACGTAGGTGCTGTGGATGTTACTCGCATTTCAATTCTTCCTTTTCCTTTAGGAATAAATGAGTGGTGGGTCAAAGTTCCATGTATTATTTTTGCTTTATTAAAGCGTTTTTGGAGAACTTGAGCTTCTTCGCGGTACTGTTCTGAAGAAAAAAATTCAGTGTCAATATTTTTTATGTTCTTTGAAACCCAATTAAAAAATCTTTTTGGGGTATTTATAGGCTCGTTGATATTTTGCAGACTAGCCCTCGCGGCAAGTCTTTTAATTGTGCCACCCAAGCCGTCACATGGCCCTTTGCCATGTGATGTAGCAAAAAAGTGCCACTCAGCAGAGATATTAAAATCAATTTTGTGCTTACACAAATTTATAAAGTTGTTTTTGTTTTTATATTGAGCTCCTGCTCCATTCGAGAAGTAAAATATTTTAGTTAGTATCCCCAATTTTTTTTTAAGAAAATTAACTAAGCCACGCTGAAACAAATGCACTGCTATGGTGTCGTGCTTCAAGCAATCAGAAATAGCAACGTAACTTAAAAATTTCACTTGTTCATTCTCCTTGAAGTAAATTGAAAATGGATGTAGAGCAGGCATGCGCAAAAGGCCGCCCATGGGCGGATAGCTTTCACATGCATACGACAGCTTTCATCCAAAAAAGCTTTGCAGTCGAGACTCGCACTGTTACACTGAATATTTTTTCACATTCGTGCTATCATAGCACACGATCAGTCGCTGTGCGAACTTCATGCTGTAAGGTTGCGGTCGCTTGCTCCTGCGTTGCCTTATTAAATCCGACAAGCTACCATTCATACGCATGAATATGCGTTTGTTCATTGTATCTGTTTGTCTGTAATAATTTTTTGTTTTTAAATAATAGGTATTTAATTAATTCGTTGAATTTTACTAAATTTTTTAACGAATCTTGTGGTGTTCAATACGTCAACACATCAGCAAGCGACCGCAGCCCTTCAGCATGAAGTTCGCACAGCGACTGAACATATGCTGTGATTGTAACAATGAACTAACTCGTGTTTTCGTTCAGTGTTAACTTGAAAAACAAAAGCTTTGCAATACAAACACAAAACTTTGTATGTATTAGTTTGCGCACCTCTGATGTAGAGTCACTTGGTCGTTGTTCCAGTGTATACCTTGTACTGAGTCCTGTAGAACAAACGCGTAGTTTTCTGAAAAGTCGCATATAACTACACACTCTCCAATTTGCAAGTCCTCTTTTTTTTTATTCAAAAAATTGCCTTGCTCTTTTGCTATGAAAGAGTGTGTTACCAAGCGCTTTAATTTTTCCGAAAATTTCTCCAAATATTCTTCTGTACTAGATTGTAATGTTTCTAGTGATGTACGATCAACAGCTAACCATTGCTTATAACTTACGTTTTCAATAATATTATTTTCAAAAATTTCTTTTAATTGATCGATCAGATTTTGTAAACCAGGACAATTATTGCATGATTGAAAAAAGCAATTTAAATTTGGTGGGTTGCAAATAATGTAATTAATAAAATCTTTATAAGTTTTAAGCTTTAACGAGTCGTTTGTAAGTTTTGGTAGTTGTGCACCATCAACCATTAATTTGACATTTTGATGAATGCAGCAAACACAAACCGAATGGGTTCCGCTAGCACCAGCAAGAATGCAGTTTTTAGGCCTCAAATCAGCAAACTTTGAAAACTGAACTTTTAGGTCTGGGTGTTTTGTTTTAAAAATAGAATGGGCTTCTTTTAAATTGCAAAGAACTAATCTTTTTTGTTTTATGGTCTTTGCTTCGCCAGTTCTTATTGTGATACAATCATTTTTTCCGGGAATTTCGCGACTTATTTCTGGCGATTCGTAAAAGTCAAGAACACATCGCAAAACCTAAAAGTAAAAAAAAAATTCCCAATAAGAATGTTTTCAGACACTTGTGTTACCGATACGACTGTGGTAACTGAAAGGGTTAAGAAGTTTAAAAGTGAAATTAATAAAGGACCAAGTCTAGTTTACGGGCGAAGCTTATTTTTTGTTGTTTTAAAACAGGGTCGCTCAAGTGATCCTTATGGAAGAGTAAACAGCAACAAAATTTATGTTGAAGATCACAAAGCATATGATCAACTCTGTCCTCATTTTTCCTCTGTCACTTTCCCAAACCGATTTCATTATTGAACACAAACACAAACTTTGCTTACAATTACATTAAATTTTTTTTTTTTCAACCAAAATGTATTTAAGCTATGAAAACCCCGGCGAATTTATTCAAAAACCTGGATCCCGGAGAAATGCTTTGGTAACCGGAGTCTCCGGGTGAAAACCCTGTAAGTGAAAAGCCTATGCCTAGCGCACTAAAATACTAAATATAAAAATAAAACTCGTCCATTTTAAATACCTTTTCATCCAGAATTTTGCCAGCCTTAGGATTTGGAGAGGATAAAATTCCATTTTGCTTAAACAATTTTTTTGAAATTTTTATCATATAATCGGTTGTATCAAAGTGTTTGTGAATTTCTTGAAAAGACCAGTCCGCAAAAATAGTTAAAATTTTTATCCGTTGTTGTTTATCCGTAGTATTTTTGAATTTTGATTTTAATTTTGAAACAATAGAGAGATTTTGTTTGTTTTCTTTGTCTTGTTCACTTCTTATATTTGTCGCTTTGAAAATCTTCTTGTCTAATGTTTCTACTACTTTTTTTCGTTTTTCAGTGGCATATTTTGTTTGCATTAATTTCCTTGTGCTTATTGGTGAATGCCCAAGTAGCGCTAAACTTTGGTTAAAATCTTTAAGCGCAGAGTTGATTGGTAATTTAAATTCGTTCTTTTCATTTTCCGACTCGCTATCATATTGAATTTGTGGAATGTTGTTGCTTTCATCCAAGGTTGGATATTTTTCATCACTTGCTGCCATTAGTCGGCAAGAGTTGCAAATTTTTAAAGAATTAGATAACGGCTTCACAATATTATATTTCTGCGCAAAACTTGCTGTAACTGTACGTAACATTTTTAATGGTGACGTTTTTTTGTGGTTTTGTATACGAAAAGGATTGCAACACTTATGATGAGGCGCCATTATCTCATTTATTTAAAAAAAACACGTATTTCACACTTCAAGAGCAACGTTCTCAACTATAAAAAGCAAATTTGTTTTTAACTTTCATAAAATATTGTTCGACTTCAGTTTTTGGGACACGACACTTGTGGCAATTCATACTCAATTCATACTCAGAAGTGTAAAAATTTGAATTTTTAGATGTAAATTCTTACGTGTGGGTAGTAGCATAAGGTGAAATTTCTATGCTTTGAAATGCTATAACTTCTAAACAATTAGAGGGAATTTTTTTAATCACTATTACGTTTTTATGAGCAATGATTCTTGCAGTTAATCACGATGACTGGTGTTTACAATACAGTATGACCTCTCTCATCGGAAAAATACATATTAAAAAGAAAATATTGAATTTTCGTTATAAAAACAGAAAATTTGTTGTAGGCATTTTTTCAAAAAATCTTTAAAAATAGAAATCGTTGAAATTCCATCCTAAAATTTTGAACTAGCCCTTGGAATTGATTCCTTAAAAAGACACTATATAAAAAAGGTAAAAAATTTGTTGCGATGACCTTGAAAAATAAGTTTAAAAAATTTAAGATTAAAAAAAAAAATTTTTTTTCATAAAAGCACTGCAAAAAAAATTTACCACCAAAAAGACACAGTCCAGGTCTTTAAAACCTACCTCAGTTCTTTTTCTATACGACTTACGGTTTCGAAGTTAGAGCTGAATGAAAACATGCACAAATTGTATTTTTGAAGATATTTTGATATTTTTCACAGTGTATAATTTCAAAAAAAAAAGTTTTTGGCAAAAACAAAAAACACAGTTTAAGTTATTTTTACGAGCACTACCTACATTCAAAGTTTGAAAAAAATCGGAAACACAAAGGTCAGGTTTTGCTATAAAAAAGTCGAATTGACATGGAATCACCGATATACAACATATATATACTTTAGATATAGGAAACTTTGATGATACAGCAAAACACACTAACAACAACATGCAAATCGCGATGCTGTCATTAAAAATTGTCAGTTAAAAAAGTATATCTAAAGTACACAATGCAGTGATCGCACTTCAGGGGCCTTACTCTGCAACGCAATTCGAAAGCTAAATTGTTCGAATTCGGAAATTTGACACTCTGCAATTGACTTTTGCATTAAATATTTTGACATTTCTTCTGTTTCTTCACACTGATTTTCGCATTTTTAACGTTTATGGCTAAATCGCAATACTGCGTTAGGTCGGTCGTGCGTTGACAGCTCGAGTAGAGATCAACGTGTTCTTATGGTGCAAATCTAAATGCGACCTCAAGCGTTGGTCGTACTTTATATCGTAAAACAAGAAGAAGAGATAAAATACGACCAAAGTACGATCTAACGAGATAAGTAGAAAAATGTTCTACTCGGTCGTGCGTTTGACATTTCTTTATAGAGCAGAGTTGCATTTTCATTGAAAGCGCTTAAAATGTGGGTGTTTTATGGTTTCACTGGCAAAGATAGATTTTCGTGGGATTTCTTTTATTATCGCTGGAATTTATGTTTTATATAATGTTTTTTAATAACTCATGCTATTCAAGTAATCAAATTAAGATTTTGATAAAGATAATCTATTTGTATTATTCGATATCTTAGAAATTTATATAGAAATTGCGAGATTTAGAATTGGGGGAAAAACAACTTTTGTGGGCATTTTTGTATAGCTGCTTTTATTGGCATCGCCAAAATTACAGACGCACAATCTGTCAGCGCAACATTGAGTTTTGTAAAGTAATAGGTCGTGCGTTCTGTCAGTTCATCTCGTAAAGTTTATGCAACGTCGATATAAAGTACGATCGGCGCACGACCGACCTAACGCAGTATTGCGATTTAGCCATTAAAAGCCAGTTATGCTATCTTTAACTGAATATTTGTTGAAACGATAAGTTAAGTCACTGTCACTAATGCGAAATAGTTACATTTTGAGATTTAACTTTCGAATCGCATTTAATTTTCGAATCGCATTGCCTTTCGAATCGCGATACAGAGTAAAGCCCCAGGTGATTCATTATTTTCACGTAGTGTTATAGATGTTGTTGTAGCCATATCTTCTTTGACATTCGTAAACTGTTGTAAAAACTTTTTTATGGCTAAATCGCAATACTGCGTTAGGTCGGTCGTGCGTTGACAGCTCGAGTAGAGATCAACGTGTTCTTATGGTGCAAATCTAAATACGACCTCAAGCGTTGGTCGTACTTTATATCGTAAAACAAGAAGAAGAGATAAAATACGACCAAAGTACGATCTAACGAGATAAGTAGAAAAATGTTCTACTCGGTCGTGCGTTTGACATTTCTTCATATAGCAGAGTTGCATTTTCGTTGAAAGCGCTTAAAATGTGGGTGTTTTATGGTTTCACTGGCAAAGATAGATTTTCGTGTGATTTCTTTTATTATCGCTGGAATTTATGTTTTATATAATTTTTTTAATAACTCGTGCTATTTAAGTAATCAAATGAAAATTTTGATAAAGTTATTCTATTTGTATTATTTTTCTTCAAATTATCTTTGTATAAATATGCGTTGGCGAAACAGGTAAGAACAACTTTTGTGGGCATTTTTGTGTAGCTGCTTTTATTGGCATCGCCAAAATAACAGACGCACGATCTGTCAGCGCAACATTGAGTTTTGTTAATTTATAGGTCGTGCGTTCTGACAGCTCATCTCGTAAAGTTTATGCAACGTCGATATAAAGTACGATCGGCGCACGACCGACCTAACGCAATATTGCGATTTCAGCATTAGAGTTGGGTATTTATATTTTGGGGTTCCTACTAGTGCTGCCAGAAATTTTGTCCTGGGTACGGTAGAATTTGTACGAAAAAAACAGGATTTTGAAAAATTTTACGGTACAAATGAATAAATTGAAAATTGGTAAAAAAATTTTACTTTTGGATATATTGTTCTTGAAATTCATTTTTGCTTTTAGTACTAGTTTGGTTGTTACAACTAGAGAACTTTTTGGTTGTTTTATTTTATGAAGCCATTTAATAGAAATTCTTTGAATGAAAAGAAATGAGAAGTTCACACCTCTTTTTTTCAGAAAGAAATCTTGAAAATTACTATTGACTCATATCGTTCAAATTTTGACTTTTACGCCTTTTTCCGTTGATCACATTTTCATGGCCTGACTATCCGGATTAATCGACAAAATTATTGTTTTCCCATTACCTTTCACCTATCAATAACCCGTACGAGTTACTAGTTTTGGGACTAGTTTTAGGGTGTGGAGTTTGACTTGAAAACAAAAATCACTTTCTATTTCATTTCGGCTTGAATTTCACTACGATCGGAACTTGAGCATGGTGCCAATCACAATACATTTTTGAGCATAAGTTCAGGATGAAAACTTTCATATATGCCACAACCACTTATGTCGTTTTTTCCGTTTTTTTGGTGCAATTCACCGTATGACAAACGATTTATACGTCCAAAAAAAATTCTGAAAATTTTGCCAAACGAATCGCTATTCAATTTAAACTTTTCCGCCTTTTCCAGACATTTTCATAACCTACTATTTTAATTTCAGAAAATTTTACGGTATGAAAGGCAAAAGGACAGCTTGAACAAATTAATGCCACTGTTTTTCAAAATTCAAAAATTTTTATTAAAAAATTAAAATTTTTATTTTATTTATTAATTTAATTAAAATTAAATTAAAAATTTTTATTTTATTAAATTATTGCGAATTGAAACCTCAGGTATGATTTGGCTATCTTCACAGAATTGTATATCCTATATTTCAATTTATAAAGCATACTTGTTTAAAAGATAATAAAAATTTCTTGAAAATTATGAAGTTGTACAAAATTTTGTTTAAAATTTTTGTAATAAATCGTTAATGAAAAACTCATAAATTTCCTCATAAGAAACATATCATAAGTAATATTTTTTATATATAAGATTTTAAGTAATTTTACATAAATAGGAACGAAGAAATAGAAATTCGCTTACACTTTTATGAAAGTATTAAGTAAAGTTAAGTATATAGTACATACATGTTAGAGTACACTTACTTGATGGGTATGAAATTTTTAAGAGTGACTATTTTTTCGCTCCTCACGAACTTTCCTAGAGAATGGGTACTAAAAATAAGATCTGCGAAAATAAACTTCATCTGGTCTGCGCAGATTTTTTTAATTCAATCCAAAGAAATAATAAGAGAAAATTATAAAAAAAGGAAGTTATAGTTGAATATGAAACACGGTTGTTTTAAATTTTGCAAATGCATTAAATTTCTATTTACAATTTTTTTGTTTAATTTCAAAGTATGTGTACTTTTAAAATCATTTCAGCTCAGTTCATGAGAAATATTTGCAGGTGAAATGTTTTCGCGTATATTTAAAGCACTGGTTTTTCTGCCCAGTTTCATAAAATTCTCCGAAGAATGTCCCTTAACTATTGAGAGACTTTAAAAACTCATATTTGTAACGATGATTCATTAAAAAATTTTATAAAAAATCAGTAATATTTTTTTTTATTGACAAAGTTAATAAATATAATAAAATATAAAAAACATATAATCATAAAATTCTTTCGATAAACCCAAAACAACTTTTACCTTAAGGGGACGTGACGCCTTCAAACATTTTTTTTATTTTAATGGTTTAAAATGCGTATAGAAAAATTACAAATATATTTTTCGGGAAAAAATATTACGCAAAAAAATTTATTTTATTATTTTGCCCACCCGGATCCGTGGACTATCCCCATATCTACGCCATTGACATGCAAGTATTTTATATCTTAGACATTCATTCAAATAATTGAAAATACGGGAAAAGCCGTGCACCCAAGGGACATTTCAAATATTATGCAAAATACGGGACGTCCCGTGAAATACGGAAGATATGGCAACAATAATTCTTACATTCCATACATATTACTTTCACTTCCGCCAAATTAATTTTTTTCAATAGTTCTTCAAGCTAAGTTTAATCATTTTGTTTATAACTAAAACGAAATAATAACGATGCTACCCCTTGCGATGTGACTTGAAATTTGTAGAATATTTGCAAGAAAAAATAATGTAACTTCTTCAGCACGCAAATCATTTTTTTAACATGATTTTACATGACATAATAGTTCTACATGAAATCTTGTTGATTATCTTTGTACATGATTCAATACTGATTTTACAAGAAATTGTAATGATTTTCATGTTGCTGCCGTCATGAAATATAAAATCATGTTAAATTAAATCAGTAGAGTGTCGCAAAATCCGCACAAGAAATTTATAAGTAAACTTAGGGAATGTCATAACGTCCACAGACCTAAGGTTCTAAAACACGTGCAATAACGTCGTAATGGCTTTATTTTACTTCCTCCATGGAAATATGGCGTTATTTCTCAATGCGATGTGAAATAAGGTCATATGGCTGTATTACACTGCGCCTAGAAAAGTTTGTATAATCATGATTAGCATCACCTCCTCAGTCCATCCGTTTGTGTGTTGTCCGTTGACACTGGATAAAGAGAAGGTCTTGAGATTATTAAATGAAACTTGGTACACATACTCACATGAAGCCAAGGATCTGCGTTATTGAATATTTTTGGAATCCGACCAAGGACATGCCAAAATCATATACAACACCAAAACTGAAAAATCTGTAAAGAAGCTTATATTTAAGCTACAGGCAAAACTAGAGATGAGCGATCCAGTGATTTTTCAAGAAAGGTGTTTTTAGTGAACGTGATTTCAAATCACCGTTCTTTATAATGGTGACCGTGATCACGTTATATCCAAGTAAGTGATGAAGAGAGATGTAGTGATTTTATGTATCTTGTTTTTCGAAGTACTTTTTAATGTATAATGTAAAGTGCTTGAGTCTTAATTCCTGAAATTTATTAATTCCGAACTTCGTTATTTCACTGAACCAAAGAGAAAGTGTACCATGCTGAGAAAGTGCAAAAAAGCTATAGTAGCTGAACTCTATTGTTATTGAAAAATTAAAAATAACAAAACTCAATCACTGATCACGGTTTTTGAAACTATTGTACCACCGCAGTTACTATTAATTATTTAATCAACGTGACTAAATCACCGGTATTAAAAAATCGCTCATCTCTAGGGAAAACATTTTGTATCCGTATGACACAATGATGCTATAAGAGCTGTAGCGTTTTTGATGTTAACTTGTCAAAAGGTCAACTCAAAAGTAGACTAAAAGAGATTATGTAATTATAGATCATTGTATGCATGATAAGCAGTTATGTCCTGTGTTGTCCCTGAGCCCAATCCAAACTTTGGATGGTAAATTTTTTCCACATTAACGTGTTTTTAGCCACTGGAATCGTTAACATAAAATTTCTTTTATGCTATGGGCCGTGGTTTTAAATGGGTTAATGCTGAGAAAGTGCGAAAAAGCTGTAGTAGCTGAACTCTATTGTTATTGCATGAAAGAGATTTTAAAGGTGTACCTTTATAAATGAGAAAAACGTACCTTTTTAGACAAAAACGTACTTTTTTGAAAATTTTTAGTAAAATGCTAAAAATACGTCATATCAGCTTAAAGTTAAAATCTCATGTTTTTAATTAAGTATAACGGCTAGGTAACTTCAATGATTTGTTTTAATGAGCTTAAATATAGACCAAACGCGCTTTGCTACTGCACTTTAATGTGAAATCCATGCCATAGTCTTAAGAAAATAGTGGACTATTGTTAATATGAAAGAGAAAATAACAAAATCCAAAAGTGTACCTTTTGAAAAAAGGCGTACTTTCGTACTGACAGAAATGAAAGTGTATCCCAAAAGGTACAATTGTATCCCTTGTAGCATCACTGGTATGATACATTTAAACTAAAAGGGGTATAAAAAACGGCGCCACCAAGCCCACCTCCCGTATAAATTATCTAATACTATCCACAATACTGAAAACTCTATTAAGAGATTTATATTTGAGCTGAAACTCTTAAAAAAAAACTGTTCCCTTATTATTTTCTTTTATTCATTTATATCCCTAATTCATAATAGTCAAAAATAGCAAAGGAATTGGCTTCTGTAATCTTTAAACTGTTAATTTTGACATTTATTTTCCGATTATCATATATTTTGAATATGTTTTATATTGAACCATATCAATGTGCATATTTTTTATGAAAAAGTATACCATTTAAAAACAATAAGATTTCAGTGAGTCAATTTAACGCCGTCATTATTTACAGTGGTGCTCCAATTAAGCGAACACCGATTCAACGAACTTCCAATTTAGCGAACGCTTTTTTAATGTCCATTGTTGACTCTATATTACGAACATTTGAAATTGTAGGTATTCTATTTAACGAACATTGCTTCCCTGAAGGTGCTTCGTTTTTTTTTTTTAATTCGTAATAACATTAATATGTATCTACTTATGCAATTCTCAAATAGTCCCATCGTGTTAATATACATATTTTAGGGTTTCCTTTTTAAAAAAAACATTATAGGAATGTATTTTGAAATGACATAACCTTGAATTTTTCATTTGGAGTGTGAACAGCTTTTAACCATTAGCTTTCAAAACATTTAATAACTAGTATAGAAGCCCGTCATTAGACGGGTCGGGTCGTTTTCAAAATAATTAATTAGCAGACTATATGATATTTTTCATTCACCTCAAATGTTTTGTTCATCATCATCCATGTGTCCTTACTGATAAATATAAAAAAAAATTTTGTGCATACTTTTAGGCAAACAATTTTTTCATATTAAAGCACTGTATAGCGAAACAATTTTTGGTCAAATTTTTTGAAGTGAATAGTTAAGACAACAAATGTAAGGATATTTTTTTCAAGTTGACAAATTTGTTATCTTTGTAATATGATAAAAAAACTCGAAAATAGTGTTACCGATTTAATGAACTTTTCGATTTACTGAACGACCCCAAGGTGATTATATCTTTCGTTAAACTGGAGCACCACTGTACTTAAATTTTAAAGCAGCATTAAAATATAACAGAATTAAAGATATTTTTGATTTTTTTTAAACATATTTCACGACAAATAACAAAAATGATTCATTCAACAAAACTAAAAATTGCCAAAATCAGATGGTTTGTTGTGCCGCTACGTTAGTAACACACATTAATAGGTAAGGGTTAAGCAAACTATGATGTTTTTTTTTCTTATCAAATTGAGGTTATTGTTACAATTCAGAGCTCTAAAATTTGCATTAAAATATTTCTTTGTTTAATATATGACGAATTGTTTAAAAACTCATATGCGATTTAATTTGTTTTTATATAAACATTTAGATAAGTATATAGTATATAATGACTATGGTTTTCCATATTAAGACACTAATGTGTTTAATAATGCAAATAACGTTTTATCTAAAACCAACAACAACAAATATTTTTATATTTAAACATTAATTTAAATTCTAGGTGCATCATTAAGACCGACATTAACTGGTTGAAAATATCTTCATGCCGCGCATGCGTGCGTTATGGAACACACGCTGCCGCCAAAATATATATGTAGCTATCTAGATATATATATGTACATATTTAAGGCCACTTAACCGAGTTGCCACGCAGCAAAGTGCACACTGGTTACCTTGGGTTTGAAGCACTTTGTACCGAAAGTACTATCACTGAGCATATAATTTATTATATGCTCAGTGGTACTATTAAGAAATTCACAACAGCAAGAAACACAAAAAAAAAAAAATAAAAACACTAAAATGTTTGCCAACTATATATACATACAATCATGTTTGTTCATAGATGTATATATTTATATGTCTATGTATGTACAAGCCCAAACATACTTATATGTTTTAACTCACTGTTTGGAACCATGAATTTGGGTCAAATTACCTGCAACAATATTTTTGACATTTATTGCACAAATCAACTTGACACTTTTTACGAATTATTTCTAAAACCGAATGGTTAAAATTTTGCAATTATTATTTCCTCTGTTCAGATGCAGAAGAACAAAACTTGTTTGCAATTCCTTATTGCAACAGCAATCAATGGCAAAGGCACTCAATAAAAAAGCGCCAATAAATGTTGTGCCAATTTGGTAACGATACCGACGCGTTTAGAGTGGAACTGAACTATTTTTGCGTGTCTTTTCTTAGACGCGGTTGTCTACAAACTGATCGCAACAACTCAAACAAATACACTGCTAGCTACCTCTGATGTTTTTCACATGTTATGGACCAGCTTTTTCAACAGCTGTTCGAGCACGAGGCCTAACAACAGAATCATCGGTAGCAAGAGATATAAAACGAGCTCTTGGTGTCTTTGAAAAGCACAACTAATGACACATATAATTTAGCAAAGAAGATACAGTCGGTCGTGACTGAAAATGAGACATAATTTTAAGCTTACTTACGAAGATATAAAAACTTGTGTACATGGACTTTCTAAAAAAGAATATACTTTATGAAGGAGATAAAAACAATTGAAAGGCCGAAAATAATCAGATTTTCAATTGCAACAAGTTTTTTTATATTCAATTATTTTATTATTTAAGTACACAAAATATGTAGGGGAGAGTGCCCTGCCCGCCTACTGGCACCGTAAGGTCTTGATGCCATACCTTTCGTGACGAACATAATTTGGTGGAGCTCATTTGAAATTTAATTTAAATAGCTAACAAAAATTTCAAACGGAACTAAAAAATTTCGATTTATACGATTTTGGCAGTGGATTTTGCAAAATTTTCGGAAATAGACCCTACAAAAAATGTCCCCATATACTGGCACCCATTTACACTTCACTGTAAAATATAAAAAAAATTAAGCATAAACACTTGTATAAAAGCATAAAACTAACTTATATTGGGAACATACTGTGAAAATTTCAAGCAAATCCAATACGAAATATTTTTTTGGCGAATTTTTTATATAGGCAAGTCAGGCACAAAATCGCCTCATATGCACATATTTGGTGATCTACCTTTTTTCATACATTGTTATGTATTCATGTAAGTAAAGTACTAATTTTGTTCTCAAAATTTTGTTTCTGTTTTTTTAAATATACATACAGTACCGTTCTGCCGCAGGAGATATTATGTAACATAAGTTCAAAAAACCTACCACCACCCTATTTGCAAGAAAAAAAAATAAAAAAGAATTAATGAAATATATTTTATTTTCCCAAAATATCCTTATATTAAACCAATCTTACCATAAAATTATTTTAATACTTTTTTGAATACCATGTCTTCTTAAGGCACTTTTCACCTTATTTATCGGACACCAATGATCCGATTCGGATGAATCTTTTTGTTTTAGATAGTCAACACCCAAATGCAAATCTCTCAAACCGATCTTTTTTTAATTTTATTATTTTGAAAACACATATCACAACTTTAAATGCGATTATATCGAAACCACTTTTTCGCAATAGGTTGTAATAAAAAGTTATTGAAAAAATTGTCCGATTTAAATAATTTTTCCACCCACCACATATTTAGAACAGCAGTTATTCTTGTCGGTGCCAGAATCATGAAGGTAGCTCTAAAAACAACGGAATCAGACCTATTTTAAGCCCTTAAAAATACCTGTTGTTGTAAATTTTGACTTTTGGATGCTATAGTTGTTTGTTGAACGAAGCTCTTTATTTTGGTACCGACGATAACGGCATTAATTCTTAACATATTCCCGTTTTGTTTTTTATATTCAAATGAAGCACAAACATTTTTTGATTACAACCAGCGGGGTACCTTTTTTTTTGTTGATCTTCTTTGACATGACATACAAAAACAACAACAATATTAATTTAAAAATTAAGTTTGATATTTTTCCTAGTCAATATAAAAGACCGTTTGTCGATATCTTTATAACTTTTGAAAAATTTAAATTTCCGCGAGGCATTTGTGTCGTTTTGTGTCGCCAAGGTAAAAGGTTGCCTTAAGAATTTTGCAATTTTATTTGGAAAATAAATGGAAGTGAAAAAATTATCAAAAAATGGGGGAAATTTATATTTGGCTGTCTTGTGCTTCCTTCTCATGTTCCTAATTGGAGTCTTTTCAAATTAAATTGCACCTTTGCACCTTTGAAGAAATATCCGTTCGTTGACGATGTTCCGTCTAGGTTGCCAGTAGGTGGGCACTGACGCTATTCTGACATGATGCGAAATATTTTTTCTATTTCACAATGATGTTCGATGGCTCGTAGAATTGTAATGAATAAAGAACAATTCCACTCATATCTACCTTTTTATATTGACGTAAAATACTTGAAAATTCACTTAACACAGATAACCAATATTAGATCCGCTTGAACTTTTTCGTATTTTTTTACTTTTCGACGACCGCGGGACTACAGCAACACGTACATACGTAGTGTACAACTCAATTAGGGTGTTCACAGTTCTGTATTATCTGCTCTGTTAACTTTGCCGTCTATTAACTTTAGAACATTTAGGCACGTGTTAACTTTGATTGTTTTTGTTTTACGTACAAACTTGAGATACCACTTGTTGCTAAAGTTATCTCACTTCTGCCTGTCTTTCTTTTGTGTTAATGTGGTATCACTAATCAGCTGATTTAATTTTGTTGCAAAAAATGGAAGAAGAATGGATCGTCGAAGAAGTAAATACATTTTTCAATAATTCTTCGTTTCCGTTCATTCGAGGCATGTTTTTGAACAAATTTTTTAAAACTATTTTTGCAATTTAGCTCCAAAACACAAAAGAGGTGCTCACAGTTCGATTGAAATATCTTTCTAAAGTTGCCAGGTATTAACTTTAGAAGCAAACTGTGAATTCCCTAAATGATTTATGAAAAGTTAACGTATTGAGATGATACGTTGACACGCTGTCATAGCAACTGAAATCAGAACTGATGTGTGCTAGTAGGAGGGCATTATCCCATACATATTTTTTAAAAAGTTTAAAATTTTTAAAATTAATATTTTGTTATTAATTTATCGATCTAATGAAGCCAATATTTTAGACCACCCCAAAAAAAAAAGAGTATTTCTTCGATCAGATATCTTTGCACTAGTTGCTTGATATCAAAAAATATTAAAGAAATTTACCAAGTTTATCCTACGTTTAAAGACGATATGATCGAAGTCGGTTCAACTCAAACCATTGCATAAACTGAACTTCAAATCGTTTTTAAAATTTCAAAGCGATTCATTAAAATCTCATTTAAAATCGGTTCTTAAAATTTCAAGTCGCTTCATACCCATTCAACCATTTTTATACCCTTAACCTGAAAGGTGAGGGTATATTACCTTTGTACAGACGTTTGTAACGCATAGAACGAAGCGAGTGCGGTATAGAAAAGTATATATATTCTTGATCAGCGTCACCTCGTGAGTCGAGCTATTCATGTCCGTCCGTCCATCTGTATGTTGTCCGTATACACAGGATAAGAAGAAGGAGTTGAGATAATTAGATGAAACTTGGTACACATGATCACATGCACCCAAGGACTATTGAATATTTTTGGGATCCGCCCACGGGCACGCCTACCTCCCGTACAACGCAAAAATTGGAAATTGGTATGTATGTGTTCTGTATAAACACAAATATGTCTTCGAAAAATGGAGATCATCCGCTCACGGACACGCCCACCTCCCATACAACCCAAAAATTGAAAACGCAATTAATAAGCGTCTGTTTAACTCACAGAAATAAAATTTAGCACGTATGTTTTTTATAACAAAACAAAAACGATTTTGAAAAATGGACATCATCCGCCCACGGACACGCCTACCTCCCATACAAACCAAAAAGTTTAAAACTCAATAATTAAGGTTATGTTTGTCATAGAGAGATGAAATTTGGTATGTATGTATTTTATTCCAAAACTAAGGTGTGTTCAAAAATTGGGAGTTATCCGTCCATGAACACGCCCACCTCCCATAGCGAAAGCACAAAAAAGCAATAACTGTGAGCTACAGGAATACAATTTGGTATGTGTAAATTTTTCATCAACATTTAAATGTATATAAAATATAGGCTCGCTTTTCATAAAGAAACTTAATATCTAATTAAATGTCGATAGCTTGAAAAGCGGCTGTAATCGTGTCGATAGACAGACATACGGACAGACAGACGAACAAACGGACAGACAGACATTCAGACGGACATGGCTATATAAACGTGGCAATGCTGATCAAGAATATATATACTTTTCTAAACCTATCACGCCTCCTTATGGGCGTTACACACGTCGTGACAAAATTAATATACCACTTACGCAGTCCTCGTGCAGATATAAAAATAATACATATTATTAATCAACAATTCCTTCGTTGTTAAGGTTGTTTTAAATATGTTCTTAAGGTTGTGTAATAATTTTTGCTATACGATTTAAAAAACGTAATTTTGAGAAAATCGTGTTTAAATATTTAAATTAACCTATAAACGATCAGTGATCGTGGCATGCAGGTTAAGTGTGTGGCTGCCCGGAGCCCGGAGCCCGGAGCCCGGAGCCCGAGATCGATTCCCACTCGCGGCGAAATTTTTAATAAAAAAATGTTCTGGTCACCACCTCTCTGGAGACAATGGCAAGCCACAGAGAGTAAATAATGCCATGTAAAGCTTCTTGAGAACATAAACTTTAGCCGTTCGGAGACGGCATAAAACATGTAGGCCCAGTTCTCGGTCAATTGTGTACAAATATTTAAAAACACATACCATACAATTCATTATAAGAAGCTCGGACAAAGACCTTTCAAGGGCTGAAATGGCGAATTTGTTTTTTTTTTTTTATAAACGATCGGAGGCATGTTTAAATAAACGTGTATTTTGATAGAAATATTTTTTAAACATTTTTTTTCTGTGTTTTAGTAAGATTATATAATTTATATACAAAAATAAAATATATGCAACTTTGAAATTTATGACTAAAATTTCTAATACTTTATATGTTAAACCAGTAGTAAGGAAAAGGTATGGTTGAATACGAGAATAAAGAAAACAAAATTTAATTTCAGAAAACAATTGCATTGAAACGTTTTGTTTGGGAAGCACGTTGGGGGTACTCGTGACTGTAGCCACCAGCTCAAGTTGGGAATGTTAAATGAGTGCATTCAGGTACAAATTAAAACAGTTGTTATGTAACGTTGCTGTCATGATTGTTGTTTGAAATAAGTTTTTAACAGATGCACTTTTATTAGCCTCATTATTAGCAGAAGTAGCCAGCGTCATAACTATTAATCCGCAACCTCATGAAAGGGGCTTAATTATTTAAAAGTCAGTTGACAAAAGCAAAACCAAAACTCTTAAGGGGGAGTCTGATACCCGGCTGATACCCGGCGCGTTACTGCCGTCCTAGTCCAATGCCTGCCCAGTTTGCCAATAGAAGGCCATCAACAAATAGTAACTCCACTCTGAGTTTCAATCATGCTGATTGTGGAAAACGGCGGATCAGTTGCGGCGGGAAAATTACTCGAACTCGTTGTTTAAGCGATTGTAGAAACCGGCGAGTAAGTTTGTTGCGTATCGATAATGAAGTTGGCGGATTCGGAGTGAAAACGTGCTATTGTTGAAAACGCAGTCCATCCGCACTTCATACAAATTTTTTCACTTTTCATCCGCAACAAAATTGGTGCGGATCTGTGCGGATTTGAAGAGAATCCGGGCATTCAGGTACAAATTAAAACAGTTGTTATGTAACGTTGCTGTCATGATTGTTGTTTGAAATAAGTTTTTAACAGATGCACTTTTATTAGCCTCATTATTAGCAGAAGTAGCCAGCGTCATAACTATTAATCCGCAACCTCATGAAAGGGGCTTAATTATTTAAAAGTCAGTTGACAAAAGCAAAACCAAAACTCTTAAGGGGGAGTCTGATACCCGGCGCGTTACTGCCGTCCTAGTCCAATGCCTGCCCAGTTTGCCAATAGAAGGCCATCAACAAATAGTAACTCCACTCTGAGTTTCAATCATGCTGATTGTGGAAAACGGCGGATCAGTTGCGGCGGGAAAATTACTCGAACTCGTTGTTTAAGCGATTGTAGAAACCGGCGAGTAAGTTTGTTGCGTATCGATAATGAAGTTGGCGGATTCGGAGTGAAAACGTGCTATTGTTGAAAACGCAGTCCATCCGCACTTCATACAAATTTTTTCACTTTTCATCCGCAACAAAATTGGTGCGGATCTGTGCGGATTTGAAGAGAATTTCTCAAAAAAGAAATGCTTTATAAGATTTCAGGGTAATTTGAGGTCGCTGAACTCGAATCTAGTGTTTAAAATATTGCTACATCGTTTTTTAACTCAAAAATAATTTTTTATAAATTTTAAAATAAATAAATTTTATCATAGAAGTTTTCGGATTTCAAAGCAAAACAAATTTTCAGATATTTTTCAAGTTGCTAACTTAATAAAGCTGTATGTACTTTGTGCATTGTACATTCTTGCATCGTGAAATTTGCAAAATATGATGGCAAATATTTGGCAAAATCGACTTTTAGAATGTATCAAATCTATGTTTATCTATTTATCGACAACTTATGTATTTAATTTTTGACGTAATTTAACTACTTCACTGTTAAAAAACTGGGACTTGCAAAATTTTTTTAACGCGCTAAAATTATGGACATTCCTAAGAAGTAAGTTTAAGCTCTTAAATTAAAATTAACTAAACTAAAATATTAAAGAAATTTACCAAGTTTATCCTACGTTTAAAGACGATATGATTATGGACATTCCTAAGAAGTAAGTTTAAGCTCTTAAATTAAAATTAACTAAACTAAAATATTAAAGAAATTTACCAAGTTTATCCTACGTTTAAAGACGATATGATCGAAGTCGGTTCAACTCAAACCATTGCATAAACTGAACTTCAAATCGTTTTTAAAATTTCAAAGCGATTCATTAAAATCTCATTTAAAATCGGTTCTTAAAATTTCAAGTCGCTTCATACCCATTCAACCATTTTTATACCCTTAACCTGAAAGGTGAGGGTATATTACCTTTGTACAGACGTTTGTAACGCATAGAACGAAGCGAGTGCGGTATAGAAAAGTATATATATTCTTGATCAGCGTCACCTCGTGAGTCGAGCTATTCATGTCCGTCCGTCCATCTGTATGTTGTCCGTATACACAGGATAAGAAGAAGGAGTTGAGATAATTAGATGAAACTTGGTACACATGATCACATGCACCCAAGGACTATTGAATATTTTTGGGATCCGCCCACGGGCACGCCTACCTCCCGTACAACGCAAAAATTGGAAATTGGTATGTATGTGTTCTGTATAAACACAAATATGTCTTCGAAAAATGGAGATCATCCGCTCACGGACACGCCCACCTCCCATACAACCCAAAAATTGAAAACGCAATTAATAAGCGTCTGTTTAACTCACAGAAATAAAATTTAGCACGTATGTTTTTTATAACAAAACAAAAACGATTTTGAAAAATGGACATCATCCGCCCACGGACACGCCTACCTCCCATACAAACCAAAAAGTTTAAAACTCAATAATTAAGGTTATGTTTGTCATAGAGAGATGAAATTTGGTATGTATGTATTTTATTCCAAAACTAAGGTGTGTTCAAAAATTGGGAGTTATCCGTCCATGAACACGCCCACCTCCCATAGCGAAAGCACAAAAAAGCAATAACTGTGAGCTACAGGAATACAATTTGGTATGTGTAAATTTTTCATCAACATTTAAATGTATATAAAATATAGGCTCGCTTTTCATAAAGAAACTTAATATCTAATTAAATGTCGATAGCTTGAAAAGCGGCTGTAATCGTGTCGATAGACAGACATACGGACAGACAGACGAACAAACGGACAGACAGACATTCAGACGGACATGGCTATATAAACGTGGCAATGCTGATCAAGAATATATATACTTTTCTAAACCTATCACGCCTCCTTATGGGCGTTACACACGTCGTGACAAAATTAATATACCACTTACGCAGTCCTCGTGCAGATATAAAAATAATACATATTATTAATCAACAATTCCTTCGTTGTTAAGGTTGTTTTAAATATGTTCTTAAGGTTGTGTAATAATTTTTGCTATACGATTTAAAAAACGTAATTTTGAGAAAATCGTGTTTAAATATTTAAATTAACCTATAAACGATCAGTGATCGTGGCATGCAGGTTAAGTGTGTGGCTGCCCGGAGCCCGGAGCCCGGAGCCCGGAGCCCGAGATCGATTCCCACTCGCGGCGAAATTTTTAATAAAAAAATGTTCTGGTCACCACCTCTCTGGAGACAATGGCAAGCCACAGAGAGTAAATAATGCCATGTAAAGCTTCTTGAGAACATAAACTTTAGCCGTTCGGAGACGGCATAAAACATGTAGGCCCAGTTCTCGGTCAATTGTGTACAAATATTTAAAAACACATACCATACAATTCATTATAAGAAGCTCGGACAAAGACCTTTCAAGGGCTGAAATGGCGAATTTGTTTTTTTTTTTTTATAAACGATCGGAGGCATGTTTAAATAAACGTGTATTTTGATAGAAATATTTTTTAAACATTTTTTTTCTGTGTTTTAGTAAGATTATATAATTTATATACAAAAATAAAATATATGCAACTTTGAAATTTATGACTAAAATTTCTAATACTTTATATGTTAAACCAGTAGTAAGGAAAAGGTATGGTTGAATACGAGAATAAAGAAAACAAAATTTAATTTCAGAAAACAATTGCATTGAAACGTTTTGTTTGGGAAGCACGTTGGGGGTACTCGTGACTGTAGCCACCAGCTCAAGTTGGGAATGTTAAATGAGTGCATTCAGGTACAAATTAAAACAGTTGTTATGTAACGTTGCTGTCATGATTGTTGTTTGAAATAAGTTTTTAACAGATGCACTTTTATTAGCCTCATTATTAGCAGAAGTAGCCAGCGTCATAACTATTAATCCGCAACCTCATGAAAGGGGCTTAATTATTTAAAAGTCAGTTGACAAAAGCAAAACCAAAACTCTTAAGGGGGAGTCCAATCAAATTAAAAAATTGATTCTATTTTATATAGTTACAATATAAATGTGCACAATAACTTCCTATAATTTCAGAGTGAAATTCCTTCCCAGTTAAAAGTTTGTATATAAATAAGGGTTGACAAAACTAGTTTCGAGTAACAAATTTTAAATAAATTTTTCGGTTTTTCGGCCTTCGGTAGTTTTTATCAGTCGATTGGGGTTTCTTGATATTTTCGAAAATTTTTGTAAATATAAGAGTGTAAAGGGGATTTCAATATCGATATTTTATTTTTGTCTTATTAAATAGAACAATATGTTTATTTTTATGTTAATGTTAATGTTTATGTTTATGTTTATGTTTATGTTTATGTTTATGTTTATGTTTATGTTTATGTTTATGTTTATGTTTATGTTTATGTTTATGTTTATGTTTATGTTTATGTTTATGTTTATGTTTATGTTTATGTTTATGTTTATGTTTATGTTTATGTTTATGTTTATGTTTATGTTTATGTTTATGTTTATGTTTATGTTTATGTTTATGTTTATGTTTATGTTTATGTTTATGTTTATGTTTATGTTTATGTTTATGTTTATGTTTATGTTTATGTTTATGTTTATGTTTATGTTTATGTTTATGTTTATGTTTATGTTTATGTTTATGTTTATGTTTATGTTTATGTTTATGTTTATGTTTATGTTTATGTTTATGTTTATGTTTATGTTTATGTTTATGTTTATGTTTATGTTTATGTTTATGTTTATGTTTATGTTTATGTTTATGTTTATGTTTATGTTTATGTTTATGTTTATGTTTATGTTTATGTTTATGTTTATGTTTATGTTTATGTTTATGTTTATGTTTATGTTTATGTTTATGTTTATGTTTATGTTTATGTTTATGTTTATGTTTATGTTTATGTTTATGTTTATGTTTATGTTTATGTTTATGTTTATGTTTATGTTTATGTTTATGTTTATGTTTATGTTTATGTTTATGTTTATGTTTATGTTTATGTTTATGTTTATGTTTATGTTTATGTTTATGTTTATGTTTATGTTTATGTTTATGTTTATGTTTATGTTTATGTTTATGTTTATGTTTATGTTTATGTTTATGTTTATGTTTATGTTTATGTTTATGTTTATGTTTATGTTTATGTTTATGTTTATGTTTATGTTTATGTTTATGTTTATGTTTATGTTTATGTTTATGTTTATGTTTATGTTTATGTTTATGTTTATGTTTATGTTTATGTTTATGTTTATGTTTATGTTTATGTTTATGTTTATGTTTATGTTTATGTTTATGTTTATGTTTATGTTTATGTTTATGTTTATGTTTATGTTTATGTTTATGTTTATGTTTATGTTTATGTTTATGTTTATGTTTATGTTTATGTTTATGTTTATGTTTATGTTTATGTTTATGTTTATGTTTATGTTTATGTTTATGTTTATGTTTATGTTTATGTTTATGTTTATGTTTATGTTTATGTTTATGTTTATGTTTATGTTTATGTTTATGTTTATGTTTATGTTTATGTTTATGTTTATGTTTATGTTTATGTTTATGTTTATGTTTATGTTTATGTTTATGTTTATGTTTATGTTTATGTTTATGTTTATGTTTATGTTTATGTTTATGTTTATGTTTATGTTTATGTTTATGTTTATGTTTATGTTTATGTTTATGTTTATGTTTATGTTTATGTTTATGTTTATGTTTATGTTTATGTTTATGTTTATGTTTATGTTTATGTTTATGTTTATGTTTATGTTTATGTTTATGTTTATGTTTATGTTTATGTTTATGTTTATGTTTATGTTTATGTTTATGTTTATGTTTATGTTTATGTTTATGTTTATGTTTATGTTTATGTTTATGTTTATGTTTATGTTTATGTTTATGTTTATGTTTATGTTTATGTTTATGTTTATGTTTATGTTTATGTTTATGTTTATGTTTATGTTTATGTTTATGTTTATGTTTATGTTTATGTTTATGTTTATGTTTATGTTTATGTTTATGTTTATGTTTATGTTTATGTTTATGTTTATGTTTATGTTTATGTTTATGTTTATGTTTATGTTTATGTTTATGTTTATGTTTATGTTTATGTTTATGTTTATGTTTATGTTTATGTTTATGTTTATGTTTATGTTTATGTTTATGTTTATGTTTATGTTTATGTTTATGTTTATGTTTATGTTTATGTTTATGTTTATGTTTATGTTTATGTTTATGTTTATGTTTATGTTTATGTTTATGTTTATGTTTATGTTTATGTTTATGTTTATGTTTATGTTTATGTTTATGTTTATGTTTATGTTTATGTTTATGTTTATGTTTATGTTTATGTTTATGTTTATGTTTATGTTTATGTTTATGTTTATGTTTATGTTTATGTTTATGTTTATGTTTATGTTTATGTTTATGTTTATGTTTATGTTTATGTTTATGTTTATGTTTATGTTTATGTTTATGTTTATGTTTATGTTTATGTTTATGTTTATGTTTATGTTTATGTTTATGTTTATGTTTATGTTTATGTTTATGTTTATGTTTATGTTTATGTTTATGTTTATGTTTATGTTTATGTTTATGTTTATGTTTATGTTTATGTTTATGTTTATGTTTATGTTTATGTTTATGTTTATGTTTATGTTTATGTTTATGTTTATGTTTATGTTTATGTTTATGTTTATGTTTATGTTTATGTTTATGTTTATGTTTATGTTTATGTTTATGTTTATGTTTATGTTTATGTTTATGTTTATGTTTATGTTTATGTTTATGTTTATGTTTATGTTTATGTTTATGTTTATGTTTATGTTTATGTTTATGTTTATGTTTATGTTTATGTTTATGTTTATGTTTATGTTTATGTTTATGTTTATGTTTATGTTTATGTTTATGTTTATGTTTATGTTTATGTTTATGTTTATGTTTATGTTTATGTTTATGTTTATGTTTATGTTTATGTTTATGTTTATGTTTATGTTTATGTTTATGTTTATGTTTATGTTTATGTTTATGTTTATGTTTATGTTTATGTTTATGTTTATGTTTATGTTTATGTTTATGTTTATGTTTATGTTTATGTTTATGTTTATGTTTATGTTTATGTTTATGTTTATGTTTATGTTTATGTTTATGTTTATGTTTATGTTTATGTTTATGTTTATGTTTATGTTTATGTTTATGTTTATGTTTATGTTTATGTTTATGTTTATGTTTATGTTTATGTTTATGTTTATGTTTATGTTTATGTTTATGTTTATGTTTATGTTTATGTTTATGTTTATGTTTATGTTTATGTTTATGTTTATGTTTATGTTTATGTTTATGTTTATGTTTATGTTTATGTTTATGTTTATGTTTATGTTTATGTTTATGTTTATGTTTATGTTTATGTTTATGTTTATGTTTATGTTTATGTTTATGTTTATGTTTATGTTTATGTTTATGTTTATGTTTATGTTTATGTTTATGTTTATGTTTATGTTTATGTTTATGTTTATGTTTATGTTTATGTTTATGTTTATGTTTATGTTTATGTTTATGTTTATGTTTATGTTTATGTTTATGTTTATGTTTATGTTTATGTTTATGTTTATGTTTATGTTTATGTTTATGTTTATGTTTATGTTTATGTTTATGTTTATGTTTATGTTTATGTTTATGTTTATGTTTATGTTTATGTTTACGTGTATGTTTACGTTATGTATATGCTTATGTGTATATTAATCTTTATGTTAGTTTAACAAAAATTAACATTGCCTCTTTGACAATTGAAATAACAACATCTGAAATAAAAAATAACAAATTAAAATTTACTGCCAAGAATTTCAAATAATTAAAATCGAATGGTTATAACATCCGTAGCAAAGAATACTGTAGTTATTTAGGGAAAATTAATAAAATAGTAAGAATTAGTGAAAACAGGAAGTTGGGAAAATTATTCGAATATTAAATGTTTAAAGTTTTCCATGGGAAGGTAATTACCCCCCCCCAAGAACCTTTAAGTACTTTAGTTTTTAATACTTTATTTGGAAAAAATAATTGTGCTCACAGCTTAAGGGTACTTTTATGTATACATAAGCGATTCTGAAGACGTTTTTTGAAAGAATACTACAAAAAATATGATCAGAGACATTGTTAAACTTTAGTTTTTTTATTGATTTCAACAATTATTAAAGTATATAAAAAAAAATTTTTGTTTTTTTTTTTGTTTTGTGACGTCATTTTCGTGTAGGTGACGTTTTTATGAAGTGATGCGAGAAGAGTAGGACAATTTTGCTTGTATATTAACACGATCTGTAGTCATCTTCAAAAAACAAAATATAATTATATATAAAGCAAACACTTAAGTCGAGGTAGTGTAACTTCACCTTTTTTTAAAAATGAGCCTGAAAATAAAGTTATATTCTCGTTATATTCTCAAATTTACAGCCATTTTTTAAACAATCAACTTTAAATACGCGTTATTTTCTTACAAATAAAAATTAATAAAAAAACTTAAAGTCACTTCCTCAGCGTAAGTGTTTGCTTTATAATAATTATATTTTTGCAAAATATAAACGATTAGTTTAAAAATGCTTTTATATGAAATCATTGAGCAAGCAACATTGATTTTGATTCGTAATGAGCGCAATTAAGATTTTGGCAGTGCAGACCAGAGTTGCCACTTAAAATATTTTATTCTTCTAAATTTTTACTGAAAATCTGCCAAACTTTTTTGCAACCTATGTGCCAACAAATTTTACCATAAAAAAACAATATGTGAATTGTTTCTTTTAGTTTTCACTTTACAAATTTAAAAAAAAAAAGTTCAAACAATGTAAAATCCAATAGTCTGTTTTTACTTAAATTATTTCATCATTAGTTAAAATATTTTTTAGAAATATTTCAGCTATAGTCCTAATGAAAATATTATATACATCTGTAATACTTTTGTCATATATGATACATAACAGGGCTGTTTTGAAGTGAATTAATATTAGGTTAAAGTTGCTAAAATTGTATCAACTGCGCAAAAAATTTGTTGCATACAATTATTTATGTTTGAGTTAATACTAAATTGTTTGGAATTCTGAAATTTTTCAAGCCTACCTTAAGTTTATCTTTATATAAATAGGCGTAGGGAAAACAGTTAAGAACCATTTTCTCCTGTGTTTTTCAACTGATTTGGATAATTCTTATTTTAAATTAATTAGAGTGCGGAGAAGGAGTGCACCGACTATTTAATACAACTGTAAATAAGCAAACAAAAATTGGTCGATTTTCGACCCCAGGCGGTACAAGTCATTATAATTGCAACAAACCAATAAAATTACCACAACCGACTTTCATGAAATAAAACTGCCACTTTTAGTAAGGAACTATTCAAACTCAATTATTTCATGAACTTCAAATTTGGCAGTGTAAATAGGCGAGCGTAACTAAGGTTAATGATATCAACACCGTTTCTGATATCATGAGAAATGTCTTTGAAATATTGACATTTTTTCACAATTTCTAAAACGTTTGCTATCTTTGCCACGCTTCTTATCAGTGTAGCAACAGCTGAGCGAAGTTTTTCTACACTGCGACGATTAAATATATGGTTACGTTCAACTTTGCAAGAAGAACGATTGAATGGATTCGCATTATTGCATATACTTAGAGACATTAAAATTAATATCAACAAAGTAATTGATAATTTTGCAATGATTTTGTCATATAATTTGTCTCTATCTAATGACTATCTAATAACACAGAGTAACAAAATTAAGCTTTGTAAAAGGTGCAGAGATCTCGATAAACAATTCCGAATGCATTTTGGCTGCCGAATGAAGTCATATATAAACTTCGCTTGTCTCCATCAGCTTGAGTTTTTGAGTTATAGGCAAAAACATGAAAATCAGTTCTTTTTCTGATAATTTTCTTATATCTATTATATTGATCTACCGATGTGTATTACTATGATTGATTTCAATGAAGAAGTACTAGACTTTTAAATTTTTGAAAATTCAATAACTATGTTTTTGACAGTTTCGAAGATATCGACGTTCACAGTCGATAAAATTTCACAATTTTACGTAGGCTGCTCTTTGTAACCCTGCATCTTTGATATTTTTCAACGAATTTACAAAAACTTTTTTTACTTGGTAGAAAATCTCTGAATTTTAATAAGATTTTAGTTTGTTTTATTATTTTGCATATTTTCAAAGAAATTGAAAAAACAAACATTTTTGTGCATTCAATTTTATTAAAATTCTCTTCAAAAAGTACGTTAGTAGAAAATAATTTCATATAAAAGAAGTGAGCATTTGAATAAAATTGAACGTATAAAACTGTTTGTTTTTTCAATTTCTTTGAAAATATGCCAGATAATAAAAAAACTAAAATGTTTATTAAAATTCAGGGATTTTCTACCTAGTAAAAAAGGTTTTTGTAAATTCGTTGAAAAATATCAAAGATACAAGGGTTTCAAAAGAGCAGACTACGTAAAATTGTGAAATGTTTTCGACTTTGAACGTCGATATCTTCGAAACTGTCGAATATATTGTTATTGAATGTGCAAAAGTTGAAAGGTCTAGTATATCTTCG
Source organism: Tetanocera ferruginea (assembly GCA_958299015.1). Taxonomy (NCBI): domain Eukaryota; kingdom Metazoa; phylum Arthropoda; class Insecta; order Diptera; family Sciomyzidae; genus Tetanocera; species Tetanocera ferruginea. The sequence continues at coordinate 51,752,681 of OY282641.1, read as the reverse complement.
TTGAAATCAGTCATAGTAATACAATTCGGTAGATCAATATAATAGATTTAAAAAAATTCATTTCAAATTCAAGATCATTTTGTATTGAAACAATGAGTTTCAAATTCCTTTAATATTTTTTTTTAATTGAAAAGAACTATGTTTTTTCATTGCACATACCTGAAAATATAATTGTGCAATTTTTTTATAATGGAATAAATGTGAAAAATTTTAATATATATCATAAATCAACCTTAAATCTAAAATAAGTTAATTTTAGAGTTTTTAGTTACTTTTCGCTAAGACATTATTCCAGAAAAAGAGTGGAATAAATAAATACGGAAATAGGCGTGTATGTGTCTCTTAAAAATGCTTATTAAACAATTCAATAATTTCAATTCAAAAAAATACAATTTGTCTATATGTAAAAAGACAAAATTTTCTCAAATCGAAAATGTGTGTCTTTGATAATTTACCCTCCCCCCAAGATTTTTTCCAGATCCGCCCCTGCTTAACCTGCAAGCTACTAGACATGGGTAACGCAGCGTTGCGTTGCGTTATTGAGTTGAAGCATTTAAATGCGTTATTGCGTTGATACACTTCTTTTAAAAAAAGTAACGCAATAGCGCATTAATACAAATGCAACACTCAAAGTAAAGCCAACAGCAAGAAAAACATTGAAAGCAAATGTACAAGTTGTACGGTTCATCGAGCACAGTTGGAAAAGACAGAAAGTTGAATCAAACAAAATAAATTATGCTCGTATTATATAGAAAAGAGGTTGTGGGGAAGATGCTGTTAAGCATGAACTCTTGGAGCATGTCTGATTGGATGATGATTGAGCACACATGTGTGAATTTATTTCAAATTGAACATGTTCGATTTCAAAAGTATAAGCAAACTTAAATCGAACTTCAAACTAGTTTTGCCCACTAGAAATGTGTATGTATCTGTTTGAAAGCTCGATTAAATGATAAAAAACACAACCATCTGCTTACTTGCTGGAATTTTAGGTTTTTTAATTGTTGGTGGATGCTGAAATCTGCACTTTATTAAGTTAAATTTTATACTAGCTACTATTTATTATATTCTTATTAATGAATATAGCCATAACATTAAACATTGTAAAGGATTTTGATGTTTTTTTACTTTATATGTATGAATTCTTTACCACATGACTCAACGCACTATGCAATGTTCTACTGTGAGACTTTCTGTGCTGATACGCGTCTTGTTGATACAGATACCATAATATTTTCAACAGCGGCATGACGCAATTGCGTTAACGCATTTCGCTGATACAGTTTACTGCGCTTGAGTTAGTTTATCAGCGCTGCAATTTTTACTGCGTTACCCATGTCTACAAGCTACGGTCACCACAGAAAAAATAACGATAGTTAAAAAACAATGGCAAAAAATTGTAACTCACAAGTGGAATAAAGTTCCACGAAGTTCCACAACTGAATAATGGTCAGAAGTTAGAGAGTATAATAATTATCTGAATGAAGTTTCGTTCCAAGAACTTTCAGTTTGGTTTTTAGTTTTCTTATTTTGCCATTAAGCAACACTGAGGTAGAAACAATAATTAGTACAATGAAATTTTGTAAATAAACAAGCAAATAAAGCGTATTCAAACTGGCATTCTTAATTCTATTCTAACGATACGATATCCTTTTAAAAGAAAAACACATGCTGCCAGAATTTTAAAATCAGATGATATTATAAGTTTTACAAATAGTCGCGATTTATATGTAAATTCTGATTCCTTAGAAGAAGAGGAAATATGTTTTGAGATATAGTTTTTAGTAGTGATAGAGGTTCAACGTTTTCATTGGCACCGAGGCAAGCACTTGATTGAATAAAACATATTTGTTAAATTGAAATAATGAATTTGTTGTTGTTAATCGTTTTTATTTTAAAAGCTTTTTGGTGCTAGTTTTCAACTGTTTTTGTTTGCTTTCATATATTTAAACTTGAAAGGCTGAATTCTATTTATGGCCACATTAAAGTTTTTTAACGAAAAAAAGTGAAATTAAATTTTTATATTGTAAAGCTACTGTTTATTATACCCTAAACCTGAAAGGTCAGGGTATATTAACTTTGTGCAAACGTTTGTAACGCATAGAACGAAGCGAGAGCGGAATAGAAAAGTATATATATTCTTGATCAGCGTCACCTCGTGAGTCGAGCTATTCATGTCCGTGCGTCCGTCTATGTGTTGTCCGTATACACAGGATAAGAAGAAGGAGTTGAGATAATTAGATAAAACTTGGTACACATGATCACATGCACCCAAGGATCTGCACTATTGAATATTTTTGGAATCCGCCCACGGACACGCCTACCTCCCGTGCAACGCAAAAATTGAAAACTGCATAAATAAGCTCATAATGAACCTACAACAATAAAACTTGATACGCATGTGTTTTTTATTAACACAAAAATGTTTTCGAAAAATGGATGTCATCCGAACACAGACACGCCAACCTCCCATACAACCCAAAAATTGAAAATGCAATAAATAAACTTCTGTTTAGCCTACACAGATAAAATTTGGCACGTGTATTTTTTTTGACAAAACGAAGACGCTTTTGAAAAATGGACATCATCCGCCCACGGACACGCCTACCTCCCATACAACGCAAAAATTGAAAACTGCATAAATAAGCTCATAATTAACCTACAACAATAAAACTTGGTGTGTATGTGTTTTGTGTTAACACAAAAATGTCTTCGAAAAATGGATGTCATCCGATCACGGACACGCCCACCTCCAATACAACCCAAAAATTGAAAACGCAATAAATTAGCCTATGTTTAACCTACAGAGATAAAATTTGGGAACTATGTTTTTTATGACAAAACAAAGATGGTTTTGGAAAATGGACGTCATCCGCCCACCGACAATAAATAAGATTATGTTTGTCATAGAAGGATCAAATTAGGTATGTATTTATTTTATACCAAAACTAAGGTGTGTTCGAAAATTGGGAGTTATCTGTCCATGAACACGCCAACCTCCTATAGAGAAAGCATAATAAAGTCATTAACTGTGAGCAGGAATAAAACTTGGTATGTGTTAATTTTTCTTCAATATTTAAATGCATATAAAATATAGGCTTCATCCCCCCACGGACATCCCCATTTTCAATGATATTATGTTTTTTGGAAAAGTAGGTTTAGGGTATTTCATTTCATCAAAAGTAGGTCGGCCTAGACCGACTTTAGACTTTCTTTACTTATTTTATGTAAGTTTTGTTTTTGCATAATAATTATATAATGTTTAAAAACAGTTTTAAATTATCTTTGATAAAAATTATTAATTAATATACCCGGAATCCGTCATTTAGAACCTGAAATATTCGGGGGAAACGATTTTTCACAACTTGTTCATCCAATAAACAAAAAAAAAAATAATAATTTATAAGATTTAATTTAAAAAATTTTAATAATTTAAAGACAAATGAATGCTCGATTTTTTTTATAGAAAATATAGCAATGCTGTCGCTCTCTCTTGGACACACACACAAGCTTGTATGTTTATGTATTGTATTATGTATTAAACCAGGGACCGTACCGGTTATGGTTTTTATAGCAAAAGTCACATATTAACTGCTATCTTTTAATTTTTATTTTTTCCGACAAAAATACAAGTTATTTTGTACCTTTTATTTTAAAAAAATATCAGGCAATTTGTATTTTTTCAAAGGCCGTCTTACCGATTAAAAAACTATTGATACCACTATTTTCGTCTGATCGGTGCGCACATTTTACACATGGTATCAATAGTATTTTAATCGGTCAAGCGGCCTTTAAAAAAATTAACCTCTTCATTGTTTTGACCGAAAAAATAAGTCACAAAAAACTGTTATTTTTGACCGATAAAATAAAAGTTAAAAATAACCGTTATTTTTGACTGAGAAAATAATAGGCACATAATAACAGTTACTTTTTAACTTTAATGGAATCATAGGAAAATTTAAAAAGCACTTCATATTCGTAAAGCTGAGTCCATTAGTATGATAATGGTATATTTTAAAAAGCAATTCGATAATTTTTTCATTATGTCGTTTTCATTTAAAAATTGTAAAATAACAGTTATTTTCCGTCCCAGATTAAAACTGAATGGACAGTTATATTCAAAAAACAATATTTTAACTTATACTAAATTAAGCTCAACAGACTCTTGTTCTACAGACTCTTGAAGCCGTCATTTTTTAATGAAAACTACCGTTATAATTTTGACAGATAGTACTCAGCTAAATCCAACAATGTTTCATGGAGTTTTCTTGGGTTTAATAACCCATCCACAATGACGAAAACGGGCGACGAGCTTTAAACGTCACTTTTATTTTACATGTATTTCTTATGGGACAAAGTTTTGGAGACAATCACGACGACATTGTTTTTGTGTAGATTTTGTGCTCTTCTACAATCCTTTACTGAAGCATGCATTTCGATTTTTTACTTTCGGATGCTTTGAAAATTCTGGAGACGAAAAGCTAACTATAACAACTTTTTAAACACGTCACCTTTAGCTCCCTCTAGAAAATGAACAACAAATATTAAGGAAGGAGCCCAGTTTTAAAAGTTCCGAGGCACAGCTCGTTAATATCATCTCACCTCTTTTTCATCAACGCCATTATATTGTGGAATACTTTGCCACTAAGCCTTTGTGGCAAGGAAGGGAAATCATAGGGAGAGAATCATTTAGGCAATCTTATTTCTCTACTATTTAGATTTTATGGTTTTTATTTCTCCTTCTCTTTTTCTTTTGCTTTGTATTCCAACGGTCTTATTCATAAAAATATCTTAAAATAGCTTTTAAGAGTAAAAAGCGTGCTGACCGTGGCATGCAGGTTAAGTGTGTGGCTTAGCATGCTTGGAGCCCGAGATCGATTCCCAGTCGCGGCGAAATTTTTTTCAATAAAAAAATTTTTCTGATCGGTCACCACCTGCAGACAATGGCAACCCTCAGAGATAAATAATGCCATGTAACTGTCTGACCAGAATCATGTCGTTGTCGTATCGGTGAGAGAGATTGGCTTAGAGTTGGCCCAGAATTGAAGCGTTGGCTTTGTCGTTTTGCTGTTTCTCAATGTGTTGAAAATAGAAATAATTCTATCTTGGCGTTTTCGTTGTCGTTTTCTGCCACAATTTCTCCCATAAGGTTTTCATTGTCTCTGCTAGCGCTCTGCCTGCCGACACGACAACGACATGATTCTGGTCAGACAGTAAAGCTTCTTGCGAACATGAACTTTAGCCGTTCGGAGTCGGCATAAAACATGTAGGTCCAGTTCTCGGTCAATTTTGTGCAAACATTTAATAACACACACAACACAATTGATCATAAGAAGCTCGGTGAAAGTCCTTTCAATGGCTGAAATGGTTAATTTGTTTTTGTTTTAAGAGTAAAAATGCTTTTAAAATTTTGATATTCATAAAAATGTTGCCTCAACTTGAAGTGGGAACAGTGTCAAAAATGGTTTGTGAATTTGATAAAATCTAGTACAACAAGGGAGGTAGTATTAATAAGACTGAAAAAGCTGTTTAGCGTAGGCATATAGTGTCAAAATGCTGTGATGACAATTGACGGTGTTGTTTTTATTAGCAAAAAAAAAGGATTTTTGGGAGAAGGGGAAAACAAAATTTTTAAAATGATAAAATTTTTAATTTTTGTCAATTAAAATAAGTTAATTTTGCATTGTTTTAAAAAAACACAAAATAAGGCGGAAGAGTTTGAAAAAAGAAGAATTTGATTTATAAACACTTGTGTTGTAAATTTGGAACGAAAATGTGTACAATCTTTAAAAAGTGGTTGGGGCTTGATAAAGGCATGCGGAACTTATGAAAAATTGATACTAGAATAATATAATTTAGCGCAATGATGAGAAGACAAATCTATACAAAATTTGATTTGCTTATAGAAAAAATTCCCGTTTTGTTTTTATTTCGGTGTACATCATTTGTTTTTGACATTCTATGCCCACAGCTCGGCAACGCAGTCAGTAATAAAACTACCTTCCTTGTTGTACTAGGATAAAATTAATAATTTTTTATTAATATGTTGACATTCAAACAATCAACAGATAACAAATTTTGTTTTGCTCTGAAAAAATTGTGATATTTTTGTTTTCAAAATTTTGAAATGTTTTGCCATGTTTTCATATTTTTTGAAATAGTTTGAAGTATTTTTGACAATATTTGTGCTCAGATGAGAGTACAAATTTAAAAAATGCTTTATCAAGGGTTTATTTAAGGTTTCTCATTTAAGAAGGAGGTTTTTGTCGTTATTGCTATAACCCTTTTATAAGAGGTTTTTGTCGTTATTGGACGTTTATGAATACTGTTTTTGATATTTTTCTTGTAAAGGCTTTATAAGAGGCAAATAAATCTTTATGAACACAGCCGCAAAAGTTTTTATAATGCTTCAATTCTGTTTAGATTTTTGTTACTTAATCATTTTTATAAATTATATAAAGTTAATATTGAATTATTGTTAAGGTTATTTATTATATATTTTTTTATTGAGTTGTTATTTTGATTAATGTTTTGCTGTCTGACATAAGACTATAAAAGAGTCTAGCGCTTAGTGTGACTATTAAACTAAAATTGAATAAATTAAATTCAATTAAAATGAAATTAAAACATTAAGACCAAAACCTTCCAAAATATTTTATTAAACAGTTTATTGAGCCTGTTGCATAATAGTATTAAATCAATAAGGAACAATTCGATCACTTTCCAACTACAGACTTAATATAAAAAATATTAAAAAAAAGTTAAATATTAAAATGTTTCTAAAAACTTAAATATTAAGCATATATAAAAAAATTATGTTTATGTAAATATATGAGTTTTTAAAGGGCACATGTTTTTGTTTATTAACATACACGAATATTTTTCTTCTGGAAGTTTGAATGCCTAAAATACTATACATATGTTTGTTTTTAAACTGTCGTATTTAAGCATGGGCTAATAAGGATTCAATACGAGTAATTTTTACGAACCAATATCGATAACTTTTTTATAATATTATCGACATAACGTTCATTTTTCAATAGATTTAAATCTAGGACTGTAATCTTTAACTGTGGGAAAAACAGTATAACATATTTTAAAACTCATTCTTACTGGTAGCGTGCACTTTATTAATTTATGTGATACAATAAGCAGAAATGCACATTAAACATCAAATTAATGAAAAAATATATGAGACTGTCAATTTTTAAATATTGATACATAAATTCTTATAATTAATACTAATATACGGGCAGTACTCATAAGGTACATTCTCCAGCATTAGAGTGTAGATAAATGTATTGTTTAATGGGTGAGACAATGTATTAACTGATGTATCCGAAAGCAAAATTTAAAATCAAAATAATCAAGAGAGGTGAAGTAGCTTCCACTTTTTTTTAAATATATGTAAGAATATTGAGGTGGCCTACGCTCAAACAAAAAATTGCAAGTCATTGCTTTCGGTTCATTTTATGATGAGTTCCGAAATATATTTATGAGTTATATATATATATTTTCACCACACTTGAAAAAATTCTTGAAAAAATAAGTATGTCGCATTTTACAGCAGCCATCTCAATAATAAACGATTTACCAACAATCTAGCTAAGAGTCAATATTTGATCAAAACTTAGTCTATAAAAGCCATATTGGGTCCACAAGTGTGCATTTTGTTAATCTGACTTCAAAATAATGATCAGCTACCCCCATAACACTCTTTTACCAAAGTTGGCACTCATCAGCGATCTGCGAGCACAAAATCGCCCAGAATAATGAAATGGTCAAAATTATTCACAGATTTATATTTTTCTGAAGTAATTTTTTGGCGACACGCCATTTTTTATTTACTTTCCCGTCAAAAATGACGGTCCCGGTTTTAGTAAAGGAAAAAACATGAAATATGAATTTTTTTTAAGCTGAATTAGAATAAATTTGGGCACAATTCGAATGAAAATTTAGTCAAATCATACAAAAATCTTATAGTTTTCTACAAATATTTAAAAAAGCTTATATCAACTTACTCTCTGACACAACAATCGCATTTATTCAATATAATTTAATTTTAATTTTCATCAATAGACAGACTCAATTTCGGCTTCCAGTGATCATGATTTCTTGTAGTAATTGTGAAATTTTTCTAGTCGAATTATCTTTAAAAAGTAATAAGGGACCAAGAAAAGTTATAAATACTAATATTGGTTTATTATAAGATCAACGCTATTTTAAAATAGGTAGATGATAGATGAAGAAATTCAAATTAAAACGCATGTCACCGGTTCATGCTATACATTACATAATTTATTTATATTAGAGTGTATCGAAAATCTGACCCCCATTCCGGTACCAAAATTTAATAGTACATGAAAAAATCCTTTCCATTGGTGTACTTTTTTTTATTTGAACCAATTTTAGCGTCTTCCGAATTGCATTTTTGTGCATTTTTTATTAACTTTTTTACTGGAGATCCACTAATGGTTGATTTAAAAAGAAAATCAAGCCTATGAATTAATTCTTTTCATATAAAAACACAGAACTGCAAATTTTCATCCCTGTTGACAAATGCTCTGTCGAGACAAAACAGTTTTTTTGCTAAGTGAATCTACACTGAGAAAAAAACACATACCTTGCTCCGGTAAAAAATTTCTCTATTATTGATAATAGCAAGTTTCTCTTTTTCAAATAAAATTTTCTTCAATTAGAATAAATTTTCACATTTTCGAAGAAATATTTCTTTACTTCTAGGAAATGGAAATATTTCAATGTCTCTAATAATGATAAGTATTTTTCTCGAACAAAAAATTTCTCATTTATAGAGAAATTTTATTGAAAATGAAAAACTTTTCTTATATTTTCATAAAAAATTCACTATGAGAAGTATTTTCTTCAATAAAAACAAATATTTTCTCAAAAATGACAAGTATTTTTTCTAAAAACGATATATTTTTCTATTTCATGGAAGCTTTTTATCATTTTTAGAGAATTTTTAGTATCGCAATTAGAAAATAACATTCTCTGGAGCAAAGTCTATACCATTTTTCTCTAAATATGATGCCTTTTTATCATATTCCGAGACACTTTTTTCTGAGTGTACACTCAGAACTTTGGTCTCCACTGGAGACTCTCCAGTACAAAAGTTGAAAAAAAATGTACAAAAATGCAATTCGGGGGGCGCCAAAATTGGTTCAAATAAAAGAAAAGTACACACAATGAAAAGGATTTTTCATGTACTATTTAATTTTGGCACCAGAATTGAGGGTAAGATTTTTCCCAAACAAGTCAATGCACTCTAATATATATATGCATTAATTAAGTCTTTGAAAACATTTTTTATATATTTCAATATATCTTTCATCGAGGCGATTCAGACAAAAATACCACTCATCAGTTTAGGGCTTAAACTTTAGGCGACCACTTAAGCTGATGTAATAAAATCAGCGATGGTGACATATTTGATTTTAAATTGTGCAAATAACAACTTTTATTTCCAAATATTCTTAAAATTCCTTAAAGTAAAAACGGAAATTATACACGCAGAGAAAAAAACGTTTATCGCCAGTTTGCTGCAAACGAACTTCGTTTGTCATGCTTCAAATCATTGTTTGTAAACGTTTGAACAGTTGGCATAATAATGGTTAGTTGCGGGAAACACGTTATTTAGTTGCAAGAAATTAATTTTGTTTGTCATAAACGGCAGTGATTTTTAAATTGCAGCAACCGAAAAATTTATTTTTTCCGACTGAAAACTTCGTTTGCAGGAAAAGAAATTCATTTGTTATAAGCGAGTAGTTCTCAACTGACAAAAAAAGTTGCTTGATTTCGGTGATGAAAAGTGTCTAATTTTTGCCATCAACGAAAAGGAAGTAATTTAAGACTGTGAACATACAGACACACAACTGTGAATCACATACGCAGTCACACAACTGCTACACAGCTCGCTTTCGTTGATGACAAATGTAAAATATTTGCCATAAACAAAGAAACAAGAATGTGTTACAGTTTAAGTAAGCGCAGCCACACAAATGGCATCTCGCTTGTACCTTTGCAATTTGTCTCAACAAAAATTTTAGTTGTTGTTTTTATAATAATAGTCAGTTGCGGGAAACGCGTTATTTAATTGCAAGAAATTAATTTCGATTGCCATTAACGTAAGTTGTTTTTAAATTTCGGCAACCGACAAATTTGTTTTGTTCAACTGAAAACTTCATTTGTAGAAAAAAGATCGATTTCTTAAGACATACACATTTGTAATCTAAAAAAATTCATTCTAGACAATATCTCAAAATAGCTCAATGGATGCATGCTAGACTGGCACGCAGGAGACGAGGGTTCGATTCTTGGCTGTGTAAGTATCAAAAATTTTAATTTAATTATTGAAATTGTAATTCTATTTCATTAACTGCTTGGTCAAAAGGAACCGTCAAAATAAGAATAATAAAAATAATAATAAAAAACATTAATTGAAAACAAAAAAAAAAATTTGATGTTGCTGTTGGGAATTGAAACCAGGTCACTCAAGTTTCTAGACTCGAACGCCAGAACGCTCGGCTAAACTTGAACTTCCAAAACAATGATAAAATTTCATTAAGTTCGATGTTTTTTCGTTTCAAGCAAGAATATTTTTAAGTTGATGACAACTGAATACTCGTTTGCAGCAAATACAGTTCGCAAACGAAGAATAGTTGGTGAATTTTTCAGTTACGATAAACGAAAAATTTCTTTGCGTGTACTTGGCTACGACGAAATAAGTTTAAAACTTTTTTGTAAAACTTTTTTGATGATTTAAAAAGGAAAAAGTATAAAAAGTTTTTGAAGTTTCATTAAATCACAAAACAAAAATGCCTAAAAATATGCTATGAAATTTTTCAAAAAAATCAAGCGTTCCGCACTCACATTTAACGGAAATATGTTGTAGTAATAATAATAATAATAATAATGATAATTATATAGTTATGTATAATATTAACAATTATAATAATAAAAATATTTATTTTTGATTTGGAAATTAATGCCCCATATGCACTGGTGAACAAAATGATGAGACCACCCATATTTTTTGTTCCACAGTGTTATGGAGAGCGAAAGTTCAAAAAGTGAGTATGAGGAAAGAAAGTTTATCGGAAATAACTGTTGATCTAAGGTATTATGAATTATTTTAGAGAGGTCAAAAAACATTTTGACATAAGATCTTTTTAAGAGCTTTTGGACATGTATTTTTTTTTAATTACAAAATTGTAAGTTGGTAGAAAAGTTGTTTTTTTAAGAGAAAATTTGGTACATTTTCAAATTTACCCAAATGTTTCTAATTCCGTGATAAAATTTGTTGATTGAACTTTATTCCGTAAATTCAAGTCTCTAATTCCGTTAAAAATCCAAACCAAGTTCAAGGGTTTCTATTTTCATTTTTTAAGTAATGTGATGACATTTGATGCATTCTTTAATTTTTTCAAAATTCATTTTAGTAACGAAACATGAAGTAAGGTTTGAATAGTAATGTTATTAACTGGATTACATGGGATTGAAAAAATGTTTAATAGAATAAAAATAAAACCTTTTAGTGGAGGTAATTTATAAAAAACGCCCCGATTCTTGATTTGTTCTGGAAGTCTTACTTTTAAAAGCACATCTTTTTTGGTGTCAGTGTCATGGTTTTGACCTCATAGCTCTGAGGAGTAACCAAACTATTAGCGACTTTTCCTAGAAACTTTTCTTATTCATATTAACTAAATCATAATCTCTTTTGAAAACAAATAATACATTGATTAAACCATTAAAAATTACTTCTTTGGTGTGTGTGGTTTTTTATTTTGGAGTAGTTTTTGATAATATAGGGATTTAAACTAGACTGAATGCGGGGCTCAAGCAATTGCAGTAGGCACAACTTCTTCTCTTTTTAAATGCTCTGCAATATTATTGATAAGCAGATTTTGCAGAGATCTTTTCTAAGAAACTTTAAGGGAGTGGAAGACAGCAATAGCTATAAAATAAAAAATTCCGTATTCACTTAGATAGCGACAGATGAGAAGAATGCCCCTTATGAAGAGCGACATTAAAAATTAATTGATTTTTAGTAACAAGAAACCCTATTTTTGTCAAGTAATAGACCCGTTCAATAATTAATGCTTCCACGGTTTATAAAAGTACGGTGGTTCATCAACATTTATTTCTTTGATGTAGTTATTTCTCAATTTATCGACATATGCTAAATCTAGTTCTTTACTTAATTTAGTGATAAAAGAATCACTTATGGTCAATGAGGTAAAAAGATTTAGTTAAATAATCATACAGCAAAAAGATGTTAACATTGTTGACAACGATGCCTTAACTCAAGCTATCCTAAAAAAACTGACATGATTTTCGAAAACAGCACTCAATATTCGTCTGCAATAAATTTTTATTTCGTTTGAATTGTCATATTTATTCCCCTTATTAATTCTTTTTCAAAAAAAAGCTTTTTGTAAGAAATGCAACGTAATTAGAAACCTTATGCTCCTAATGCCGTGATATATAACGAAATTAGGAAAAAATTTTGAACTATATTCCGCAAACGATTTTTCGGCATGCATTAAAACAGAAATTTAAAATTTAATATAAGAAATGAAATGTTTTGTACAATAAAAACTAGCAAACTGACTTGATTTTGTTTGCACGTTTTCAAATAGACAACAAATATCTATACTTCCATAACGTCCTTTTTAATAAATTTAAAGGAAATCAATGAATTGCAAATACACATATTAAAGATGTGGAAAGTAATTTTATATCACGTAATTGGCTCAAAATGTTTTTGTTAACAAAACTTATGGCGTTTTCGTTTCTACCAAAAAATGTTGCCTTTTCATTGCCCTTGCCTTTTTTCGTGTTCGATTCTAAAATAAGTGCAAACGGGTGAGTAAATTCTGTGTTCGTTTCTTAAAATGTCAAACTCACAGAGGGCAAAAAAGGTGCATTTTCTGCCCTGCAAAACTTTCTCAGGGTAGATGATTAGCCTGCATATCAGCTGTTTTTAAAACGACAATATTATGAAATATATATGTGTTTGGAATATTTTGGAATGAATAAAAAACAAGTAAAGAAAGTCTTAAGTCGGTCTAGGCCGACTATGAAATACCCTAACCCCACTTTTAAAAAAAATTTTTTATTGTAAATGGGCGTGTCCGTGGACGGCTTTCCGTGGCGGCTTAAACAGCGGCTTATTTATTGCGTTATCAATTTTTGGGTTGTATGGGAGGTAGGCGTGTCCGTGAGCGGATGACGTCCATTTTCCGAAGACATATTTGTGTTGATATAAAACACATACAAACCAAATTTTATTGTTTTAGGTTAATTATGAGCTGAGTTATGCAGTTTTAAATTTTCGCGTTGTATGGGAGGTAAGCGTATCCGTGGGCGGATTATGTCTACTTTTCAAAACTATCTTTGTTTTGTTAAAAAAAACATATGTGCCAAATTTTAGCTCTGTAGGTTAAACAGAGGCTTATTTATTGCGTTTTTAATTTTTGGGTTGTATGGGAGGTGGGCGTGTCCTCGAGCGAATGACAATAATTTTTCAAAGACGTCTTTGTGTTAATATAAAACACATACATACCAAATTTTATTGTTGTAGGCTTTTTATGAGCTGAGCTATGCAGTTTTAAATTTTTGCGTTGTATGGGAGGTAGGCGTGTCCGTGGGCGGATTCCAAAAATATTCAATAGTGCAGATCCTTGGGTCCATGTGACCATGTGTACCAAGTTTCATCCAATTATCTCAACTCCTTCTTATCCTGTGTATACGGACAACACACTGACGGACAGATGGATGTACGGAAGGACGGACGGTCATGAAAAGCTCGATTCACGTGGTGACGCTGATCAAGAATATATATACTTTTCTATACCGGACTCGCTTCGTTCTATGCGTTACAAACGTTTGCACAAAGTTAGTATACCCTGACCTTTCAGGTTTAGGGTATAACTAATTCCAAATGACATACCGGGGCTCCAAGACTTAAGAATAGATTCGTCAATTTCTTAAAAAAAATAATAATTATCGAAAAAATCGATTTATTTTCTAGTTTTTGACTTTTTAATCTTTAACTAGTACACTTGGTCTGTGTGTATTAAAAAATAAAATTTATGGCGTTCTTAAAAAGAAAACATACATTTATAACTAAATTTATGTTTATACTTTCACGCGTACTGCTAAGGAGTTATATTACTTTTGTCACGACGTGTGTAACGTATATTTATTTTTGATCAACATCACCACCTGAGCTGATTTTGCTATGTCCTTCCATCTGTCTGTGGACACGATTACAGCCGTTATTTTCATGCTAATTTTTTGTATTGAAATTCGATATTTGAACTTATTTTTAAAAACGGAGATCAAGTTCGAAATGAGACCAAATCGGATGAAAAACACGCCTAACACCCACAAAACCACAATAATAACAACTATAAAGATGCTAAGAGAATAAGCTACAAAACTAAAATAAAGGGCATTTCTGTATTCTCTGTTAAAACTGAGGTGTGTAAGAAAAATGAGTGTCAGCCGTCTACTAACACGCCCACCTCATTACAACCCCAAAATTGAAAATTATGTAAAGGGGAAAAATAAAATTAGGTATTTATTAATTTTAACTATACCAAAATTAAGGCGCGTTAGAAAAATGGGCGTCATCCACCAAAGAACACGCCCACCTCCCATACAACCCTAAAACTTAAAGCTCTATATTTAGACTTCAGCTACAGGAAAAAATTTGATACGTTTGTGTTTTATATCAAAACTTAATTGTGGAAGAAAAGTGGGCGTCATCCGCCTATGAACTCACCTCTCATACAACCCATAAATATTCTAATATTTAAACTACACAACTGAAATTGGATATTTTGTAATTTATATCCAAACTGAGGCATGTTAGAAAAATTGGCGTCAACCACCTACGAACATGCCCACCTCCCATAAAACCCGAAAATATAAAACTTTACAAAGAAGCTTATCTTTAAGCTTAAACTTTTGGATATTACATTAGTAACATCTTTAAAGTAGACGCCTACCTGTTCGGTTTTAGTTCTACTTGCCCCATGGCGAGGTGTCATGGACTTTCGAAATCAACTCTGAACAAACGCGTTCTCAAGACTCACATCCATCGAACTGCCAGTCTAATGGTTTTTGAAATATATTTAAATTTATCGACCAGTTTCCAGGCACTCAGCACACAAGATTTCTACTGAGCAAACCTTCTTTTCAATCATATCATACAGAACTCGATCGCCACATCGCCGTATAAAAATGAATTATGTTCTGGACATGACAAGTGAATTAGGGATTCGCGTTTTCAAGTATTAACAGCTTACTATGACAAGGCGCCGTTTGCCAATTCTGCTATAAATACTTTACTCATCCACCTATTTCCTAGTACCAATTTGTGAACATTTAATTTGAGGTTAAATTCAATTCACCTCCATTGGTGAGGAGCGAGACGTTTCTCTCTTGCATATAGGATATGCCAGCCTGGTTGTACTGAGACGCAACTTCACGCCGACTCGTTGTCTAGCTTGAGACGTTAAGCTTTCCACAGCCAGCACGAAACTCCCTGAAGGGTCCACGATAGTCCCCCGGCGAATGGGTTTCCACCTTGGAATGAGCTTTCAACAAAAACCAGCCATGATTTGATAGTTTTGAGCACACATGACTTGATAAGCAAGCTTATCTTAATATCTCGGTATACTATACCGATAGACACTAGTTGGGTATTTGCTATGACTTGGAAATGAATAAACAAATCGCAGACATAAAGTGCTATCAGTACAGCCAATACTGTTGAATGCTTAGGGCACTACCAGTAAAGACTGTACCACTTGTTTTATTCCAAAACTTATCGCCTTATATAAATTAAATTAGAAAACTTGATCAGCCAGCATACAACATTACCACAATGAAGCATGCTCGAACACAGTATCTATTATACTCCTTGATCATACTCCATGTCAATGCTCCTTTTTTAAACTGCCTTTGTAATACTCCTCCACCTCCATGACCATACTTTTAAAACCACTTTTTCCGGCATAAAGACCCAATCGTTGGCAATTTATTTATCATCACTTCTTCTCATACACCCATTCAGAATATAAGATTTTTATTCATGCCAGTAGTTATCAGTTGCTAAACCAGGTTTATTGACTATCCCCGTGCTAACAGTATGTTTTATATACCTATTGCTATGGATACACAGGTACAATAATCAGATTTTATGTCCCACTTCCATGATTTTGCATCTCAAAGCTGATGACAACCTATCTTTTACGTGACATACATAATTGAACCGTAGTCCGAATAATAAGCATAAGATTGCAATCTATTTGATGCAGCTTTTGAATCCATTAAGGGTGTGTGAATTCCTAAATGATTGAAGCCTTCTACAGCTCTGACTAATTGTAAGCCATAGTAATACTTTCGTCGGTATGCTGCAAATATTTTATTTTATTATCTGTATGTTTTTTCGAAAAAGTAAAGAACCTTCCGTGCCATTCATTGCCATCTAGCGTAAAATATGACTCATCATCCATGATGCAAATTATGTTGTTCTTGGTGTAAAATAAATTTTTGACCTAACTTCTTAATCGTTTTCGTTGGGTAACTTCTTGCGCTAAGGAAACAGTTGGCTTATTCTTCCTATACCTTTTTTGTATTCCCATATCATTGAGGTACATTTTTACTGTTTTTCCATCACAATGGACTTTCTTCCAAGCTCTCTAAACGATTTAGCGATCTTACATACAGCAACTTTTCTGGCTGAGACCTCTTCGATGAGTCGGTCAAACTTTCTTCTGGAGCCACGCTTTCCTAGCCAGCATTCTATATACTACAAAACAATTTTCTCCTTGCTCTACAAAATGAGAAACAATCTCCGAACCTGGCGTACTTCGAGAAATGATTTGGGATTGCATCCGTATAAAATTGTTATCACTCAAGAACTGAAGCCATTGGACTATCGTAAACGCCATGAATTTTCTGATTTTGTTTTGAAACAGCTTGAAAAGCTTGGAGATTCGATTATTTCAAGAAATTTTAAATTGTAATTGAATTAACATTGAATGGCCTCAAAGAAGTTATTTAACATCATTAGACTATTTCTTGTGAGGTTATTTGAAGTCATTGGTCTTAAGCAATAAAACAGACTGTCTTCACGCTTTAGAAGTCAACATTGAAAGTGCTGTTCATGACATACGACTTGATTTAGTGGAAAAAGTGCTCGCAAATTGGTTTATCGAATTCGTTCCCTCTAAAAGAAGACGTGGACGCCATTTGGAATACGTTTTATTCGGAACTATTGTATTGATTGTACTTCACATCAAATAGAAAATATTTGAATTTCCTTAACAATTAGTGTGTTTTTTGTTTAATAAATCATATAACTTAAATTGAAAGAAAACCCTGTATAAAGCCTCGTTTTAGAGCATACTCCAACAACTCTTGTGACAAGTCGAACGAAAAAAAATGTATGTTACTCCTTCATCAAAAGACATAACAATAGGAAGTCGATCCACTTTGTTTTTGCCTACTCGACATGACAGTATTTTTCCGTGCCAATGCAAGACGAAGAATTACTCAGTTTTAAGCTATAAAAAATAATTTAGATTTTACACTGAAATACTAACATTGATTAATGAGTAATGTTACTTCTGGATATTTCTTCACAAAATCCTCAATTTTCTTCCGTTTTTTGTTGCGACGTTTCCAGAATGACGAGTGATTTATAATTAGTTTCTTTGGATAGGGTAGCATACCTTCTTCAGCGCATATAAAAGAGAGAATTTCATCACGGTTAAGGTAATGTTATAAGGTTATTACCTTTGAAATGATATGTTTATCATTTACATCGTGAATACCCCTTAAATGATTAAATGAATAATCCCATTATTAGTGATGAAGTAAAGAAAAGGTATGATAAAATATCCGAAGAATTCTCTATTAGGTCAAATGGAACGCATAGATATTACATAAATATAAGTGAATCAATATTTCGAAAAAGTTTCCTGCATGTAAAAAGATTTTATGTGAAAAACTGATTGTCTCTTAATACATTTCTAAAAGAACAATACTTTGGTTTTCGTAGAAGCTGAACAACCACAACATATCTTACAATTTTGTTACTTGACTTGAACTCTCATGTCACTTGACTCACAAAAGAAGCGGGCTTCGATTTACGTCCGTCCTTATATCTGAAAAAAGTTATACACATTTGTTATTTGTTGCTTTATCAATATTTTTTAAATAAGCCCTTAAATTAAGTTTAATCAGGTCAATTAATCAGGTTTAATTAAGTCAAATCAGGCTAAAAATATTTAGTTGAAAATAACAGTCCGATCGCTAAGCTATGGAATATAGGGAAGGTGCTAGATACAATTATGAGTGAAGACTTATTTAACACAGTTAAAAATCATATTTAAGTTCAGCATCATTGTTTCTATTCAAAAGCTATAAATATATAATCGGGAGTTCTTCAGGAGAGTTTTTATTTTGTTAATTTTGTACAAAAATGATTTATCAAATACTTTCAATTTTTGTAAATGTGTTGGGGTCGAACTTCTCAAAAAATTCCACAAAATTTTATTTTAAAATTTCCTTTTTTAAATTTCTCTTTTACAATTCTTCTTTTCCCCTTAAGAAAATTCTAAAAAAAGAAGCATTAAATTATTTGTTAACAAAAAAAAAAAATTTTGTTAAGGTGAACTTTGAAAAGCGGAAATTTTGAGACAAAAAAAAAATTTTTTTGAACTTTGAAAAGCGGAAATTTTATAATGGACAATTTTCTGAAGGTGATTTTCAACACGGTGAGTTATGGAGAGGAGAATTTCGACCCACTATCCTGTAATTTTTCGCCTTTTACAGATGAATGAAAAATAATAAAAATTATAAGCAATTTTTATCTTACTAATTTTTTTCACTCAATTGTGGCAGCTGTATTCGAGAAGGCATCAAATATAAAAGCATTTTGAAATCAGTTTGACGTCTACCAGTGGTTTTTTTATTTGAAAAAAAATTTTTCGTCAAAATATGTCATTGTTTTCGCAGTAAATTCTTGTCATGGCGAAGTATCTACCCAAAATTTGGATGCAAATTAAAGGTCCCTGAAGCCCCAAACTTGGAATTTACTCCTTTTGGGTTTTGGAGATCCCTAAGTTACGGCGAAAAAGGGTTGTTTTTGACAAAAAACTGTTATTGTCAAATCAAAGCCGCAATCCTTTTGGACATAGGTTTTACTTGGATACAGCTTTTTGAATATTAGTATCGAAAAAATTAATTTTCAAGCCATCTTAATGCTTATGTACTAAATAAATTGCATGATTTGAATTACATTGTTTTCTGTATTGATGACAATGTTGGGCACAATCGATGTTTTTTGTTCGATAAACATCGAGAATCGATGTTAAGCTTTCGATTGTCAACATCGAACATCCCTACTTCAAAGGAATTATTGAAAATTGCAAAATAATAGGCATCAAAATTTATTACCGTTAGATATAAAAATGGATTCGATTCGATTTGATAAAAAATAGTTTAGTGAGCGTGAACATAAAATACTCTTAATAAATTAAATAAATAACTGTTAATACCATTTTGAAAAAAAAAACACAAAATCCAAAATGAGGTGTGCAGCCTTGGTCTAAGTTTTGTGTCGTTTTCACACAGTTGTTGCAAAATGTTTTTTTGTTTCTCAATTCCTGAACAAAAAAATGTTTAAATAAATAGTTCATTTGCATGTTTCTTACACCCTGTTTCTGAGCCAGACCATTACATTTTCTACTTTGTGCTAACCATTCTTTGACCAACTCACCTGTTTCTTCTTTGCTTTCGTGATTCATTCAAGTTTTAGTGCTCTCGCGCTGCTCGCGTTTAGTGCTCTTTGTTTTTGGTTTAATTTGCGGCGCGGTAAAACATCAAAAACATCAACAACAACAACTTTGTACATTCTCTCGTTTCTGTCATTGTACAAATTTATCGCTTATTGCTTTTTTGACACTAATTCTATTTGCTTTGCATTGGAATTCATGCACGATATTAAACGTAAATGGGAACAGAGCGAAGCAGAACAAGAAGTGGCAAAATTCGCCGCACAACAAAATAAGCGGAACACTCAGAAAACAGCTGATTTTGACAGTAAAATGTTTGTGTGTTGTTTTGGAACTGCGCGTTTTAATTTGTTGCTGCTGTTTTGGATTTTGCACAGAAGCTCACACACATATATAAAACACACTCCCAACATTAAAGTTGCCTGGCAACGCATGAACGGCTTTTAGTTTGCATTCAACTTCCGTTTCCGTCGCAAGGATATGTGTCGTGTTTTCATTGCCTTTTATCGGTTTGCATAATTTATATATTTCGAAAGGCACGAACAACATAAAAAAAAAACTGCACTGAAAAATAATTGAAGGGACATAAAAGAAGCAAATAAAACTTTAAGCTCTGCGCACAGATGAACAAAAAGCAAAATATAAGCAACGAAAATTAAAAAACAAATGTAAAAGCTTTTGTTAAAATTTATTTTATTGCTAAGTGCGAAGATTTATATATATTATTTTATTATTTTTTTTTAATTTGCAGATAAACAAGCAACAACAACAAGAAAAAATCAAACGCCAACATCATCAATCCAACAACGAAAAATTGAAATTCATATAAATTAAGTGAAAAAAAAGTAAAAAAAAAAATATAAATTTTGGCCACCATATCTAATTTACACACCCACACACATCAGCCTCCATCATCATCATCAACATCATCATCACATAAGTACTGCCCGCGAGTGAGTGAGTGTGTATTTTTTTGCAATTTCCTCGGAATTTCCCAAAATAACTGCCTTTTTCACGCGCGCTTCCAACAAATTGCAGCAAATATCAAATAATTTGTGTTAATAAAAAAGTTGCATAAAATTATTTTCAATACTCAAAACAAATTCGAACAAACCTCACATAGAAACAGCCAACTATAAAGTAATCTCAGCATGGAATCCATGGAGTACGAAATGGCGCGTAACATGACGCTTCTTTTCTTTTTGGAACGCTTGCTGGACAAGGGCGAGCCACGCACTGTGCACGATCTGTCCTGTCAGTTCGGCTCCAAAGATTTCACCAAGGAAATGCGACAAATCGCTGGCGGTAGTCAATCGGGTAAGCTTAAAATATTTTAATTATTTTTTTTTACTTACCAAATTAATGTGCCTCGCAAATAACTACCCAGTAGAAAATCTAATGTGTCTTCAGTGTGGAATTTAAGTCCGACAGACATGACCGAGTCGTGACAGTTATTTATTCCGCCCGATCTGTTTGTCTGTTAATGTGACTGTCTCTGTTATAAATTTATATGCCAACAATTTAAATCTGTAAACAATTTAATATTTTAATTTCGAATTATATTTAATTCGAATTTAATTTCGTTTAAGTGTAAATTACGAATTTAACTTAGTTTTCAAGTTGAACTATATATGATAAAAAAAACACTTAAATTGATTTGGAACAACTTAAAAGTGGAAATATTAATACATAATATTTTGTATGCTGGTATGAAAGAACAATGACATTACTGCAAATTTTTCTGAAATACGGTTTATTGGGTAATTTATATCCCCAAAATCACTGGGATATGGGAAAAAAAAATCCAGAATTGTAGTTTGCTTAGAACTACCAGAGAACATTTGCGTCGTTATTGAAATATCAGCTGTTTGACGACTTAATCAGGAATGCCAACCTGTGAAGAATTCCCCGATTTGCAGAGAATTTCCAGTTGATCGGGTAATGGTGGGAATTAATGGCGTTTTCGTTTCTACCAAAAAATGTTGCCTTTTCATTGCCCTTACCTTTTTTCGTGTTCGATTCTAAAATAAGTGCAAACGGGTAATAAAATTCTGTGTTCGTTTCTTAAAATGTCACACTCACAGAGGGCAAAAAAAGCGCATTTTCTGCCCTGCAAACTTTCTCAGGGTAGATGATTGCCCTGCATATCAGCTGTTTTTAAAACGATAATATTATCACATGCGTGCGTTAGACAAGGATGGTTATATTCGTTTATTTAAGTTGACATTTTTCGAGTAGGCAAAAACATGCACTTTTACAGGGTTGCGGGCAACATCGAAAACATTTTGCACTGCGACAGGGCAACATTTTTTGGTAGAAACGAAAACGCCATTAATAACAATAAGAAGTATTAATTATGAATATGTAATTTAGTAATTTAAAATGCAATAACTATCCTTAAATCCGTTACTATCACGTCATTAGGTTCATTCAAAAAATTGTTTGTCCTCAATTACGTAAATTACGAAAATAACTGCTATTTTTTAATACCTACTTTATTAAATCAACAAACATTATTAAAACACTTTAACTATTTACTTTTCGTTCAAAATAAATTTTATAAAACTTCTGTAAATTTTCAAATTATAAGCGACTAACTCGAAAACTATGAATGATCTAACGATATCTCGAAAATGAGTTTGGTGCAAATGTGGGAAGGACAAGTTTTTCGAGACAGTAGCTTAAAAAAATTGTTTGATTTTTACCATGGCATCTTATTTTCCGGCATTAAAAAATAAATAAAAAAAATTTACGGGATAAGGTTCACTTACGGAGTTCCGTACATTTATTGTTTTTTGTTTCATCTACCTTTTGTGCTTTTGTTCACTTTTTTAGATTAACAAAAAGATGAGACCACGCGCTTACATTTTATTCATACTGCTTTCGTGAATTTAACGTTACTTAAATTTAAATTTATTAAATTAATTAAAATTAAATTTGTGAAAAAATAAAAAAAAATGGGAGTGGGAAAGCAGCTTACAAAGCGAGAACAAGAAGAATTTTCTGCTTTTAATGAGACTGAACTGTCAAAGAGAGAATAGCCAGGAAAATGGTTCGATCGAAAACAGTTGTGCGAAATTTTCTTAAAAAAGGGAAGATTATGGAAGTAAAAAGAATTGCCGAAGAAAACCAAAGCTCACTATCAGAGACAAACGGCTGATTATGTCAAATGCAAGTAACGCGATGACAAGTGCCAATGAAATAATCAGGACTTGCCAACTAAACGTGTCTCGTTTCACGGTGTACAGAGATTTAAAGTAGTCTGAAGTAATCAAAAGACAACATATGCAAACTGCGCCGAAACTTAAGGATCACCGCAAAGTTGCGCGTGTTGATTTTGGAAGGAAAAATATGGCCACGGATTGGACCAAAGTACGTTTCTTGTTTGTGCTTTGAAATATGTTTTTTTTTAATAATTTTTTCCAGATTATTTTTTCTGATGAGAAGGAACTTTGGAGCTTGCCTTTCCAAGCTGTCGAATGAACTCGGCTGAAAACACAGCTATATTGAAAATGAATTTGTTGCCTTTCCTTACCCGAAACCATGACAAAAAATAGATTTACCAACAAGACAATGCCTCATTTAATTGCAGCAAGCAAACCAAATCTTGACTTTCGTTAGGCTGCGTTCATAGTGGAAGCTGAAGCTGTTAAGCTTTTTAAAGCGATATCATGACGCTTTTTCTTGGTGTTGCTGTTCATAGTGCATGCTTTTTGTTCGCGCTTTTAGACACTTTTCGCTCTGTTTCTGTTTATAGTGCGCGCTTTTTGCTTGAGCTTTAAGACACTTTTTGAGCTAGTTGAGATGCTTTGATAATAAAAAATGTACTCAAAAGCGTATTTGATAAAGCTGCACATCAAAACACAAACAAAAAATAAAACAGTCAAATTCTGCAAACAAACGAAAAAGAAGAAAAAAGTGTCAAAAAGTATGAAAGAACAAAGCATAAGTACGACATGAAACAAAATATCAACGCTGTATACCTAAGCAAGATAGAAGAAAAAAGTATCAAAAAGCCTCAATAGTGGCGTAACCTTGAATTTAAGCTTGTACTATGAACTTTTTGCGCTTTTTCCATATGATTATACATAAAGCGTTTTTCAGCAGCTTTAAAAAGTTTCAGCTTCAGCTTCAGCGTTACTATGAACGCGGCCTTGCACAATATTAAATATTTGAACTGGCATGCTGGCATGCTCTCGACTTAAATCCAATCGAGAATGTTTGGGGTATTTTTGTTTGAAAAATTTATTGCTACAACAAACAATACACCAGCATATCAGAACTGATATTAGCAGTTATAGAGGCCTGGGACTCTTGGGAAAGCGCAGCCCTGAAAAGGCTTATAAATAGTATGCCAAATTGCATTTTTGAGGTCATTCAAAACAAAGGAGTCTGTGCACATTATTAAAAAGAATTTTATTAATTTACGTGTTTGATATTTTGCGTATAAAAAGGTTTTTGTTTAAATAAAGCTAGTGGTCTCATCTTTTTGTAAATAAAATTAAATATTGTTGTTGTTTGCAGATCAACCGTTATTTGTAATGTACTTTCTTATCTCATACTTACTTTTTTACTTTTGCTCAACATAACACTGTGTAATAAAAAATATGGGTGGTCTCATCGTTTTGCTCACCAGTGCACATTGGGAAATTTGGCCCCATTTTGAGGCCAAAAGTCAATTTTTCAACTTGTTTGAATCTTTCTATTTTTGGTTATATCTAATAGGGAAAAAACTCCAAAGCAAAAAAAAATGTAAACTCTGTTTTTAGATAATGTGTTTTGCCACTGCTATGTTACATCCCAAACATATTATTTTGAAATTAGTTAAAATTTATTTTTTATATAGTTTTTTATATCGTGTTCAAATGGATGTACCTCAAATCTAACAGCAACTTTAGATAACTAAAAAATGTAAAAAAAACTAGTGATAGTTTGTTCAATAATATATCAATTGATTAATTTCTATTAAATTGAATGTTTCTGATAGAAAGTGAATTTATTGTAAGTGACCTTTACGAGAAATTGTGTAATTTTAAAAGAAAACTTTAGTTAGAGTTTTAAAAAAAAGTTCAAGAGAGTTCAAGAAAAACTCATCATACATCGATAGAGCAATCATTTATGTGTTATTGCCACAACATCTCATATTGCGATTTTGTGCGATAATAAAAAAAAAATAATTTTTCTAACCTAAGAACATTTATTGAACTTTTTACCGCCTACCTGTAGAAATAGTGGGCGTGGCAAGTCAATTTTTGTTTTGGAAGCTTACTAATTCGAGCTCAAGTGGTCGATCAAGATGCAAGCTGATAATTCAACTCTATACCTCCCACCTGTAGAAATAGTGGGCGTGGCAAGTCAATTTTTGTTAGGCAAGCTTAATACTTCTAACTTATGTGATTAATCAGTTTTAAGTTGATACTTCAACTTTTCGAATTTTGGCCATAAAATAGGGTAAAATTTCCCATAGTGCAGTGTACATGATTTAATAATTAAAAGGTTACTCGTATTTTTTTGATGTATGCTTATTTTT
Source organism: Tetanocera ferruginea (assembly GCA_958299015.1). Lineage (NCBI taxonomy): Eukaryota > Metazoa > Arthropoda > Insecta > Diptera > Sciomyzidae > Tetanocera > Tetanocera ferruginea. The sequence continues at coordinate 51,727,316 of OY282641.1, read as the reverse complement.
TGTAAGCAAAGAAATTTAGACAATCTGCCAGCAGTGTTTTGTGATGCTGGGAAAAAAGGTACTTTTCAGTGTTTCATTGTGTAGTTTTCTTGTGTAAAAAATCAATTCAATGATTTCTTGTCAAGTTAACAAAAAGAAAATATTTGTAAGTGTTGCGTCAAGTGTATGATTTAAATTAATTTTAATTGAAAAGTTCGTGTGCAAATTTTGAATAAACATTTATTTCGTGTGTTGTTGCTTTAATCAAGGTGCCAATAAATCCATTCAAAATTGATAGAAATACGATCCGTTTTTTTTTCCTTTTTCATTGAATTTTTGAAACAAAAAGTGTAAGGACCGTCGAACTTTCCTTTCAAACAATTACTAACGAACGTTCTTTTATAAAGTTACTTTTGTTGTTTCAATGCAAATATTAACAGCAGACTTTTCTTTACTGTTTTGTATTTATGTTCAAAAGTACAAATTTCCTTCGACTAATATTATACAAAAATTAAGTTTTTTTTAACATTTTCTTTAAAGAATTGCAATCAATTTTAGGCCCCTCTTATTTATTCATGCTTAAGAAAAACGGAGTACTAAAAGTACCAAAAAAATTAATTGTATTCAATTTAGTATTGAGAATAGAGAAGAAATAAAAATACGAATAACCTTTTTTTATTGAATCATGCTTATTGGAGCGAGCGAGCGAAGCGAGCGAAGCTCCCATGGAACAGGTTGTTTGAAGCTGTTTAGAGACCTTAAACTCTCGAACGGATTGACGGATCTTAAAATTTCTTTTTCTGTTCTGTTCTACGGTTCCTAATGAATGTTGTTTCCTTAGGAAGTTTTTTCAAATTCCATTTAGTTTAAAAGTTAATTGAAAATAATATTTCCGTGAGTTTTGTTGTTGTTATTCGCTGAAATAGTTTTCTTCTAACATGCTTGTGTATGTATATATGTATAAGTCAATGAAAAAACCGAACGACATAAAACGACAGCAAAAATCTTGCATCGAATGTTTTTCGCTGCAACATTTATTTATCAATAATTAGCAAAATAGTAAAAAATATGAGTACGAATTTTATTTATGAAGGAAAATAGTAAGAAAATATGTAGAAGAACCCTGCTAAATAAAATAAATTTGCAGTTTGAAATCTTATTTTAGGCTTATTTTCTTTCATAAACAACATTTGTTGTTGTTTGACAGGCATTTGTAGTTTCATAAATTTCAGCTCAGCGCTGTTTATGTTTTGCTGCTAAGGACATGTAAATCAAGTTTTGTTTTTTACTGTTACAACTACAAAACATTAAACAATTTTAAGTGGGCAAGGGACAATGACCGCGTAATTGTCGCAGAATATTTGAAAAGAAACGAACTATTATTTTGTTTTCATCAGCAATCCATTTAAGATATTTAATAATAAATTTCTTAAATGATTCTTAAAGTAATTTAAAAGCAGATTTATTTAGTTTGCAATCGAAAGCAGGCATGCACGTTAACGTTAGTTTTAACGATAACCAAAATATTTTTTTTTGTTTCGTTGAAGCGAAATAAAAAAAAAAACCGTTAATTCCAAAAACGAAAAAACGAGAAAACGATATAAAATTTTTTCGTTTTTGTCCAACGTTTTTGTATCAACACAAAGTTTTGTTTTTTTTTGTATCAGAAGAAATTTTTGTTTAAGCTGGTATGACACTTGCTTTTTTTCGCATTTTTAAGATCATAAAAATACTAAAAGAGCAACACACCAAACGAAACTACATAATTTTTAGTTGGTGTGAGAAGTACGCTGCAAGTCCAAAAAAATGCAGAAGTCATTTTCAATGGCTGAAAAATGTAAAAAATATTTACTTTTTCAGCCGCTAGCAGCTTAAAATCTGACAGAAGCATTGAATTCTGACATTTCGCAATATACTTTTTTTATTGTTTATTTATAACAAATATACAAAACCAAAGTAACACAAGATCTGCAAAAAAGTTGGACTTTTAATAATTTAACAAATTTTTTCAATTTTTATGTAAGGAATTCATAATTTTTGACAAAATTCAAAATAACACTAAAATGCCAAATTCAACGGACTGCTATAATTATCCTTTTTTAAAAAGTATATTCTTCCCTTTTACCCGCTGCTTTTTTTAAGATCTTAAAATTGCGAAAAAAAGCAAGTGTCATACCAGCTTTAGCATAGGAGCAAAATTTTCGTTTTTCTACGAAACGAAATTTGATTTGATAAATTTTTAACGTTATTTAAAAAACGAAATAATTTTGATAATTTATTTTTCTGCCTCAACGAAACAAAAAATTTTGTTTATTTCGTTGTGCATGTCTGATCGAAGGATAAAAGCATTTTTTTTATCACGGAAAATTTGTCTGGATTTCCGCGGAACACAACTACAAAAATCAACGAACGTTCGTTTTAACCGTTCATTAAATATTAAGGTTTAAAGAGAACGTCCGTTCAGAACAAAATTACTATCAGCATCAATATCGTCAGTGATTTTTTTTTTGTTGTGCATGCGTCATCGGTTCGGTTTGCGTTGTTGCTGTTCTATAGTTTTCGTTTTTGGGTTATCGTGGAGAAATGAAAACAATAAGAAATAAGAAAGAAAAGTAAGGAAATCAGTCTGCAAGAAACATTAAGATAATTAAGTTTCGGTCGTGAACAAAGTTCCTGAATTTTTAATTCAAACGCTCATTTTGAATAAGTGATTGAAAACGAACGTTCGCTGTTTTTTAATTGTTCGAAAAAATCGAATTAATTCAATTGGAATTTATTGCCTTTAATTGTTTTTTTAAACAACATCTTTGGATTTGAGTGTTCACTTAAATATTTCTTTTTAGCATCTTTCTAAAGCTTTCGGTGTTCAAAAGTAATTAAATGAAAAGATTATTTTTTAGATTTGGTAAGAAAAAAATTATATATTAAAAAATTATTTTTTAATTATATATAATTAATTATGATAACGTGAAATTATGAAATTGTTAAATATTAGTATTTTCGTTTTGAATTTTTCCGAAAATGTATCATATGCTCTTAGTAGGTTCCTTTTCTACTTAAAAGAATATAAGTTCTATGTTTTTTTTATCGCCATAATTTTGTAAAAAATTGTGGAGATACCAATTTTATATAAAAGTAACAATCTTAAAAATTAAGTCATTTCTAATAAATCATATCTCCGTCTTATGTTACCTTATTTTTGTAAATGATGTTCCTATCATTAGAAAACTATAGAAAAGCGATTTTAAAAAATTAAAAATTTTTGGAATTTTTATGCTAGAGTTGCCAACATTTTGAAAAACTTCAATATCAAAAAGTGAATTTTATTTTTTTTTTTGTTATTTATAAAAACATTAACTTTTCACTTACAAACAATTACGATGGCTAAATGACACGTTTTTTCGCAATCTCTTTTTCTGAAACATATTTCACTTTATCGTTCATAACGTTTATACCGTTTAAGATATTTATACAACATCTTGAACAAAACTGTTTTAGAGGCCGTTTTAGAGCCAATATTTGTTTTATATATATTAATGACACGTGACTTTGGAACATAAAACTGGAAGAAAAATAGAAAAAAAATTTTAATTTTTTCGTTTAAGATAATCGAATGAGATAATATCTTTTTTTATAGATTTAAGAAAAAAATTTTTAAAGCGAGCGACCCAACTAATTTGTATCTTCAACGTACCTATTTATGTGGCCAGCTTATGCACTTGCTAAGCGATTGCTACGACCTAGTATATATATAGGAAAAGTTTTTTAATACGAATAAAATTCAAATTTCATATTTATTTTTCCATGAATGTTTTCAAAATTTTTTAAAATAAAATCCCAAAGAACTGGGAGAAATTCTTTTCTCCAAATGGATGTGCACACAAAATATCGTAAACACTGTTTTTTCGACGATTAAAGAATAGAACGTCTGAAACTGAATTTTGAAGAGAAATTCAGTTAGAAATTTATTTCGTTTGCTTTTTAAATAACTCTAAAAAAAGCATTTTAAAAAGCCTGCTCCTTTACTTTTAGTTCAAAAAAATTGACTTTTGGAATTTAACATAGCATTGAAAAAACTAGGTCGTAGCAATCGCTTAGCAAGTACCTAAGCTGGCCACATAAATAGGTACGTTGAAGATACAAATTAGTTGGGTTGCTCGCTTTAAAAAATTTTTTCTTAAATCTGTAAAAAAGAGATATTATATCTTTCGATTATCTTAAACGAAAAAATTAAAATTTTTTAATTTATTCTAGTTTTCTTCCATTTTTATGTTCCAAAGTCACGTGTGAGGTCATTAATATATATAAAACAAACATTACTATTTAAAGTTTTTCAGAAAGTTGGCAACTCTAGCATAAAAATTCCAAAAATATTTAATTTTTTTAAATCGCTTTTATATAGTTTTCTAATGATAGGAATGTTAACATTTACAAAAATAAGGTAACATAAGATGGAGATATGATTTATTAGAAATGACTTAATTTTTAAGATTGTTGCTTTTATAAAAAATTGGTATCTCCATAATATTTTACAAAATTATGGCGATAAAAAAACAAATAACTGATATTCTTATTATAACTGATATAATAAGAATAACTGATATTCTTAAGAGCATGTGATTAATCTTAGAAAAAATTTGCCATATATTTTTTTGGTGCAATGAATATGATAATTCAAAACGAAAATAATAACATTTAACAATTTCATAATTTCTCGTTTTCACATAAGTTGATAGACTAACACTTCTATAATTTTTTTCTTACTAAATCTAAAAAAAAATTATTTCATTCATTTACTTTTGAACACCGAAAGCTTTAGATATATGCTTAAAATAAATATTTAAGTGAACACTCAAATCAAAAGATGTTGTCTAAAAACAATTAAAGGCAATAAAAATCCAATTGGATTATTTCGGTTTTTTCACACAATAAAAAAAAAACAGCTAACATTCGTTTTTAATCACTTATTCAAAATGAGCGTTTGAATTAAAAATTCAGGAACTTTGTTCACGACCGGCACTTAATTATCTGAATGTTTCTTGCAGATTGATTTCCTTACTTTTCTTTCTTATTTCTTATTGTTTTCATTTCTCCACGATAACGCAAAACCGAAAACATGTAGAACAGCAACAACGCAAACCGAACCGATGACGCACACACAACAAAAAAAAATCACTGACGCTGCTAGTAATTTTTTTCTGAACGGACATACTATTTAAACCTTAATTTTTAATGAACGGTTGAAACGAACGTTCGTTGATTTTTTAAGTTGTGTGTAAAATTTCTTGAGAAAATACGCAACAGACAAATTTTCCGTGATAAAAAAATGCTTTTATCTTTCGATCAGACATGCACAACGAAATCAACAGAATTTTTTCTGTTTCGTTGAGGCAGAAAAATAAATTATCAAAATTATTTCGTTTTTTAAATAACGTTAAAAATTTATCAAATCAAATTTCGTTTCGTTGAAAAACGAAAAATTTTCTATTATTTTCTCCTATGCTAAAGCTGGTATGACACTTGCTTTTTTCGCATTTCTAAATTCCGTTGAATTTAGCATTTTAGTGTTATTCTGAATTTTGTCAAAAATTATGAATTCTTTACATAAAAATGGAAAAAATTTGTCAAAATATTAAAAGTCGAACTCTTTTGCAGTTCTTGTGTTAATTTGTGTTTATTTGGTTTTGTACATTCATAATAAATAAACAATAAAAAAAGTATATTGTGAAATGTCAGAATTTAATCAGTCAGATTTTAAGCTGATAGCGGCTGAAAGAGTAAATATTTTGTAACAGTTTTCAGCCATTGAAAATGACTGTTCTGCATTTTTTTGGACTTGCAGCGTACTGCTCACACCAACTAAAAATTATATAGCTTCGTTTGGTGTGTTGCTCTTTTTGTATTTTTAAGATATTAAAAATGCGAAAAAGCAAGTGTCATACCACCTTAAACAAAAATTTCTTCGGATCCAAACAAAACGAAATTTTTTGTTGAAATTAACATTATTTTCAACGGTTGATTGGGACAAAAACGAAAAAATTTGATATCGTTTTCTCCCAAACGAAATAAATATTTTTCGTTTTTGGAATTAACGTTTTTTTATTTATTTTGCTTCAACGAAACGAAAAAAATATTTTGGTTATCGTTTCAATTAACGTTAACGTGCATGCCTGCGTTCGATTGCAAACGAAATAAATCTGCTTTTAAATAACTTTAAGAATCATTTAAGAAATTTATTGATGAAAACAAAATAATAGTAAATTTCTTTTCAAATACTCTGCGACAATTACGCGCTCATTGTTCCTTGCGCACTTAAAATTGTTTAATGTTTTGTAGTTGTAACAGTAAAGAACAAAACTGGATTAACATGTGCAAGATTCCTTAGCAGCAAATTATTAGCAGCGCTGAGCTGCAATTTATGGAATTACAAATGTCTGTCAAACAACAACAAATGTTGTTTATGAAAGAAAATAAGCCTAAAACAAGAATTAAAACTGCAAATTTATTTTATTTAACAGGGTTCTCCTACATATGCAAATATAAACAGATTTCATGTTTTGTGTTTTATTTTCTATTTTCTTTCATAAATAAAATTCGTACTCTTATTTTTTACTATTTAACTATTTATTGATAAATAGCTGTTGCAGCGAAAAACATTCGCCGCAAGATTTTTGCTGTCGTTTCATGTCGTTCGGTTTTTTCATTGACTGATACATACATACACAAGCATGTTAGAAGAAAACAATTTCAGCGAATAACAACAACAAAACTCACGGAAATATTATTTTCAATTAACTTCTAAACTAAATGGAATTTTAAAAACTTCCTAAGAAAACAACCTTCGTTAGGAAGCGTAGAACAGTACAGAAAAAGAAATTTTAAGATCGGTCAATCCATTCGAGAGTTTAAGGCCTCTAAACAGCTTCAAACAACCTGTTCCATGGGAGCTTCGCTCGCTTCGCTCGCTCGCTCCAATAACTATATTTTGATTTCTGGACAGGAGTAACAGAGGACTCGGCTTAAAATTTTTCTTGAGCTCATCACTATTTCTTACATCAAATGGCAGTTTGCGTAATGATAAGTGAATGAATCGATCAATTAATTTGATTTTAAAAATATTCACGTAAACTGTGATATAGCTCACAACATTCAAATATTGTATCCTTTATAGCCCAACTTCAAAGACTATTCCCTGAATTTTAATGTAATATTCCTTAAACTACATACATTTACTTAGCATAGCGTCCGACTTAAAAAATGTTTAAACTTATAAAGCACAAACAGCAAAGAACAAAATATCACATATAGCCCAAAGGTTCCAGCAAATGTGATGATTCCACGAACAGGTTTTGTCCAGTCCAATATTGGATACACGTGATGATTACCGTATCTGAAATAAAATTTTAAAAATTCATTAAGATCAAAGTACAAATTAAAGATTATTGTTTTTTTCTAGTTGCTACATATTGGAAAAAATGAGAACTCTTCTTAGTTACGATCGACAAATATTTTGCCATCAACAAAAGCTACCTAATCTCCGTAACAACTTTAGAACTTACTCATCCACACCACCACAAAAAAAGTAAATCACTGTAAAAATGCAGTATATTATGGGCAGCATCATGGAGTACACGGCATGCAATATGCGAACCGGAAACGCAACAACAATAAAGTCTACCAGCATGAAAACTGAGTTCATACAGTGTGTGATGAAGCTCATTACTGGATACCGCATCGGCTTATCTATGTAAAAGAAATTTTTATTATTTATGATAAAATACAATTGTTATAAACTATGATTCAACTCATGACTCCCACTCTACTTACTCATTTTCCCATGTAGAAAAATCCAATAGATTGTGGTGATGACAAGTGCCAGCGTCAATGTAATGCCATGTAGAAACCAGTATAATTTGACGATGCTAGGCAATTGTTGCTTCGGCTCTTCGCCTGACTCTGGTGCAGCTATAAGATTTCGACACCAATTAAAGTGCCACCAAGTGACAATGTAGGCTGCAATCAAGTTCGTCAAAAGGCACAGTATAATGCCCCAATTTGTCAAGAAGATGAAAAGTTTGCCATCGGAGAACTGCAAAGCCACACAAGCTATGAATACTCCAGTAAAGAAGAGTGCCCATATCCAACGATAAATAAGATAGGTAAGGCTTCTTTCGTCCGTCTGCCACTTTAAAAAAAAGAGCGAGATTTGAATTTTTTCTTTTTGTTATTGCATAAAAATAAATTCGTTTAGGTACTGTTAAGAAGTGAATGACTTTGAGTCATAAACTCTCAAAGACTCTCAAGACATTCATTCAAAGTTTATAAAAACTATGTTCATAAACTGCACCCACGAGAAGGGATAGAAACATATAATGCGGAATCGTGAAACTAATTGAATAACAACAGCAACAGTTTAATTGAATTTATATTTTATCTGTTAATTAAATCGTTTCTTTTTATGATCTAACAATGAAACAGAAAACTCTTATATTACGATTAAGTTTGAATGAATAAAAAACCACCTCAAAATTTAACAAATATCCGCTTATTAATTTAATATATGTCAATAAAGTTTATATAAATAAACTGTATCTAATAAACAGCAACTTCCAGCTACTATTGAGCCAATCATCTTCTATGTTAAAATAAAAAATAATTTAGTATTAATTAAAATAAAAAATTACTAAAGAATTATCTTCGACTTCGACGAAGTTAAAATACCCAAACAGCCATGTTATATTCATAGTTATTAAGATTTGATTATTTTGATGACGTCACTTTTTAAGAGGAATACACTTAGTTTTAATGAAATTTGAACTCCAAAATATGTTTTAAACATCAAAGCTTATGTGTTTAATATCTAATCAATTCATACATTTTTTGTGGAATTGATGAAGGTAATGATGTTAAGATGACGTCAATATTTATAGGAAGTAGGGGAGTTTTAATTCCATTTTGCAGAATTTCAAACTCAGTGTGCATATTACTAGGGGTATTCACGGATTGGTGCGAAACGGTGTTGCAACGATGCGAAAATGCGAAATTTCGAAATATAGATTTAGAAAGTGATAGAGGTTCAATGTTTTTTTTACTTACCGAGTCAAGCATAATACAAGCTTAATACATATTTTTAAGATTGAAATAATGAATTTGTTTTTGTTAATCGTTTTATTTTAAAAGCTTTTTGGTGCTATTTTTCAACTGTAAGATTTTTATACTTTTATATATTTAAACGTGAAAGACTGAATTTTATTTAAGGCCCCATTAAAGTTTATTAACGAAAAAAAAGTAAAATAAAAAGTTTTATTGTAAAGGGACTGTTTATTTCATGTAATTTTTGTTTTTGCATAATAATTATTTAATGTTAAAGGAACATTTTTAATGTTTTTTAATAAAAAATATTAATTGATATACCCGGACTCCATCATTTAATAAAGCACTTTTCGCAGCTTGTTCATTCAAAAATCAAAAATAATAATATTTTTTACGATAATGGTACTTGAAAACCTTTCTTTGTACTTTTCTTGTAAGAGCACTGAAAAGTAAGTATTAGTAAGGATTATTTTTTAAAATAAGTATAAGTAAGTATGTATATCTTTAAGAAATCAATATTCCTTAAGAGTTTCCCGCCCTTTTTGTTGTCCTCAAAAAATACTGTGTATGCAATCTACTAAGGCCCAAAGGTCTTAAATAGAAAACAAAAAATAAACCGTGAAAACACAAAACAAATTCAATTAAATAGGAAGTCATCAAAATCAACGTTATAAGCAACTAAGTTCAGTGGACAAATCCATTCCCACTTCTTTAACTTTTCTGTACTGCAATACTTTTTTATGTAAGCATACTGCTCAAAAATATTAGAGGACTTAGCAGACAATTACAGAAATATTGTCAGTATCGATTTTTAAGATGGTGTTGTGAAAGTAATCAGCTTGAAAATAATAGAAAACAAAAAACTGAATACAAGCACTAATTAAAGAAAAACACTTATTCGTACTTTTTCTCTGATGAACAAAAGCCAAAGTTTTGAAAAAGGCAAGTCAAAAAGTCTTTAAATATCGGTGAAAAGCAACATCCAAGAGCTAAGAAGTATTACCTCAGAGGCTCGAATATTTTTAGAATTGATTTTATTGCTGGTCCCAAAGCTAAGAAGCACGTTTGCGCGTTACCCAGTAGCTGGGAAAACTTAACATCCGTAGATTCGCAGATAGACTTCAAGGATTGAACTCTCAAAGTGTTGATGTAAAATAATAATAAACTTTAACAACGGTTACCTCAATCTCAATAGGTAACGGTTCAAAAGCAGCCTTAAGTGTATTGTGAACAATTTGTGCAGAACATCCGATACCAACAAGTGAGGACTTCCACTGCTTTGAACGATAAAAAAAACGCAATTTTTCCTCCACGCTCTCGTGAACCAAAATTTGTAAGGCAATTTGTAATTCTGTGTCGACAAGGAATAACAGCTAAACTAATTTTTAAAATTTCATAAGAGCATTTTTCAGATGAAAATTGCTCCTTAATATTAGGATACCGTGGCTTTTGTTGTATAGATTTGATAGCCTCAAATATTTAATTTTCAAGATACAACCATAAAAATTTGAGTACTTGTGTTTTTCGTTGCAAAAAAAAAAACAAAGAAATTAATAACCTCATTTTGTCCTTACTCGACTTTAGCGGTAATTCCTTGTCGACACAGAAATTTAACGTAATTTTATAAGTTAAGTAAAACTATAAGTAAATTCTAATAGTTTTGTAATATTCGGAGTAGGTGTTATTCAGTACGAATTAATAAGTACGAAGTAGAATCAAGACACAGAAAAACTTTTTATTATTTTGGCCCTCTTTAAGAATTTTGCACTTTTTGGTTCTTTTCTCAAAAAAATTCTGACCTTTAAAATTGAATTGTTTTTTTTCACGAAATCTTTGATCTCAAAAGTTAGATAAATTGCATTTCACTCTCAAAATTTACGATTTTTAAATTCTGCCCTAAAATGCAGTCAACTGAGGGAGCTGAAAACTGACATGTTAAGAAAATATTGAACACTAGCGCACGTAACCCAATGTTACTCGGGGTTGCGCCTCGAGCACAGAAAGAGGACGATTTTCAAAACTGCTCTCATTTTTACTTTTTTAAAATTATCAATTCAATTTTAAAATTTTTTAAATTATCGTTTTTTGCTGTTTTGCCCCTCTTTCCGTTGAAGTGTTAAGTCAAATTTCCGTCAATCTGTACCTGCCAGACATGATTAAAACAAAAAATGTCATCTTCAACGTCTCGATCTAACGTCTGGTTTCTGAGGAAAATGGACACCCACACTCAGAAAAAAAACACATATCTTCCTCCGGTGAAAACTTTCTCAATTTTCGATAATAGCAATTTTCTCTTTTCAATAAAATTTTCTTCAATTAGAATAAATTTTCACATTTTCGAAGAAATATTTCTTCACTTCTAGGAAATGGAAATATTTCAATGTCTTTTATTACGACGAATATTTTTCTCGCACAAAAAATTCTCATTTATACAGAAAAATTTTTTGAAAATGAAAATTTTTTCCTATATTTTGATAAAAAATTCACTATGAGAATATATTTTCTTCAATAAAAACAAATGTTTTCTCAAAAAGAAAGTCTTTTTCTCTAAAATCGAATTATTTTTATATATTTCTCTTTTTCATAGAAGGTTTTTATCATTTTTAGAGAATTTTTAGGATCGAATGTAGAGAAAAGCATTCTCTATGGCAAGGTCAATACCATTTTTCAGTAAATATGATGCCATTTTTATCATATTCCGAGAAACTTTTTCTGAGTGCAGTTTGAAAAGTCATTTCGAGAAAAATGCGTTTTAAGTTTTTCTTAGCATGCATTTAATTGCAATTTTATCTCAAATAAATTCCAATTTTAAAAAATCCTCTAAGCATCGATTCGATTTTTGGATTGTCTTCGTTTAACTTCAATTTTGGTAGATACTGTTCGGTTAATTTTTTTTTTCATTTTTATATAGTTTCTGCTGGTATTCGTTAAACTTCTTTTTTTCGTTCGTCTTTGGTTCTTGACTTCGTTTGTCTTCGGCTAATTCCTTGATTTTTATCGAAAGAACTTTTAAAAGCATAGGATCTATTTCAGTAGCAGATACAAATGCTTGCCAAGTTTCATCAAAGTCGGTTCATTCGTTTTGACGTGAATAAGCCAAACATAGTTGATTGAATAAAGCCCTCTCACGGAAATTTTCTGAAATTTAAAAAGCCTCAATTCTGTTGCAGGGTCAAGTTATTTCACGTACCAAATTTTAGTAAAATTGATCAAGTCATTTAGGAGTTATTGAGTCTTAATAATTTACTACTTAAAGCGCCCCCTTATGGAAATCTTTGGAATTTTTATAGCCTATGTTAACTTGGGCGCAGTCGAACCTTCATTCCAAATTTAATTGAAATCGGTCCAGGCGTTTAGGAGTTATTGAGTCTTAAAAATTCACTACTTAAAGCGGCCTCTTGCGTAAGCCTTTGGAATTTTTTATGGCTTATGTTTTATTTTGGGCGCAGTTTCAGCTCAATCGGATAAACGGTGTGCGAGCCTATACGGAACAGACAGACAGACAGACAGACAGACAAACATTTGATTTTATATATTAGACTAGCGGATGTTACCCAGTGTTACTCGGGGTTGTGTCTCGAACACAGAAAAAGCACGATTATTAAAACTGCTCCCATTTTAACTTTTTTTAAATTATCAATTACATTTTTTAAATAATTTAAAATTATAGTTTTTTGGGGTTTTGCCCCTCCTTCCCTCGAAAATGTTTAGCCAAATTTCCATAAAACTGTACCTGCCGAATACGATTACAAAAAAATGATATCTTCAACGTCTCAATCTGACGTCTGGTTTCTGAGGAAAATGGTCACCCAGTTTCAAAAAAGCCATTTCGTAAAAAATGCGTTAAAAGCTTTTCTTAACATTTAATATGCATTTTTATCTCAAAAAAAAATTCCAACTTTAAAAAGTCCTTTTGGCATCGATTCGATTTTGGATTGTCTTCCTTCAGTTTTAACTTCGGTCTTAGTCGATAATGTTCGGTTGATTTTTGTTCTTTACATAGCTTCTGCTCATATTCGCTAAACTTTTTATTACTCGTTAGTCTTTGGTTCTTGACTTCGTTTGCCTTCGGCGCATTCCTTAATTTTTGTCGAAAGAATTTTTAAAAGCATAGGATCTTTTTCAGTAACAGATACAATGCTTACCGAGTTTCATCAAAATCGGTTCATCCGTGTCGACGTGAATAAGCCAGACGTAGTTGGTTGAATAAAGCGCTCTCTCATGGAAGTTTTCTGAAATATAAATAGCCTCAATTCTGTTGCAGGGTCAGGTTATTTCATGTATCAAATTTTAGTAAAATCGGTCAAGTCATTTAGGAGTAATTAAGTCTCAACAGTGCACTACTTAAAGTGCCCTCTTATGGAAGTATTTGGAATTTTTTATATTTTATGTTTCATCTTGGGTGCAGAACGTTCACAGCGGATTTCATTGAAATCAGTTCAGGTGTTTAGGAGTTATTGAGTCTTTAAAACACACACTTAAAGCGCCCTCTTACGGAAGTCTTTGGAATGTTTTATAGCCTATGTTTTATCTTGGGCGCAGTCGAAACTTCGTTCCAAATTTAATTGAAATCGGTCCAGGTGTTTAGGAGTTATTATAGAGTGCCACGCCCACAAGCTTCCGCCCACTTTTTCCTATGCTTTATCTTTGGCGCAGTTGAACGTTCATACCAAATTTCATTGAAATCGGTCCACGCCCACATAATTCTGCCCACTTTTTTACACCCCCTATGTTCTTTCTCCCTATGAAAGGTACTCGGTGTCCAAATTTCAGTTCAATCGGATAAGCGGTGCGCGAGCCTATACGGAACAGACAGACAGACAAACAGACAAACAGACAAACAGACAAACAGACAGACAGACTGACAGACAGACAGAAAGACAAACATTTGATTTTATATATTAGAAGATAATCCACGCGTAAAGCGTAGCGGATACATTAATTTTGTCACGACCATGAGTCGATTCACCCATGTCCTTCTGTCTATTCATTCGTCGGTCAACACGATTACAGCCACTGTTTTGGATTTTTAATGAAGTTTATTTAAATAATAATTTTAAATCGAAGTTATGGGGATCCTAGAGCAAATAAATAAATATTGTAAAATACCCACTTGAAGATGACCTCTGACACCAAAGAACACAATGTAGTATTCTTTCAGACCTATCCAACTTCATGATCGGACTTAAAATACATACTCATGTTATAACTAAAAGACCATTTTGACTGTTTTTTGGGACACCCAAAAAAAAAAAATATTAATAGTGCTGAAACACTATCTATGTAAGCTTTAATTTTATGGGGTGTCTTTTTATATTCATTTTTGGTGACCCGCCTTAATAAACATCTCTCAACGAAAAATCAAACCTCCATATCAGCATGTTCAGGTCGAACTTTGTGTAGCTTCATAAGAACTCGTTGGTTTTAGTCTAGCTGTCAACGGACGACCGACCTATCGCAGCATTGCGTTTTAGCTATTATAAATGTCAAACAATAACTCCAGCAACAACAATTACAAAAACTTGAATTCGAACAGCTGACTTTGGCTGTGCTCACACGTGAATCAAATGATTGAATGAACTCAAATTTGTTGTTGTTTGTCCAGCTAAAAAAAAAATTAACTCTCTGTGAGAGAGAAAATGAACTCTGAATACGTCATCGCTTCATTCAAAGTTTTGACCACGCTCTAGACCTGAATCATTCAGTCAAAGCGTTGCAAACCTTTACTCGGCTGCTGCTTAGTAGTAAGTTATTGATAAGAAGGTAGTAGATTTAACAAAAAAGTACTTTTATAAGTAAAAAAGGAGAAAATGTTTGTGAGTGTAGAGTGTTGTGTATTGTTTTTAAAATATTAAAAGTGAAAAATTACCATTTCGTGGACAAGACAGCTGACCGAATATTGTTTTCCAAAGAAAAACAAAAATATCCGGCATATTGATTTCCTTACGAAATCAATTTCAATCCATAAAGATACAAATTTTCACTGCCGTTTTGAATTTTTGTAAACTTTTATGCAGACAGCACGACAAAACACAACGAAATAAAACAGTAGGAAAATGATACTAACCGCAAACAGTAAGAAGCAGAAAAACCTGCTTCGGAGGTTCAATCAAACAACCACGTGTGAGCAGACTTCGGTCAAATCAACTCAGAGAGAGTAAAATGCACAAAAAAATCCCGTTATTCTTCAATCATTTGATTCACGTGTGAGCACAGCCTAAGCGATTGCTACGACCTAGCATTTCTTTTGCAAATCAGCTGTGTTTAGTTTTGCAACAAGTGTTGCAGAGCTATCCAAAAAAACAGACAGGCTGTGTCAGAGACACGGCCATCACATTAGACGTAGAATACGTAGTCTAAGTGGTACACTAGGTTTTTTTATTGAAAACCAAACAGCATGGCAAAATTATTTCTATTTAGTTTTCGTTGTTGTTGCTTTCTTTCATGAAATGATAGCGAAATGCCAAAAAAATTCATTGCTACAAATCAGTGCTGCCAGGTGTCATCAAAAATAAATCCCCATTTTTTGCATACACAAAAAAAATGTTCCCCGGTTTTTACTTTGAGTTTCCCCGTTTTTTTCCCCCGTTTGTAAATTTAGAAAAAGTATAATTTCATTGTAATAAAAATTAAATTATTTCATTTCATTATAACAAAAATAAATACATAGATCACATACGTACGTATCCATAAAAACATACAATAATTATATGCGATATATTATCGATATTCGGGATAGAACCTTAAGGGTCTGAGATCAACCTAACAATCATTGCAAAAATTTTTTAAATTTATTTTAAATATATACATTATTATTATGAAGACTTAAACATTCAGTATTTATTTTAATTTCAAAACATTTTTGAAATTTCATCAAAGATTTAGTGTGGAGAGTTCCGGATAGAGAGCTATTATCAAGAGAGTTCTTTATTTTTGTTTTGTTTAAACCCTGCAGAAAAATGGACCAGATTTAGAATAGTTCTGAACTAGTTCCAAAAAGGGATAGTTCTGATCCCACTACAATACCGTTTTGCATTGAACAAACTGATGATTTTTACCGGTTGATGTCATAGGAAAAGACAATTGTCCATATAAACATTCCTTTTTCCTATATCTGTGCTAGTTCCATTGTCAATGGTTTTAAACTGGTCCGTTTTAATACAGTCCAGAAGTGGTCATTCGTAAGCCCTATTATAAGCCTTATTTGGAACACGAGTTCGTACAGTATAGCTAATTTAATTTTTGTATAGTTTTAACTGTATATTTACTATTTACCACTTTACTATTTTCATCGAATGTGTTTGCGAAAGTTAAAAGAAGTACGGAATCTAAATAAAAAAACGGGACACATCACGTTTTGAGCGTGTTTGGTTTTTGATTTTGATAGTTAGTGCCTGCTGACAAGAAAAACTAAGAATATAAAAATAAATTCAAACTGTTCTATGATGAGCGTCTTTTGCACTTGTTCCAAGCTAACTCCAATTTCACTAGAAATACACTAGTTGGTTTTTGTAATTGTCTCTTATATAACTGCTGGGAATTAACAGCGAAAAAGCCCTTTCAGTACATGCTACTTTGGTGAAGGCAGAAACTAAAGGAAACTAATTTTTTTAAACATGGAAACGTGTGGAAAATAAGAGGACATGGGACCGATGATGAAAAAGATTTTTTAACAGATTGGGTAAATAAAAGCAAATAGCTTCAAAACTGTCATTCGTAAAGTCAAACTTTTTAAAAATTTCTTCGCAAGCGGCAATAAGGAATTGTCTACAAGATGGCATAAGAAATTACATATTTTGCTTCGACAAGGTAGCTCTAAAATATTAAGCAAGGTACTTTACGTTTTATTTTTATTTTCCCCGTTTTTATCAATGTTTTCCCCGCCATCCCCATTTGAACGAAAAATCCCGAAAAACGGGGAAAATCCCGCCACCTGGCAGTTCTGCTACAAATTCAATTGAATTTTTTTTTGCTGGAATTTGGTTTCGTGATGTTTCTAGCAACAACAACAAAACAAACAGTAACAAAGTAAATGAAGTTGTAATTATTTTTCGTTTTTTTGGAAATGTGTATTGAGTGACGTTTGTGTTGTGTATTATGAAGTAGGGCTTGCCCTACTGCAGCTTGCTTACTTGTTGAAGCTAGAATGATGAAATTTAGTTTGTGAGTATATTTTGAAAATTTGCAAGGTCAAGTTCGAAAATGAACGAAATCGGTCAAAAACTTCGGTAAACGATGTTTTATAAGTGAAGTTGACTGAAGGGTATCATCTAGTCGGATCTGACCGACTATTACTTCTTACTTGTTGATCGTCGCTTAGAACAACAACATGAAAACAGTTGTTTGTTGTGTGTAACAAACAGTAAACCAAGCGAATTTTTTTTTGGATGTTGGTTTCTTTTTTATTTGAAAACCAAACAGCAAGGCAAAAGAATTGTTATTTAGGTTTTTTTGTTGTTGTTGCTTTCTTTTAGGAAATAATAGCGAAATGCAAAAAAAAACAAAAACAAAATGTATGAACAAAAATTTAAGTGAAAAAATAAACTTGCTCACCTTCAAATGATAAATAGACCCACTTACATCTTTCGCAATTCCTCAAATGAAAGATGAACTCTTCTATTTTACTGAAAAAAATTTTCATCCATTTTCTTGGAGCCGATTTCGAGTTATGAAGGACGAAAACATTTTTTGCGTGAAAAACGACGATTTTTTATAAAATCACATACAAATCATATACTATATTATGTATTGTATTCTATTTTATCAATTTAGCTATAATCCAGACATTTCTAGTATATATGAACGTTTTTATAGCGATTTAATGTTGGAAAAATGCATAAAGTTTGAGATGGTTTTGAAGAAAAAATAGAAAAGTTTGCACACAGAATTATAAAGAAATATAAAATTTGAAGTTTAATCTATTAAATTAAATCTGTTTGAAGCAAATCGGTCCATTAGTTTCTTCACAATAGCCAATTTCGTGAAGCTGCAAAACTGCAATTCAAATTTTTCATACATGGTGCCCTAATATCGAAAGGTAAGACGTATTCTACGTCAAAAAAGATGTTCACAATTGATAGCAAATGTTTGCAATTGCAAAATTTTGCAATCAGGTGCAAATAAGATCGTGATCTGCCCTATTGTGGTCAGATGAGTCCAAATTGGTACTTTTTGGCACGCCTGGATCTAGACAGTATGTACGAAGGCCGAAAAACAGCGAGTATAATCCAAAATACGTTTTTAAAACCGTTAAGCACGGTGGTGTAAAAATCAAGGTATAAGGATGTTTCTTGTATAATGGCACAGGCCGAATATTTTGGATAAAAGGTATCATGGACACAAAAATGTATGTTGAAATTTTGGAAAGTGTTATCCAGCCCTTTGCTGAATGGAATATGCCACTCAAATGACCATTCCAACAGGACAATGATACAAATGAAACCACAATGGGCTCGCTTAACACTTTTTCTGACCAAAATTCTGAAAACCTCTAGAAGGGGGTTTTCGGTGTCGCTGATTTCGAATTTGATATAAAAAATTAAAAATGGCGGATCCAATATGGCGGCCAAAAAGTTTGCGCACTTTTTGTCAAATACTTTTAAAATGCATCATGATTGTTTTCATTCCAATTTTTTTCACTAAATAATTGATAAAACAAGAATGTTTTTGATACTTAACATGCTTTTTTCGCCAAACTCTGAAAAATATCTGCTTTTTTGAATCAGAAGTTGTCTCCAAAAAAATCTTTTTTCTTAAAAATCGCAAAAAAATCGCCACACAAAACATAATAAACTAGATTCATTACATCACAAATTATTCTTTTTTTTTAGTTTTAGGCTGGGCAAACTTGGGCAGAATTTTGCAAGCCAACACAAACTTTAGAAATAAAGAAAAATAATTATTTTATAGGTTACATTACACACCTGATTTTTTCAATACTCCAGATCTTATTTTAAAAAGTTTATTATTTAAAAATTAAAGCACTAAGTATCACCTTTATTTTGCATATCTTAGTTTTTTTTAACCTTGTTTATTTTTTGCAAGAATTATATTGCAATAGCTTCGAAATAAACGCGCACTTTTTCATTTACAATTCTTCTAAGAAAACTTTGTTAAGTTACTGTTTAACTGTTAATGAGTTTAACAAGAAAAACAAATCATTTATGTTTGCTTTGAAATATTTTCTCTTAGATTTACTACAATAAAAGAAACAAAAACAGAGTGTAAAAAACAGAGGTTATGACCAGGAAAAGTGGTCTGTGAAACCAATGTGCATACGAGAAAATTAGCGAAAACATGGCTTAAGAAGAACGTTTATAGTGCTCTGCTCAATCGCCAGCCCTGAACCCCATTGAAAAACGTTGGGGTGATGTGAAGAATACAGTTTTTAACAACAAGCCTTCAACTGTAAACGGTCTGTGGGACGCAGTGAAGTCGGGGTGGGAAAGTATTCCTTTGGAGAGATGCAGGGTCTAATAGACTTAATGCCCACCGTTGCGCTGCCGTCACAGCAAATAAGGGATATTCGAAGAAATATGAAGTTACTTTTCTAGAAACAGCTGTTTTTTATTATTACAGTCTTGTTCTATTACAGGATAATCTTTTTTATCGCTACTATTTTTTCGCACAGCAAGTATTTGGAGAGAAGAAGTTTTTTGTTTTCATTTAGTTTCTATAACTTTTTTAATGAAAAATGCTTTTGTTTTGAAATACTGGCAAGTGCCAAATAAAATTAAAACACAAAAATTTGTTGATACTTTAAAAAAAAAATTCAAATCTTTTTATTAAGAATTTGAAGGCTAGCAATTATTATTTTGCACTATTATTTTGCACACAGCTGTATAACAAACAAAGTGTGGTCAGAATTGCAAGATATATTTACAGTAAAAAGAAATATGTTTGTTACATTCAAAGTCGAAAATGTAACTTTTCTGCGTGTAGTATGGCAGCTTTCCCCTACATTCCAACCACTGTGCGTAAATTTAAATCCCAAATTGGCATTAAAAATTAAAAATAAAAATTAACCAATTTTGTGCTAAAAAAAATATCGGAAAATATTGTTTTTATTTTTGCAGCAAAAAACTAAAAAGTAGAAATGATTATTATTTTTTGCTCAAAAGCCAAACCCAAAGTATTAATTTTTTGTTTTTATTATAAAAAGCATGCCAGGTACGGTCTCTGTTTTGCACTTTATAGAAATGTCGCTATTCAAATCATTGTGTGCGTTTTCGAGACAAAATTTTTCGCAACAGTTGCACAACTGTTGAGTAAAAGTCTTCTGAACGGCAAGAATCAGTTTCCGCTACTCACAACATGTTGTGAATTTTTGGAGCGCTTTATTTTTCCGCTACATTTACTCAACATGTTGTAATTTTCAATTTGCCCTCTTCACATAGTTTGACACATTTTAAAGTGAAATTTCTATAATGAAAATCAGCAATTCCATTTTAAACGAACCGGGTTACGGAATGACCATCTCCGATTTGAATAAATACTGATGTAAATAAAAAACTTGATTTGTAGGAAAAAAATTTGGAATGATTTTTGGCGGAGCTATAGGGTTCACAAGATCAACAAAAATCGGTAAAATCGTCGAAAATAGATTTCTTTAAAAATTCACAACTCAAACAATTATTAACCGAATTCAAAGTTAAGACTACCATTTTAAAGATAATTAATAGGAATTTAATTAAAAATTTGTTTTGAATAGTTTTGGGTGATAAGGGGTTCGAATCCTGGGGGTAAGATAATTGATTTCGATTATTGAAATTTTTTCTTAAAGGAGACAAAATTACCTTTTCAACATTACTTAAATATGGGTGGGCACTCAAAAGGTTCATGAGCTATGGTCATTTTAACATATAAGAAAAACAAATTTTTTTTATGAATTATATTTTATAATTTCTGTTTTAATTGTTTCTTTATAATATAACGATTTATAATAATAAACAACGATATATTAAAAACAAATTATGCTCTAATGAATTAAGTAGTACATATAAAAACATAGAAAATTTTAATTAATTAAATACTCAGTTATAACCTCAGTACAAGACAAAACAAAGTATTTAAAAAAAATTAGCTAGCTATACAAATTTAATACTTCAGACCATTTTGAAAATGAGTATCGGCTCGCTCTAACGCGTTTGTTGTCAACAGGAAAGAAGCTATGAAATTATCGTATCGTACCCAAAACTATTCAAAACAAATTTTTAATTAAATTCCTATTAATTACCTTTAAAATGGTAGTCTTAACTTTGATTTCGGTTAATAATTGTTTGAGTTGTGAATTTTTAAAGAAATCTATTTTCGACGATTTTACCGATTTTTGTTGATCTTGTGAACCCTATAGCTCCGCCAAAAATCATTCCAAATTTTTTTCCTACAAATCAAGTTTTTTATTTCCATCAGTGATGCTCCATGCAAAATTTTATCCAAATCGGAGATGGTCATTCCGTAACCCGGTTCGTTTAAAATGGAATGGCTGAAATATTAATTATCACGTCCAAATTCATATATCCAATATTTATTCAAATTTTCGCGCTCAAATAAGTTAATTTTTGGAAGTGTTTACAGAAAATGAAAATAACCGTTTAAGACATACGACATGTTGTCAACATGTTGTATGTATCACTTTCCGCTACTTTTGTTTTAGAAACGCACCCATTGTAAAAAAAAATATATATTCTTCTTCGATGGCGCATTTACACGGTATCGTCTCTTAAGTGACGCCTCAAACACATTTTTATAGTAATTCTCATCCTCATGTTAACCCCATCGAAATCATATGTATATAGTAAGAAGATAAGATAAACTCAAGTTACAAATATTACATTTTGGTCGCTTATGTCGCGACAATTTGTTTTTTTTTTTTTAAATAGGGTGATTAAGTTTAACTGACATGTTTTGTTAACAGTTTTTACATTTTTTGAGAAAAGTTATTGCAGCTTTGAAAAAAAATTTAAAAGAGCTTGAGTTGTCAATGCTTTCTTTCTTTAAAAAAGTCGTGAAAACACAAAGTGTACTAAAACTTCTTATATTCAGTACGAAATAACCTGGAAAAATTGTTTTTATTGAAAGAAGTTATTTTTTCAAATATCAAAATATATTTTTATCTGTAAAAATAATTTAATTATGCTGCAATTTAGCAGTTTTTTCATCACTTTAAAATAAGAAAAAGTAAAGACACACAGAAACTCTTACCTGTGATTTGCAAAAGTCCTCCAATTTGTTATGTTTGAATCCGAAATTACTTAACTTTAATTCTTGTTTTAAGCACTCAGTACAGTTTTTAAAAAGTTGCATGTTAATTTCACGAATATAGCTGTTTCTTTGTTTTCACAGTCTATAAATTTTATTCGAAGAACACTCCGAATCACTTTTTAAACTTTATATGCAAATGTTTGGTAAAGGACGAAAGGTATCAAGCCACACTTTAAACTTAAATGTTTGTTACAAAAGGAATCAATCCGATATCAACGATGAAAAGTGAGTACTTATAAAAATATTTGTATACAAATTTTATTTGTTGACTAAATGTGTGGGAATTCGAACCTCAACAGTGAACTAAACCTGACACTGCCCAATTATGAAGCCAAACTTAGACTGTGTTCGGTTATTTTATTTTTATTTGTAAGAACATCTACACAAAGAAAAGAAAAAGTATACACATTCGCTACGGTATTAATTCAATTTCTATACAATTGATCGGCGAATTTTGTTCATTGAATCATTTTTATCTTATTTAATTGATGTGCTCCAGGGCCGGTGAAATTTCAGATGAACATATGTACGTTGAAATAACATTGGAAATTATTTTTAAATATTATATCAATTAATTAAGTTTTTAACAGCAAAACAACGCACAAGCATGTTATTTGCTGTTTTTTTCGCTGTTAAGTTATTATCATAAGATAGCAGGTAAAATTACATTGCCTCTGAATGATTTAATTTGGCGCCTCATTTTAATTGAATCCAGCCCCCGGTGGGAATTTCTGTACTATTATGACATTTCGACCACTGAACTTAACGCATAAGGTCAAACACGCCAGTACTAAATGACGTAAAATAAAACAATTGAAGAAAGTAAGTCTCTAGCATAAGTGTGAGGCATATAAAAATTGAAGACATTCAATAAGAAGTTGAACATGCTGCCTTTGTTCAATTCCAATAGACTGTAAATATCAACAGTAGTGTTTATATCTTAATCACCAAATGTGTCATTATACTTCATTTATAAAATATACTTACGTTTCTCCAACACACTCACTACTCAAAAATATTTTAAAATGATATGTTTATATTAATCAATGTCGTTGTTATATTTCTAAAACCAGGGTTTTTAATCAGTAAGCGGAACAAATAACATAAAACAAAACAAAAACAACATTGGCCATTTCAGCCCTTGAAAGGACTTTGACCGAGCTTCTTATGATCAATTGAATTGTGAAAGTTCATGTTCTCAAGAAGCTTTACATGGCATTATTTACTCTCTGAGGTTTGCCATTGTCTGCAGAGAGGTGACCGATCAGAAAAATTTTTTATTGAAAAAAGTTTTCGCCGCGGCTGGGGCTCGAACCTGGGCTCCGAAAATGCTAAGCCATACACTTAACCTGCATGCCACGGTCAGCACGGTTCTGGATATATAGTTGTTTTTTTTTCGATGCAAATTAATTTGGATGATCAACCATATACATCCCACTACTCATTTTAGTGTAGCTCGCAGACTATAAATCGGACAGAGACGAAATTGGCAGCCGTGGAAAGGCCATTTGCCCAGCCTGAGATATAGCCACCACCCAAATTCATGAATAATCGGGGCAGTCACTTTATTTAAAACTAAATTGAAGTAAAATTGAGTGTAGCTCGGAAACTATACATCAGACAGAGACGACAGTGACACCAATGAAAAGGACAATCGCGTAGCTTTCTTTTAAACTTGCTTTTAAATTAGTTTGACTACTCAACCTGTCAAACTAAACAAAATGATCGAAAGAATTTGACATTTTGCTTGCTCTATTTATCATGCTTACTTTGAATATTTTCAGTGTTCTGGTCTCGATAAGAATCTCCATTACTTGAGTGTTATTAATTTATTTGTTAATTTTCGGAAGATTAATAAAATATATGTGCAATATAGACAAAACAATTGTACTAAAAAGACAAAGCAGGAAAGGTTACTACTTAAACGGAATTCTACGTCTGCACTTACGATACTTTCGAAACTGTTTCTTTTTTACTTTGTAGTGATTTTGAAGTAGGTTGTTTTTATTGTTCAAAAGTTTTAATTTATTCCTTTATTATATAATTTTAGAGAATAAAATTATCCTTTATAAAATTAGAGAATGTAATATATTTTAGAAAAAGTGCGTAAACTTCATAATCACAAGTATTTAAGCTGATGATTTTAAAAATGCTTTTTTCTGTCGTTTCTTATTAGAATGTTTGTACTCTTTTGGATGTTTTTAATATATTTAATATATTTGCATCTTAAGAAAAATTTCAAATATAAAACTTTTTTCTTAAAAATGTAGTTTTATTGATTTCTGAAAGCTTAATGGCTACTTTCAATTTCTGCATCTTTACAATTTTTATTAAAGTGTCACTCCTTTTTTTGTATCACGCCTACTTTGTTTATCATACTTGCGGAGGTCTATAACAAATCGCAATAATTACACCATAACATTTTTTGAATAAACGACGAAATGTAAGCCAATAGGATATACATTGGAATTGTTGCATTTTGATCTGAACCATCATTTTTGTATTGAATATTTAATATGTTGAATTGGATTCATTAAATAAATTAAAAACTTAAAAAGTATAATTATTGCGTGTTGTTATGGACCCCTCACTTTATAATAATTAAACTAAGCCCTGTACCAAATTTCAGACCCATAGTACCAGTATTAACCGATATACAGTAGTTGTCTTAAAATGACTTAACCTATTTATGCTTCCTCCCACTCTTTTAATAATTCTACCTAGTTCTTTTTTGAATCCAGCCCACTTTATTCATAGTGTTTTGCAATAATTCTACTCTAGTGTCAATATTATTCGATATACAGTTTTTTTCTAATATTAACACACCCCTTTGCCAAATAACGCAAAATTTAATATAAAATATAAAATAGTATAATTATAATTATAATATAAAATAGTATAATAATTTATTATACTTGTGCCTACCTCTGTACTAACTTTTAGTATCCCAGTGTCAATAGTGAAGCTATTTGTCAATATAGTCAATATAGAAGCTATTTGTCATACAAAAAATAAAAACATATCAAATATTAAATAACAAGTAGATTCACGTTGAAAAAACTCTTTTATCTCGCCAGAGCAATTGTCAACAGGGATGAAAATTTGAAGTTCTGTGTTTTTATATGAAAGGAATTGATTGATAAGCTTGATTTTCGTTTTAAATCAACCATTAATGGGTCTCCAGTACAAAAGTTGATAAAAAATGCACAATAATGCATTTTGGGGGACGCCAAAATAAGTTCAAATAAAAACAAAGTATACCACTCGACAGAATTTTTCATGTACTATTTAATTTTGGTACCGGAATTGGGGGTCAGATTTTCGATACACTCTAGTATATATACACTCTTCAATATATGTATATTAAGGTGCCTTGAAAAAAAAACTTTCATTTGTACCCATTCTAAAATGAACCTTGATGTATTCTATGATGATTCCCAAAATATTTTGGCTATACCGAAATCCGTCAGTGAGCTAAACCATTTTGCAAAAACCTCCAAAAATCATGTTTTCCGTATATATATTAACTAGTGTAATAGTTGTAAACAAATAAACTGTCTCAAATTATAGGCCTAAAAAAGTTCGATCAATCTGCATCAAAAATTTGAAAATATTTGCAATTGGATTAAGGATAATGATGTTTTCATGCATTTTTTTAGATTATTATCACAAAAATTCAAATAACTTTATTATTTCTTATACGATCGCCGCTATCAAGATATCGTTGGAAAGGTATGCACGGCTGTCATATATTTTGGACATTTTTCTTTGTTTAATAAAGTGTATTTCTTATTTAATTTCTCCATTTGTGTGCAGTTTACCTGAAAATAAAATTTTCAAAATCCAAAATACTGTATTTTTTTTTATTTCAAGCGTTTGTTTCAATGTAGAATTTTTGAAAATCATCTTAAAAAACTAAGAAAAAAATCATGAAAAACATCATTATCTTTAATCCAATTGCAAATTTATATAAACTTTTGATGCAGATTGAAAGAACTTTTTCAGGCCTATAATTTGAGACAGTTTATTTATTTACATCTATTACACTAGCCAGTATATATACGAAAAACATGATTTATGGAGGTTTTTGCAAAATGGTTTAGCTCACTGACGGATTTTGGTATAGCCAAAATATTTTGGGAATGATCATAGAATACATCAAGATTCATTTTAGAATGGGTACAAATGGAACTTTTTTTTTCTTCATACAAGTTGAGGCACCTTAATGTATATACACTTTTCTTCAATATATATATTCTTGTTGCCAATTTTTTGCCAAACGCAAAAGATGACGTATAGTATAATTTTTGATACAACTAAGGACTTGGAACTTTTTTGTTTCGGGAGAGAAAAATTTAAAGAAAAATACACAATTTTATTTTCCAGTGTATATGACACAAGGCTAGAACACGAAATTTTGTTTTTGAAATTCGTTGACCCGTGCCAGGAAAAAACGGGGAAAGAATAAAACAAGTCAAGAAACTCTAAAGTCGGTCTAGCCTGACTATGGAATACCCTAAGCCTCCATAAAGGCTTATTTATATTAAACAAATATTAAAATAAATAAATAAATATAATATAAATAATTTCGTATTTTTTTAAAATCCATGTTTTCCTTTACAGTTTTTAACAGGTTTCACTAATGTGGTTTGTATGGCAGTTGAGTGTATTTCTCTAACTGATAACGCCCATTTTTTGGGCACACCTTAGTTTTGGAATAAGATCCTCCCATACCAAGTTTAATCCCTGTAGACCATGTATAAACCTTTTTATGGTATTTTTAATATTGTGGGTTGTATGGAAGTTGGGCGTGCTTGTGGGCGGATCACGCCCATTTTGTGTACATGTCTAAGATTTTGTACAAAATACACATACCAAATTTGATCTCTGTAAGACAAACATAAGCTTATTTATGCAGTTTTCGAGTTTTTGGTTTGTATGAGAAATAGGCGTGTCCATGGGCGGATGACGTCCATTTTTCAAAACATCATGGTTTTGTTATAAAAACATACGTACCAAATTTTATCTCTGTAGGTTATATAGCTTATATATTGAGTTTTAAATTTTT
Source organism: Tetanocera ferruginea (assembly GCA_958299015.1). Classification (NCBI taxonomy): domain Eukaryota; kingdom Metazoa; phylum Arthropoda; class Insecta; order Diptera; family Sciomyzidae; genus Tetanocera; species Tetanocera ferruginea. The sequence continues at coordinate 51,699,913 of OY282641.1, read as the reverse complement.
GGGTTGTTTGGGAGATGGGCGAGTCCTTGGGCAGATGATAACCATTTTTCGAAGACATTTTTGTTTTGATATAAAGTATATGCATACCTAATTTTATTGTTGTGACTTAATTACGAACTTAGTTATGCAGTTTTAAATTTTTGCGTTGTATGGGAGGTAGCCGTGTCAGTGGGCGGATTCCAAAAATATTCAATATTGAGATCCTTGGGTCCATGTGACTATGTGTGCCGAGTTTCATCCAATTATCTCAACTCCTTCTTCTTATCCTGTGTATACGGACAACACACAGACGGACAGACGGACGGACGGACATGGATAGCTCGACTCACGTGGTGACGCTGATCAAGAATATATATACTTTTCTATACCGGACTCGCTTCGTTCTATGCATTACAAACGTTTGCACAAAGTTAATATGCACTGACCTTTCAGGTTTAGGGTATAAAAATAGTATCAAAAATGATACTATAGGTAAGTAACGATAAGGCGAAAATTCATGAGCAAAACCAAAATGTTAAAAGTAATGATTTTCTTAAACCTCATTAAATACCCTTCACGGATATATAACGGTACCAGCTCGCAGAATTTTCTATGATTTTTGAGAATATTTTGGAATTTTTTTTTAAAAATTGAGTTTCATCATCAAAAACGCCATTAAATATCACACCTACATAAAAAATATGACTCGAAGAGTCTTTCGTGATAAATTGTCTGTCTCAAGAAAAAAAAAATTAACAGCCTCCACTATTTTTTAAAAAAGTTACAAGGGCAAACACTTCTTGAGCTATTTTCAAGCCATTTTAAGTCCGTTTCTGATGTTTTTAATAGAAACCTATATATGAGTGGCTATTTTCCACTAACGACACCAATCTTTTGATGCAGATTTTATTTTATAACCTCATTCTATAAGAAAATGCTGGCGGAGCTAAAAAAAAACACCTTCGCATTTTGAGTTGATCTGACAAACATATACAGTGTTGTGTAAAACTAAACAACTCGTCTTACCCATTCAATTAAGCTTCAAATTTTGTATAATGCGCAGAAACAAATATAAGAAATGGTTTTATATTGCAGTTTATTCTAATAAATATAAGAAATGTGGTGACCGTGACATGCAGGTTAAGTGTGTGGCTTAGCATGCTTGGAGCTCGGTTTCGATCCCCAGCCGCGGCGAAAAGTTTTTTTCAATAAAAAATTTTTCTGATCAGTCACTACCTCTCTGCAAAATTCACCTAAAGAAATATTTCTAGATATCAGTAATTCGGAAAATTATACAAAGAGGTGGAATTGTAAAAAATGTTCATAACTTAATGGGAAAAGGCATTTTCCTAAGACATCATTATGATGGAATCCATCATAAAGATCCTTTAAAAATGTTTGAATCGGTTAACAATATTTTTTCAGTAAGTTTCATTTGTATAACTTTTTTACTCAACATAACTACATAAGTCTTTATTGAATTCCAGAAAGCTCAGCAAACACACTCATAAGTAAAGACAATAACATTATTGAAATTAAAATGGTTTTTAAAGGAGCAAAAAATAAAATACATAAATCAAATTGCCTGGCGAAAAAGAAAACTTAATGGAATCTCTTTTTTTTTTTAATTTTTTATCTACTTAAATCTTTATTATGAACTACTTAAATCTACTTATTTATTACCTAATTCTAATTAAATTTTTATTTATCTTTAGAACGAAAATAAATTCCAATATTTTTTCTTTCAGTTTTCTTTATTTTAAGTAATTTTAACAAAAATGAATTGTGATTTTTTTATATACAACTTTTTTTATGTTCTTTATTAGTTCCTGAAAGCAGTTGTTCTTTATAAAACTGAAAGCAGTTATTCTAAAATCTCTTCTGAATAACCTCTTCTGCAAGTTGTTCTCTAGCAATCGATTATAGAAGTACTTTTTGAAAAGTAGTTCTAAAAGTAGTTATATGTAAGCACTTCTGTGCGTTGTTCAGTTCGATGACTTCTGTAAGTAAATCCTTAGAAGCCGTTTTAGAATTCATTACATAAAACAACTTCTATAAGCTCTCGCGGTAGAAGCGTAAGTGCCATGTATTGATTTTTGTCTCGTTTCATATAAAAAAGAAGCAAGAAAAGAATCCAGTTGGAAAGGACTTCTGGCTCCCGGAGAAGTGGTTCTAGAATCGCTTTTTACCCCTTCTTTTTTCCACTGGGTCCAGTTCTCGGTCAATTGTGTGCAAACATGTGCAAACATACACAACACAATTGATCATAAGAAGCTCGGTCAAAGTCCTTTCAAGGGCTGAAATGGCCAATTTGTTGTTTTTGTTTTTTATAAGAAATGAAACATGTTTATATAAAATCAAAAAATTAACATTGTCCACAAAAATATGGTGCAAGACCTAAACAACTTTCACTTATTTTATTTATTTAATTATTTCTGAAAATCCCAACATTGAAAGGTTTAAACCTTTACACTTTTGAAATGTTAGTCACAAACTTAAACTTTAACTTTGAATAATATTATTTTTTTGTTTATGAATCCCGTCGAACTTAGGGAATTTTTAATGTCAAATTATGTCCTTATTCTTTTATTTTCAGATTTTCTACTAATAAAGCCATCTATTTATTAGTTTTTATAGAGCATAGTGTGCAACCGAGGTTTGACTATCTTGACGAAATTTTAGATAGGATTTGGGCTTAGTAATGATGGGAGTCAATCAATGACGGCTTTTCTTCAGATATAAGACACAAAATACGGCTATTCTTTCAGAATAAATATCGTTTTATTGATCTTGATATATGTTATAGAATTTGGTTGTAGTAAAACATCCACTAAAGTAAAACGTAATTCACAGTTTAAAGTAACATTAAATTTTCAAAAACAATCTTGTGGATGAAGCTTTCCCTTAAAGACTTTATTTTGTGGCTCAAACAAGGACCAAATTAAAATATGAAAGTTTCAGTCAATATCTTTAGCCCTGTGTTTTTCACGGACCCTTCCAAAACTAGAATTAAGCTAATTTTACTGTTGTTGTACTATGTATAAGTGTTAAACACTTTTGAGCAAGTAGAATGGTATTCACCATTGCAAAAAGCATTTTTCCGAATTTTATTGGTCAGGTGCATTGCTTGCAAGTGTGATTTTACCATTACACCATTTAACAGACCCTAACACCCCAGTGAATTAATCAAACTGTTTAAGGCAGTGATTTTTTGAATGAAAGTATTGTGTTGGTAGTATAAAATTTAACTTAACCATATTTTACCTGTTAGCGAATGATTAATGGGTTGAAGTCTCAATTGAAATAAATAGGTCTAAGGCCCCTTAAGAAAATAAAAGGATTTTTAAATTGATTATTGTTTATTTTATTCAAAGATGAATAGTTCTCAAATTATGTTTTTCGAGATGATCCTTTTGAGCTGACATCTGTAACCAGTGGCGTACCGAGAGTCTAAGCCGCCCGGTGCGGATTCCCAAATTGCCGCCAATCTCATATGCAATAAAAAAAAAACATCTTTGATATTAATATAGGGTTTTGTATGCATAGTATTCACTTAAGAAAGTGATCTTTCATTGTTCTCAATTATTTAAAAAAAAAATTCTAATATACTTATCATCAACCTATTTATAATACGACGTAAGTCAAAATTATCTAGGCAAAGAAAATTAATTTCAAATGTATTTAAATATGTATTCAAGTATTAAAAGCATTAAAAATTATAAAGGACAAAAATGTAGTTTTGATCAATCTACCTTGAACGATAATAATCGCTATTAGTCCAAATCTTGACTTACATCGTATTAGAATTAGGCCAACGATAAAAATGTGTATTCTTAAGGGTACGTTACACTTTCAAACTTTTTTTTATTTTAATGTTTTAAAATGCGTATAAGTTGAATAGAAAATAAGATATCATTTTGAAAAATTAAATATATATTTTTTTGTTAAAAAAACTACGCAAAAAATTTTGTTTTATTATTTTAAAAAGATATATTATTGCTACAGGAATTTTTTTTAAAAAATCATTAAAAAAATCTTGGCGGGCGTGATAAAACAAAAACTACTCGACCGATCGTACTGAAATTTAAATATGTTGTTTTACACTTGTCGATGCATGGAATGAACTACGGACAGAAAAATCGGTTCAATAGTTTTTGAGTTTTTGGCCAATATTGTCCAAAAAAACTTGTCAATTTACGAAATAACGCCGCCATTTTGTTATTTTTCAACCAAACTTGCTTCTTCTGGTTCATTCCATGGCGGTTTTGATGCTGATAAAAACCCCGTTCTTTGTTTTTTTCCGATGTTCCAGTGAGTTATAATCACGCCCGCCATGGTTTTTTGATGTTTTTTTTTTTTAAAATAATTCCAGTAGCCATATATTTTAATAAAAAAATAAAATTTTTTTGTGTAATTTTTTTACTTAAAAATATATAGGTAATACTTTTTCAAAATGATATCTTGTTATTTATTCAACTTATAGGCATTTTAAGACATTAAAAGAAACTTTTTTTGAAGGTGTCACGTTCTCCAAAACGACACCGAACGAGAAATTTATACATTTACAATTTTTTTTTTTATTTAATATTTTATTAAATTGAAAAATTTGTCACGACCATATTGCTGCTATCCCTGATTAAAAAAAAAACTAAGTGATAATTCTCAAATTCCATAAGTCTACTAAGAAAACTTATACTTTCACCTTCAATAACATAAAAAGTATATATAAAAAAGAAAATTCTCCAAATTAGTTCTTCAAAATGAATAATTAAAGAATCAACTATGGATTCATAACTGTTTTGTAATAATTTTGTAACCATTAATTGTTAATGGTTTTTATAATGGTTTTACTTTTTTTTAAGTTTGTTTCATATTTAGTACTCATGATAAGAAACCACAAAAATTTAAGACAAGAACAGGAACAAGCAATGAACAAATATTTTAATCTAGTTTCAATATATCACAGATGATAACCCACTATTTGAAAAAGTACCGAAATAATGCATAAAATCCTTCAACAATCACGAAACACGTTAAGTTGCTTAGGTTTTGCACAGCTTCTTTTGAAGTTTATTAAGGGTTTGGTGTTTTGGTTATAGTAAATAATACAAACCAGTTTAGATTTCTTTTATATTTGATAATATTACTGCTTAAACTTCAAAAATTAACTTAATTCTAAGTCAATTTAGGGTCATTACAGTAAATAAGTGACATCCTTCAAAGTGAACACAGAGTTGCTTAGGTATTGCACAATACTGTATATAAATGGATTAAGTGAACAATCGCTTTTTGTACAAAATTAAAACGTAAAAAATCTATTTTTACTTCGACAATTATTTTATATATAATACATTGTTTCATATATGGCCTTAAATTTCAATTCACCCATCCTTATATTCTTGTTGGACACTATTTAACGTTCAAATAAGATATTTTATTTTAATGCAGCCACGTGTTTTCGCATTCCATTAATAAATTAAAACTATTTAAAGGACTTGGCACTTCATGTTTTTCCTTTTGGTGTGATGACTACTTTTCTTTAGGGTGACGCAACACTAATGTGGTTTCTGCAAAATATTTTTTTGCGAAACAATTAAACAACTTAGATCCATTTTTTCTTTAACATTCATAAAAAGGACAGAGCCAGAATAAATTTAAACTCATAAGAAAACAAACACTTAATAAAGAGTTCATTCAACATATCCGGTAAAGAAAAATATATTCTATTTTATCTAATTGTTCATGCTTTTTTGGCTTCAATAACAAACAAACCGGATAATAATAAATTGGAGAATAGTTATAACTTTCACTACTAAAATGGATGAAAATAGCTTTTAAAGTCGAGATAGTTTAAGGAAGAACTTTGGACTTGAAATAAAATATGTCCTTGTTGATCTAATTCCAATTAGTTGTGGTAAGCACTTAATTGCCATGCTTGGCGTTGAATGCGCCGAATCGTAATTCAATAATTTACTTAGAACTTTACAACAAACATGGGTGTAACAACCTGTACACCTTAGCAACTTAGTTAGAAATATTGAAAAACAAATCAGCTTTTTGGTAACTAAAAATGCCAGGGGACGAATTTCTAATGTCAACAGTTCGTTGAGCAGTAAAGTTGGCAGCTATAAAGATAAGGACTATGTTGAAGTTTACGCAGCGCATTTGTTTAGGTCAAGCTCGGTTACACTGTAAATCAAAGAGCTATGATCCGATTTATGTATCATACAGCATAGTCTGAAAAACTAACAGATTTTAACACATGATGGTTAAACAAAATTTTACTTTACTCGTACTTACAAGTTGATGGTACTTCTTAAGCTGTATATTGAAAAATTTTCTTTTATACAAAACTTTATAGAACATAAAAAAGGTGCATCGGGGCGGACCAAAACATCCACGATTTTAGAAGTGAAACTTCGCATATACTACATACGGCGAACTAAACAGGGAGTAAAACCGATGTAACACTTTAATGAAACAAAACGAATTCATAAGTTATTAAATAACTTACCATAAACCATAAGCAATGGTTTGGGTCCAAACTAATTGACCTAACGAAGAAAAACAACTAACGAACTAATAAACGAAGTTTGAGTCCGTTATTTTATGAAGTGAAACTGCTTTAGCCGCGTATAGAGTAATATGAATAATTGAAACGGGGAGTGAAACCGAACAAGAAGGTTTAAAACCTTGGCTTTTTTCTTCTTCTATTGCCACATATAAGATTTTTGACCGAGAACTGGACCTACATGTTTTATGCCGACTCCGAACGGCTAAATATTATGTTCTCAAAAAGCTTTACATGGCATTATTTACTCTCTGAGGTTTGCCATTGCCTGCAGAGAGGTGATGACCGATCAGAAAAATTTTTTTTATTGAAAAACTTTTCGCCGCTGCTGGGGATCGAATTCGGGCTCCGAGCATGCTAAGCCACGCACATCAACTACATGCCACAGTCACCACATAATAAAATGTACACTTAACTAATTTTGTGCCAAACGGCAAGCTCTGTAAATTCATTGGCGTGAATGGGTTAAAAATCCATCGATTAAAATTAAATAATTAAAACTTTTATTTTTTCTATACATCATGAAGTTTTAGAAATCTTCATGATGTTTTTCTTTGTTATAGATTTTAAGTAGAGAAAAGATTTTATTGAACAACTTTTTCAAAGATTTAATAAAACAAAATTTGTCAAATGAAAAGCACTCTCATTAGTATTTTAATGGAAAATTTAATGCCGTGAAGGTAAAAAAGATGAGTATTATGAAGATAAAGTTTTTTTTCTTGCCAATTTCCGAGAAAGAAATTTTGGTTTGGACAATGGACTTGGTCAAAAAGTTAGCTGTGTTCATGACGACGAACTACGAGAAGAAATTAAGCGGAATACATCGACAACTTTACAAAGCCTTGTTTAGACCTTTAATGTATCAAAACCAGCCATTAGTCGTCACCTCAAAGCAATTGAAAAAGTGAAAAAACTCAATCGATAGATTCAGGTAGCCTCTTAGTTGCTGATGCGACATAAGGTGGAACCGTTTTTGAAGATAATAGTCACATGTGACGAAAAATGGATCACATATGGTAATAGAATACGTTCAGGACAATGGTTGGATCGCGGAGAAGTGCTCCCAGCCACCAGGCAAGAGCTGGACTGCACCCAAAGAAGGCCATGGTGATTGTTTGGTGGTCTTCTCAAGACGTCAAACACTATTCATAAGTGATTTCTGACGAAACGATAACTACGGAGACCTACTGTGCATAATAATTCGAAATACGGGAGAAAATGCGTTCATAACAGCCCTATCTGGTGAAAAGTGATGTTCAATTCCCAATTCTGTTACACGATAACGTACGAGCGCATGCATCCCGTTTAACTATGCAAAAACTACAGAGTCTGGGAAACTATTTTCAAGAACAACGCTACTCCCACCAATATGTGGGAGTCCTTTTAGTACTATAAGTGCGTCCTTTGAACAATTTTTGGGGCGATAAAATAGGAGTTTTTTCAAAATGAAATTTTTGATTTACCAACATGTCGGCAAGATGTAAACAGTGAATATTTTCAGAAATAAACACATTGCGTTGGAAAATAATCGAGTTTTTCTTAATCCTTTAAAATCCGACATTTAATATGAAACTACTTGATATTAATAAAACCTTGTTGAGTCTGCCGTTGAGTTGAATTGTTAAGAGCTAACTCTGTATCCAAATTTGGTGATAAAGCTTAAGGCAATAAGTTTTTAAATATGTCTATTAGAATCAAACGTGATTTATTCTTCTCAAATTTTTTGATTTTAGACTAAACTCGAAATAAGTTTATTTGTTTTTACTAAAAGGTCACGTAATATATTGAAAACTGGCTGGTATAATTCGGAAGAGGTAATCGGACCAATCAGAACTTGGTTTTTTCGGAATAGAATACGTCTGATACCAATAGACGTAAATATGCTTCTTCTTTTTACAAAATTTTAAAAGCTTACAATTGAGCCAAATTATGTGATAAATAAGATTTTCTAAAAAAGTGTATTTGCTATCAAATGCATCCATACAGCCACGGAAAGTAATTTTTAATTTTACATTTTTTTTTCTTCTTTGGGGGGTGCTAAAAGTACTTTTTCATTTCCCTAAAGAGTTGTGTCCACAGATTTAATCGAATCCGTGCTGTATGAAGACGTCTCGACTTCTGCTAACCAGCACGAATAAAAATAATTCGAAATGTGCGATTGTATCCCGAGAAACAATTTGTGTTCGTACGATAGCGTTCAGGCACAACAGTCCGGAGTATCAGACACAATTTTATTTTATAAAGCTACGAGTGGCAACGAATAGCTGCGAAGCTAATGAAAAAAAAATGCAAACGCAAAGCCGAAATGCAAAGCCGAATGCAAACGAGCTACAGCTAGTGTCCGACCGAATATTCGGTTTCGGTTTCGGTTTCGGCCAGTTTCGGCCCTTTTAGTCAGTTTCGGCTATTCGGCATCAATATGGCCGAAACCGAAACCGAAACCGAATAACTCTAAATACTAAAAAGTTCCTTAAAGTGGTATTAAAAATTATCTCTTTATTTATTATTTTAAAGTTGAACTTTAATATGCAAAGAATATTTATCGTATGTATACGTTATTATTATCTGTTTGAATTATTTTGTTTTGAAAGCTTTTAATAAAATTAAAAAAAAAATAAAATGTTTTTACAAACAAATTTGTATGTAGACTTTCAGTTTCGGTTTCGGTTTCGGTTTCGGCCGAATATTACAAAAATGGCCGAAATTCGGTTTCGGTTTCGGTTTCGGCCAAAATTTTGGTTTCGGTCGGACACTAGCTACAGCACACAGGACAGAATTATTTTACTGATTGATGTGCGAAAAGTACTTGGCTTTTCTACTGAAATTCGCTCGATATTTTTCCCAAAATTCCCTGCTATAATTTTGCTATAACTATAATGTACCCGAAACATACGGTCTTCGTTTGTACACTGTACCTGCCCAAGGTGTTGCAAAACTAGCACTTTTTTCTGTGCAGAGATCGGACATTCACCGACACAGGCACCGGACATTTATCAGATACTTTATTGACACAAAATATGTAATTGTTTATTAAATTAGTATTAAGTATTTTCCAAAAAATTGTGTAGGCAGTCATTTCAGTTTGATCGGATAAGATTTTGTTGGATTGAGAATTCAATTGAAAAAATCCGTTTTTTGTTATCCATGCTGTGAATTCGGGATATGAAATTCCAGTTATATTCTTGTATAACAAGCTTCAATTATTGAAAGAAGGTGTTGAATTCTCAACATGGCCTCGGTCGCCATTTTCAATTCAACGCATGATCTTTTTGATAAAACTCTTGATGTGTTAAAGGTAATTACAATGGAACAGTCCTGGCCCAGATTAATTGTTCAATCGTTTTATTTATTTTTTTTTTATTAAAAAGTAAGCACCGATAAAAATTGATCGTAAGCACCGGTAGAAATTCAATCCAGGCTACGGCACTGAATAGTTAAAATAAATATTTTGAATAAACATGATATTCTTATAACAGTTTATATAACAAATTATATTGAAGCGCATTGAAAATTAATTTATTAATGATTCTTTTTAATAACCGTGAATTCAACTATATAAAAACATTGATAAAAAATATTGCCTACAAAAATTTTTGGATGATATTTTCGTAAGAAAATACTTCTTGAAAAGTATAAATATGAGTAACTCAGACACAAAAGACTATCTTCACTACGGCTAAGTCCTCCTTTAAATAAAGATTTAAGAAAATGTATTTATTTTAAATCCGAGGATCTCGAAAGGATGATAGCACCGGGGTTAAATTGTACGAGATGCTAACGTACGGATTTTTGTATTCCGAGATCGAACTTACAGTCACCACCTCCCTGCCGACTAAATTCACTATATGGGATCCCTTAATAAGACTACAATAAGCCTACAATATGCGTCTGTATTCAAGCATGTGTAAAAATTCTCATTAGTTTAAATTAGACGAACGTATTTCGGTGTTTTCCCACTTGTTCGCACGTGGAACTTTCCAATGTCATTCTTTTTTTATTAATTAATTGTATTTTTCAATTAAGTTTAGTAAAAGATTTGGTTATCGTATTTAAAGCGTTTTAATTTTTTTTTTTTTGTATTTACTCTGATTAGCTATGTTTTTAAGCATTCCTCGACCCTCTTCGTCTCTACCCATAAACTGCACGATAAAAGATATGAGTTCAAGTATCAGTGTCTGATAACGATCTCTCACCACAAAAACTGATAGTCTTAACAAATTGTTAGAACATTGAGCCAAAAAACACTTTGAATTCGTTAGCAAACAAAGTAAGACTGATTTGGATTGAAGGTTAGTAAAATGCCAGAGGCAAGCTTCTTTATTTGGTTTTAGTTTTAAATTATTTTTCAACAACAGATGCGAGTAGATTCCGGTATTTGTTTTCAACTATTCCATCCTGTAGCGAAGGAGTTCCAAAGGGAAAAACTCAGTTTGGATCACCAACCGGTAGACGATTTCCTTAAATCCCAAGTAAGTTGCACAAAACTAAAACATATTAAGTTTATCTATAATATTTATATTGATAAACTATTAATACTTAATATGTAATGAAGTAATTGAATTACAATATTTTTTTTTTAAGTGGCAAAAACATACGAAAGCTTTTTGGTGGCTGATTTACAGATGGGGATTGGCTATTTGTTTTTGTGCTGGAGTCATCGGTAGCTTAGTTGAACAATTCCAGGCAGGAAAATGGTTTATATATCTCACGGATTGGGGCTTCTTTCTCTGCATGCTAACAAGTGTAATTGGTGCCATTTTGGTATCTATTTATCATATAAAACCGCAATATTTTGGTATGCTATTCAGTTAATAATTTTATTTTAAAAGTTGAAATAGAGAACAATCATACATTATTTTTTGTATTTTAGATAACTATAGTCGATGGTTCAGCATCTATTGGGCACTGCACTGGTCCACGCTGGTGGTGGCAACATTAATCACATCAATATACTGGTTATTTCTCTATCCAAGTAAGTCGGTGATCATTCAGTCATACTTTACAACTTATATTGCTCAAAGATACGATGCACGTTTGAAAAAAATCAGGCAAAAAGCACGCATTGCGATGACATTTCGACTTTTTTATTGGTTTTTTACAATGATTTTATGATTTTGGAGATATTATTATAGATATCCATTTTAGAGATATCCATTTTTTTTAATTCATAGGCCTTACTATTTTTTTATGGACCTCCAAATTCATTCATTTAAAAACTTGTTTAAATAAGAAATTTCAAATAATATAGATTTAACTAATAAAGCTATTAGAATTCTTAATGTTATGATGAAGTAAAGCATCAGCACTAAAAACTTTAAAAACTGTTGCGCTGTTTAGAGATCTTTGGCAATTATCATAAATATGAGCCATCTTTTTTTACTTCTATAGATAATCTGTTTAAAAAATGTGACTTGCATGGGCGAAGACACGCCCAGTTTTAAAATGTTCGTGCCAGTTTTCCAATAGAAAAACCTGATCAATTAGTTACTCCATACTGAGCTTTATTATTATCCGATATTTTGTTCCAAAGCTTTTTTATATGAATATTTTTTTGTCTTATGGACGGTGACACTCCCCATTGACCACTGATTGCTGCCTTTTGTTAGTCAAAGAACACGACTAAATAGTATGTTGTGTAGAGCTTCATTGATGTGTACACTGTACAATACACTGTACATTAGGCCGGGTCAAATTTTTTACCGTCCAAGCGTATAGCAGAAACGTATTCTATGATGAATTCTAAAAAAATTCCGCCAAAAAACCATAGGTCTAAAATCAATCCCAATATCGCGCAAATCGAGGTCAAAACTTGGTTCAGGAATTAAAAAAATAAATAAGTTTTACATAAAAATACTGTTGAAAAGCTAAAAAAGGAAGCGTTTATCATTGATTTTGGGCTTGTTGAAAAGGAAATTTTGCTAGCTTTCCGAGTCTGAAGTTACTTTAAAAGTATTTTGCCAACCTGATATTTAAATATTGTTAATAATAAAATGATTTGAATTTACAAAAAATCTTTAATTTTATTATAAAAGTAAAATAAAAGCAAAAAGTAAAATTTTAGACTTTTAAGTCTTGTTTGCTCTCAATGCGGGGTATTCTTGTTCGACTTTTTGTAGCTACTGCCATAACGTCGTCTCTATTTTTTTCAATTACGCGTCTCGAAACACTTGAAAGTAACTGTACGAATCACTCAGTTCCCTGAATATGGATGGAATTTGTGGGTCTGGCAGCGGCGGATCTTCAAACTCTAGATAACTTAGCATATGCTCGTATGGAATGTTTGCGGTGAATGGAGGTTCGGATAAAATGCTGTCATCATCAAGGTTTATCAAATCAATATAGTCTGAGCATTCAAAATTAATGATATGCTTTTTATAAGTCCTTAACACTGTTGGATCATAAAGTTTTTCTCGATAATATAAAATCTTCTTGATTGCTCTTTCGCGAACCGGTTTTCTATCATTAGGGAATCATATCAAGAAAGGGGCAATTACATTGGGTCTTGATTTATATTTGATTTTGTTTTTATAATTATTGATTAAGGAATTAAGTTTTTTGCGACACTTTTTGAATTAATAATTTTAATATTAAGTTTCGCCCATATTTCGATTATTTTTTCGATTAATAAGAAAAGTGTTTACCATTTTCTCTCTCACGTTCACTTAAAAAGAAATAGTACTTTAAAATAATTTGACTCGGAGATTTTAAATGAAACGTCCATTTCCAAAGCAGGAGTATCAGTGGATTTTGCAGAAGATTCCATAATTATTCACTACACAAACTTTATCACGAAGAGAATTCTGACAACACGATGTTTTATGAATGCGATCGATAAACTAAAGACTGTCAACAAAACAATAGCTTTCTATTTACTATAAATTTTTATTTATTTTATTAAAAATGTGGTCAGTTTTGCAATAAGTGGTTACTACTTCCAATTTTGTTTACTATTTAAATACAAAAACGAGAGGAGTGTAGTTAAATAGTAATAATGAGAAATTTATAAGTAAAATTAAAATGATAAAATAGTTTTTACGATTTTTACATTTTTTGTACAATATTTAAATATCAGGTTGGTTGAAGAGCTAAAATATTTAAAAAATCAATTCAGATTCGGAGAGCTGGCAAAATTTGCTTTTCAACACGCTGCCTTTTTTGAACTTTTCGACAGTATGTTTTATGTAAAACTTATTTATTTTTTTAATTCCATACTCAAATTTTGATCTTGATTTGCGCGATATTGGGATTGATTTTAGACCTATGGTTTATCGGTAAAATGTTCTCAGAATTCATCATAGTTTACGATTCTGCTATACGCATTCTTCGTTTTTTCTCATCCGAACAATTTGACCCGCCCTACTGTACATACTTTATGTTCTAAATTTATTTTTAAAATTCAAGCTGATCAAAAAGTGACACGCCCCTTGTATAAAGTCCACAAAATGTTACCAATGGAGCGGCACGTGTAAATTGATATTATATTCCTAATTCTGAGATTGTGCTACCTGTAATTTCAAAGCTAACCGATATTGCAAAATTGAGTTACATCGGAGGTGCCACGCCACTTTTATCGATCTATACCAAAATTCACAGAGACACTTTTAAGACATTGCGACAGCTACACTGAAAAGCATATCAATTGGTTTAGCGGTCTCGGAGTCTATAACTAGCATACCATGCGTACATAAATTATTATATATATACAGCTGCGGTCAAAAAAATAGTAGTGCCCACAACGTTTCTACAAAAACTTAAAATAAAACTCGCACGTTATTGGATTTCATAATTTCTGTTAAGATTTAGTATTCTCCACATCTTATAATTTATTTAACAAAAACTTTGAACTAAAACAAGCTAGTAGCTCAAAATAACTTGAACTATTTGCCACTTGCGTCCATTACAGCGGTCCAAAAAAAAGTAGTGAATATAAAAAGTTCAACAAAATTAGAAAAATAACAAAAAATTTGGTAATTAACTTTACAGTTTAGATAAATTTTACTTCTTTCTTGCGATTACTACTTAGTTTTATGACCTTTGTAAGCAATTACTGGTTTGCAACGACGAGTCATTGAGTTCGCAAGATCTTGACATGTCTTTAAAGGTATGGAGAACCAAATTCACTCAACCTCTTTCCAAAGCTGATGTTCGCTTGCAGGTTTAGAGCCAGCAATGCTCTTTTTAACATCACACCACAAATTTTCAATCGGGGTCAAATTTTGCGACAGAGCAGGCCACATCAAGAGCTCGATCCTATTGTCGAAGAACTACTTCTTCGCAAGTTTTCTCGTTTGTTTCGTGTTGTTATCTGATTTAAAAATCCATATTAACGGCAACTCCTCTTGGGCATACGAGAGCATACCCAACCAGCAAGAAATGCTCTAAATTTGGCTTATACAGCGAATTCTGTAAGCTGCTTTGCAGTGTAAGCAGCCCAAAATTTAAGTAATTTTTCGTACTTTGAGGTACCAAGAAGTACGTTGCATAGACTGCTAAGCAGCTTTCTAATCGAACTTCGAAAATTTTCAAAGATCTAAAATAGGCAAAACTTTTTATAAAAAAAAAATATTTTCCTTGTTTTATTTCTGATTTTAATTTTTTTATTTTCTTCTTTTTCTACCATTATCGCGTTTGTTCTCAACTTGAACCATCTGATTCGCAGTGAAAAAACATTTTTATTAAAATTTTGCCTTTGCCAGGGTTCGATCCCGTGTCTCGCCGATTTGTAGTCCGACGCCTTAGCCATTCTTTCATGTAGCTTTATATCGAAACGAAGATTGTTTTCATTTATACAGCTAATTCTGTCGTAGGTACCCATAAGCAGCGTTAAGGTGCAAAATTAGGTTCAATCGAACCATTAAGCAGCTTTAAGTTCAAAATCAATGTTAAGAAGACGCACAAGCGGCACTTCAGAACTCCTTTTGAACTTAATTATCTTAAACCTACACAGAAGTATAACTTGTAACTTTTGGAACAACAAGGACTATTGCCTGAAATTGACACCATAAAGCAGCTTTAGGTGTGGCAAGTTCCACAACGTACCTTTAAGCAGCTTTAGGCGTGTCAAGTTCTACAACGAACCATAAAGCAGCTTCGAAGTGCCATGGAACTTATTTTGCCTCTTAAAACAGCTTTAAAGGGAACTAATACGTAAATTTCTACTCATTTTGCTGGTTGGGTAGTTTCCTGTAATATTTTGACGTTAAGATGTTAATCTTCTAATGCTTTTCTAAATCCATGCATGCCAAATCCAAAATTTTGAAACCACCGTGCCACAATTTTTTGGTTTATACAGAAACGAGAGCAAAAACAGACTCATGCGCGCGTTTTACTTCATTTTTTCCCTACGTGCGACGCTTAAAATCAGTTTTCCTTGCACAAAAAAATTCTAAAAATTTTAAGTTATCCAATTTTCGAAGTAAGGACTATGTTCAACTATATAAATGGTTATTTTACAATTCGAAAACTAACTATTGCCTGAATTCTTGGATATAACTCAAATTGGGGTTTGTAGCAACTCTAATTTTTATTCCAATATCTTTGAAACTACAAGTTTGATTAAAGACTTATATTAAAGATGACCTAGTCGTCTTAGCAATCGCTTAACAACATTATGATAAATAGGAACGTTGAGGATACAAAATAGTTGGGTCGCTCGCTTCATAAATATTTTTTTTAAAACTGTGAAAGAAAAGATATCGCACACTAAATACAAAACAGTCACAACTCAAAAACCATAACTTTTCAGGAGAAGCGAAAAATAAAACTCTTTGGTTGAAACTTCAGAAGAAAGGCGATTTTCTTTTAAACACACAAACTTCATTCTTCCAGTTAATGAAAAAAATAATGAAAAAGATAGTGAAATATGTGTTTTGTGAATTGATTTATAACAAAAAGTCGGTGTCGAAAAATTTTGAGTTGTGTCTGTTTTGTATATAGTGTGCGATATTATCTCTTCCGATTATCTTAAAGAAAAAATGAAATTTTTTGATGTATTCCAGTTTTATGGGCCAAAGTCACGTGTGAGGTCATTACAATATATAAAAAAATATTGGCTCTAAAAGGCAAACAGTTTTGTTCAAGATTTTTTCTAAATATCTCAAACGGTATAGAAGTTATGAACTATAAAGTGAAATGTACGTCAGAAATAGAAATTGTGATAGAACGTGTCATTCGGCCATCGTAATTCTTTGTTGATGAAAAGTTGATTTTGTTTGTAAAATTACAAAAAAAAAGAAAAAAATACAAAAATTCACTTATTTAGATGTAAGAAAATTAAAGTTTCTTTCAAAAAGTGGCAACTCTAGCATAAAAATACCAATAATATTAAAAATTTTTTTCAAAATCGCTTTTTAATAGTTTTCTTATGATACTTCATTCACAAATATAGGGTAACATATGCCGGAGATATGATTTATTTTAAATGACTTCATTTTTAAGATTTTAACTTTAATCAAAAATTGGTATCTCCATTAATTTAAAATAAAACAAGTAAAGAAAGTCTAAAGTCGGTCTAGGCCGACTATGAAATACCCTAAACCCACTTTTCAAAAATAAAAAATTTTTATTGTAAATGGGCGTCTCCAAAGGCGGATGAAGCTTATATTTAATATGCATTTAAATGTTGATGAAAAATTTACACATACCAAGTTTTATTCCTGTAGCTCACAGTTAATGCCTTTATTGTGCTTTCGCTATAGGACATGGGCGGATTCATGGACGGATTACTTCCAATTTTTGAACACACCTTAGTTTTGGTATAAAATACATGCATACCAAATTCAATTTCTCTATGACAAACATAACCTTATTTATTGAGTTTAAAACTTTTTGGGTTGTATGGGAGGTAGGCGTGTCCGTAGGCGGATTACGTCCATTTTTCAAAAACATCTTTGTCTTCTCATAAAAAACATACGTGCTAAATTTTAGCTCTGTAGGTTAAACAGAGGCTTATTTATTGCGTTTTCAATTTTTGGGTTGTATGGGAGGTGGGCGTGTCCGTGGGCGGATGATGTCCACTTTTCAAAACTATCTTTTTTTTTGTTACAAAAAACATATGTGCCAAATTTTAGCTCTGTAGGTTAAACAGAGGCCTATTTATTGCGTTTTCAATTTTTGGGTTGTATGGGAGGTGGGCGTGTCTGTAAGCGGATGACGTCCATTTTTCAAACACATCTTTGTGTTGACATAAAACACATACATACCAAATTTTATTGTTGTAGGCTAATTATGAGCTGAGTTATGCAGTTTTCAATTTTCGCGTTGTATGGGAGGTAGGCGTGTCCGTGGGCGGATGATGTCCACTTCTTAAAACCATCTTTGTTTTGTTACAAAAAACATATGTGCCAAATTCTAGCTCTTTAGGTTAAACAGAGGCTTATTTATTGCGTTTTCAATTTTTGGATTGTATAGGAGGTGGGCGTGTCTGTAAGCGGATGACGTCCATTTTTCGAAGACATCTTTGTGTTTGTATAAAACACATACATATCAAATTTTATTGTTGTAGGCTAATTATGAGCTGAGTTATGCAGTTTTCAATTTTCGCGTTGTATGGGAGGTAGGCGTGTCCGTGGGCGGATGATGTCCACTTTTTAAAACCATCTTTGTTTTGTTACAAAAAACATATGAGCCAAATTCTATGTCTTTAGGTTAAACAGAGGCTTATTTATTGCGTTTTCAATTTTTGGGTTGTATGGGAGGTGGGCGTGTCTGTAAACGGATGACGTCCATTTTTCGGAGACATCTTTGTGTTGATATAAAACACATACATACCAAATTTTATTGTTGTAGGCTAAGTATGAGCTGAGTTATGCAGTTTTCAATTTTCGCGTTGTACGGGAGGTAGGCGTGTCCGTGGGCGGATTCCAAAAATATTCAATAGTGCAGATCCTTGGGTCCATGTGACCATGTGTACCAAGTTTCATCCAATTATCTCAACTCCTTCTTCTTATCCTGTGTATACGGACAACACACAGACGGACGGACGGACGGACATAGATAGCTCGACTCACGTGGTGACGCTGATCAAGAATATATATACTTTTCTATACCGGACTCGCTTCGTTCTATGCGTTACAAACGTTTGCACAAAGTTAATATACCCTGACCTTTCAGGTTTAGGGTATAAATAGCAATAAAAAAACAAATAACGTTTATTCTTATAAACAGAAAAGGAACCTATACTCAAAATTTCAAGTTAATCTAAGAGCATGTGATAAATTTTTGGAAAAAACTTACATTAGGCTTGGAATGGCCTAATACTTTCTTGCTGTAATGAATATGATTACTTAAAACAGAAACTAATATTTAACAATTTCATAATTTCACGTTTTCACATAAGTTGAAAGACTAACACTGCTATAATTTTTATACCCTAAACCTGAAAGGTCAGGGTATATTAACTTTGTGCAAACGTTTGTAACGCATAGAACGAAGCGAGTCCGGTATAGAAAAGTATATATATTCTTGATCAGCGTCACCACGTGAGTCGAGCTATCCATGTCCGTCCGTCCGTCTGTCCGTCTGTGTGTTGTCCGTATACACAGGATAAGAAGAAGGAGTTGAGAGAATTGGATGAAACTTGGTACACATGGTCACATGCACCCAAGGATCTGCACTATTGAATATTTTTGGAATCCGCTCACGGACACGCCTACCTCCCATACAACCTAAAAATTGAAAACTGCATAACTCAGCTCATAACAAGCCTACAACAATAAAATTTGGTATATATGTGTTTTATATCACCACAAAGATTGTTTTCGAAAAATGGACGTCATCCGCTCACGGACACGCCCACCTCCCATACAACCCAAAAAATGAAAACGCAATAAATAAGCCTCTGTTGAACCAACAGAGCTTAAATCTAACACATATGTTTTTTATAACAAAACAAAGATAGTTTTACAAAATGGACATCATCCGCCCACGGACACGCCTACCTCCCATACAACGTGAAAATTGAAAACTGCATAACTCAGCTCATAGTTAACCAACAACAATAAAATTTGATATGTATGTGTTTTATATCAACACAAAGATGTCTTCGAAAAATGGACATCATCCGCTCACTGACACGCCCACCTCCCATACAACCCAAAAATTTAAAACGCAATAAATAAGCCTGTGTTTAACCTAAAGAGCTAAAATTTGGCACATATGTTTTTTATGACAAGACAAAGATGGTTTTGAAAAATGGACGTCATCCGCCTACGGACACGCCTACCTCCCATATAACATAAAAAGTTGAAAACTCAATAAATAAGGTTATGTTTGTCATAGAGAAATTAAATTTGGTATGTATGTATTTTATACCAAAACTAAGGTGTGTTAAAAAATTGGGAGTAATCCGTCCAAAAACTCGCCCACCTCCCATAGCGAAAGCACAGTTAAGGCATTAACTGTGAGCTACAGGAATTAAACTTGGTATGTGTACATTTTTCATCAACATTTAAATGCACATAAAATATAGGCTTCATTAGCCCACGGACACGCCCATATACAATAAAAATTTTTTTGTTTTTGCAAAGTGGGTTTAGGGTATTTCATAGTCGGCCTAGACCGACTTTAGACTTTCTTTACTTGTTTTTAACTAAATCTAAAAAAATAATCATTTAATTTATTTTACTTTTGAACTGCTGAAAGCTTTAAAAACATATTATTTACGTGAATTAAGTGAACACCAAATCCAACAATGCTGTTTAAAAAACAGTACCTGGGCGACAGAATCCCACCGCATATTTAAATGTTCCACGGTTTATATTGTGTCGAAAATGCCAACTTTATCTTAGAAACAACAATAGAAGATATAATATTTCAATAAACTTGAAACGCAGTTTTATTTTGTGATAATTTCGATTTTCAAATTAACGAAATTAGTTTTGGTATTTTTATCCTTATGCAAATACGAAATAGTTTCGATAATTTACTTACCATGCTACATGAAACTAAAAAAATGTTTGAATCTGTTCATAGTGCATTGAAAGCGAAGGCCAAAGACATATATAGAGAAGAGAGAGAGAGAGAGAGAGAGCAATATGCTATTTTAAGCGAAAAATGGTAACCGTGCAAATATTTTTCTTAATTTCGGCAAAAATTATATTTTTTGCCAATGAACGAATTTCGCCTTAAGCGTTCGTGGGGCGTGGGTTCGAATCCCACGACCTACACTAATTTTGTCATAGCATTTAAGCTATATAGTTTTTATAACAAAGACTAAATGAGAAATATATCAAACCGGTAGTGTTCAGCGAAAAGAAAGAATCTAAAAACTACATTGATAAAGACAGAGTGCAGTGTTATTGCTGCTTTTTGGCTATTTCAGATCAGGGATGATAGATTCAGTACTAAAGTACTAAATTCGGTACTTCGCTTTTCGCAGTACCCTCACGATAATTTCACTACTTTTACAAATATTATTTAAAAAAATGGTTACTTCACGGAGAAAATTACTAACTTGTACGATTCACGCAAAATCAACTCATAAATATTGATGGAGTTGCATCTTTTTGTGAATAAGGTCGCATTTTTTTGAGCAACTGTTGCATGATCCATGTTTTAAATACTTTGAATTATATATTCTGTTTATGATTCCATATTGAAATAGAAGCATAGAAATCCATTGACTTGTTGGTCAAGCTTTTTGAACTTGGAATTTTTATAAGAATTCAATTCTGGTGAACCAAAATGTTTTCTTTTAATTTTTCTATATTAAAAATGTCAATGATTATTTATTAATAAATTTAACAACTCAACAATCTTGCTAAAGTTTTTCATTTAATATTTAATTTTAGAGAAAATTTTACATGCCTCATATTTTAAAGCCCTGTCTACAGTTGCCAACTTCGTGTTTATTATTCTGTCAGTTAGCTTTCAATGAAAATGCAACTCTGCTCTATGAAGAAATGTCAAACGCACGACCGAGTAGAACATTTTTCTACTTATCTCGTTAGATCGTACTTTGGTCGTATTTTATCTCTTCTTCTTGTTTAACGATATAAAGTACGACCAACGCTTGAGGTCGCATTTAGATTTGCACCATAAGAACACGTTGATCTCTACTCGAGCTGTCAACGCACGACCGACCTAACGCAGTATTGCGATTTAGCCATTAAAATGCAGGGACGTTCAACAAAAATGTTGGCAAATAGCAATGAATGCGCATGTTCTCATAGTTTTAGAGTATATTTTTAAAATTAATACTTAATAAATATACTTAAAAGAGACAAAAATTACAATTTCATGGCTAGGCTACCAATTTATTCGATAAACTGTTTTACATTTCATCAATTTAACAACTATTTTGACATTTCAAATAGCAAACTATTCAGAATATATAACTTATTGAGAGCGCTGGACGTGGCCACTGAGTTTTCACTAGACTGCTTAAATTTAAGGAAACTGTTGAATTATGTATTTAATTATGGTAACTGGGGAGTATGTCAAAAGTTGCACTAACACATTTATAGAGTTTATGTTGGTTTTTTTTTTTTTTTTTTTTTTTTTATATTTTATTCGCGAAGGGGGAACCTTCAAAAGGCCCCACGGTGCAGGTGGGAGTGTGCGATTCATACGCACTAAACCTAAACATCCGCATTGAATCTTCGACCCAGTATGAATCCCGTGAAACCGCCGTAAGGCATAACTTCGCGGGATGGGGGAACAGCACTAAGCTGAAAACTGATGAACTAATATTGCCTGTCGGATGACTGTCAAGTTAAGAGCCAAAATTTTCTCCTTAACTTGATGTCGACTCTGGGTCGGGGAGAACCCTAAGCATCGAATATAGTTCCCTATCTCACGCTGAACTATTTTGCAAACGCTCGACTCTTCGAAGTTCGTCGATTATGCGTTTGGACAAGGAGCTTACCACTGACCAGTTGGTTTCGCTTCTCAACATGAGGTTCACCAAGTTTTGGGGTGTCACCACTTCGCCCAAGCGGACCGAAGCATCAGTTCTTGCTTCGTTAAACCTAGGGCACTCGAAAGGACGTGTGCAGTGTCTTTTTCTATGCTACCAGGGCAATGAGTGCAATAGGGGTCACTTGCATGCTTGAATTTATACAGGTATGCTCTAAAGCAACCGTGCCCGCTCAGAATTTGGGTGAGGTAGAAATTCACTGAACCATGACTTCTACCACACCACACGGAAAGGTTAGGGATGAGGTGATGGGTCCAGCGTCCCTTCGCCGATCTATCCCAACGTGCCTGCTACTGGGATATACTTCTCTCTCGCGCCAGTTTTTTACGAGAGGATGCGCTCTCGCTAACAGCTCCTGGTTGGGCCTCTTCCACCAAGAGGTCGATGGAGATCGAGCTAGCGAGCACTAGAGCTGCATCCTCAGACACTGTTCTGAAATCGCAGCACACTCTAAGAGCGCCTAGTCTGTACACCGACTCTACTCCTCGACGGTAGGACTTCACCTTAATCGCTGCAGCCCAGACCGTTGATGCGTACATCAAAATCGAACGCACGACATTGAGAAGAAGTGTCCTGCTTCTTTAAGAGTTTATGTTGGTATTGTTGCCATTTTGACAGAAGGCTATCTCTTTCTTGCTAAAAATTTGTCGAAGTTTCCCATCTCATTATCTCTGGTTTAGACAGCGACTGAACATATATTGTGATTGTAACAATGAACTAACTCGTGCTTTTCGTTCAGTGTTAACTTGAATAACAAAAGCTTTGCAATACAAACACAAAACTTTATATGTATTAGTTTGCGCACCCCTGGCGCCAGTTGGAAACTCCAAGCGTTGCCAGGTTATCCAATGCCCGGTTTGCGGATGCGGTCTTCCACGTCTGCGTTGACCACCGCTGGGTACCGAATCCAATAATTTTCTCTGATTGGAGCTTCGAAAACAAAAAGCAAAGGGGAAATATGTAGAGAATTAATGCTGTTATTGTCGGTCCAAAAGTCAAAAATTCTAAAAACGAATATTTTTTAGAAATTAAAATAGGTCTAACTTCAATGTTTTCAGAGCTACCCTCATGATTCTAGTACCGACGAATGACTGCTTTTTAAAGTATGTGGTGCAAAAATTATTCAAATCGGACAATTAATAAAGTAATGGTTAATGTGCAAATTGCATAATTTTTGCATCATTTTTCCAAAAACTCGCCAAAAAGAAACAAACTTCTCATAAGATTTTTTTGTAATTTTCACAGTATATTTTCAATGCTATGTTTGTTCATGTAAGCAAAAAAAGTTATGCAATAAAATTTTTTCAAAGGTAAAAGATGGCCTTTACTTTGTGCAAAGATTGTAACCCCAAGAAATAAGCGAGTCCGGTATAGGAAAGTATATATTCTTGATCAGTATCACGTCTTAAATCGATTTTGTCCTGTCCGTCCGTCCATCTGTGTGTTCGTCCATTCTGTGTCCGTGAACACAGGATAAGAAGAAGGAGTTGAGATAATTGCATGAAAATTTGTACACATGTTCGCATGGACCTAATTCAAATGTACTATTGAACCCCTAAAAAGCATTCGTTGGTTCAAGAAAACGGTTATCAAGTGGTAGCACTACTAGTCCTTGTTTACTAGTTTATAACTACATGTGCATTTTACTTTGGTACATATTTCAATATTGGATATATGTATACAGGAGATTCTAAGTAAATTTGTGAACTTCTCGTTTGACATAAATAAAAATTTTCAAACAACAATATAAATTTACTAAATTCAGTAAAGATTACACCGCGCGAAGTTATTAAACAAAAATTTTAAAAGTTTTAACTAAATTTAATACAGAAAACGAAATATTTCTTGCACCGAATTTGAACACTTCTTTTTAACAAAAACCCTTCTGAGTATGAGAGTAATTTGGTTACCTATTAAAAAGAGAAACTATATAAAAAAAGCAATATTTGCTTAAAATTGATGAGTTATTGTAATAAAAAACATTATTGTATCATATTTATAGCAGAAGTATTTATATTTTAGACAAATACGTAGTTCAAAAAATCCGTTATTTTACTATAGCATCCAGAAGTCAAAATTTACAAAAATATATATTTTTAGACCTTAAAATAAGTCCTGCTCCGGTGTTTTAAGAGCTGTCGAGAATGACTTCTATTTAAAGTATTTGGTGCAAAAATGATTTGAATTGCTATAAAGTGGTTTCGAGATAACCACGTTTAAAGTTATGGTTAGTGTGCAAAAAGAAAAAAAATACTCATTAGATTTGTTTGAAATAGTCACAGTACAGCATTTTGCAGAAAAAAAAAATGTTCGAACATAAAAGGTAGCCTTACTTGCAAATTTAATTATTTGATTGCATTAAAAATGATATATTTCGTATTAAAGTTAAATTGCCTCTCCTACAATAGATCTTCTTTACCATTTTTGTTATTTTCATAGTTATAAAATCAATCAATTTACCTATAGCGAAATAAAACAATAGGTATATCGTTAACTTTAGAAGAACCCTGAAGTAGATTTATTCATTCTTCTTCTTTTCAGAAGACGCAGTTAGTGCAACGGCTTTGTACAACCTTTGGGCGCATGGTTTCAACACAATTCTGATGATAGTGGATCACATGTTGGTTGCTTTCCCTTCCAGGCTGCTGCATTTTATTTACCCCTTTGGCTTGCTCCTGATTTACGGGTTCTTTACAATAATCTATTACTTTTCAGGTGGAGTTGATCCGTAAGTTAGCTGCAACTAAAACAAGTAAATATTTTAACTAATTTTTTTTTTCTTAAAGATTTGGCAATAGATACATTTACCCTATTCTTAATTGGTCTGAGCCCAGTTGGGCAGTACTAACTGTTTTTGGCTGTATAGTTTTAGTTATATTGTGGTGTTTTATACTCTTTGGTTTGTATAAGTTGCGATGCTTGATTTACCGGAAAACTAATCACACCATGTTGACATTCAAAGTGTGACAAAAACCGGATTTCGACAAATTATGTTAATATTACTCTGTAAGATTGAAAAATTTAAGTTACGTTATTAAGTCATGTTTTTTTTCAATAAATTTAAGTGAAATAATTAATCGAATTAAGTATGTAGAAGATATAATAAAACATTTTTTTCTGAATGTTACTTAAAACAAAAAAAAAATATTTAAAACGATACTCCTTGGTAAATGCAAAAAAAATCTAAATTATTTTACAGAATTATTTTTACTAGCATCGCCTCAGGTCGGAATTCCACCATATAAAAAAATGTTTCTAACATAATTAATTGTCCATTATTAAAATGCAACATATTTCTTCTAATCGTGAAGCATGGTGAAAATAGTAGTAAAGGACTTAAATAGAGTATAAGGACTCAATGACAAAAAGTAAGTAAAGCTGAAAAAAATTGATTTGAAGTTAATAATTTAGCTTCAAACGATAGAATAATATAAAACATAAATAGAGATAAATATTTAGTCTATTTAATAGCAACATATTTACTTAGAAAGTCCGAATCTATATATTAATTTGATAAGCTTTTTCTTGTGGGAATCGCCTAGAGTAGTGATGTTCAACTCAGCTCCTGCGAGCTTTCTGCACTTACGAGCTGACCGCGTGCACGGCGAGCTCGCTGTGTGTTTGTGTGTATGTTTTATTTGAACAAAAAACCCAGTCAGAAATTTATTTCAATGTAGTTAGCTGTTATACAAAAAGCGTTCATATTGAAACTTTTTAGTTTAACAATAACCTTTTTCCTAAAATATAGTTAATTGCAACTTATATATGTAAATATATAAGTCAATGCAAAAAGTTTACATATAATTTTGATTTTGATTTTGAAGTTCGATTCTGTTAGGTTTAAGGCAGTTTAAGCATGCAAACAAGAAAATGCATTATTTTTGAAATGTGCACGCAATTCAGCTGCACAATAAATTAAATAAAGCATTATACTTCATGTAAACGCCTATATAAGCATAAGTAATCAAATTCATGTACTCGGTTACAGTTAATATTTCTTGCTGGGATGTTTATGTGTGTTTGCTTTCCTTACAGTGGAGCAGTTTTAAGATTTGGTTGTTGAATTCGATACCAAGCAAGTACAGAGGTAATTTTGTTATTTCTCAGAAGTTCAGACCATGCAGCTGCGC
The DNA here is from genome assembly GCA_958299015.1 of Tetanocera ferruginea. Classification (NCBI taxonomy): domain Eukaryota; kingdom Metazoa; phylum Arthropoda; class Insecta; order Diptera; family Sciomyzidae; genus Tetanocera; species Tetanocera ferruginea. Next base: position 51,673,317 of record OY282641.1, on the reverse strand, counting down.
AATAGATTTCGTTGAAAAAAGTTCGATTTAATATTATTATTTTTATATGTAAAGTCAGTTTGAGGTGTGTTGACATAAGTGCGTAAGATAAAATTTTGCTAATTGAAATAAGTTTTAAATAAAATTGAAGTGAGTATATTGTTAAAATTAAAGTGTTAAGAGCACTTAATACATTTTTTACCAAGCATGTTACCTGCTATAACATAAGTTTTGCACTTATTTTATGAATCTGCAAAACTATAAGCCGTATATTTTCGCTTTTGTCCACTGTGCAATGTCGTCGAATACAAATTTACGTACACGCTTCTTTGTTATTGTTTTATGTGATGAGCTGCTGCTAGCACGAAGCTGGCAGCGCGAGCTGATAAGCTGAACATCACTAGCCTAGAGTAAAGATGTGAACATATAGATACGGTAAAGGTGTCATAAACGACCGTGGTGTGGTGACCGTGGCATGCTGGTTAAGTGTGTGGCCTGGCATGCTCGGAGCCCGGGTTCGATCCCCAGCCGCGGCGAAAAGTTTTTTCAATAAAAAAATTTTTCTGATCGGTCACCACCTCTCTGCAGACAATGGCAAACCTCAGAGAGTAAACAATGCCATGTAAAGCTTCTTGAGAACATAAACTTTAGCCGTTCGGAGTCGGCATAAAACATGTAGGTCCAGTTCTCGGTCAATTGTGTGCAAACATTTAATAACACACACAACACAATTGATCATAAGAAGCTCGATCACAGTCCTTTCAAGGGCTGAAATGGCCAATTTGTTTTTGTTTTGTTTTTGTCATAAACGACATGGTACTCCATGTAGATGTGCCATGAATAGTTTTATATCAAATTTGTTGGTAACCATGGTTAGAATAGCTATATTTCTATCAATTGAAAAATAACCGTTAAATTCGCGATTTTTGTTTTGTATAATTGGTATCAATATATAATTATATAATGGTCGAATATTTTGTTTAAAAAGACTTTACGATATTTTTTGCACAATTTTTGTACGATCACATCGAATAGCTGTAGTTTTTTTTGTTAAGACAAAAAATCTTAGTAAAAAAAAATAGTTTCAAAAAATTCAATGTCAAAATTTGGAAACAACGATAACACTCCCAACTTTCAAAATTGTTATGGTTCCACTGTTATACACCTGGTTCCAATGTTAGTTATAAAACGGATTGTAGACTTTCCCAGAGCCAAAACTTGGTCTCGAACATGTTAGGATGTGTTAAGTATTTATTAGACTGGGTCAAATGCTAAAGTATTGAGGATTTTGCGTGCCCCCGGAATTATAAAATATGGTTACGAATGAAATAATTTGAGCTATTAAAAAAGTTCGAGAATTGTCGAAACCGGCCCGGCTCTGCTCAAAAAAACGGTTTTTTGGCGATTTTTTATGAGACATTTTTAAAAAAAAAATTATGCATTTGAAATTTGCGCCAAATTAACAACACCCATCTACTTTGATTTAAAATTTAGTGACAAATCTGATTCTGAGCTTGAAATTACCGAATACTTTAGTCCGGTGCCTTCAAACTCACTCAAAACCCGAAATTTAAAATTTTGTTCATACTATTTTTTTCGTGCTTACCTCTTTCATTGATCCTGATGATTTTTTCAAAACTTTTGTATGCAGTATTAAAGACCATTTTGTGAAGACAGTACCTTAGATGACAGAAAATGTGTTTCACCCTTTCTAGAAATTAGATAGCTGTCGAATTGCCAGTTCAACTTAAATAAACATGTGAAGTTATCAGTTTGTTTGAAAATCCGTTCAAAACATCTGGTTAAAATGTAAATTTTCCGCGAGTATCACTTTTTTATCGGTGAAAGTATGCGGTGTTTTTCGAAACCAAATTGCCTTCCTTTGAGCAATAAGGTTAGGTTAGAAGGGTCGTCCAAAGTTGACGAGCTTCCGTAAGGCCTTTTGGTCCATTACGATTACCTTATTTGATTACGTTTAACCCATTGGTATTGGTTCCCAATAAACCTAATTCCTTTGTGATCTTTCATCGAACCATCCTGTACTCTTAGTGAACTTCCATATATTTAACAAAAGTGTGTTCACTTGCTCCTCCATATCGTTGAAGAATCTATTTCCTGTATGTGGGTGCGTGATTGTTCAATAAAAGTCTAGTACCTTAAAGCCATTTAAATTTGCCATCACACCAATAGGGCAATGACCTGTTGGTCTATGCCCTATTGGAATCTATTTCCTGTATGTGAGTGCGTGATTGTTCAATAAAAGTCTAGTACCTTAAAGCCATTTAAATTTGCCATCACACCAATAGGGCAGTGACCTGTTAGGATTCCCACCAGTATACGAATTTCTCGTTTTGCCAAGAGCAAAAGGCTCTCAGTTCTATTCTCGTTTTGTTCTGGCAAGAACATTTTATGTAAATTGAAGCCACTTCTGGAAGCACAGCTTATGTTGGTATTACCTCTGGCTTCGGGGTTGATGCTTCTTTTGACGATATCTATTGGAAGAACACGTCTGTAATGGTTCTGTTTGTCTCTTTCGTTACTTTACTTCTTGCCAACTCATCTGCTGTGTTATTCCCTTCTACGTTGCTACTCCATGGACGCAGCAGAGAGTGACATTGTTGGTATTATAGTCACTGCTCGGGACTTGTTTACAATTTAGTATCGAAGAACAGCCCACTTGGCCGCTTGACTATCTTCCAAAATTACTACCTGTGCTGCTTTTTCAATCGCATAGTTTAATAATAGAAAAAACGAACAAGAGTAACACATAAATTCATTTGTCAGACTTTGCGGATCTGGCGCGCCAAATTGTTAACATCTTTCCAACGGAAAAAGAAGTTCAGGTAGTTGAAATTACCACTATTACTTTGTCCCGCGGATGGGAAAGAGGTAACCGTTTGGAACGATTTACTCCAGATATTCCAATAGCTGTGTAAAGCGTCAGAAGTTGACAAAAGCATTGCTATCATCAGACAGCCCAAATAGCAACCAAACAACAGAAACAAACGAATGTTATATCATCGTGGATTAACCTGTTTTCACTGCTTTGAAGGCTGAATTAAAAATAGACTGCTCTGATTGGAAAGTAGTAACGGAAAAGTGGGAGAAGTCTTTTCCTTTGCGAAAAAATTTTAAGGAGGGTTCATTTTGCGATTTTATAGAACTATGGCCGAAATTAAACTAAATGGTCAAAAACCCATAAACAAATATTAATCGATTTAATGGTGAAAAAAATGGCAATATATGCAATAAAAACTTGCACAATGTCAGCTTGGTCCCGTCATCAACTTTAACCCTAGAACCATAATGTACGTAAATTTTACGTGTATTAATCATTAGTATTAACGTATTATAAAATAACGTTATGGTTCTAGGGTTAAGAAATTGATGCTTGCACACCAATCAATAGATGAATTTCGTGCATAATTCTTCATGGCTTCAAACAAATAGCTTTAACAGCAACGAATGGTGGATTTAAAAATTAACTGGACCTCAAAACGAAATCTCGACTCTACCGATGGCTAAGAACCAAGAACATCTATTGTGACTCAAGGATATAATGTTGCATTTTGATATCTCCACTCTTTAGGTGGAGTGCTAGTCAGTTAATCTGTTATTAAATTATTTAATAAATTATTTAATTGTTTAATACAGCAATTACTAAATGTTATTTTGTAATGTTTTGGAATGATGCCAATAACTAGAGGGCTGTTCATTAATGGCGTTTTCGTTTCTACCAAAAAATGTTGCCTTTTCATTGCCCTTGCCTGTATTTGTGTTCGATTCTAAAATAAGTGCAAACGGGTGAGTAAATTCCGTGTTCGTTTCGAGAAGTCTAACAATGGCAGTCAGTCAAAGAAAACGCCTAGTTCGTCTAGTCGAACAGTCATAGTGTTGGCGACAGTTGAATTTTGAATGCAAACGAACATTCAACCGTTAAATTTCAACGGGGACACGCTTATTTCGGTTTAGTTTTATTGCTTTTGTGACTTTATTGTCAAACTTCACCGGAGTTTACCCGCTCACATCGACAATACGTACAAAACGCACACGGGAAGGTCAACCTGGTAAAGCCACGGTGCAGCAATCTCAATTATAACAGATTTTTAAAGTGCTAAGATTTTTTTATTTTATTTAAAATAAGTTTTAGATTTTTAAAGATATGTAAAGATATGTTTTTTTTAAAGCAAGAAACCGTCAGTAGCGGAAAATCACAGTAGAGAAGTCTGATACCTGACTGAATACTTGTAATGTATTTTAAAATATTTGTTACGCACAATATGGTGCGTTAGTTTATGTGCACTTTTAAATAGTTTAGGAACACGCACTTTACTATTAGCATTAACATTGTCAGTGAGCAAAATTTAAAGGATTTTCATCAGATCGATGATGATTTCCCAATTGAGAGATCACTTTTGGACTTACACGTACCATAACAAAAACAACTTTCTGAAGTTCAAGACATTTCTTATGATTCAACAGATGAAATTGAATCTTCAGATCTTCAAGATTCAAGAAACAACATTCTAACATATGAAGAGGCTTTGGCGAAAGTGTATGATCTCCATGATAATATTGTTTCAAACTACCGTGTGTCGATTCGTTCGAAGAATCGAAGAAGTGATGGTGGCCACTTTGGCTGGCCATTCTCGAATCAGCCGAGATAAATGTCTAGTGAAGGGCCAAAAATTGCACAGTTGTAATTTCATGTTTACACTTTCCTTCGAACTTATTGCTTACGCCTGATGAAACGGAGGACGAAGACGTCGCGATGGTATCAGTATCTGAATCTGAGGAACGACCGGATTCCTCGTGTTTTCGGCCAACAAAAGTTACTGTACACTTTGGCTGGCCATTCTCGAATCAGCCGAGATAAATGCCTAGTGAAGGGCCAAAAATTGCACAGTTGTAATTTCATGTTTACACTTTCCTTCGAACTTATTGCTTACGCCTGATGAAACGGAGGACGAAGACGTCGCGATAGTATCAGTATCTGAATCTGAGGAACGACCGGATTCCTCGTGTTTTCGGCCAACAAAAGTTACTGTACAGTCTGATTAAGGTTTGAATTTCCGCCAATCGCCATTTTTCGTCTACTCCAACACCCCGTACTGGCGAAACCATCACAGGTTGAGAAATTTTAACTAAAGGTTCGAGTTTATTGGGTCCTAATGATTCTAAGAAGTAATTCCCAACTGCAGGTATGGCCATTTTAAATGCCGGCCTATTATGCATATTTCGTACATACAGTTTTGCATAAAAATCTGCTCTCTAGTCGTAACAGCTACAATTTGTTTAACTCGTACATACATCCGAAACTGTTTGTGATTGAAACCAAAAACAAAAGTTATACCAAAAATCCCAAGTTATAGCCCATCCACAATGACGACAACGGGCGACGGACGACAGGTCTCCACTCTGTCGTTGTAGAGAAATTTCGGGCGACTTGAATTTTTTAAACCCGACAACAACAAGCTACAGCAGAAAGTGCTTAGTGAAATCAGCAATATTTTTTCAGGTTATTGAATCGAATTTAAATTGAATTATATTATTTAATAAACTCACATCAAAGTTTGCAATTAAATATATAAATTGAACACAAAAACGAGCACTCGAAGAGCCGGCATGAAAAAAACACGAATGTAAACAATGGTTGACATTTACTTTTGTCGTCTGTTTTTGTCGCCAAATTAGAATTAAATTGAAGCTGGCTACAGCTACATTTGATGTCGGGCAACAATGTCGTAGCGATTGTCTCCAAAATTTCATCCCATAAAAAATACATGTGAAAAAAAAGTGACGTTTGACGCTCGTTGTCGTCATTGTGGATGGGCTATTAGAACTCATAACTGCTCAAATTTTTGGAAGTTAAAAAACACAAGTTGACTCCAGTTATCAAATGAAATTTATGTACAAACATGAATTTCTAAAGTTATATTTGACAACTTGAAGTGAATAAAATGAATAAAGTTAGAAACGCTGAAAAATTCCAAAGTTATTCTTAAATCTCAAGTTATAAAAGTGAATAAAACGGCCCAAAGTCTTAACGGAGTGTTTAATAAAAGAAACAATTTAATGTTATAATTATAAGGTTTGTTTTATTCTGTTTATGTCTTGTTTTTGCCTTTTTTTTGTATTTATTTCGTTGCTTAAGCCATTTTATTAATTACTGCCAATTGTAATGAATGAATTTGGTTAGACCATTTTTCCATTGCATTGTAGCGTGCAGCACAGCTGTTTTCCTTGTCTAACTGTAGCACCTGATTCACTTGATCAATTCGTCCCTGTATCGTGCTGTTCAAAAATTAAAAAATTAAAATATGTTTCAAAGATACTTTAGTATATTTTACTTATCCAGGATGCATGAGACTAGAAGACTCTCCACTTCTGCAGGCTCAATATTTAATGCGTTTGCAATGAAAGGGATGGCGATATTCTTATAAGGACGAATAAGTTTAATGAGCACCTGGGTGCGTATGTTGCGCAAAAGGTCTTCGATATGCTCGCGAATGAAAGGATCAGCCATGATATTGCTCCGATTCATGCGAAGAATCGATTCAAATTCGTTTATATCGTTGTTTTGATAGGAAACAACAAGATTTGTCATGGCTAATATTTCGGGATCATTTTTGTATGGCTTTGCTTCTTGGGAATCGAATGGGTTTATTCCAGATTTCATCAACCTACAAATAAATTAAATAATTTTTTAAGTGCTAAGATTTTTTTATTTTATTTAAAATAAGTTTTAGATTTTTCAAGATATGTAAAGATATGTTTTTTTTAAAGCAAGAAACCGTCAGTAGCGGAAAATCACAGTAGAGAAGTCTGATACCTGACTGAATACTTGTAATGTATTTTAAAATATTTGTTACGCACAATATGGTGCGTTAGTTTATGTGCACTTTTAAATAGTTTAGGAACACGCACTTTACTATTAGCATTAACATTGTCAGTGAGCAAAATTTAAAGGATTTTCATCAGATCGATGATGATTTCCCAATTGAGAGATCACTTTTGGACTTACACGTACCATAACAAAAACAACTTTCTGAAGTTCAAGACATTTCTTATGATTCAACAGATGAAATTGAATCTTCAGATCTTCAAGATTCAAGAAACAACATTCTAACATATGAAGAGGCTTTGGCGAAAGTGTATGATCTTATAGCGTTGTGAAATGCCTGATACAGAAGCTATGAATATACTTTCATTGCTGGACTAACATTTTGAAGACGATACTTTCATTGCTGGACTTACATTTTGAAGACGATAAATAAAAGTATTTTTAAATAAAAAATAACAATCTTAGACTAATTTTTGTTGATTTAAATTTGTAGTTTTCTCTTGACCGGACACTCCCCTTGTACGGACACATTTCAATGGTCCCTTCGGTGTCCGCTCAAGAGAGATTCCACTGTATATATTTAAATGTGTAAACATTCAGAACAAATGATCGCAAAGGTACGGTGTTGCACCGACGATCTGCATCAACCTGAAGCTTGTGATAGAAAATAAAAACAAATTACATAAAAAATAAATTATTTTCTTAAGAAAACATTTGTGAAGTGAAATTCTGGCTGACAAATTATTTTCTCTCATAAATTTTTTTCAATTCTAATTGGTTGATTTTGAAACATGATATAATTGGTGTGTTTCCGTACTCGATTGTAGTAACTTGCAAGCTGCTAGAATGTGTTTCCTTACTTTTTCTAGCTCAAAAGAGAGAAGAAGAACAAGCACAAAATTGTTCTCTCGAGTTCGAAACCAGCTCGAAGAGTGCTGGAAGAATTTCTTCCAGCATTATAAGAACAAGAATGAAGAAGATGAAGCAAACTTCATATTGACATTTTTAATGTGTTTTATGCTTATGTTGTGCGGTTGAAAATAGGTCTGTTTCCGTACTCACACTGTGTATCTTGTGTGTTACTATTTTCTGTTTCCGTACTTTCTGTGCTTAAAATGTGAGAAGTAGAACAAGCATAAATCGCTCTCTCGAGCACAGAAGTTTACCAGATTGTGCTTGAACTCAAGACTGCGAGTAAATAAAGAAGAAGCATCAAGAAGAACAAGCATATGTCAAATTGACGCTTGTTTATGTTTTGCTATTAGGTGTGTTTCCGTACTCTACACTGTGTAAGTTCTGTGTAAAGTTCGGGCTGCGAGAGTAAAATGAAATTTGAGAATAGTGGCAAAAGTACGGAAACAGCTTCTAGTAAGTTTCGAGCACAAAACAGCTGATTCTGACAGCAGACGTGTCAAACGTAAATAGCGCAAATTGAAATTATCGTCAGTTGTTTGTTTAAAGCAAAAATATTTTTTTTGAATTTGTAAATTTTGACAATTTTGAATTGAAAATCAACGTATCGTCGCAAAACTTTTGAATTTAATAATAGCAAAACATAAACAAGCGTCAATTTGACATATGCTTGTTCTTCTTGATGCTTCTTCTTTATTTACTCGCAGTCTTGAGTTCAAGCACAATCTGGTAAACTTCTGTGTTCGAGAGAGCCATTTATGCTTGTTCTACTTCTCACATTTTAAACACAGAAAGTACGGAAACAGAAAATAGTAACACACAAGATACACAGTGTGAGTACGGAAACAGACCTATTATTAAATTCAAAAGTTGTGCGACGATAAGTTGATTTTCAATTCAAAATTGTCAAAATTTACAAATTCAAAAGAAATATTTTTGCTTTTTGACACTTCTGCTGTCCGAATCAGCTGTTTTGTGTTCGAAACTTACTAGAAGCTGTTTCCGTACTTTTACCACTATTCTTAAATTTAATTTTACTCTCGCAGTCCAAACTTTACACAGAACTTACACAGTGTAGAGTACGGAAACACACCTAATATATTTACAAATCGTAAAATTCAATTCATAACAATAAACACATTTTAAAATGAAAAAATGTAATGAATAGACAAATCTTAATTTGCATTGTTTACGTTTGATAGGCAATCAGCTGTTTGTGCTTGAAACTAGCTAGAAGTTGTTTCCGTACTTTTGACAATTCTTTCAAATTTCGTTTTACTCTCTCAGCTTGAAATTTCCTCGACATTTACTCGACATTGTGTACGGAAACACACCTAATAACTACAAGGTAGCTTCTGTTGGAAACTACCATCTGTCAAAAAATAGAGCAAAGATGAGAGCGCTCACAATCTGCCATTGCATACAATTAATTTTCACTGGTCACATTCAGCGTACTCAACAGTTGGCAACTGTTAAGTCAAAACTTGATGTACATAAATATGAAGTTGCGCATTAAATAAAATAGAAAATTTTTCATTTGTAGGTAAAATTTCCATTGATATTTGATACAAAGCTTGACATTTCATCAACTTGACAACTTTTCTGACACTTCAATACCGATAACAGCGCTCCCTGATGTGTCGCTATCAGAGAACTACATGAGACCATTCGTCATTTTTTGCCACTCGAATAACAATCGTCGTCAGCCACAATCGTACAAAAAAAAAAAATGCGTGCATACCACTCGAGTTCGTAAACAACGATTGCTGCTTAGCACAGTGTGTGAAGACTCCGAATCGATACAAAGGCAGCATCCAGACAATGCTGACATTCGAATGATTCGCTGGATGCTCGAGTGTTTGCTGCTTCACTCGAGCTCGAGTGGAATTTTAATTTTGTTTTCTTTGGCAATTGCCAATTGATATATATATCTTAAATTATTCGTCAAAAAAGTTTCATGGCCTTGAAAAAATCTGTCAAAACGACCCCACACAATCCTGGCTGTAAAGCCCTAACCAAAATAAACGAAACGAGACGATTGCAACTCGACGAGCGTGTACACTCGTTACGTCTGTTTTGACATTTAACCCAAAATGAAACGTTTTTGAACTCGTCTTGGCTGGTCAGCTGCCAACTGTTTCAAATGCATATAAATGCCTTGTTCATCCCTAACAATGGCTATTATTTCATTAAAATATTGGTTCTTCCACTAATTGATAAAAATGCAACAAAACTTGATGTAAAAAGTCTCTGCACTGTTGTTGCTGACGAGTTGAGACGCTAAAAGTTCGGTTCTTACGGAACAAAACGTCTCGTCGAACCGTTTCGTTCAGTTTCGATGTGTTTACGTTTGCTTATTTTGGGCAACAACATTGAATTGCATTCAAGCGAACATTTTCGTCTTCGCTCGTTACGGAGCAAATCGTCTATTTTGGTTAGGGCTTAAGACGTAATTCTACGTCAAAACAGTTTTTTGTCGGACATTTTAGACATTATTGAATATAAGTCCTCGATATGTATTCTTGATCAGCGTCACCTCGTTAGTCGAGCTATCCATGTTCGTCCGTCAATCAGCTTTCCGTCTGTGTGTTGTTCGTAAACACAGGATAATAAGAAGGAGTTGAGATGATTGGATGAAACTCGGTACACATGGTCAAATGGATCAAAGGCTCTGCACTATTGAATATTTTTGAAATACGCACACGGACACGAGTACCTCCCAACAGCGCATAAATTAAAAACAAGCTCAAAAATAAGCTCATAATTAACCTACAACAATAAAATTAGGGATGAATGTATTTTATATCAAAATAAAGATTTCTTCAAAAATTCAAATTTCAATAAATAAGTTTTTGTTCAACCTACACAACGCACACGCCAACCTCCCATACAACCCGAAAGTGGAAATCTCAATAAATAAGCTTATTGACCTACAGAGATAAAATTTGGTACGGATGTATTTTGTGCCAAAACCACGATGTTAATCAAAAATCAAACCACGTAATCCGTCCACGAACACGCCTACCTCCAATACAAACTACAATAGAGAAAACACTATAAAGGTATTAACATATGAGCTACAGGATTAAAACTTGGCATGTGTAAATTTTACATCCAAATTGAAATGCATATTAAATACGGGCTTCATTCGCCCACGGAAACGCCCATTTTCAACATTATTATTGTATTTTGAAAAAGTAGATTTTTGGTATTTCATAGTCGTGCTAGACCGACTTTAGAGTTTATTTACTTGTTTTTTCATATGTTTTTTCCACTGATTTTTTTTTTAATAAAACCCATTAATGTTAATACAAATAAAAAACAAACAAATTGGCCATTTCAGCCCTTGAAAGGACTTTGACCGAGCTTCTTAGGATCGATTGTGTTGTGTGTGTTATTAAATTTTTGCACACAATTGACCGAGAACTGGACCTACATGTTTTATGCCGACTCCGAACGGCTCATGTTCTCAAGAAGCTTTACATGGCATTATTTACTCTCTAAGGTTTGCCATTGTCTGCAGAGAGGTGGTGACCGATCAGAAAAATTTTTTTATTGAAAAAACTTTTCGCCACGGCTGGGGATCGAACCCGGGCTCCGAGCATGCTAAGCCACACACTTAACCTGCATGCCACGGTCACCACGGTAAATACAAATAGTTATCTTTATGTTAACAAGTCACTTTTTAAACATTTTAAGGGCTTTTAGAACTTTGTTTATCAAAACGTAGTTTTTAGTTTAGGAGTTTAAAATTTTGCAGGAACGTGTATTTTGATATGGTGCATCATGATCAATCAAATAGTCAATTCTGATTTTTTGGTAACTTACGGCTTTTTTGATTTCGTATGACGACGTGTTTTAAAATATGATTAGATCAATAGAGAAAAACAAAAATAACAAAATATTTTAAAAAGTTTTGTGTAGTTCGTAAGTCAATTTCGTTTTAAAATAGTGCTATGCACACAGAAAACTTTTAGACTACATTAATGTTCATAAATTAGATTTCAACATTTCAGAAAAAGAACTTCAGAAAAATGAAACAACCTCGCAGTCAAAAATAAAACCAAACTGAAGTTATGTTTTCGGTTTTACTTTTATGGGGAACAAGCAAAATTAATTTTTTAACTCTTATATATGTTGGTAAAGTAGATATAGTCAAAAATAAGATAAGAAACAAGTTCAATTTGCTATAAAAAAGCGAGATGGTAAATTGTTTGTATCAATCAAATTTGTCTAATCTTTTTACAGCTGAGCATAGCGTACCCTCCCAACAAGCCATTCGGTCTGAAAACGGAACGTTTTACTACCGTATAGTCGTGTGTGTAAACACGTTTCTGCTACTGGAAACGGCATGTAAACGGTACGTTTTGCTTAGAAAATAAAAATCCGTTATTACGCAGGAAATATGGTACATAAACGTACCTTCAAAACGGAACACAAACCTACCGCTTTGTTGGCATTAAAACGTAGTTTTGAAAAGCATAAAAACATACCGTTTCTAATTAAGCTTATTATTATTCAGGGAATGGAAAAACCTTAATGAACGTTGAAAGACCTTGTGCCTTAATGAAAAAGCACAAGAAAGCAAATAATGTTTTTTGATCAAACAGCTCAACCCCATGGTTGAATAACAAGGTTGCTTCAAACTGACTGTGCTCTCTTTCGCATATCCGAAAGTGTCAAAAATCAACTGGCTGTCGAAAAAAAGAACAACAACAACAACAGCTGAATCAGTTCGCTTTGACATTTGCGGCAGTCGCGCTCTCCGTGTTGCGGCTACCTTATTCAGTGTACCCTGCTCAACCCCTAACATTTTATTCCGCTCTCTTTCTTCTGCGTGGTAGTGATTGTGCTTGTGTTTGCGTCGAAGAGCCAAATGCGGTATCGAGAGAGAAAATGTTTAAGTGCGACTTTTATTCGGTACGTGTAAGGTACGGTTTTTTCCATTCCCTGTTATTATTAAACATATTATTATTGACATATTTTTATATGTTATTATTTTATCTATACTATTATATAAAAGGAGACTCACGGATTTGCGGCGACGTGTTCTCAATAACCGCTGAACCGATTTTTATAATTTTTTCACTATTCAATTGCTATGATAAGCGAAATTAAAATAGGGTAATACGTTTTTTACAAAACTTTTTCTTTAATTATTTAAGAATTCATGTCTTTTAATTCATGCTAATGCTGTACAGAAAACCAATGCTTAAGCTCTGGCTGTGAGAGAAACTCAGCACGGCTGCCATGTTGTGTCGGGAGTTGCTCTCAGTTTGGTCTGTTGAGCAGTGTTGCCAACAATCTGACATCGTATTTGTTATGGTTTTCAGACTTGAATTGTTTATACATATTTACAGTCAAAAAATCTTTTTCCTCTTATGCCTGATATATAACCAAATTATTATTTTGTTATTTATTGCAAATGTTATTCATCGACAATAACACAATCTCGACGGATTGAAAGCTTTATACAATAGTTCAGATTTAAAATTTGTTTTTATGGCAACACTAGCTACTTTATTTGCAGTCAACTTCTTGCTCAGAGAGAAATATAAATATATTAAAATCTTACCATGAAATGGGGGATCATGATTCAATGAAAAAAAGGTTATTCGTATTTTTGACGTCTTCTCTATTTGGTATGCTTATTTTAAAATGAGAGCAGAATGAGAACATGAGAGCAATGTCATTGGGTCGAAAAATGCATACGGTTGCCTAAATATCATACTATTTGATATTAAAATGACTACAATTAATTTTTATTGCTTCTTTTAATGCTCCGTTTTTTTAAGCATTAATATATTAGAGGGGACTAAAATTAATTGCAATTGTTTAAAAAAATATTATAAAAACTTAAGTTATGCATAATATTAGTCATAAAAACTATATAAAAAAGTTAAACTAGCGAGTTCTCTAAATATCATTTTTATAAAGGGTGATTTTTTAAGAGCCTTCGGATTTGATTTAAAAAAACAAACACATAAAATCTAGAGAAATGTATGAAATCTTTATTTGAGTCACAATAACGATCTATATAATTCAATGTTTAAAGATTATTTCATGTAAATGTTGACGCCGCCTACGCCTTAAATGGTTCATACGCTAGTTCCAATTTTGGCATACTCTCTTCAACATATCGGCCGGTATCTCTGGAATAAATACTTCAATGTCGGCTTCCAGTGCGTCAATCGTTGCGGGCTTGTCCCTTTAGTCATGAGCCTTAACATGGCCTCTCAAAAAATAATCTAAAGGCGTTAACTCGCATGATCTAGGCGGCCAGTTGATCGGTCCCGAACGTGAAATAAACTGTTCACCGAACTTGCCTCTCATTGTTTCGCGTGCTGTGTGACATGTGGCACCGTCTGGTTGAAACCACATGTCAGGCAAGCCCAGCTCTTCCATTTTGGGCCAATGATCCACACCCATGATCCACACCAAACAGTACATTTTTCGGAAAACCAGAAATGAGCTTCGTCGCTGAACACAAATTTTCCGGAAAAAAAGTGGAATTTTGGAAAGAAAAGCTCGACGGTTTATAAATTTTTTGTTTTATAAATTCACTGAAAAAAGAAAAAACGAACGTGAATATCGCATTTCAGTCAATTCTCAATGAATTTATTGGCACCTTGTTTAAAACAGCGTCACACAAATTTAATGTTTATTTAAAATTTGCACACGAACTTTTAAATTTAGATTAATTTGAAGCATACACTTGATACAACACCTACATAGATTTTTTTTTCCTTGTTAACTTGAGAAGAAATCATTGAACTATTTTTTACACACGAAAACTACACAATGAAACACTGAAAAGTACGTTTTTTTCCCCAGCATCACAAAACACTGTTGGCAGATTGTCAAAATTTCTTTGTTTACAAAAAATAAGCATACATCAAAAAATACGAATGACCTTCCCAATCAACCATTTAGAAATAGTGCTTGGATTAAGCTTACATGCAATACAAAAAGCAAGCCTTATCCAAGCACGCTTGAAAAACATTTGCCCGGGTAATAAATTTCCAAGTTGCTTTGTATAACTATTGCGTAAAACACAAAAAGCAAGTGATGTACAATAATACTTGGAAAGGCTTGCATTAAGTAAGTGTTTTGCAATCATACTTAGATAACGCTGACAACGGTAATAGTTTCACAACTGTTCAAAGTTGTGTACTCTCATATATACATACATTTTCATTTTGTTCGCTCAGCAGCCATAAGGCTAACGGCAAGCTGTTAGAGTGTCCGGCTCATATGCGGTGGTTCGCGCGTTCGATCCCTGGGGTAGCAAACACAAAAATTTTTGAAGGCATGCAATTTTTCGTATAAATATATGCTTCAATTTTAACAAACGAAAATAAAAATAAATAAACATAAAAATGTTCCGGTCGGGAATTGAACCTTGGATGTCCAAATCACAACACATCAAATAACCAGTGGCTTACCAACTGAGCCACGGAATACAAATTTTTCGCGAGTGCTAATTGATTTGTTGAATGTAGCACACTTGGAAAAAGCTTATTAAAACACTTATATCCAATTGTAAAAACAACACTTGGATTAAGCTTGAAGTAAGGAATATTATTCCAAGGGTTCACTTTCGGTTATCCTACAATTACATGTAAGCGTTCTACAATACTAAATGAAAGCGTTATCCAAGCTTGAGGCTTACGTGTGTAAGCTTGTTTAAAGCTTATTCCAAGCTTGTTTGGCTGATTGGGTTATAATTATTCAATCATGTGGGGGATGAAATTTTTTATTGTTGTAGTTATTTCAGTATACAAATATTCAGGGTACACTGAATAAGGTAGTAGCAAGACGGAGAGCGTGACTGCCGTAAATGTCAAAGCGAACTGCTTGAACTGTTGTTGTTGTTGCTGTTGTTTTTCAGCAGCCATTTGATTTTGACACTTTCGGATAAGCGAAAGAGAGCACAGTCAGTTTTGAAGCAACCTTGTTATTCAACCATGCAAATATTCCATTGCATATGCTCAAATACTTCTCAGAGGATCTCAGTACGATCTGAAATGTCGCATTGATATGTCATTGTTTGTGATCATCTGCGCAGAAATTATGTTCATGCATACAACCTTATAAAATAGATTTCCTTTAAACTTTTCAATAGGTTTATATTGGACGCATCAGAAAATAATTTTTGTTTTTATTTTCCAACGTCTTTTTTAAAATCAAATAGGTTGGTACTATGAAATGAAGTTGTAACAAAATGATGACCATAAATGTAGAGGAATACCAATATAACTTCTTTAATTTAGGTGGATTTTCGATTTTGTTCCAAACAGAAGCCTCAAAGTTTTTTATTTCGCGTGTTAATAAATGTTGCACATTAAAAGAGTTATTGTGATTGGAGTATATTTTTTATTTTTAACCGATTTCAAAAAGGAGGAGGGTCTCAAGTTGGTTGGTTTCTCTGTTTTTTTATAATAGCATTATAAATAATGCATTTGCATTGGTCTCCAGTAGTTTTAGTTGAACCTTAATATTATAATTCAACTTTTGAATGGTTTTCCATTATATTAGACAGCCTGGCATAAGCTACGCAGCGCATGTAAAACGCATCGAAAACGTATGTTTGACGCATATTTTAGTGTTTAAAGGATGCGTAAGTTAAGCATATTTTAAACAAGCTGTTAACATCTTCTTTGTATATTAAAATGATTGTATGTACAAGTAGACTTCAAAACCGCTAAACCAATTGTTATGAAATTTTCAGGGAAACTCTAGCAAAGTCTGCAGAGCGCTCGTGTGAAGTTTGGCATCGATATCGAATAGCTTTAGAATTACATGTTGCACAGCTCCAAAATTCTGTATTTGACCTCAATTTTCACGTGCTGTTTTACTGGTAAAATTTTAAAGCCGTTGCAGAAGGGGCGTGACACTTTTAAGGCATTCAAACTTTTCAGTATAATTTAAGAAACATAAGTCACAAATTTGTGGTGACCGTGGCATGCAGGTTAAGTGTGTGGCTTAGCATGCTCGGAGCCCGGGTTCGATCCCCAGCCGTGGCGGAAAGTTTTTTCAATAAAAAAGTTTTCTGATCGGTCACCACCTCTCTGCAGACAATGGCAAACCTCAGAGAGTAAATAATGCCATGTAAAGCTTCTTGAGAACATGAGCCGTTCGGAGTCGGCATAAAACATGTAGGTCCAGTTCTCAGTCAATTGTGTGCAAAATTTAATAACACACACAACACAATCGATCCTAAGAAGCTTGGTCAAAGTCCTTTCAAGGGCTGAAATGGCCAATTTGTTTTTTTTTTTTTTTTAAGTCACAAATTTGTGAAACTCGGAAGGAATATAACATTTAGTCGTGTCCATCCACAAAATTCAGCAAGCATTGGAAATTGTTTCGTGACACCATCAACATAGTTTAAATGTTTAATATCGAATAGCTGTGGTACTTAATGTTTCATAATATTTAAACTCAGTATAAATTTAATTTTTGGAAATGTCTTTCGACAAGAAATATAGCACGGGCATTGGAAAACGGGGTGTGAATCCGCCCATACAAGCCAAATTTTTAATAGCAAATAGCATTGGAAATAAAAATCGCTGATCAGTGAAATTCCGAATGGAGTTGCCATTTGGTAATGTCCTTCTAATAGAAAACTGGTCTGAGCTTTGGTCAAGTGGGTGCACCTTCCCCTACAAGCTACATTTTTGATCGAATAGGTTCTGAAGTCACAGATGAAGTACATGTGTTTGTCTAAGGCTGCGTGCATTTTCAACGCCGATTCAGACAGACAGGCAAGCTGAAATCTGTGTGAACAAATGAGATACAAATATCTATCTCTCTCGCTTTTTCACACACTCTGCGGACACAGGCAGGCAGTCTGAATCGGCGTTTACTATGCACGTGGCCTAAGGCGTAGCAACGCGCGCCGGGTATTGCTAGTAACTTATATTTTATAACATCATGTTAAAACTGAAAATTATTTATAAATAAAACAATTTTCTATGCCAACTATGCTTTTTTTACTTCAAAAAACAGTTATCATGCAGTGCTCTGTAAAAACATTAATTGAAGGTACGATTACATGCCGTTTTCATATCAGCAAAGCGAGCACATCCAGTTTTATGATCCAGGGATTTTCGAGACTGACAAAAGTTCGGGCTCTCGGGATTGGCAGCCTTAGTTGGTTGTATAAAAAACGTTCCAAACCAAAGAACCCTAATAAATAGATAAATGTGCTGTTTAAACCACACATAATGCAAGGTTAATCAATAACTCACTCCAATACTTCGGATACCAAATCTTTTGTATTTACTTCAAGAAATCTAGTTTTGGGCGCAAAATTTAACTGCGTTTAACTGTATGTATTTGATGCTAAGCATCAAATGCATACAGCGCTGGCCACTTCAAAATTTTAACTTGATTGTCTTCCAAGCAGCTCTTTACTGTGGGAGAAGTGTGTTTTATGTCAGGTCAGTAACCTACATTAAACGATAACGGTCAGATACGCACCGGCAGAACTTCGATTCATCACTCTAAAGCACATTTTTCTGCTTCTTATGGGTTTTGAGTAAAAATGTATGCCATTTATTGAAGAAATTTAATTTTAAATTTTATTTGCGCTTTTAAAATGATATTTTAGTGAAGCTAAATAGCCGTAGAACCATAATTAATGAAATGGTCTTCTTTTACTGCTGTTTTTCGTCCTCTGTTTTCATATTGAGCTACATATTGTATTACATTATCTACTAACTTTCTGGAACATCTAAGGAATAGAACAATCTTAGAAACTATGCTTCCACCATTTTCATTTACTGAAATAGTTGCCGCTAAACCTCTTTGAAGTACATTGAAGTAACTTTGTAAACAACACTCAACAAACATATTTGCGTACAATTCTTAAGCTAAAATATAAATAAGAGTAAGTAAAACAATGTGTGCTAAGTTCGTGACCATCACTATATTTGATCCTTGATCAATTATCTAATTGTAGACTATAAATCTGACTGTTATGACATTTTAACAGCATATTGTGCTAGCAAAACAAAAGCAAAATAAACTTCAGCATAGTAGTCCCATAATTTCGTGATAGCAACTTATTGTTTATACAATAAACTCAATAAAATCGTTTTTATTCAGGGCGGGTTTGTGGAAGCACAGCGTACAGTTATAGTTATACGCTTAAGTATACATACAGCCGTTGACAACTAATTAGAAACGATATTTTTATTATAAGACATTTGCTGATTTCTTCTTTAACTTATCACTTTAACTTAACTATTATCCATATTGACTTGCATATTTTTGCAACTACACGAATATATATTAAAAACAAAAAACTTGTTAAAATTTTTTTAATGGAACAGTTGGTTTAAAAGAAACTTTTATTCCAAAGCCTTAAATATATATGTGACAACTAATTAGAAACGCTTGCAAAATACATTAAAATCAGGTAAAACAAAGTGGTTAAATATGTGAAAACTTAACAAAAGTGAAGCTTAAGGTTGGAATTATTTTGTTGGAAAAACTTTTTGCATTAAAACTACAACACATTGTGTTTGCATTGAGGATTAGGGCTTGGAATCGTTTCACAGAATAGCGCACCAAGCTTCCTTGACTCTTGCTAAAAAAATCATTCACATTTGTTATGTTCAGTGTGCTTACGGCATTTTTCAAATCGTCCAATGAATGCTCGATGGGATATACATCAGGACTTGACGATGGCCATTAAAAAACAGTCAAAGCATTTTAGTCAAAAAATTTGTTGGTCAGTTTTGCCGTATGCTTGGGGTCATTATCTTGCTGGAATGACCAAATCACTGGGATATTGTCTTCATCCTAAGACAGCATAACAATTCTTAAGATATAAACGTATTGTTTGTTGTTCATTGTGCCATTTCAGACAAATTTCCCCCAAACAAAGATCGATTCACCGCCATGCTTAACAACTGAAGAAGTGTAGTATTTCTACTAGCAATATCAATGCGATTGAAATTTGTTTTAACACTCCACACAATAAGTATCTGCCCTGGCTTACCGTACAAGATGCATGATCTTTAGCAAATTCAATAAGGTGTTTTCTTTGCGAGCCTTTGCACCATGGGTTTCTTGCGTGTAAGTCTTCCATGAAGGCCAGCTTCCACTAAACGTTGTGCAACGGTTTTTTTTGGCTACACTGACGCCAATTTCATTCACTATTTTACGCTGGATGACTGCTGTGCTCTTCCTTGGAACAGGTTTTGATAATCGGACAATCTTTAGATCAATATGTACTGAAGTTTTGCGCGGTCTTTTTTGGAGTGGTACATTTTCCGTGGTTTTATTTTGTCAAACGTGAGCAATATCATTGAAAACCATTCTTTTTTAGCATTTTAATTGGCTCTCGTATGATAGCCCAGCATTGTTTATTCAATAATTGCTTTGTGGGTACCTGGCGTGCATCTCTTGGCTTTTCCCATTTTGTGAAATTTTACTTAGACAGTTTTTTGTTGAAATTATGTGTAAACAGTTCAAGATAATAAATGCTTATCGAAATATTCAGGAATTATGCAAAAAAAAAATTTGAAAACTTTAATGTTATTAAATCGTTTCTAATTAGTTGTCAATTGAATAAATTATGTTCTCCTACTAAAACTGATTTTGCTGCAATAAATTACTTGTGGAAAAGTCGGTTTAATTATTCTTGTAAAAACAAAGAAGAAAATTAAGAAATAAAAAAATAAAAAAGACCGATACATTGCCAAACGCACGTCCATTGCGGTAAAGTGCAGCAAGTATGAAATCGTTTGTAATTAGTTGTCAACGGCTGTATGTGGTTCATTTAAAACCATTAGTATTTAAACTAAATTTTGTACTCACATGTTAGCCAAAACCAAGTACTTGAGACAAGTAGTACGTCGCGGTGAGCCAGATTCATCATAATTTTTAAATGCTTCGAAAAAGTCAGTGTGCGCTTTTTCGAATTCGCCCTCGCGTAAATGCATCTTTCCTCCACACTCACGAATAACACCCATTATAAGTGGATGGGGAATTGCAGATTTAATATGCAGTGACTGTTCATATAAAGCTTTGAGTTTTTTATTGTTTTTCTGAACTGTGTACATTTGAATCTCCAAGGCGTAAATCTCAAGCAATTGAGTGCCTTTTTTTAAGTCGTCTTCACCGTCGTCAGTCTAATATAAAAAAATCATAGATTGAAATTAAACAAAAACAATTAAATTGTTTAAAAAGAGTCACATTTACTTGACAGGATTGGTGCAGCTGTTTTAGGATCTTTTGAAGTTTACTAAAGTCGTTCCGATCGAAATATAGTTTTCCTAACTTCGTATTGGTCTTGAACCAGAGACGATCATTTTTTGCATCCTTTAAAGCATCAAGTGTGGTTTCATAAAAATTCTGCAATAGCTCCATCTGCGAGAAAACAAAAGTTTAGAGGAACGAATATTTTATGGAAGTATTTTAACACACATTTTTCGATGTAGATATATAATCTAAAATTGAGTTAATCGACTTTTCCGAGTGGTTTCTAGTAACTGCGCTCTTGATGTATGTCAGCAACTGTTTGTAGCGCACCATCATTTCATCATAATTATTCTGTAAATTATGGACTCATTATGTATTACCACTACTGGTTTCAGGTTTATACGCACCAATTTAAAGTTGATTTTAATCATTTGCTTAAGAGCTTTGAAGCCCCACTCTCCCTTCTCACCATTTTCTAAATCTAACACTTTTTGAAAAGACGCGAGCGCCGCCTTCGGTTCATCTTCCTTGAGTGCCTTGCTATTGTAGTACTGATTTTCAAGGTCTACATCAGGCTCTGAATTGCTGTCCTCGGAATATTCCTATAAACGAAAAATTTTTGATATGGAACTTCAAAACTTCGCCATCCTCGTATAGATTCATACCAATCCATAGTCCTCATCATCTTCGCACATAAAATCATCATCGTTGTCCGACATCCCGATAGATATATATATTAATTTAATAAATTTTACGGTAAACTATCCAAATGAAACGCGAACAAAAAAACAAATTTTTTAGCAAACGAATGTCATACTCTGTGATGCCACGTTTTAAAAACTAATGAGATGCCACACTGGGCAACTAAGGTATATAGTTAAGGCATTCACGATGTAGTGTATATGTAGTAAATTTTGTAATATTATATGATACAAAATGCACAGTGTTCACAATACAATCCTATAAAAAATTGCTATTACGAAACCCTATTGTATGCTCTGTAAATTTTGGTGTGTATTTCATTAGCTCATCGCAAAAACTTTTTCACTCAGCAAGGAGGAAGTACTAGCTGTTATATTACTTTTTCGTATTTAAGTTTATTAAAATCAGTGCCAAGGGCTAGATTCCGTAACTGTGGAAAACGCAGTGTACACGATATTATATGCATATGTGCAGTTTGTGATTCAGTATCCATGTGAAGTGAACTTTATGTGGCTTTCACATCTGGAACTCTTATTCGCAAACAATATGGTGGCTTGTATGTGTTCGAGAAAGCGAGCGTTCAAATTACGGAATTTGTTTGGAACACACACGGTTAAATTTGAGAAGAGTAGAAATGTACTCTTAAAAAGTATTTATTGCTTCGAAATAAAACTATTTTTGTGTGGGGAAAATAAAGCAAAAATGCTTTCCAAGTCTTCCACACCTGCTTACTTTTTTCGAAGCAAATTTTTTACTGAATCCTAACAAAGTTATTACGTATACTGTATGCAATTTACATAGAGTACTACCAAATAGAAAACAAAAAGTACCAAACATTTCTAATATCGTACTTAAATCATTAAAATGTACTCCACATAGTACTACACTTATGTTTCAATACAAACCTGATTTCTTAATGACTAGAGAAATGTTTTTTTTTTGCTTTGTTGGACAGAGAAAATCAAAAATTTTCGTCAACAAGCCAACTTGTGTGCCAAGCTGGCGAACTAGCTTCTTAACTATCGAACTTGTGTGTATATGGCTGCCGTATGCCACACAAAAACACTGATTTGAAGCCTGCATTAATGTCAGAAAAGTGTACACTTTGAATAAAGTTTATTCACTTGAACTTTTTTAAGTGCAAATCTGAAACTCGTTTTGAAAAATGTCTTTTAAGAACAAGAAAAATAAAGCTAAGAAAGCCAGCATGGAGAAAAAAGAGTTCCTTATTTAATTTATGGATAATATGTAGCATTATTTTAAGATAAGTAGTTTATTTTTTGTTTAAGCTGTCTTTTAACTTTTAATTTAAATAGCTATTAATAAAATAAAGGAAAATTTATACAACTCAAAAAAAATACTATAGTAAAAATAAATAAAAATGTATTTAAAACAAATGTTAATTAGTAACTCACCGTCCAAATAAAAATGTATTTATTTTTACTAAATTAAGTTATTTATTTTTACTACAGAAAATTAAAACTGTTTATTGCAGTTCATTTTACAACAAGTGTAGTATATTTTACTACATATTTATTTAAACGATTTAAAAAATCAATTTTTTTTTTCAGTATTCAAATTGAATTTTTACTACATGTGTAGTAATTCTTACTACATGTGTAGTTATTTTTCCTACATTAAACAAGAATAAAAAAATACGTGTTTTATTTTATATTTTCATTTATATTATTTTTTTCGCCTTCATGTTAACATTATTTTAAGTATAATAAGAAAAGCTAACAATTGTTTTAAATAACTTTGTTTTTTATATTCATTTTTAGTTTAATTTAATTGTTTGAATTACAACTGCTCACTTCTTACATTTAAAATAAACAAAAATCGAACAGCTCCCTGCAACGCAGTCCCTTGGTCATCACAAAGTTGCTACACAGCGTTAGAATTCACCAAAAGCGAACATATTGTCAGGAATTTACCCATCCATTGAGGCCAAAATTTTGGCACACTCATTCCGGAGGTAACCAGCCCTATTATGAATAATTTTTCACCCGGAATTGGAAAAGTAAGTTTCCATTTTTAACACAGCAGAACATATTTTAGTAAACGTATGAATACTGAGAGTTGATGGCCAAATTTCCATTAAAATTGTTCAAAAAGTTCTTGAGCTCTTAATAAGTTCTCTTAATAACGGATATTTTCTTTTCCAATTTCGGTTGAAAAAATTATTTATAATAGCTGTTACTTCAATTTGGCAGATGGTTGGTGCAGTATCGTCCAAAACAACACCATCCGCTGTAAGAGGACTAAAATCAGAAAGCATGTAATTAAATTTAAATGGATTACTTACCAGCAGATCCATGGTATAATAATTTGCGGCAGTACGCTCTCATAAAGCAAGTTTACATTTAGTTGTTGTGTGACCAAATCCAAATGTTTTAAATTTTATATTGTTTTGATTAATTTTAATTTTGAAAAACAAAACTAAAAGCAAATCCACCGATTGCTATTATATTTTTCTAAAAATTTTAAAAAAAATTATTTTTGTACTAACAAATAAATGCATATGAAAAAATACAAACTACATATAACTACATCGTGTAGTATAATTTTTTTTTAAATGTGTATGTTGCTTAAAGGAATTGAATAACAACAAATATATTTAAAAATAAATAAAACTTCATATTTTAAAAATAAATACGTTGTGCAGTAAATTTTACTACAGCATTTTTTGAGTGTAATAAATCATTCATTGCTATCGCTCACATCAAAGAGATTGATTGAGTCCCGAATGTTCCTCACAAAATTAAATGCTTCTTTTAAAAGGAAGAAAACAAAGATGTACAATGTGATAAGATAAATATATAACAAAATACAGATATATAACCGTTTGCCTCATTTTCGTTCCTTCATTCAGTTTCTTGTAGTTTGTTTACATTAGAAAAGCTATCAATAATCATTCAGCAATGCTTCTTCTTCATTCATCAAATAAAATTTACATTCAGCACAACAGTGTTCATTTGAGCTTTGAATCGTTTGAAATGAATATGTGTTCACTGATTTTTTTCATAGTTACGGAAAATAGCCCCAGGGAAGATAAATCCAGTGTTCGGTTTGGTACTAAGTGGATTTCAAAAAGTAACGAATTCAGAATTGAAATAAAAATGTTTTATATGTACCTTTTTATTAGTTCACCAGCAAAAAGGGTAAAAAATCACAACAAAGTTTTATATATTATATATATAAAATATCTACAGAAACATATATCCACTTTTTTATTACAATTATATTGCATTTCATGCAAGGAACTTTGAATTAGTTACATAACTGGTTGATAATAAATAAAATTCAAGTACAAAAGTATAGTTAAAATTAGGCTGTGCTCACGCGTTCATCAAATGATTGAAGAAAAACAGGATATTTCATTCATTTTACTCTCTATGAGAGCATTTTACTTAACGCTGCAGCTACACGTTCAAGAAATTGCTTTCAAGTTGATCACACATGTGCTTGTCAAAATTCATTCGAATTGATAGCTGTGACGTAGGCTGTGCGCAACTTGATAGTCAATTTTACTTTCAAGAATATGAATATTCATATAGAAAGCGCTAATAAGTTTACAAACACAACGAAAAGATATTTGTTTGTTACTAATATACTCTTATATTTTCATTTGATGTTAAAGAAGAATAGCTATAAGTATTTATTTTTTTTTGTTTAGGGTAAAAATTTATTAAATGAGCAAAATAAATAAAAACACCAAATCAATGGAAGCACTTAAATTCGCTGCTTCCTTTCCTTATTAATTTTTCTAAAAGAAAAATTAAAGAATTATATTAATTAAAAGAAAATTATAAAAAAGTGATATGTGTTTATTCAAATAGTCATTCAAGTCCTTGTTGTGTAAATTTATTTTTTTTTTTCTGTGTTTGTATGTATATTTTGTTTAACTATATAGTTCAGAATTATTTATTTTTTAAATAATAGTAATGTTAATTCAATTCAAAAATGTATTTTAATTTGTTTTAAAAATATGATAATAAAAAATATATTGAGACAAAAAAATTCTTAAATGTGTTTTTGTTTGTCCGATGCTCGTACCCGAGTAGCGTTGTCAGATGAAGATACCTCAGAAATTACCTTATTCTCGCATTTAATTCTCTCAAATTACCACACGTCAAAAATATCTCAAATAACCTCAAAATCGTGCAAATTACCACAAAATTACCGCAAGTCAATGAAATACCTCAAATTACCTCAAAATCGTGCAAATTACCACAAAATTACCGCAAGTCAATGAAATACCTCAAAGTTTCACATTTCATTCACACATACTTCTGGCACAACATGTAGAAATCTGTTTTTGGTATTGTGAGGTATTTTTTGGTAATTTCAGTATTTTTTATCTCTCGCGTGGGAAATATAGCACATGTGGTAAACATTTTATCGCATGAAAATTTTTCTTACATAAAGCGATGAATTTTACTTTCTCCCGCAGCATCTCGCAAGAGCTCAAAAAATACCGAAAGCACTATTTATAGTGCAAAACTGGTAACGCTGTACCCGAGCATCTTTTCATGAAAAGCCAGAGCTCTAGCTATTACGCTTCACATCAGAAGCGTAGCGCAGCCTCAAATACTAAATTTGTATTAACGGCTGAACTTGTTTAATTTTCCTTACGCCATTTTCTATTGGTGTGGAAAGCGCAGCTAATATTTTTTTTTTTAAAATATCTCTATAGAGATATCATACATATCACACGTACACAAAAAAGCATGTTACTTTTTGCCCAACACCTGAACAAAGTTAACAGCCTTTGTATGAAGAATTTTATATGGGGATAACTTATTTTTTATAAGTGCTCTTGATACATAACTAGTTATGTAACAGTTACCCTTCTACCTGGGTTCTCTACTTGCAAGTGATTACTTGCACGTGTGTTCGCAGGGTTAGCAAAAACACGATGGCGAAACATGCGACGACAAGTCTGGCAATACTGATAATTTTCGAACATATTTCGAAATTATATGTCAATGGAACTTTAAGTCGAAATTCTGATTTGTGTAAATCATAGAAGTAAAATATAAATAAAATAAATGCAAATACTTATTAAAATTTGTTAGACGTAGAAAAGTGTAAAAACCAGTTGTTTTGTTTCTTAAAACCGTTTATATATAATATATGCAACTTGCAAAAGAAAATAACGAAAATCTCAGTTTCCTTAACATTACTTCAAGTTGCGATCAGCAGCAAAGAAAGTTGCCACAAATTAGTCCAAGGACGAAGAGTATAATTGTTGCATTAATTTGGTGACAGTGATTTCACAAAATAAACTTTGAGTTGATTTGTTTGATGCTTTTGGGATGCCTGCTATTCGCAAATACCGTCGCGAGACAAACGAGATCAGCTGTTGCCTTAAATATATGCTCTTCACCAGCAACGTTGCTTTTTGGGTAAATTGAAATCTCTGTGAATGGTTTGTTAATACAAGGTATTAAATTGCAGATCGCTGGGCTTTGCGTGCTAGCTGTTGGTATATGGGCCTGGAATGAAAAGGATATGTTTAGCAATTTGACCAAGCTCACGTTTATTGCATTGGACCCAGCGTTTGTGTTGATATGCACTGGAACACTCACATTCGTAATTGGATTCACGGGTAGCGTAGGAGCGCTGCGAGAAAATACATGTTTGTTGGCAATGGTAAGTTTGCCATTGTTACATAGTTCTTAAACTTTGAAATTATGTTTTTTCTTAGTTTGAGAATTACTCCATGTTTTAAAAATAGAAAAAAATTTAAATTGGCTTGTTTTAGTATGCAATATTTTTGTCGGTTTTGTTAATACTCGAAATAAGCTTAGGAGCGCTGGCGTTTGTTCTAAGGGATAAAGGATGGGTGAGTTATATTGTGATGTTTTGTAAAACATTGTTTTTGGTACACTTTAACTTTTTAACATACTACAGATCAAAGATCAGGCCACTGAGGGACTTCGTGCGTTTATTATTCACTATCGCGAGGACCCCGATCAACAGAATCTCATCGACTGGATACAGGAGGACTGGCTACAATGCTGTGGCATTGAAGGACCAAAAGACTGGGATAGCAACAACTATTTCAATTGTTCTTCAGGTGCAGTCGGTAGTCGGGAAGCTTGTGGTGTGCCATTCTCTTGTTGTAAGCGTCGTCCACAGGAACTTATAAAAAATAAACAATGTGGGTACGATGTACGCAAGGAAGGATACGTAAGTCTTCACACGCATATTAGCCCCTTAACCAAAAATTAGCCATTTGCAAATTTATTAACAAACTTTAATCATCATATTTTTCCTCTTTCAATTTGTACGCCAATTAATCTTTTACTAAAAACAGCCAGCTGAACGTCACATTTACGAACGTGGCTGTCTACGTGCTGGCGAGGACTGGTTGGAAGGGCATCTTGTAGTTGTGGCTGGTGGTTGCATTACTATAATGATTATGCAGGTTATGTTGATTGGTGTTTATGTTAATCATCCTTTATCTTATCGAAACAATGTCAAAAGCATGCAGAATGTGTTCGTAAAAAACGAAGCACACGTTATGTTGACATTGCGTCTGTTAAAAAATCTGCTCATAATTTCTTGATAGGCTTATTATCTCAAATATTTTTTATTAATCATGAAGAAAGTTAAAAACATTACAAATTAGTTTGAAAAGAAATTATTTGAATTTAAAGTTATATTTGTGCTTTTACGTTCAACTGTGCTTCGATAAGGTCATCCGAGAAGAAATTAATCTTGACAACACAATGCTTCATTCTCAACGATAAATCAAACTTGACAATCAAAAAGATGTACAAAAAGAGCATTTTGGCCATATTTTAACATTAAAAAACATTCCAGTTTGTGTAGATTTGTTATATGAAAAGTATATCTACTAGTATATACTATATATATCTACTAGAATATATAGTAGACCGGATCGAAATTTAGATTCCGCCGATCGGGGTCTCAAAAGCTAGAGGAACTCATTAAAATGATTTCTGCATATTTTTTTTTGAAATCGGAAAAAACCGCCGAAACAATTTTGATTCTCCTGAAGGTCCTTTTTGGTAAAAAAAACATGTTTTGTTCTTGTAACTTTTTATTTTTCACAGAACGCATACCCACATCTGCTAAAATATTAAATTTCTTACTTATACCAATATTCTGATAAACAAAAAATTTAAAAACTATGTTTCATTGTAACTCTTTTTGACCACCAAAAATTGAATTTTTTGATATTTTTAAAAAGATATTTTTTAAAACCACTTTAAAAGACACATTTTTTTTCTAGATTTACGTGAAAGTGTTATTGTTGGAAAGGTATTAAGTTCTTCTTTCTTTCTGTGTATCGCTTTAATCAAAGTTATGTGCAAAAACTGAAAGAGTGTGCGAAATCGACTTTAGAAATCTGATAAAATGAAACATTTCTTATTCATACAAACAATTAGTTTCATTTGTTCACTGCTTTATCGTCCAGTTTTCGATAAATGTTTTTTTTTTAATCACATAGCTTTCATTAAAACGATACACTGAACGAAAGAAGAACTTAATACCTTTCCAACAATAACAATTTCACATAAATCCAATAAATAATGTGTTTTTTACAGCGGTTTTAAAAAAATGCTTTTTTAAAAATAGCACAAAATTCAATTTTTGGTGGTCAATAAGAGTTATAATGAAACAAAATTTTAACAATTTTTTTATGTCAAAATGTTAGTATGAGTAATAAATTTAACATTTAAGAAGATGTGGGTATGCGTTCTGTGAAAAATAAAAAGTTACAAGCAAAAAACATGTTTTTTTTACCAAAAAGGACCTTCAGGAGAATCAAAATTGCTTCGGCGGTTTTTCTCCGATTTGAAAAAAAAGTATGCAGAAATCATTTTAATGAGTTCTTCTAACTTTTTTTTATCCATACAAGAATGATCCGGTCTAATATATATATATCTACTAGTATACTAGTAAGTTTCAGTTTTATAGCTTAAATATTAACCTCTTTATAGAGTTTTCATTATTTTAATTGCATGGGAGGTAGGCGTGGTTTTAATCCGATTTAGCCCATTTTCGAACTTGATCTTCGCTTTTTAGAAAGAAAAATCTAATTCCATTACGATATATTGAACGTAATCGTGTCGACAGACAGACCGGATAGACAGACAGGCAATACTTAATAAACTCAGGTGGTAATGCTGATCAAGAATATATATACTTTTCTATACCTACCACGGCTCCTTAAGAGCGTTATAGACGTTGTGACAAAATTAATATGCCCCTTACGCAGTACGTGTAGATGTTCTAATTTTATAAGTAAACAACTTAATTCTTTCCCTAAAACTGACTTCTGATTTGACTTTAAAATTGTAAGGTTTTTACAATGCTCGTCGAATTTCCGCCGAAAACGTTAATGTAGGAACAAAAAACCAAAATAGAAAAAAACAAATTTCAGGGATTACAAATACAAATTGACCTTATGATACATTGTGTTGTAAGTGTTATTTTAAAGTTCAACTCAAATAATCGAAAACTGAACCTATATGTTTTTGTTAACTCTAACGGGCTAATGGCCATGTTATAAGAAGTCTTACTAAGAAAACCTAACATTTTTAATCTTAGGAATCTCTTAGTTTGTTAAATTGGCATAGATAGAAATAAATAAACACTAACTACACTTTTAAATCGGAATTAAAGTAATTAAGTAATGTGGAAAATCAAGTTTGGAAAAGTTAAATTCTTGTTTTAAATATTAATTGCAGTTAAAAACTTGAAGACGATCGAAATCTTTTTCCGAAATCGTAACATTTTGAAGAAAAAGAAACAAACCCAATTTAATAGATCATTAGGCAATGCTGCTAAGAATCTAAATGAAGTGGATATTTTTTCAGTTTTAAGTTCCAAATACATTTTGGTGATGGTCTCAGAAATACAAATGCTTTTATATACCACATTGTACAAAAAATATTGTTATGTAGACCAGAGTTTTTATTTTTATTTAATGAACAATGTTCATACATACAACTATGAACAGAGTTATGTTAATTAAAGTTATACAAACCTAGTTTTAACATTATATTCGTCTGTTATTTAGTTTTCCTTAAAGATTTAATTTATTTTATATTAACATATTGTCATATCTTATGTGAAGGTTTAAGAGCTTTGGTAGAAGTTTCTTTATTTTCTCTTTACTAAGGCAGCATTACTTTTCATTTGTATCAACATTTTATTTTAAGAGCATATTGTTTTTTTGAATTCAATACATACAGTGACTTACAGCTTATTTCGTGTGAGCAACATTTTAAAAGAAAAATTAAAATCCTAGACATATTTAATCAAGTTTAAAAAAAAAAACAATGCAATATTAAAGTTTAATTCATTTTTATTAAGTTTAAAAAAAACAGTTGGTGAAAATATCCATTTTATAAAGAATTGGAAATAAAAAAACTAAAATTGGAAAGAAATAAACTCATACAAAAACAAAAACTTTAAAAATTTTGACCTCACAGCTTATTTCGTGTGTATAAAAGGAGCTATAGATTTTATCCTTTAAAAATGAAAATGAAATACTATTAATATTTTGTAGGGTATCAATTTTGTTTAATGACATCCTTCAAACGTGACTGCATTGAAGAAAGCAGTTTTTTTGCATATTCCGGCGATATCTTTTCCCATACCGTTTTAAGAACAGTTTTTAAACTCTCTGCGCAGGTAATGTTATGTTTTCTAATGTTGAGTTCAAGAATGTACCACAAATTTTCGATGACATTTAAGTCAGGTGATTGAGCTGGTGTTTCAACAATGTGAGGACAATTCCAATAGAGCCAAGTCTGTACTAAATTCGACTTATGCTTCGGGTCGTTTTCTTGCGTGAATTTATTTATTTATTAAATTTTAAATAAGAACACGAGCACTAGTGCTTATCTTTTGATGCTCAATTTCTAGCCGCTTTATTCTATAGTTATTTTTCAGTCTTAAACCTAAAGGCCTATTATATCTTATCCTATGCAGCCAATCAATGTATCTGTATCTGTGTGAGTGGATGTGTAGTTCTCGGCAGCCAACAATGTTGAATATATTGTTGGCACGTTGTGCTGAGTGTGCATTATTTGTTTAGTTTCGCTAACTCGTGCAAAATGTTCTTTAAAATTTGCAGGTACATTGTCTTATTCATTGTAGAATCTATAAATTCTAGATAATAAACCATAACATGTTCATCACCATGTTTTACTGTGCCGCGCAAGTTTTTAGTTTCCAGCTCGGTATTAGGCTTACGTCAAACAAATGACTTGCCGTTCGACCCAAACAGGTTAAACTTACACTCATCGGTTTTCAGAATGTTTAATCCTTGTTTACGTGGGCTTTTGCAAACCGTAATTGGCTCATTCGGTTTTTTGGGCTTATTTTAAGCTGTTCGGCCATGATAATTAGCTTCTTTTAGGATTTTACGTATAGTCTCTGGGTGGCATTTCTTAGCAAGATACAATTCAGCATCCTTGGCCAAAGCTGGTGCACTCAATGTCGGATTGGTGCCTCTCTGCCTTTGTTATGCAAGCGATTTTCACGAACAAAACGCTGACTTTTATATTGAACTGTAGATGCGCTCAAATCAACTATTTCTTCAATTTGTTTCTGTGTTTTTCTCGACTGAAAGTGTTTAATTATCAACTCACGTTTCTCAAATGACGTTCGTCGTCCAATTTTAAAAGTAACACGATTCTAACTGACTTGAAAATTGACTAACTAAGTCAACAAAGCATAAGCAACTTTGTTGAAAAATTTAGAATCTTTGGAATTTTTTGTGTACCGTTATAAGTATAAAGAGCAAGTACAACCATCAGCACAGGAAATAAGCTTTGAAGTACACATTTTTAAAGGTTTTGTTTTTGTGTGAAGAATTTTTTAAAAAATGGATATTTTCACCAATTATATTTTTAGATTTAGTAAAAATTAATTTTACTATAATATTGCATTGTTAGTTTTTAAAATCTTAAATAAATATGTCTAGGATTTTAATTTTTCTTTTAAAATGTTGCCCACACGAAATAAGCTGTGACTCGTTGTATATTAATTTAGTTTAATTTTTTCTGTTTACTTTTTTAAGTATTAATTTAATTTTTGTTTTTATTTTATGGTTGTTATTTTATTGTTTCATTCTCATGACAATTCACCGATGCAACGCTTGCTACTTTTTGTAGAATTTTGATATATCAAAAATAATCTATGAAAAGGGTTGCGTACAAGCTGGTGAAGAGTGGATGGAGCGAAATTTGATTATTATTTCCACAAGTGCGATTATAATGATTTTTTTACAGGTGTGTATTTTTGAGTTTTGCTTCTGTCATTCTTTTTATTTATAAATAAAATATTGTATATTAACAATTATTTTAAAATTAACTAATTTCAACGGGTTTTCTTACAGATCTTGGGAATCTGTTTTGCTCAAAATCTCCGTGCTGACATATATGCTCAAAAATCTAAATGGCATTGACCACTGCATTCTGCTTCCGTTTGAGCCATATAATAGGACTAAAATTAAAGCTTCCATAACAAATATAAAGGATTCAAAAGCGGTAAAAGTTTTTGTTATACATATGAGGAATATAAGTAATTATGTATGTAGTACTAATTTTTATCTTACAAATAATTTTTTTTAACACTGCCAAATTCTTAATCTGTTTTCCTTAACTCTACAAAAGCTTCTTGAAAATAATTTAAAGTTATGTAACGTTAGGCTACTGGGAAAAATTTCGCAAAAATTTTGGCTAGTTTTTCCTTAAAAATAAATGTTATCTAAATCGATCATATCACACCACTTTCAGTGGTTTCCTCAGCAGCTGTTAGTTAAAATGAAATTGCTTCCGTACTGGTTTAACACATTCTCAAAACTCTTAATATTGCTGTGATATATTTTGTTACTGCCAGTCCAGTTATTTATATATTATTTGATATCCCATTTGGGATGTTTCCAATACTTTCTACTTACTGTTAGTTAACACTTGTTTCTTCTCTTTTACAAAATTATTATTATATATTATATTGTTCTCGTCCTTTGTTATGAATGATGATGTCATATGTGTAACGAATTCCACAAAAATAGTTTTTGAAATGTGTGGCTACTGTAACATAAATAATCCTTGCAAGTGGTATTTTTATGAAACTAATAATTATACATAACATTTATTATGAAGACATAACTAACAGAAAGTCATGCAGTGTAAATAAAAAGACTAAATTTATTAATGTTATAATTAAATATAGACTAAATAATCTTTTAAAAGTGTTATACATACAATATAAATAATTGAAATGAGTTAATTTAAAATTATCTTAAAAACTATTTTGTGTTCTATATCAAAAATAATTTTTTGATTTATCTTCATTTTTATTTTGAAGATTTAACTTTGCCAATTGCAGTACTTGTATCTTAATTTATCCCATATTCAAATGATTGTATTTATAAAACATACAAAAATATTTGCTTGGTTAACTCACAAGATGCATTTCGTATCCGTTGCTTTTTAAATATTTTAAAATATTTATAAATTTAAATACTCAACAACGTTAAAGCTAATTAAACTAAAATTCATTAAAAAAATTAAGATCGTAAATAATGTTTTCTATGATTCGTCAAATTCGCCAAAAATTTTATAAATTAGACCAATGAGTTAACATTTGACAATATCCTGGGTTTGCTCAAATTTTAAGACGTAACTATAAAATACAAAATAATCTGGTTATTAATACTATATTGATATAACATGGATAATGATTCAATTTGAAGTACTCACAAATTTTTTTTTCAGTCATTCAGCCCTATTCTAAATAATTTTTTCATCTGGATCTGAAAAAATAGTTTGTATTTTTGAAATAAATCTCAAGATAATAATGAAAATTTTTAATAAAAATTTGTTCATCAACGGTCAATATTCATGAGTGTTCTAAAAAATAATGTGATGTCTTTATCTGCTATATTAAAAATTAAATCTCCTTCCAATTCCGAGCGAAAAATAATTCATAAGAGGGCTGATTATATCTGGTAAAAAACACATTAAATTGAAAAGTTTTTTATAATTTAACATTGAAATAGAAGGTTTAAGAATATGTGTATTAAAATTGATGTACTATTTACGGTTATGATGTGTCGTTTCTACAGATTAATATTGATGTACTATTTACGGTTATATTGTATCGTTTCTACAGATAAATATTTATCGATATTTAATAATCATTTAGATCTGCATCAGTTTTTGTCTAATTTATGTTTAAAATGATATAAAAATATTATTAAGTTTCTCTCATTGCCAATATATCGAAATTAACATTTACTATATAAAATATATTTAGAAAAAATTAAGTTAATAGAACTTGAAATTTTTTATGATTAATGTTATTATTTTATATTGAAATCAAAAATAAAGACAACACACTAACAACAAAATTTTATCGAGCATTGCTTTTGTTGTCATCAAGCATTGACTTTTTCAATAATTGTTTTGGAACGAAGTTCTTTTACGCGACTTGTGAGAGGAGTGATCATGGTTGAATAACAGTGTACCCTGGGAGTGATTTAGAAGAAATCGTCACGTAACAAAATACAGTATGTTGTGTGTGTATGCATGTGAGTATAGAAATACAAGCAAACAAACTTATCGTTAACAATTGCTTAATTGCTTTAATATTTGTAAGTGACATCACTGCTGCTAGCTTCCGCAGTCGCCTGGCAAAGAAAAAAAATCAAAACATACGAATACAGTACTATCGTGCAGTATGTTATAGTGCACATTAGGCCGGGTCGATTTGTGGGGAGGCAAAAAAATCGCCCATTGCTCTGTGAAAATCGTATTCTAGGGATCAAAATAAGAAACTTTGCCGAAGGAACCATACCTCTAAAACGAATTCCGATGTCCCCCAATTTGGGTCGAAATTTTGGGTAGGGGCAAATTTTGAAAAATCCCACTTTGACCCATTTAGAGTGCTCCAATCGAGTCCAAATGTATGAC
Source organism: Tetanocera ferruginea (assembly GCA_958299015.1). Classification (NCBI taxonomy): domain Eukaryota; kingdom Metazoa; phylum Arthropoda; class Insecta; order Diptera; family Sciomyzidae; genus Tetanocera; species Tetanocera ferruginea. The sequence goes on along the minus strand of OY282641.1, from coordinate 51,637,701 downwards.
TGACCTCCACTAACTTTGGAGGCCCGACCCACCCATGCCGGTGGCACACCCCCTGGAACCCCCTGGGGGTTCCCCATACAAACATTTAAAAAAATCGCCAGTTTTGGTTCAGTTTGGTTCAAGAGTTCATGCACGATCAACATAATCAGAGAAGACTAACAATGGATGCAGTTTTGATGGAAACTGAAGAGCAAGGAGCAACGTCTATGTCATCAATGCCAACATACCAAGATCCCAATGATTCAACATACGCACCGCCACCGGTTCAAGAAGATATGGATAGAAGCACAAGTTCACAATACACAGAGAGATACGATTGTTTTAACTTTGCCTTGGTATGTGACAGATTTGGTGTGCCTGATAGAGTAGCATCGGCATTGGGAACCGCTCTTTTCCAAGATTTTAAAATGAAAGATAAGCATGGCAAACCTCTCATCATGGATAAATCGAAAGTTCGCAGAGAAAAAGAGCAATGCAGACAAGAAGTGGTTCGCAAACGGTTAGATCATACCAATTTGTTAGCGTTTTCATTCGATGGCAGAAAAGATGATACTTTAACGACAGCTAGGATGGTAAAAGAACCTCATCTTGTTATTTTGAGAGAACCCAATTCTGAATTGATTGGTTACGTAAGACTGGAACATGAAACCGCTGAATACAAAACAACCAAATTAAATGATTTCTTCAACGATAAAAATATATCACTGGATGCATTAATTGGAATATGCACTGACGGCGAGCCAACAAACACTGGCCCACACGGTGGAATTATACGACGATTCGAATTGCTGTTAAAAAGACCATTGCATTGGTTCGTTTGCCTTCTACACTTCAACTATCTTCCGTTTCGGCATTTGTTTGAAGCTTTGGATAAATCAACCAGCACTGGTCCAAGATCGGCAACCGGAAAACTGAGCCGTCAAATCGAAACTTGTGAAACTCCTTCGGTAAGTTATTGCTGTCACACATTTATTATAATTGTCAACCATTTTTAATTATTTTATTATTATACATTTTCAGGTGGTGGACGGCTTCCAAAAAATTGAGTGCAAAATATGCCCCCGCTCCAGAAAAAAATTGAATTTTCCACCGATTCGAAGTACTTATACGACTTGGCCCATGCAATTTCTAGCGGCGTGGTTCCGGTGGATCTGGCTAACATCAAACCAGGGAAAATTGTACATTCTCGGTGGCTCACCAAGGCCGCTAGATTATTACGATTATATGTGACAGCGGAAAATCCAGATGAAAATTTAAGAATTCTGGTTGAATTTATAATTAAATGCTATGTGCCAATGGACTACAATATCAAGTATTACAGCTCTGTCGTGTACGGCAGTGCATTATTTTTCAACTTCATTAGTTGGTCACGATTTCTAGAACCTCGTCTACGCAAAATTGTCAATCAAGTAATTACAGATAATTCATATTATGCGCATTCGGAAAATATCTTGTTATCAATGTTGCTTGATGATAGCAAAGAAAAGCGCGACTGTGCTATCAACATAATTCTACGCTATCGAACAGATGTTGACGACCCAACGCAACGTAGAGCTTATAAAAAACCAGATATAAAGTTTAATTGCACAAGTTACACGGAAATGATCAATATGAATGACATAAATAACGTATTTGAACCACCATTCACGCGAAGCATTCCGTACGATACATTGAAAGAATATTTAAATCAAGATGATCCACCGTTTAATAATCCAAAAATTCCATCACACATACAAGGAACGGAACGACAATTGCTAGCTAGCGTTTCCAAACGAGTTATACCGGAAAATGTAGAGGCTGTTATGGCGACGACATTAGAGAGCCGTGCGAAATTGCCCAGACTTGAAAGTAAAAAAGACTTCAAACAATAATTTTTTTAGTTTCTTTTCTATAACTAACTTAAATTAACTTTTTCATTTACATATGTTCTGACTAAATAAATTTCAAAAGGGAAAAAATAGATATTATTATAAATAAATAATAAATACTATTATAAATAAATAAATAAAAATAAAGAAAAACAGCAATTTCGCTGATTTTTTCATGTAAAGGCCAAAAATGTTGATTTTTTCAAATGTTTGTATGGGGAACCCCACAGGGGGGTTCCAGGGGGTGTACCACTGGCATGGGTGGGTCGGGCCTCCAAAGTTAGTGGGGGTAGGTCAAACATTTGGACTCGATTGGAGCACTCTAAATGGGTCAAAGTGGGATTTTTCAAAATTTGCCCCTACCCAAAAGTTCGACCCAAATTGGGGGACATCAGAATTCGTTTTAGAGGTATGGTTCCTTCGGCAAAGTTTCTTATTTTGATCCCTAGAATACGATTTTCACAGAGCAATGGGCGATTTTTAAATCGACCCGCCCTAGTGCACATTCTTTCTACTTCAGATTTGTTTTCAAGTTCCAATGCTTGAATGTTATATTACTTGTTTATGCAGTGCTTGTTTAAATACCAAAACATATCTTACTGCAGTGCTTGGTTTGAAATGTTATTGCAAAAGGTTGACAGTATTTGAAAGCATGGCAGATGCTTGCAATAATTTTTTTCATGCTTGTGCAGCTCTTTAGTTAATACTAATTATTAGTCGAATCGACTAACATGTATTTAGCACTGTTTTTTGCGGTTTTAAGATACTAATCAGCAAAATTTTAATGTTTTATTTGTTTTTACTTGTTTTACGTAATATAAAAATAAAAGTTTTAAACTTTGTTAAGATTTTAATTAAAAAAATACATTTTTAAAAAATATCTTTATTAAGAACTGTGCTACAAAATGGAAACAATGTTAGTCGAATTGACTAACATTAGTACTCTAGGGTTAAGAGACTTATCCTACAGTAGTTAGCGCAAATGGAGGGATCGCCTTGCTTGTGGATTGGGCGGAGCACACGAGTTTCAAATAATCTGGAGCGCATTCTTCCGACCATATTCTGTATAGAAGCTTGTGAATGCATTTAAACAGAGCTCTGCCTCCGATCTTAAACAGCTCAGCCAGTAAGCCATTGGCTCCTGCGGTTTTGTTGTTTTTAAGCCAAGCTATAGCTGTAAAGACCTCGTTATAGTCGGGCAGCGGAACTTCAGCACAGTCATCTATAATTAGGGTTTCCGGTATATAATCTCTATTGGCGAGGTTGTTGTCAGCGTCGTTTAAGAAAATAAATAAGTATTCCCTCCAAAACATCAGTGTACTCTGGATATCTGCTACTAGATTATTTTCATCTTTGCAGAAAGAGATTCTTCTTCTCTCGGTATCACTTTATAGCAGCACGACAACCGCCTACAACCGTTTGTAGGCGGTGTCCTTCTCTGCAGTGGTGTCACGACACTCCTGGTCGTGCCACTGGTTTCGTTGAGGGCGGTGGTAGCCTATCACCTCTTCGGCAGCCGTATGCATAGAGCGGGATATGGAGTGAGAGTCGATTAGCGAAGGCTTCGGCTGTCCGTTTTGACTGCAGCTTGTCGACGTCTCGCTTTTTTGTGTAGGATTCCTAGCATTCTTAGCTGCGCACAGGACAAGATAAAGATAATGATCCGAGTATTTGTTAGCACCACGGACCGAGCGAACGTCTAATACACTGGAAGAGTGCCTTCCGTCAATTAAAAAAAAATTTTAAAGAAATAATTATAAAATAAACAAAAAAAAAATAATTGCTATTAAAAAATTCACAAAATTCTGTTTAAATAGGATAAAAACTTTATTTAATGCATTTACAAAATATTTAACTAAATTTATTTTCTTTTTTATATTTTAAGTTAAATTAATGTAATAAATTAATGTTTTTGTTTGCATTTTTAGTAAAATTTATTTTATTTAATTCCTGTTTTTTTTATTTTATGTTGACGTGGTCCCTGCGACCACATGTACTGTTAGTGTAATTTTTTGTGGTGTACCTGTTCAGGGTTAAACACAATAAATACTTTGAATAAGATGAAATTTGTAATGTTTATAAAGTTAAAATTATTTTTTTGACATTTTTAAAAACTAGCTTTCTAGTTTTTTAGATGTATTTAATATTCTTTCATTTAAATCCATCCAATTTAGGCGATGCGTCGAAATATATATCCGAAGTACCATCATTTGAAATATCTGCAACACGTTGATATTCAATCAAAACTAAGGTATTTGTACCAATTTGCATTAATTCCTTTGGAGCATATAAGGTCAATTGAGGCCCAACCAGAGGCCAATAACGTCCAAGGTTAAACCCATTAAGATATGCAACTCCCTTGCCCCAATTTTCGGTGTTTAAAAATGAATCTGCTATTTCGGATACCGTAAATTCGCCATAATATATAACTGGTCCTTGAGAAAGAATATTTCTACTTGAAATAGCATCCTTTTCCGTTACAAATTCTGAATTTTTGTATTTTTTAATAAGACTTTCGATGTGTTCATCTTTCAACGAGAATGATGTCGAATTCCAATTTCTTAATACCGTTTGATTGCCGTCCAACTTTTGTATTGTCACATCACCCAGTATACCTTTCGTGTCATTAGCAATGTTATAGTTAATTCTACCTTGATTCTCTACAAGCAATTGCAACTTGACACCAAGACCACTGTTTAGTGGTATTTTTTTAATATTATTTTCACGGGAAAGAGTACCAACCAAAAACTGATCGACAAAAATATAAGCACGATCACGAAGTTCTCCAACCGTCATTAAAGTAGGGTCTATTTCTAATGTCGGTAATATGGTTTCATACAAGACAAGTCCGGAAAATTGGTTTAATTCTTCGAATGTCTTCGGTTTCTCTGATACAATTGGGTTGCCAGGGGAAAGAATTTCTCGACCAACTGCTGACATTAAGGTGACTAGCGGTTTCATCTCTACCTTTCCATATGCTATTTTAAGAGATTTTGTTGGGGTAGATATATCTTTGGATACGTTCAGGTAGTTGGATATCACATCTCGAACAAGTTCATATTTAGTAGTTGTGTCTCCCTGTTCATCCATGACTGCATCGTAGTCGTAAGATGTAATGTCCGCTGTGTAGTCGTTCGAGCCAAAATCGTTGGCACCGGCCGTAAAACCGAAATTAGTGCCACCGAAAAACATATAAATATTGACACTTGCACCATATTCCAGAATTTTTCTGAAAAAAATGTAAAACATTTTTTATAATTCTATAAAGTTTCAATAAAAGCCAGTTGCATTAAATTGTTGGTTTCGTTACAAACAGGTAAGCTTAACCAGTCAGTAAAGAAATATTTTGGTTGATAAGTTTCCAATGATAAGTTGAAAAGATTTTGAAAAGTTTCCAATGATAAATTTGAAAAAAACTGAGTTAACCATTTTATTTATCATCATTTAGGTATTAGTATAAGATTAACTTTTAACTAAGATTTTTGTTTTACCAGAAAATTTATGCGTACAGGAAAAATTTAAAAACACCATCTTATTAATAAGCATCCCTGATTTATATTAAGCACTATGTGAATTTAACATCACTTACACTTGTCTCTTTTTGAATAATTTATAATAACTTTTTAATGAAACAGTTAATTCAATAAATTTAAGGAATTAATTTGATATTTGGAAAAGTTAAAATGATAAAGCCAAAAAGTTACCCTAACCAGCAGTTGACAACAAAAAATATTTCTTGAACCAACATTTTAGTTAATTGATAAATAAGCGCCTAACTTAGAACCAACATTTTAGTTAATTGATAAATAAGCGCCTTACTTACAGATATATTGTTTAATGAAACTGACTGTAACTAACCTTAGTGCAGAGGCTACTTCGTTGGGATCTCTGCGTTGGTTCTCCTCTTGCCAATGCGTTAACCAGCCAGGATAGAACTCGGAGTTAACCAAAGGGCCAGTAGGTTGTACCGTTCTTAATATGTTCCAAATATCATCAATTTCATGAACTGTCACAAAGAAATTTTAACAATCAATCAAACTTATCGACTGAAATTTTTTAATTTTCTTTCCTTTTTTTTATGAAATTTACTAATTTTCGTTACTAATAATTTGCAAATGAAATGAATTAGAATTAAAATTACTTTTGTCACTCACTTCTGTCAATGCCGAAATCTGTCGTGGCAAATACATTTTCAATTTTACCACAAGCAATACGTTCATTTGGGATATCCGTTGTGAATAGTACAGCCTGCCCCTGAACGTAACGCTCGGTTTCATCTCTCAGCCAATTAAGATAGTCCTTGTCACAGGCATGGAAAGATCCATATTCATTCTCAACTTGTACCATTATAATTGGACCACCGTTTCCGTATAAATACTTCTGCATTCGCGGCATCATTTGTGAGTACCAGAGACTCACTTCCCTTGTGTAGTTGGAATCGTTGGTACGCATTTTAATATTTGGATACTTATTAAAAAGCCAGTGCGGCAAACCGCCCTAAATAAGAATATGCGATAAGTTGAATGAGAGAGGCGTTTAAAACTAAACAAATTTACGTTGTCTCTTTCTGCACAAATATATGGTCCGGGACGCAGAATAATAAAAAATCCTTCTTCTTGCACCATTTCTATGAACTGTTCCAAATTTGCTAGTCCATCCCAATTATAGACGCCATCGTTTGGATTATGCAGTGCCCACTCAACGTAGCTACATAATGTTAAAACACATATTGTTATTTTAGGTTTGAGTCTTGTATTGAATAATTGTTGTAATTTACGTGTCCAGAGCATTTAATCCCGATGCGCGCATTGTACGCAAACGTTCACGCCATGCGCCTGGTAAGGCTCGAAAGTAATGAAAAGATCCTGATATATAGCGAAATGGTTCACCATTCATAAGAAAAGTATTGGCTTCATGGTCTACAGTAAATGATCTCTTTACCTAATGTAAATGCAGGAATATATCGATTAATTGTATCGCAAATTGTATCGATTTACGTCATGGCACAAAATGTTTCATATGTAGATAGCTGTGTTTTTTACAAAGCGAGTTGTAAAAATTTGCCGAGCAAATGAAAATTAGCCTCCAAGTTATGTTTCAATACCCAGCAAAATTTTTCTTATTGCCTTGATTTGCATTCGATTATAAAACCCATTACATAAATGTTGGTGACCAATAATGCATTATATTGTATATTACTCGTAATGCAATTAGTAATGTCAGCCCTTTTTGCTTTATAAAATGATTGTACTTTTTTTTTAGACAGTTGAAAATTTTTGTTTTACTTTTATTTTTGCTTCAAAAGTGTCAAATTTTTGTAATTTTGAATATGAAAAAATGCCATGAAATACAGAAAAATGTGCTAAGGGTTAATATATTACATTAATTAATTAACTGATACATATATCTATTAAATAAAAGCATTTTTCTCATTTTAAAGAAGAAATTCTCTAACTCTTGATTGGTGTTGTTGATCTGTTAAGCAAAAGATGTATGAAAAAATTTTTTTTTTTTCAATATTTGAATCGCTTTTCTAATTTGTGCAGAGAAACGCTTATTCAATAACGTCTTAGTTGTTATTAAATAAGTGATTATTGGAAGAAGTTATTAATCAAGTTTGATAAGTGCTTACATAAGTACTCCCATGTCAAGCGAAAGCTTCATCAATTACCTCCAATGACATGCCTGTATTAAAATAATGGGTTCCGTAAGCGATAGGGTAAGCGATGAATGAAATTTTCTGGATTACTTTTTCGATTATATGTAAGCGAAGATTTTGCTGGGTAGTTGTGTTTCAGTTTTCCTAAAAAGGTGGCAACAAAATATTCCAAATTTCTTTTTGAACAATATTTCAATAAAAATAAATATTTTAAGAGAAGAATAAGCAAAATTGATCATATCTACTTATTATTTAAACATATATTTTGTTTGTTTAAGCGTTTATTAAGAAAAATATTTTGAGTATCCGGTTCATTCTAAGAACCGTCCCAGCAAAATTTTTCGTAAAGGCTTGATTTGTATTCGATTATAAAACGCATTACATAAATGCCGATGAACCAATAATGCATTATATTGTATATTACTCGTAATGCAGTTAGTAATGCAGCCGCGTACCGTGGGGGGGCGGGGGGGGGCGGTACGCCCCGGGCGGCAATAGTTTAGGGGCGGCACTGAAGCTAAATAAAGCCTTTTACAAAATAAATATGTGTACATTATCATTTTAAGGTGTACAAACAAAAGAAAGAACTAAACTTAATGAATAAATTTGGCCACCACAGTAAATGTAACTATATTTATGAGCTTCGTATTGAGCACAACCAAAATGTAAAATCGTTTTTCGAGTCTCAAAATCAGTTGCCAAAGAAATAAAAAAAGACACAATATTTAGGCATGTGCGAGTAGTTGAATTTTCGAATAACTCGGCTGCGACTTGAAACAAGCATTGAATAACTGGTGTTTTCGAGTAACTCAAAGTTTTTTGAGTTTTTTAGTGATTTAACTTATCAGTGGAAATGCCCAGTAGAAAAGTGGTTTAACAGAATAACGTTTTTCAACTTAGGTATATTTGGTAAAAATAGCTGTTTTGTGCTTTGATGTGTTGAGTGTGGGAGAAAGGCGGAATTTTCGTTTGATTATGGCGAATTGTAAGTTCAGAGTGCATATTAAGAAATAAGACTAATGCGTATAATTTTAAGTCGTATCTTTTATAATGTTTTTTGATTTTTTAAGGGATTTCTCTGTTCTAATAAAATCACTTTGGAGAGGAGTTAGGCGTGGTCTAAACTGATTTAGGTCATTTTCTAATTTAATTATTAGTTTTCAAGAACTGATTTTGAGAAATGACCACAAGCTTTCAGCAGCTTAATGCTCTTGCTGAAAAATTCGCAATTCTTACTCCTTTGATTCTCCTGAATGATAAGTTGGAATGTAAACTGAATGAATTCTGTCACGAAGAAATTGACAATGAAGAGTTTCTCGTTGAGAGAAAAATACTTCAGCATATTGTTTCTATAGCTCACAAAGAAACTGATTCTTGTATGAAAGGTCCACTTGAACTTTTAAAATTTATTTTTAAATTAAGTCTAGAAAACGCAGTTCCAAACATTGTTATACTTTTAAGCTTTATTCTAAGCTTTTATTCATAAAAACCTACATAAGAACTACAATGAGTACGTCTCGCCTACAAAATCTTGCCATATTATCTATAGAATATAAGTAAAGTAATGAAATAGACTTCGACAATTAGGGAATTCACAGTTTGCTTCTAAAGTTAACACCTGACAACTTTAGAAAGATATTTAGATCGAACTGTGAGCACCTCTTTTTGTGTTTTGGAGCTAAATTGCAAAAATAGTTTTCAAAAATTTGAAATTTGTTCATAAACATGCCTCGAATGAACGGAAAGGAAGAATTATGAGATAACTTTGAAACAAGTGGTATCTCAAGTTTGTACGTAAAACAAAAACAATCAAAGTTAACACTTGCTAAAATGTTCTAAAGTTAATAAACGGCAAAGTAAACAGAGCAGATAATACAGAACTGTGAGCACCCTAAATGAAATTACCGATTTTGCTAATAAAAAAACAAGAAAAATAATAATTTAATAAAATATTATATAAAAAAAATTGTATTTGTATAAATTTCCTTTTCGGTGTCATTAGGTAATAAACTTTTTTATCGTTGGCCTAATTCTAATATGGCGTAAGTCAACATTTGGAATAATAGCGATTATTAACGTTTAAGGGGACCTGACGCCTTCAAAATTTTGTTTATTTTAATGTTTAAAAATGTGTATAAGTTCAATAAAAATAGATATAATTTTGAAAAATTACAAATATATTTTTCGGAAAAATATTACGCAAAAAAAATTTTTTATTGTTTTAATCACATATACTGCTGATGGAATTTTTTTTAAAAATTCATGGCGCTTTTAATTTTATATGTTCACCACTTTATATATCATAAATAAATTTTATTTTCAACTGTAGGGTATAAGTATAGTGTGTATGCAATGACAAAATTTTATTATGCCAGGTTACTCCTTAAAAAATACTTGTTCAGGTGTCAATATATCATATTTATATTTTAGTAAATATAGAAATCTCCCGTGATATAACAAAACCAAGTAACTTGTTTTTTGAAAATTGTGAGAAATTGGGGTATTGTGTTATAGGATATTATCTTTCCGTATATAAGATTTTTAAGTTTTTTCAAATTATTGAAGAGTTAAATTATTGAAGAGTTAAGAGTTAAGAGTTAAGTTTCGAAATTTTTGAAACTTGTGCTAGCCAAATTATTTTGCGTTGCAGTTTTTTAACAATTCAGTCGAACTTAAGATACTGAGAAAATTTTTGTCATATATTTTTTCATTTCATATAAACAAGATTTTTGTTTTTTCACAAAACCAGGCAACTATGAAGTTACTTGAAAGCCAATAAAACATTTATATGTTTCTTAGAACACTTTATTCTTTGCTGTTTTTTCAAAATCAAGTAACTTTAAAGTTGCTTGGTTTTGTTGTATAATATCAATTAAAACACAATTGTTTAGAAAATAAGTTGAACATTTGTTACAATTTTAATTAAGTATCTTATTTTAATAATTAAGTATCTACACAAGTATCTTATTAAGTAAATTATATATAAATCTATTCATTAAACTCAATAAAAAATCTTTTGATACTATTTTTAACAAAATTAATGGAACATATAAATAAATTCATGAATGTTGGTATTTACTCATGGCTGTAAAACCAATAGAAAGATCCTTAGAATCTGCACATTCCTTAAAATCTTCCCAAAAATTAATTTTTGTGTTATCATGTATTAAAGGAATTCATTTATCTTTAATATCCTTCTTTTTAGATGGGTTTTTCACGATTTCCTTTAATTGTACATATTTGAAAATTTCAGAAGATCTTTTTGATGAACTAATGTGCATTCAAAAAATTTTGCATCGGTTTCGATGGAAGTTTTATAAAAAATTACAATAATCCTTTTCGAGTTTTTCTGAAAATTTTGCATTTAATTTTTTTCGGCAATTGCTGTATGCTGGATGCAATAATCTTTTCTTTGTAGCACGATTGAAAACGAATGTTTGAGAATCCTTTGTAGTACGATTGGAAAAGATTGTTTGAGAATCTTCAGATCGAGTATCCATGAAATGATTGTCCATGAGCTCTTCTTCGTCACCTTTTTCATTTGTGGATCAAAATCAGGGTCATAGTACGACGATGCAGGACTAAAATCAATTTTACTTTCTCCGTTATTATCGCAAAAATCACTGGAGAGTATACTTATATTTTTGTAATAATTTCCAAAAAAAAATTCAAGGAACTTATCATATAATTTTTGATAGATTATTACTTTCAAATTTTCAATTAAATCGAAATTTTTTTCAAGTGACGACATTGTACGCTGTTTTTAATTATATTCGATACGTTTGAAGAAGAAGATGTGACTAAGAAAAAATTTTCAATAAATTTTGGAAATAATTTTTTGATTGCGGTATTTTGAAGTGAATTTTTTCGCATAAAATGTAACTTCGTTTAAGTAAAGTGCTGAAAAGTACTGAAGTAACTTGGTTTTGTTGTAACCCATTTTAATCTAATCAAGGCATTTCAAGTTACTTATTTTATTTTTTTTTAATATTAGTGTTTAGAAATGAGATAGGCAAAAATGGATTGAAGTTTCTCGTAGACTTTTTGCTCTAGATTTTTAAACATGATAGAACAACAAAACCACGGAAGAAATGAGAGCAAAAATAGACTCATGCGCGCGTTTTGCTCCATTTTTTCCAAACTTGCGTCGTATTAGAAATAGGTTTATGATATGTATATTAGAATTTTTTTATATAATTGAGAACAATGAAAGACCAAATTCTAAAGTGAAAACTATGCATACAAAACCCTATATTAATATCATAGATTTTTTTTTATTGCATATGAGAGGGGCGGCAAATTTGGAATCCGCACCGGGCGGCTTAGCCTCTCGGTACGCCACTGTAGTAATGCAAGGCCTTTGTGCTTTTCAAATGTTTGCTTTTTTTAGATTATTTAAATTTTTTGTATGACTTTTGTTTTTTACTTCAAAAGCGTCAAATGTTTTTTAGAAAAATGTGTGAAATGTTGATATTTTAAAAATATTCAAAACAATAAAAACGACCCAAAATAACGAAATGCAGAAAATAAAAAGTGCACCATAATGAATGTCTTACGGTAATTTTCCACTTTTGAACTAATCATTTAACATGCTAACCAGTTTTTGTATATTTTAGTAGAAGAACAAAGGAGAGATGAATGGAATGATGTCATTAAATATTTTATGATCTATCTTTAACTGTCTTTGCAGACTAATACCTATACTGTGACTAAGTTTCTAATCTAGTTTTTTGTACTTATTGTGTAATTTTAACCAAAGATTTTATAAGTATAATTTATTTCAATACTTTCAATTCACATACTAAATAAAAACCTTTTTCTCATTTTAAAAAAGAAATTGACTAATTATTAAAATTTGTGTTTTTCATCTTCCTACTAATAAGCAAGAAATGTACTAAAATAACCTATTTATGCAATATTTGGAGCGCATTCATAATTTCTGCACAGAAATAACTTATTCAACAACTTCCAAGTTGTTAACAAATAATTGATGACTAGGAAGTAGTTATTCAGCAAGATTTATAAGCTCATACATATGTACTTCTATGTCAAGCGAAAGCTTCATCGATTACCTCCAATGACATGCCTGTATAAAAATAATGGGTTCTGTAAGCGAGAGGGTAAGCGATGAATGAAATTTTCTGGATTACTTTTTCGATTACATGTAAGCGAAGATTTTGCTGGGGTGTTTCACTATCTGTCAAATTTGGAAATAGAAAAAAACATTGTCAACAAAATTTAAAGAAAATAAATGGAATATTTTTGATCAGCGATCTAGTGGACAGATCACGGTTGCCACTTTGGTGCAGTTGGACTAAAAATAGTCCTTTTTTAACGATTGGTCTGCTGGTCCCTTTTTATTTTATTGGTACCTTTTATGAAAATGTTTTCAAATTTTCTGTTTCTTCATGACAGACAAAATGTAGGTTTTTACTAAAATCAGCAATGCTCTCTTAGAGCGAAAAATTAAGTTTGGGGCAAAGATTCAAAAAATGGAAACCATTACTTTTTCGAGATATCCTTAACACTCGTTTCGTCACATTTTTTTTAGTTATTTGACAATATCTCCAAAACTATTCTTAACCCTTTTAATGGATTTGTTCATTATATTGGAGACATCAGAAAATGTTTATTTTTTATTTTCCATCGTCTTTTTTAAAATCAAAAAGGTCATTTCAAACTATGAAATGAAGTTGTACCAACATGACATATATAAATTTAGAGAGATATGTAAGGTTTAACTTAGTTGGATTTTCGATTTTGTTCCCAACAGAAGCGTAAAGTCTATTTATTTCGCGTGTTAACAAATTTTACAAAATAAAATAAAGGTTGGTATTGTGTTTGGGTGCATTCGTTCCATTACACACAACTTTTTCATTTCTCAATAGATTTTCTTCAACAAAAGCTAATTTTTTCGGAAAAATACAGGCTTTTAGTAAAAAAAAATCAAAAGTAACTAAATAGTTTGATTTCTTAACAAAATTTGCGAATTTGCGACCAAAAAATGATGTGGGCGTTTATTTGATACTAGTTCTTTCCCGTCAAAAATAACGGGCCCGGTTTTAATAAAGGAAAAAGCATGAACTATTGATTTTCTTAAAGCTGAATTAGAAATACGTGATGGTCACAAATTCGATTATAAATTGTGCAAATCGTGATGGTCCCAAATTCGATTATAAATTGTGCAAATAAAAATTTTTAGTTCGAAATACATACATAATTATAAAAGACCTTAAAATAAAAACGGAAACCATAGTAGGCACGACGAAATGAGTTTAAAAATTTTTGTAAAACTGAAAATTTAAAAATAAAAAAAATATATTATAAGTTTTTGAAGTTTCAGTAAATAACAAAACAAAAAATGCCCAAAAATATGTCAAATTTTTCAAAAACTCAAGCGTTCCGCACTCACATTTTACGGAATTATGTTATGTTATGTTATGTTAAAAAAATATATTATAAGTTTTTGAAGTTTCAGTAAATAACAAAACAAAAAATGCCCAAAAATATGTCAAATTTTTCAAAAACTCAAGCGTTCCGCACTCACATTTTACGGAATTATGTTATAGTAATAATAATATCATTTGTTTGCTTACTGTTGTTGGTTCTGAAGATATATGCAATTAAGTGGAACCAACTTTTATTTCGTTGAAAACCCTACAGTGGGCAATATCTCGAAAACGGAGTGACAGAAAATAAAAGAATTTCGGAATTAGCGGCCGATTTTGAATGAGAAAAGGATAGTGGCATTCATTGTACATATTGGCTGTAAACTAGTGTTATAGAGCGTCAGTTTTATTCATCGAAATTGAATCAATGTTTTGGAAATTCACGTTTAGCCTAGCTTACACGTTTATAACTCGACTGACCTGGCTTCAATCCCCGGCAAAATTACCAAAATATTTTATTTTATTTAATATATTTTTTTTTTCAAATAAAAAATGAAATGTAAAATTTTTTCAAGATTTAACTTATTTTGAAAGTTATTTTTTATTTAGCAGTTAATGAAAGAATTTTTATTGTTGAATTGAAATTTTTGATACTTACACAGCCAGGATACGAGCCCACGTCCTCTGCATGACAATCTAGCGCACTTCCACTGAGCTATTGGTAACGATAAGATAAATATAGCAAAACACATTTAAAAACTATTGGTCCCGTTCTGAGTTATATCGAACCTGTCATGTGAAACGTTAAATAAGCACTGTCACGTTAGGGCTATTGGGCCTGCTTTCTCGATACTGTACCCATCAAATTTGGGTTGGGCTCAAGGACAAACACAAGATGTAACTCCTGACCATGCATACATACTAGATCTAATTACAGAATAGCTTTTATTCTACTTTTGAGTTGACCTTTCGACAAGTTATCATAAAAAACGCTACAGTTGTTAACTAAGGTACTCATCATCGTTTCTTCTGCTTCTGCGGTTGGAGTTAAAATTTATGAGATAAAGAATTTCTGAAGAATCGAATACACCGGTAATGAGATGGTGTAAATATACGATATTTGCAGACCTCCTTCACTCATTTGATGATTGCATTCTTGATAGTTTTAAACGATCCTGATAAAGAGGAAGGTTTAAAATGTCAGTTCCCCTAAAGCCCCTTAGAGCAAACCGAACAAAATTGTTTGGATCCTCTCTATCCGTTCAACCTGCACGTAACTGTTTTTTTTTTTTCTGACCGGTGTTACGGATAACGTAGAAAGTTTAAACAATCCAAAATATCGGTCTCCACTAATTAACATAATTTGAATAGCAAGATAGCAAGATAACAAGATAATAACATGCTGAAAGCTAAATCAATTTCCACTTTTATTTTGTTTACTGACAGCTTATTGATGCCTTAAACGGTGCCTTAAGTGCTGCTTTGTTTAAAAAATGAAAAACTATTCTTAGCAGGATACATAACTTCAAAGTAAAAATTATCTGAGATAACCAATTATTTTTAATTTTAATTTTAATTTTATTTTATAATATTATTTTTTTTATTATAATTTTTATTTTTTAATATTTATATTAAGCACTTGCCAGAAATAATAGAATCAAATTTCAATATCTTGAAATATAAATTGTTTGTATTTGTAACGATTATTGTGGAATGATCCTTGTACTGCTGTGGGCAAAAAATAACGGGAAATTTTAATATTTTTGAGATTCAGATAGGTACAAATTTTTTTATTTGTAAGTGGGCACTACTGCCACTGACATCTGTGCCAAATTAAACATAAAAATATTCATTAGTGTTTGAGATACGTTCCTTTTTGTAAATAGCTAAAAGTAAATTTTTCGGTTTTTTATAATGTTGCAGGTAAAATGCGGTACAAAATGTTCAAAGAGAGTCGAAAAAGCGTCGAAGACGAGACACGGCCAGGACGACCATCAACATTAACTGACACGTCAACAATATCAGAGAATTGGTGCTCCAAAATCATCAATTGACAGTCCGGATCAATAAATGACCATTTGGTCCTCCATTTTGAGTGACCATTTGGGCCTCACACTAACTCGTAATTTGTTATCATTTCGCCAAAATCTCGACTCATATCGTTCGCAACCAGCGCCTGTCTTATCACCATGTGTCTTCAGCTATTCGCTAAACTCAAGAGACCGCTCCGTGGACACCGTGTTGAATCGATAGAAACCGAAACGATGAAGGAATTGAAGGCTATACCGGAAGAGGACTTTGCAGCATACATATTTTGAAAAAACGTTGGCACAAATGTATTACATCCGAGGGGAGTGAAATAAATTAAGAAGAATAAATAAAGGTTTTTTTGATTTATAAACAAATTCTCGATATTTTTTGCCCAGAGTAGTATATTTTTAAATTTTTTAAATTTTCTTAATATTCAAAATGATTTTCTGTTGAAAAAACTAGCAAAACTTTTATTCTTATAGTACTTTGAAGATAGGTTCTTTATTATTATTATTATACCCTAAACCTGAAAGGTCAGGGTATATTAACTTTGTGCAAACGTTTGTAACGCATAGAACGAAGCGAGTCCGGTATAGAAAAGTATATATATTCTTGATCAGCGTCACCACGTGAGTCGAGCTATCTATGTCCGTCCGTCCGTCCGTCCGTCTGTGTGTTGTCCGTATACACAGGATAAGAAGAAGGAGTTGAGATAATTGGATGAAACTTGGTACACATGGTCACATGTACCCAAGGATCTGCACTATTGAATATTTTTGGAATCCGCCCACGGACACGCCTGCCTCCCATACAACGCAAAAATTTAAAACTGTATAACTCAGCTCATAATAAGTCTACAACAATAAAATTTGGTATGTGTGTGTTTTATATCAACACAAAAATGTCTTTGAAAAATGGACGTCATCCGCTCACGGACACGCCCACCTCCCATACAACCCAAAAATTGAAAACGCAATAAATAAGCCTGTGTTTAACCTAAAGAGCTAAAATTTGGCACGCATGTTTTCTATAACAAAAACAAAATGGTTTTGAAAAATGGACATCGTCCGCCCACGGACACGCCTACTTCCCATACAACGCGAAAATTGAAAACTGCATAGCTCAGCTCATAATTAGCCTACAACAATAAAATTTGATATGTATGTGTTTCATAACAACAAAAATATGTCTTCGGAAAATGGACGTCATCTGATCACGGACACGCCTACCTCCCATACAACCCAAAAATTGAAAACGCAATAAATAAGCATGTGTTTAACCTACAGAGCTAACATTTGGCACGTATATTTTTTATGACAAGACAAAGATGGTTTGGAAAAATGGACTTCATCCGCCCACGGACACGCCCATTTACAATAAATTTTTTTTTTTTTTTTTTTAAAAGTGGGTTTAGGGTATTTCATAGTCGGCCTAGACCGACTTTAGACTTTCTTTACTTGTTTTTTATTAAGAATTGAATTTGAAAAAACGATTTTAAGACTTAAATTTTTTATTTTTCCATAATTTTGTTAATTTAAAAAATTTTTAGCTAAAAATTATTCTCATATAAATGTTTGTTTTACTTAAAAGTTATACAAAAAGATTTTAACTGACATCAGCCCTTCAAGAAATTCATCATAGCGGTTCGAATTAGCTAAAGAGGTTCGGATTTGCTATAGCGGTTTGGATAAGTAAAATATAAAAAACATTGTGGTCATAAATCAATAGTCAGAAGTCAAATAAAAATGATTCCTGTCTTTCATTGCAAGCTAATTAAATGATGAAGAACTGTGTCAACTATGAAAGTGATAAGTCAAGAAGTTTTTGAGATCCATAATTTAAACAAGTAAAGAAAATTTAAAGTCGGTCAAGCCCGAATTTGAAATACTCTAAATCACTTTTTCAAAATACAATAAGAATTTTTAAAATGGGCGTGTCCGTGGGCGGATTTGGTATACGTGCCAAATTTTATCGCTGTAGGTTAAACAAGCCAATTTATTGAGTTTTAAATTTTTGGGTTGTAAGGGAGATGGGCGTCCGTGTACGGATAACATCTATTTTTCGAAGACATATTTTTTTTATATAAAACAAATACAGTGGAATTGGGTTATAGCGACACTGAAGGGACCGGATTATTTCGTCGTTATAACCGAATGTCGTTATATGCGCACATAATTTTTTGATGTTGTTTTTTATTAATTTATTATATAGCAAATTAATTCCAATTATCAATATTAAAATCAAAAACATAAAAATTAGTGGACTAAATACAAAGACGATATACGTTATAGAAGTATGTTTATGAATAAAATTATTACATATGCATATGTAATAAACTTAAATTTGCTTTAAATAATCGGTAATATTGACGTAAGTTGCTCTTTGCAGTGTAAATCCGCTCTGACTTTCGTTCAAGTTCAAATGGGTATTCAAGAGAGTCAAATTTTCAGCACCGAATAAAGCAAACCTTCAAAAACTTTAAAATTAATGTATACTTTGTCTGTAATAAATAAAAACAAACCACACAAACAAATTGACCATTTCAGCCCTTGAAAGGAATTTGACTTAGATTCTTATGATCAATTATGTTGTGAGTGTTATTAAATGTTTGCACATAATTGACCGAGAACTGGACCTACATGTTTTATGCCGATTCCGAATGGCTAAAGTTCATGTTCTCAAGAAGCTTTACATGGCATTATTTACACTCTGAGGTTTGCCATTGTCTGCAGAGAGGTGGTGATCAATCAGAAAAATTTTTTATTGAAAATACTTTTCGCCGCGACTGGGGATCGAACTCGGGCTCCGAATATGCTAAGCCATACACTTGCATGCCACGGGCACCACATACCGTAGTTAATACAAACCTTTTAAAAGAAGATAAAGCATTAAATGCCGCTCTGGCTGAAGGAATTTGATCCTCTAATGCAAATCAAGTTTGACTTTATTTTATAACGGTTATTTCGGTTTAAACAAAGCGAGAATTTCAAATATCTAGTCACATATTGCTTTTGACATGCATTCGTCGTCGCTGTATGTGGAAATATTTTACCATTTTATTATACCCTAAACCTGAAAGGTCAGGGTATATTAACTTTGTGCAAACGTTTGTAACGCATAGAACGAAGCGAGTCCGGTATAGAAAAGTACATATATTCTTGATCAGCGCCACCACGTGAGTCGAGCTATCCATGTCCGTCCGTCCGTCCGTCCGTCCGTCTGTCCGTCTGTGTGTTGTCCGTATACACAGGATAAGAAGAAGGAGTTGAGATAATTGGATGAAACTTGGTACACATGGTCACATAGACCCAAGGATCTGCACTATTGAATATTTTTGGAATCCGCCCACGGACACGCCTACCTCCCGTACAACGCGAAAATTGAAAACTGCATAACTCAGCTTATAATTAGCCTACAACAATAAAATTTGGATTGTTTGTGTTTTATATTAACACAAAGATGTCTTTGAAAAATGGACGTCATCCGCTTACGGACACGCCCACCTCCCATACAACCCAAAAATTGAAAACGCAATAAATAAGCCTCTGTTTAACCTACAGAGCTATAATTTGGCACATATGTTTTTTGTAACAAAACAAAGATGGTTTTGAAAAGTGGACAACATCCGCTCACGGACACGCCTACCTCCCATACAACGCGAAAATTGAAAACTGCATAACTCAGCTCATAATAAGCCTACAACAATAAAATTTGATATGTATGTGTTTTACACAAAGATGTCTTCGAAAAATGGACGTCATCCGCTCACGGACACGCCCACCTCCCATACGACCCAAAAATTGAAAACGCAATAAATAAGCCTCTGTTTAACCTACAGAGCTAAAATTTGGCACGTATGTTTTTTATGACAAGACAAAGATGGTTTTGAAAAATGGACGTCATCCGCCTACGGACACGCCTACCTCCCATACAACCCAAAAAGTTTTAAACTCAATAAATAAGGTTATGTTTGTCATAGAGAAATTCAATTTGGTATGCATGTATTTTATACCAAAACTAAGGTGTGTTCAAAAATTGGAAGTAATCCGTCCATGAACACGCCCACTTCCCATAGCGAAAGCACAACAAAGGCATTAACTGTGAGCTACAGGAATAAAACTTGGTATTTGTAAATTTTTCATCAATATTTAAATGCATATAAAATATAGGCTTCATCCGCCCTTGGAGACGCCCATTTGCAATAAAAATTTTTTGTTTTTGAAAAGTGGGTTTAGGGTATTTCATAGTCGGCCTAGACCGACTTAAGACTTTCTTTACTTGTTTTTATTACCGTCGTTATATCCGACGACGTTAAAAGCGTACTCGGTTTCTAAGGAAAAATCAATTATATTGTACGAACTTCAAGATTACGACGTTATAACAGAAATTTTGTTACAACCGAGGTCGTTATAAGTGAATTCCACTTTATGTACCAAGTTTTATTGTTGTAGGTTAATTATGAGCTAATTTATGGCGTTTTCAATTGAGCGGATTCCATAAATATTCAATAGTGCAGATCCTTGGATCCATGAGACTATGTGTATCAAGTTTCATTGAGTTATCTCAACTCCTTCTTCTTATCCTATGTTTACGGACAACGCACTGAAGAACAGACGGACATGGGTGGCTCGACTCACGAGGTGACGCTGATCAAGAATATACATATTAACTTTTCTGTGCCTGACTCGCTTATTTCTATGCGTTTCAAACGTTTGCACAAAGTAAATATTTTAGGTTTAGGGTATAAAAATGGAAAATGAGTAGATATTCTAAAGTTAACTTCTTTACAAAATCTATTTTATGTACACGAATATTTGAGAGTCATCTTCTATTTTTATTTTTTGTATAAACTTTTTCCGGTTCGAATGTTCTGAGGAAGTAATCAGTTTAAAATCAAATTCTTAAATCAGCGAACATTTTTACTTAACACCAACATGTTCTCTTATGTTAGATTTTTCTATATTTTTCAAAAAAGATATTAAATTTTAAACAAACTTTTGAACCTTTAAATTTAAACCATTCACAGAAAGTATTGCACAAAATAATGATTTAATCATGTTAGACTAAACAAGGTAGTCTTTTGACTAAAAATCCTCTTCCTCACTGAGTCGATACTGCCGACAACTATATAAAGAACTTTCTATCTCTTTTTGCCGCTTAAAGTTTTTTGTTTTTGTTTTTATGATTTTTATTGTACTCAATCCGCATTAAAAAACATTTTCGTAAGGATCACATAAGGCTGTTAAACTATAATACTTGTCGTCATTAAAATTCAAAGAGCTATAAACACAACTTTAATATTTTCAGAGAAGTAAAGAAAAAAAGTTATAAAATAACTAAAATGTTTTTAAATTTAAAACACCTTTTCTCTCCTCAGGGGGGGAGAAGCAGCAGTTTAGTAATAGTTTTTGGCTAATATAATTATTTAGTAATTATGTAAGTACTTACGTTTATTAAGTACTAATTTTCTAAGTCATCTAAGTGATCAATCTAATTCATTGAAATTTCTATAATTACTCACTTTTCCACAACAGTTAAGTGCTTAGTTGCCTCAATTTTTTTTATTTCGCTTAATTAATACGCATGTTTTACACAAAAACGCATACATTTTTATTGACCCATTAGGTCATCAAAATAAGTGGCATTCATTATGCCAAATTTAAATAAAAGAAAAAGAAAGCATTTGCCAATTAAGTAATAAGCTATTTATGACGAAACTACTCGTACTCATTTATGCAAGATTTTCGACTTAAATATTAATTCATAAAATTTTATACAAACAAACACACAATCTGAGATTGTTGCACTTACCTCTTGCCCACTAAGTCCAATTACTAATCCGGCCGTAACTGCTGCTATTACCAAAAACCCAAATGTTGCCATAATGAATTTACAAACACTACTGCTGACATGCATAGTCTTTACTTAAACTTTAAGCTTGAAAAGTTTTTCCATTTAATAGGTATCTGTTTTGCTTATAATTTATTGGAAGTTGGAAGTCGACCGAATGTATTCAAGTATCAAAAGCATTTCTCAAAGCGTTGTTGCAAGCTCTACTTATAAGCTCGATAGCGTCAACTTAAATATTTGAAATGAGTTTGTACGGTTGAAAATACTGTGATAAGGTTTATAGTTTATCAATATTTTGTATGAAAAAAGAATTGCTGGCTTAGCGTACAAGTGCTGCAAATAGTGGATAGATTATTTTAACAATTGACTTTACTCCTCGGTGGAGTTTCCGAATAAGTATCAAAACAAGTTCGAGTGATGTTTATTCTGTGATTGCATTGAAATGTTGGAAACAATATTGTTAACAGCGATGACGCCTATCACTTAGTAAATACAAAAAATTAAGTGCTTTTTTTACTGTACTAACTTAAGTTGCGGCCAAAGTGAATCCAGTAGCGGGATTCCCAAAAAGTCAACGACAATAATCGTTGTCGATATCGGTCATTGTGCGTGTCACTTTAATAGAAAATGACATTTTTTGCCAGCTACCGACATCGAAACCCAACTAACACATGAACTTCGATAAGGCTAGGAAAGTTGAATATTCGACAGCTGAATAAATGTAGTCAATTTTTTGAAATTTTGCAACTAGCAAAAGAGTAGAAAAACACTGATGATTACTGATGAGTCGGAGTAGCTTCCGACGAATTCTTCACAAATTATTTGGCATCAAACTCTAAATATAATTCTTGAACAATATGTTTTTTAAGAATTATAAACTAAATTAAACAATTAAAATGCCCCAATTTTTTAAGTCACCGTCACTTTAGTTTGAGTAGCTCTTTAAGGCCTTCGAAATAAAAGGTCCGTTTCCGTACTCACTTCAAGTAACATAAAGTTACTCGAAAGAGTTTCTTTACACATTTTTCCAACTCGAGAGAGAAGAAGAACAAGCCAAATACCACTTTTTGTCACTCTCTATTACTCGAACTTAACTTAAAAAATTTCTTCATTCTTCAGCTTCAAACAGCTGATTGTCAAAGTGATAAAATTAAATCGTTTTGAAAAAATGAATGCAATTGGTCAGCAAATTAATAAAAATAGTTAAAAAAAAAAACAAAATGACCTAATATGAACCGAAGTTGAAATCTCTGAGCCTGAGAAAATAACGTAGGTAAAATTCAAATAAATTAAAAAAAAACATTAAAAGTTAAAAATTATAAACGGAATTATAAGAAATTTTTATAATTAAACTAATTGTTTGAAATTGAATTTAATTATTTTTGAAACTGATGCCAACTTCGAAATGCCAACTTCGAAACTACTAAAAAACGTAACAGACGCAACGCAAAAAAGAGCGAAAACGTTAGGGTTGTTTTGAAAATCGTAGAACCTATCAGAAATTCATATTGTACGTGAAGCGGTAGCCTCGTATATACTAAGTAGAACCATATAAGTTAAAGATGCCAAGCATAGTGCATTTTGTATATACTGAGACCGAACCTACTAACCCCTACCTGGATAGATTGACGTGGTGTAAGTTGCCATGACACAACAGGCTATGATGACAAGAGCTTCGGCTCCTGGTAGGGTCACCCATGTCACACAGGCTGTGGTGTAGCAATGAATCAAAAGCTATCCAACCCCTAATCCAAGGTGTCAAGCGTACCGTGCCTATTGGATAGTTTGCAGCTAGGGGTTAATTCCGGCTTTATTGGAACAGAGCCTCACTGATATCAGGCCAACTTAGTGAGTAACTTTGGCCCTACCACGACATGCGGGGCTCTGGCGTGGTGGACTATCAACCCAACAAACAAACAAAGCACACAGAGGGAAAAACCTATGGACTCAATACATAAATTTATGTACTCATCGCATAGTTTTCTGCACACAAAAATTTTACATTTTTCATGTATTGAGTACATGTTGAAATCTTTATTGACTACATAATGCTTTCAAGCGGCTATGTAGTCAATAAAGAATTTTATGTACTCAACGCATAAATATGTGTCGTGAATTCATGGATGTATGTGGTGAGTACATGCTCACTGTACTCATCGCAAACTGTTACAAATTATTTTATGTTATGAGTAAAGATCTTATGTACGTATTACATAGATTATTGACTCAGTACATACATAATTTACTCATTACATATTTGGAGTACAAAATTTTATGCAATGAGTACATACATTATTTACTCATTACATATTTTAAATGCATAATTTTATGTAATGAGTACATACATAATTTACTCATTACATATTTTTAGTGCATACATTTATATAATGAGTACATACATAATTTACTCATTACATATGTTAAAAACATAATTTTATGCAATGAGTGTATGCATAATGTCTGCGTGTAAATCACCATCTCAACACATGCAATAAATAACTTAATAAAGAAATAACTAGATTTCACAAAATAATTGACAATTACTTTTAGAAACCCAGCAATTTATTTCTTATCCAATCCTCACTTTTGTTCTAGAGTACAGTGGATAAATTCATTCCCGCTCTGATTTTCTACATACTGTTGCTTATTTGAAAATCAAGAAACGAATGACATAAAATAGCAAAATCGTGTGCCGATGTGCAACCGATACGTGTACTGAGTCCATATGTTATGTACTGAATAAATGTGTCACTTCAATCGTATAAGAGGGACGTGTACTGAGTCTATATTTTATGTATTGAGTAAAGTTTTTGTAAAAAATTACATAACACGTTGATTGAGTACACGTTGCTTGCATCTATTGAAGTCTGCTATGTATTCAACACATAACATGATGTATTGAATACATTTTTTATTCATTTTAAAAAGTGAATAAATTGATATGTAGTCAGTACACGCTCCCTTTACTCAGTAAATACTGCTCTTGTTGCGTTCTCATACAAGTTGCAGTGCATAGATTTTACATAGCTGTCTCTGTACTGACTACATAACTTTTTCCCTTAGTGCACCAGACGGAGATCGATGAAGGATCTAAGGCCTAAGGCTGAATTAACTGAGACAATTGAGTGACCTGACTGCTCGATTGTGCTCTCTTACAATGACATCGAATCCATCACTTCGGTAGGTTCAGAACTTACGGATGTAGCCTGCATAGACAGACCAAATGCCTATGAAGGAAAGTCAGTGAGCGAACTGAACCTTGATAGCTTGAACATATCTAGAAAGAGACTCGCACATTGCAGAAAAAAATAATCAAGTGCCTTATGGCAGACAACATGCCATACAAAGAAGTACTGGAGAAGATCCTGGCGGTACCGTCACCTGGTGCATCTGTCCCTTCTGGAAAGAGAAGAAGGCCTAGTGATGACTCACCAGCAGGGCTGCCGTTTTGGTAAAATATTACCAAATTTGGTAAAAAGATTTTGACTTGGTAAAATGGTAAATTTATTTTTGGTTTGGTAAATTTCAAATTAATGAAAATTTAAAATAAGTTACATATCAAAAAATGAAAAAAAAAACAAAACAAATTGGCCATTTCAGCCCTTGAAAGGACTTTAACCGAGCTTCTTATGATCAATTGTGCTGTGTGTGTTATTAAATGTTTGTACACAATTGACCGAGAACTGGACCTACATGTTTTATGCCGACTCCGAACGGCTCATGTTCTCAAGAAGCTTTACATGGCATTATTTACTCTCTGAGGTTTGCCATTGTCTGCAGAGAGGTGATGACCGATCATAAAAATTTTTTATTGAAAAAAACTTGTCGCCGCGGCTGGGGATCGAACCCGGGCTCCGAGCATGCTAAGCCACACACTTAACCTGCATGCCACGGTCACCATATCAAAAAATGATTGCATAAAAATTATATCAAACATTCTGACTGTGCAGCACCTCCCTTATTATTGAAAATAATCTTTCAAATTAGTATCAAGTGAAAATTACACGAATTAACGCAAAGCAAAATGTCAAAACTTTGATTTTGTCAGTTTCTTAGATCGTCGGCTTCATAGATGCCAACCAAAATTCACACACGAAATCATTAAATCACACAGCATATATATAAAAATCACTCGTGTGACACTCACAGCAAAAAAAATCACGCAAAATCACACATAGAACAGAAAATCACGCAAAAATCACACACAGAACAGAAAATACTCAGAAGCAATTTGAATTTTATAGCATACAAGAACATTTAATGCCATACAATTTTACAAATAATGAGATATTTTCTTTTATTTGGTTATATCAGTAAAAGTTTTTTGTTAAAAATTTATTAATATCTTATTTACTAGATCAAAATTAAGAAGATATGAAAATTTTTGGTAATTCAATATAATATATATCAGTGGAACGAATTTAAATTGTCTGAATTTGTAATATGAACTTAATATTAACTTTTTAAAAGTTTAAACTTTATACCTGCGCTAGCAAATATCAATTGCAGTGTTGGGTTTGTTCGTTAATATACGTGTTTTCGCATTTACTTGAACGCACTCTTCAATAATAAAGTGTGTGATCAAAAAATACGCATGGGTGATAAATAACTCGCTTTATTTAAGAAATCACACATGTTCACACGGCACTTAAAAAATCACGAATAGTGATTTATCACACGAAATTGGCATCTATCGTCGGCTTAGAAAAGAAATTGATGGATCGCTAAGGTCATGATACAAAAATACAGGTAGTATTGACGTTTCTGTCGACTATTTCAAATTTAAAAAAAAAATATATCGAAGAAGAGAGCGCTCATAAGCAAACACCATAATACAAAGGGCATATTCAGCATACTCAACATTGCCAACACTTGAGCAAAATTTCATTTTGATAGCGCTCAGTAAAACTGATGAGGTGGGAGTCGCTAAAATGTACGCAACTGTCTCAACTGTTGAGAAATTAAAACTTCAACTTTGAATCTGTGTTATATAATTACATACATATACATCATTCTGAGGTGGTGGGAAATAATTTTCAACATATAGTAAAATACTTCTAATTTGTATATGATTTTTTAGAGTGCAGTTTAATATTAGATTTTTTTAAGTACTTAAAAATCAAAAATATGCACATGAAATACCTATGCACTTAAAATAGAAAAATTATAAATAAATAGTATAAATTATTGTAATAGTATAATAGGCTATACATAAATAGTACATAGACATACATTTCGTCAACTTGATAACTTTAAGACGCTTTATATAGCAACCCATTCAGCTAAAGCATAGCTCACCCAGGAACACTGTAGCAACAGTTGACTGCACTGAATGTGGCCAGTAACTGTTTTGCTTTGACTGCCGTTTTTGACAGCACTCAGTTCCCTTCTCAAGAGAAAATTAGTATTTGTCAATGCTACCTCTTTTTTTGTATCATGGCTAAGATGGATAAGTAAACTTTTATTTTTAATAAATTAATTTAATTCAAATTTATATTCTAAGCGATTATGGTATTTCTATCTAGATTTGTTATTAGAAAGAAGGCGACCAATGTGAAAAGCGATGAAACATCTTCAAGCGTTTAATAAATGTTAATTTAATTAAAAAATATGCATAAATGTATTGTTTCTTTAACTTAAAAATAGTTTTTTTTTGTGTTTGGTAAATTCTTTTCCAGTTTGGTAAATTTTTGTATGCAATTTGGTAGAATAAAATGTTTGAGAGTGGCAGCCCTGCTCACCAGTTGTCACAGTGAAAAAGAAGTCGAGGCCAGAAATTCTTTCGCTGAGTTGGCAGATGTAATCCAAGCGGCTGTGGTCCTGGAATTTCCCAACAGTCACCTTACCCAGGATGAATAAAAAGCAGCGGAAACTACTATTGTAAAGGAGCTGCAAAAGCTCCCACCGGTGTTCCACAGATAAGATTTCTGGGCTGGTCATTCAAACCGGGCTGGATGATCGTAAAGTGTACAGACGTTGCATCACGAGGCTGGCTCAAGAAAACAGTTGCAGTTATGGCCCCTTGGAAGGATGCTAAGCTTCGCATGCTGGAGAGGGATTTCTTCACATAAAATTTCCTAAGATCTATCTTTCTTAATGAGAGGCATATTGTAAAAACATGATAAGCCACTTGCTTCAAAAGTTCATATTTTATGTTCATAACGTCTCTTGATGCATTACATACACTAAAAATATTTCACCATTACCATATCAATTCGGGTCCTATACCTAAAGGAAATATTAACCATAACCACGATTTCTTACAAATAATCATTGTTTTAAAACTTAAAGGTCGATTACTTCGAAAAATTTTTTATTGCATGTCATGTTTTTACAATAAGTACTTCATATACATTGCATTCGGCGCCCCTGCCTGCTCGAGGCCAGAGCTGCAGCCCCTAGCTTCCACCTAAATCCGCGCCTGGTCATACTGCAAAGACGTATTAACTTTGCAGGAATACAATTTTCAGACATAGTGGAATATAGGTAAAGGGCCAAATAGGCTATACAGACTGTCGCATCAAACACGTGTTTGTTGCGACGGTCTAATAGTGTATTTGGCTGTTTGAAGGTCTGTTCAGATGTCTGACAAAAATTAAAATATTTTAATTTTCGATCGTGTCTGACGGACCGTCTGTGTAGTGTATGGTGAAACCTCACAGATTTGCGAAACTTTCGTTGTGCAAAGACGTGTTGCAGCGAAAGAAAGGATAAATTTAGCTGAATTTATTGAGCTTTTGTCGTCACTTTGGAGGATTGAAAGCAAAAAAGTATTCTGAAAAAATATTAAAAACAATGAATATGAAGTGTTAGTGATGAAAATAAAGATAGAAATCATGAAGCATCGCTGTCTTCACTCATCGCGCAACAAAGGGGAACTAAAAAACCAAGTCTGCGTGCATGAAGTCTGTGTAGTGTATAGTCGTCGCAATGACAAGAAAAAAACATCTGTCTGACCGACAGTCTGCGTAGTTTATTTGGCCCTTAACTCCTAATCAGAATGTCGGAGACGGCTTTGTAATCAACAAAAAGGTGGTGTGTGTTGATTTGTTTCTCAAGAGTCTTCTCCAAGATTTGTCGTAGCGTAAAGATCTGGTCGATGGTGGACTTTCCAGGTCTTAAACAACACTGATAAGGGCTTCAGTCTTTCACATAATACGCTCGACAGGATGCGAAATTATATGCTTATATGCGATATTAAGAAAGCTTATCCCACGGTACTTGGCGCAAGTGGTAGAATCGCTTTTTTTTTTTTTTTTTTTTTTTTTGACGTTGAATAACGTCTTACAGCGCAGTTTGTATGGGGTCGTTTTAACAGATTTTTTCAAGGCCATGAAACATTTTTTGACGAATACTTTAGGGCAAGGATGCCTAACTCTTTCCACTCTTTACAACAACTTCGATGTTTTCATGATTGTTGTAATTCGACGAATTCAGTTTAAAATCAAATCATTGCTTGTTAATGTTTTGTTGTTTTTTTTAAGCATTTGCATGTTGTTGTTTTTGTGTATTCAACAATTAAACTTGTGCGCTTGGGCACTCTCAGCATGCGTGTTGTTGTTGTTCTTGGGTGCTGCCAGCATTCGTGTTGTGGTTTTTAACATATTCCAGTCTTTTCACTCTACAACAACTTCAATATTGCAATGATTGTTGTTATTCGCCGAATTAAGTTTTCAGCTTCACCTTTAAGCATAGTACTCTGTTCGGCTTCACGTGAAATTCCACTCAAATCTCCATACAAAAAATGACAGCTGTGAAACAAGCGTGAATATTTCACAACTTTTTCATCAAAGCTGTACTATGCTTCGCTGCGGAAAATCTATTACAATGTTCAGCAACATGCATCTAGCAATATTATTTTCACGGCAATTTAATTGAACCGACCATTTATTTTGCCGTGAAAAGTGGCAGTTGTCATTTAATTTAAGAAAAAGTGCAAGCAAAAGAACAGTTTGTAATTGAAATTATAATTTTTGTACTATTTCTAAAGTTTTGCAATTAATAATTGCAGTTGTTGGAAATTGTTAATACGAATGCACCTTCCCGCGGTGTTGGCGGTCGCAAAACTTCGCAGCTTGCAGACTGCCATAAACTAATGACTTGTTCTGCTCCACAACTAAGAACATGCATACTTGTATAAATATTTATTTTGCATTTATATAATCACAAATATGAAAATTAAAGAACTTAAATGATTGCTTTTCTTCTAATAAATTGTGGCTGTTTATTTACATTTTGTCGAAGCTGATCATCAGATGTTCGTTCGCAACAAAATATCTGTCAAAATTTTCACGCAACAAATAAATGGCTGTTGCCAGCGAAATTTCACGCCATCGAGCATAGTACTAGGCTTTAAGCATAGTACTCTGTTCGGCTTCACGTGAAATTCCACTCAAATCTCCATACAAAAAATGACAGCTGTGAAACAAGCGTGAATATTTCACAACTTTTTCATCAAAGCTGTACTATGCTTCGCTGCGGAAAATCTAGTACTATTTTCCGCAACATGCATCTAGCAACATTATTTTCACGGCAATTTAATTGAACCGACCATTTAATTTGTCGTGAAAAGTGACAGTTGTCATTAAATTTAAGAAACAAGTGCAAGCAAAAGAACAAAGTTTATTGAAATTATATTTTTTGTTCTATTTCTAAAGCTTTGCAATTAATAATTGCAGTTGTTGGAAATTGTTGATACGGATGCATCTTTCTGTGGTGTTGGCGGTTGCAAAACTTCGCAGCTTGCAGGCTGCCATAAGCCAATGTCTTGTCCTTCTCTACAACAAAGCACATCATTCATTTACATACTCGTGTAAATATTTATTTTGTATTTATATAATCATAAATACTTAAAATTAGAGAACGTAAATGATTTTTTGCTTTCCCTTAATAAATTCTAGCTGTTTATTTACTTCTTGTTGAAATATGTAAGGTAACCATCAGCTGATCGTTCGCAACAAAACTTCTGTCAAAATTTTCACGCAACAAATAAATGGATGTTGCCAGCGAAATTTCACGCGAACGCGCATAGTACTAAGCTTTCCCAATAGGCAATTAAACCAGCGCTCTTCATACGAAGGCCAGCATTGACTGCTTCTTTTGAAGACTAAACACATCCGTTCCTCGCTGCTCTTATGAGCACTTCTTGAAGGCCTTCCTTTTCTGCACAAAAGGCAGCACAACAAATTTGTTTTCCCTACAAAGACTGACTTTTCATATACTTCAGGGCAACTTTTTCGTTAAAAGTTAGAATATATATCAGTTTAAAGATATGACTCAATAATGGCCCTTCTTACTGCTATATCAAAGATTATAGATTGAAATTAATATAACTTAAAAAAACATAGGAGAGAAGATGAAATCATAGAATATATAAATAAATAGAAAAAGGTGTAAATGAAAAAAAAGATTTTTTCAACACTTTTTGTTTACCCCTACTTTTAGCCATTCTAAAGAAGTGCTTCTATCAGGCCTCTTTTGAGCTATCGGAGCGGAAGGCCTGCGAAATTTTCTCACTTCATATAAAAAAGAAAGTGTAATTGTATATGAGTGCGGCAGTACTACGAAATTCACAGGAAGGCCTGCTAGCAGCGATGTCATTGTCTACTGGGTTACTTCTTATTACTTTATTGTTGTATTTGCGCACATTGAAGGATTCGTGTTGTTGTTTTGTGTATTCAATTTATATGAACTTTTGCGCTGGCGCGGATTGTATGCGCGTTGTGATTTTTATGTGTTTTTGTTGTTGGAAAAAATTAGTGTGGCACGATTCCAATGATTTATTATTATTGTTGGCTTTCTTTTGTAATTGTTGTAGCACTCTTCAAATAATTTTTCTGGGCATCACTGCTTTAGGTTGCGGTTATAGTGAATGCCGATTCAGACAGGCAGGCAGGCAAGCAATGTGAACAAGCGAGATAGATAGCTATCTGCATCTCGTTTTTTCACACAGATTTAAGCCTGCCTGTCTGCCTGCCTGCCTGTCTGAATCGTGCTCACTATAAACGCGGCCTTAGGGTATGCTTACAGTCTTCAATACTCATCGTTCAAAGATAATATATATACTAAAATATCAGTTATATACTGCGCTGAATGAATATCTAATTTTGGATTTTGTCACTATAAAGTCACAAAATAGTAAAATATAAGAAGGAAAATGCATATGTTTATGTAAGAAAATCGATCATCAGCTGCTTATGCTGTGCCTGCTGCTTTCTTTGTTTTTGTTATGTTGTTTTTGCTTGTATTGTTTTTGTTTTATACGAACTGATTGGTTCGCATTGGGAAGCGTTGGTAGCATTGTAAGCATTAGTTCGCTTCTCTAGTTCTCTGTTCTAGTTTACTAACTGCTCTATTTTGACACAAGATGAACCTCTTTTCAACTCGGTCAATGAACTCAAACTGTCAAACTTGTGTCTGTGTTCCGGTTAGATTTAACTCTAATAAAACAAAAACGAGTTGGTTCCTATTCGTTTTATGCTTTTACCTAATAGATGGCGTAAATTTTTAATTTTTGTTTTTTATTGAAAATTAATTTGGATCCCACAACCCACTAGCACACGGTTAAAAATCTTGGGCTAGATTTTAGTCTTTTTTGGATTACATATAGGACACGAACAAAAAAGATTACTTTTTAATCCAATGAAAAGTTTTAAATTTTCCAATCCAAAAAGAATTTATTTTTAATCCGCAAAAAGTTTAAAATTTTTTAATCCAAAAAGGAATAATTTTTAATCCACAGAAAGAATAAAATATTATAAT
The DNA here is from genome assembly GCA_958299015.1 of Tetanocera ferruginea. Lineage (NCBI taxonomy): Eukaryota > Metazoa > Arthropoda > Insecta > Diptera > Sciomyzidae > Tetanocera > Tetanocera ferruginea. The sequence continues at coordinate 51,605,143 of OY282641.1, read as the reverse complement.
CCAAAAAGGATTTAGACCAAAAAAGTGTAAAATTTTGTAACCTGAAAAGGATTACTTTTTAATCCACAAAGGTTAAACATTTTCCAAACCGAAAAGACAAAAGTGTGATCTTCAAATAGTTTAGAAATTTGCAAACTGAAAATTTTTTATAATCCAAATTTGAGTTGAAGATGCAATTAAAAGAAAACATTAACTTTTTATATTTAATTTAGCGGGCAAATGCCCTCTGTTTGACCGTTGTTCAGACTTTCACATGCATTTGTGCTGAAATTAGGCCTTGTTCCGCCTGAATTCAGTCTAAGTTCAACAATTTTAATTTTTGCTTGGATGTGAATGTTAAGTTTCGATATTAACAAAAAATACCTTTTCGATTTATTGCTACACGGTTAAAAATTTTGGACTAGTTTTTAATCCAAACTTTGGTTTAAAGGAATTTTTAATCCTAAAAGTACTATTTTTTATTCCATATTTTAGTTTAATTTTTTTTAATCCGAAAAAGTTTAAGTTTAAGACTAATTTTGGACTACAAATTTGCATTAAGGTGGTGTTTTCAGGAAAAAATATTTATATTATTTAATAGCTGAATTACAATGCAGCACTGGCAGTGGCAGCAGCTGTGTTAGTGGCAATGGCAGCGATCAGCTGTTTCGTATTTTACTGACTGCAAATTACAATCTAGAAGTGGCAGCGTCAGCATCAAAAGCAGTGAATTTGGAATTTTTCTTAGTAGTTTAATTATTTGCATGTTGGCAGTACTGATTACTGCCACTGCTGCTATGTAAGTTTCACCATTGAACAACAGTATTCCTGAAATTACAGCTGATCAATGCCACTGCCACTACGAAATTTAAGCTAAATATAATTCTAAATGTTGTTAAAGCATCCGAAATTTATTTTTAATTAAATGAAAAAAATTGTTTATTAAAATCTGAACCAAAATATTATATACATTATAACAGTAAACAGTGCTTAAACCTTTGTGGATTAAATAGTAATCCTATTTGGATTACAATATTTTAAACTTTGTTGGACTAAAATCTAATCCTTTTTGGATTATAGTATTTTAAGCTTTCTGTGGATTAACAATTATTCCTTTTTGGATTAAGAAATTTTAAACTTTTTGCGGATTAAAAATAAATCCTTTTTGGATTAAAAAATGTAAAACCTTTCATTGGATTAAAATATAATCTTTTTTTGGTCGTGTCCTATATGTAAACCAAAAAAGTTTAAAATTTAGTCCAAAATTTTTAACCGTGTATGTAGAAGCAGCTGCAGTTCCTAAACTGTTGCGGAAGATCGTCAACGTGAAGTTGAGCACCATCGCGATCTTTCAGAGTTATTTCATCTCAGACTTCTTTGTCAAGCGTTGCTTTAAAGAGTATGATTCAGTACATAACCAAATTTAGGAGTAAGTACTCAAATCAATCAAAGAAGAGGATTATGACTGATAATTGTAAAAAATAGTAACACTTATTATTTACACCCTTACGGCAGGTCTCATACAAAAAGACGACTGAACCACTGAAGCTATCCACCTTATATTCACACCATATGTTCGTGTAGTTCCAGTTGTTCCAGTTGTTTATGTTGTTTTTTGTTTGTGTTGGCGCTAGGGCAGCTTTTTTCAAAAATTCTTACTGATAGACTGATTCGGCTCAATTTCACTCCATATAATTTTTAAATAAAAATAAGGTCTTTGGCAAAATTTGAACCCACTAGGTGGCGCTAGGGTAGTTTTTTTCGAAAACTCTTATTGTTAGATCGATTTTACTCAAATTAACACAAAACAATATTTAAAAAATGATTAAGTTTTTGGCAAATTCGTACCTGATAGGTTGCGCTGGGGTGGAAATATTTACGAAAATGTAGTAGGCGGTATGTGGTAGGGTCATTGCTGGAATGCTAATACTCCTATAATTTTGGAGAAAAGCATTGCTTGACATAACATTTTAGATTCAACGTGAGCATTATGTTATTCGTATAATGCATATGGGCATCTCCCAAAAAAGATCCACACCAGCTTTTAATTTTTTATTTTGATTAGTATTGCTGCTATGTTACTTGAATATAACTTATTATGATTTATTTTCACATCATATTTAGCGTAAATTTCGTAGTAGTAGTAGTTTTCAATCTTAGGTAACATAAATACTTTTTCCTGAAAATACTACCTTAATGTAAGTTTGTAGTCCAAAAATAGTCTTAAACTAAAACTTTTTTGGATTAAAAACAAATTAAACTAAAGTATGGAATAAGAAATAGTAATTTTTGGATTAAAAATTCCTTTAAACCAAAGCTTGGATTAAAAACTAGTCCAACATTTTTAACCGTGCACTAGCGAGTGTAGCTCGCAAACTATATATCAGGCAGAGACGGCAGTGGCACCAATGGAAAGTGCATTTGCTTCGCCTTCTTTTCAACCAAGTCAATGAACTCAAACTGTCGAAACTTAACGAAATGCTCGAAAAAATTGTACATGTTGCTTGTTTCTTTTTGCTTTTTCATTTTATCATGCTTTCTTTTAACGTTTTCTTTGTTTTGGTCTCGATAAGAAGTCCATAATTGAGTGTTATTAATTTATTTGTCAATTTTCGGAAGGTCAATAAAAAATACGTGCAGAATGGACAAAACAATCGGACCAAAGAGACAAAGTAGAAGAGGTAACAACTTAAACGGAATTTTACGTCTACACTTACGATACTATCGAAACTGTTTCTTTTTTGTCGCTCTCTATAACTCGAACTTTATTTGAAAAATTTTTTCAAGCACGAATCTCGAGCTTCAAGCAGCTGATTGTCAGAGTGAAATTAAAGTTTTAAATCAAATTAAATTAAATCAAATTAAATTTTTCTGCTCTATTGTGAAAAAATGCATGCAAGTGGTTTGCAAATTAATAAAATTTTGAAGGCCTCGGTAGTCGAGTGGTTAACGTGCTGGACTGCCAAACCAGAGGTTCCGGGCTCGAGTCCCGAATCTAGCCATGGTCCTACGCTTTTACCTTTCTTTAATTCTTTCCTCATTTCTAATCAACTGAAGTTCAAAATTCATCAATATATACGAACTTGCAAGTTATAATTGGTGGTAGAGATGTTTGTGGAATGAGATTGCTTGATAACTCGAATTTAATGAGGTAAAGGCATAACACTTGCCTCAGATTCAAATTCGCATGTTGATATAGCGCTCCGCCACACAAACAACATTCTGGACTTATTTCTCTTGATATCGATTTCTCTCCTACTTATCTATCTCCCCATTTCCGAACCAAGGCAGACTTGACTGAATAGGTTTGACACCTGAAATCCTTATTTCAAAGCTAAAAAAATAAGCATATGAAGTAAAAAATTATGTAAGAAAGATAACTCTTTGCACAAAATTTTGGCATTAGCAATCGCGAACTCTCTTGGTTTTGATTAGTTCACTTTATCGTGAGTGCACTTTATGCTTACTACATACATAATTCTGGCATTCGTGCTATAACTCCAAAACTAATGAGTTTTTTAAACTGCACTTCGATTTTATTTGTAAGGCTCAACATTTTATTTTAAGCATATAAAAATAAATAAATTTTTAAGAGAGGTGTTACCCCCTCAAACAAATGTGTGGCATTGTAAAAACAACTGTTTAAATAATCAAAAAGCAAACGCAGAGCATGATTTAGTTATTTAAGTTTATAATTTATTAATATAATAATACTAAATACATTATTCGCCTCCCTTATGCAATTGTATTTTTGTTTTATAAAATTGTAAAAATTAAATGCATATGTTTTGTTTTTATATATTGTCCCCTTTATATGTAGTAGTAGTAGTATGTTTCGGTATGCATGCTAGATAACGTTAGAACAGTTATAAGTTGATTAAGATTGAACGTGGTAATAACCAAGGATGTTTAAACTTAATAGATAAAAGTTGATAACATAGTTTTATAAAAATAAATGCAATCAATTGATAAGTGAATCATTAAAATATATACATTTTCAAAAGCTGAAAAGTTTTCTGAAAAAAAAACCGAAAATCAAATCAATTCAAAACTAAGATGAAGTTCGTACCAAACACTTCTGAGGTAGTTGCGCAATGAAGATGAACTTTCGCTGGTTAACTCATGAAAAATATTATAAAATACCTGATTAACTTAAAAAATATATTTTTTTTTGCAACAAAAATCCCGTTTTGCCCCTCCAAAAAGTTGATCTTATGTTATAATTTTGATTACATCTTATACGAGTATAATACGTATCATACGGCACCAAATGCGCTTGCTTATCAAAGGTATAGCAGTTAAAAACTACTCGGTATCGTATAAAGTTTTCACGTTGTAAAAGTTTAAATATGTATATGTACAAATCATTCCATTAGCCAGCGGATCCATTATTATCTACACTGCAAAACTTATCGGCCATAAGCGCCAGCACCTTCTCCAATTTTGAATGGCGATCCTCCGCCGTCGCAAGAGCACATTTACTGCCCCAAAGAAATTTAATATGGAACTCAGTCCTGAAAGTATGCAATATTTTAGTATATATTCTTAAATTAAATGTGAATGCATGCTAAATAGTGGTTTTGACATTCAGCAATAATTCACATTTTTACGTAATATTACCGAAATGCATCGCTCAGCAGCTCATCATGATGTAGATTTGAATCTTCAAGCAGCATTCTTGCATTCTTCCGATAAAGTTCGAGATTTTTAAGGAAGCTACGAGCTGAATCTAGATGATTAAAGTTGATGGACAATCCGAAATCTTCTGCTTTACTCTCCCAAGTTGTGACACAGGTGCTATATAGTGATGATCTCTCCGAAGTATTGCTTGTATTCAGAATGTCTATTGTTGGGCGATCCTTAAGCAAAATATAGAGGAGCACGTGCGGGATAGTGGTGTTTGGTGCTTGTGGATTTGTGCAATCGTTCATGCTATTCAGCATTGGACGCAGTTTGGATTCAAATATAAATGCGTTATCGGTGAATTTTTGGCGTAGAATATGCCAGGCTTGATCTAGTTTTTGAATCTTTGAAAACAAAAATATGAAAATTGTATATCGGCGAATAAAAAACACATTTTATTACCTGTGGCATGCAAAGTCCAAGCATTATAGAAGAAAATCCAAATAAATTGCCTAACGCCGTTTTAGTATCGATAGCTATTTGTATCCATTTGCTTAGTAGTGCGGCTCGGTCCAAGTCAGTCTGGCAAGTTAGAATAGTTACGGCAACCAAAAGTTTTATGCACTGTGTCCGCTCCACTAAGTCGTTTCGAAATATTTTTCCTTGCGGAAGTGTCATCAATTCCAGACCACAGCAGTGTAGAACGTTGTTTTCTTTATCGGGATGTTCTTCAACTAATAGACCCAGGTCAATGCGTGTTATATGTTCAGATATAATTTTCGATCCATTCTCGAGAATCATCATTTTGAAGGTGCACAATGCATCTCCATCGAGTGGTTTATTGTCTACCGAAGGAAGTAGTAAAGTGCTGTAATTTTCGATGTCATATTTTGACTCCTGAAAAGTTAAATTGAATGCGTTATTACTTATGTTATTGAAAGATTGCCAAAAAAAATATAATGACACAGAAATGCATCCCAAAAAATTCTATCTCGAAAAACATAACATATACCCTTTTTACATGCGCCATGAATTGAAGTGAATTTTCTGAGCTTGTAGGCCAATTCGTTGCAAATCGGAAGCAATTAAAGGGAAAAAGTTGTCGGTACACCGTCAAGTGTACTGGCAATTGTTTTCGAACTCGAAAAATTGCTTTCAATTCTTGACTAATGTAAAAGGCGACGTATGAGTATGTGGCCAACAAAAACTTTTAACACAGGCATGGGCATTTGCTGGGGGTTCATGGTCACCTGCTTCCTTTCCCTCCCCCTTGATTTTTACAAAACTCCTATGTTATGGTCAGAAAAGGAACACATTTTAAATACTAATAAGGTCAATCGGAAGTCGAAGATTTTTGCTGTTGTTTTAACGAAGTATATATTTCGGCAGTCTGAAATATGTATGCAGGATTGGATTCTAACGAATCAGACAACACCCATGATTTGACTGGACATATGACTAGAAGCGGACAGACTTATTAAAATTATATAAGAAAATACGGGAACCTTGTTACGACCTGTACTTTTGACAACGAGACGATAATACCTACTGAAAATTGAACGAAGAGCGAGACAGAAAATTTAAATCTGGAAGAAACGATGACAACAGGAAGAAAGCGAACGAACAGAGTTGAGTTCGTTTTTCGAAGCGCATGACATAGGACGTGCTTCATTTATATTTACAATACAAAAGAAACTTGAAAATGTTACTTCTAATTAATTCAATAATTTTATACTAAAGAGCCAATAATTTTATATTTACTACCAAAATAATAAATTAATTTTTGCAATATTTTGGAAGTACTTTTTGTGCTAGAGAGAAATACTATTACATAACCACTTCCATACAGTCCCAATGATATCACTTCCGAAAAAATTTCGGAGACAAGTATTGTTATTTAAAACTGTACGTATTCAAGTTAACCTCGTTCATAGCTTAAAAGTTTACAGAATGTAAGTTAAAAACAAACTTCGCATAAAGGGGGTCTATTGTTTGGAGAAGTTGGATCTGCGGTAATATTACAATTATCAATTGCTTGCAGAGTAAACATAGATATCCTTAAATAAAGTATTTTTTGAAAAACGTAAAAATACGGGTTAATAAGGGGATGGATGGATGAAAGTACAAAAAATGTTTTTATTATTTTATAACAAAAATCTTTGCCTTAGACAGAAAAGCTTGCCACTTTTAGTGTCGACGCTTCAAGTTGATTTCTTCTAGAAGAATTTTATGACCTTAAATCACGGTTTTCTAAAAATCCTGACGTGATACAGGAATTTGGGTACCATAATTATAAAAACTTGTCGGTTATTTACTTATTAAAACAAGTGTATTTTCGGTCCGCAGTTGATGTAACATAAACATATATCAAGTTTAATTCCTGTAGATCAGAGATATACATCTTTATAGAGTTGAAGTGTCCGTTGGCGGATAAATCTCATATTTTATACACATCTTAGTTGTTATCCAACTTTTAAATATCCAACTACACGCAAAGAAAAAAAAGCGTTTATCGCCAGTTTGCTGCAAACGAACTTCGTTTGTCGTGCTTAAAATCACTTTTTGCAAACGTTTCAACAGTTGTCATAATAAATGTCAGTTTAGGGAAACGCGTTATTTAGTTGCAAGAAATTAATTTCGTTTGCCATTAACGTAGATTATTTTTAAATTGCAGCAACTAACAAATTTGTTTTGTTCAACTGAAAACTTAATTTGTAGAAAAAAGATAAATTTCTTATGACTTACAATTTTGAAATCTAAAAAAAATGTATTATACACAATAGCTCAATGGAAGCTGGTCAAAAATAACCGTAAAATAAGTTTATTTACAATCTAGAAAAAATTGTACATATAATTTATTATAACAATGATGACATTTCCTTAAGTTCGTTTTTTTGCGTTTCAAGTAAGATATGATGATAAGTGATGAGTTGAGTAAGATATGATGACAACTGAATATTCGTTTGCGCCAAATACAGTTCGCAAACGAAGTATAGTTAGTGAATTTTTCAGTTGCAGTAAACGAAAAATTTCTTAGCGTGTAACTAAAATTTTGAACTCTTCTCGGAGTTTTCAATATTGTGGGTTGTATGGGAGGTGGACTTGTTTTTATGGGCGGATGACGCCTATTTAATTACAGCTGTTTTGATATAAAATATTTATTACCAAATTGTATTCCTGCAGTTATATATAAGCTTTTTTCATAGTTTTCAAGTTTTGGGTTGTATGACAGGTAGGCGTGTTTGTAGGCAAATTCGAAAAATATTCAAAGTGCAAATCTTTGAATACTATGAAGAAGTGTACCAAGTTTAATGCAACTATCTTAACTTCTTCTTTTTACGTTAGGAATGTTTGCACAACGGTAATTTACTCTAATCTGTTCAGGTTTAGGGCATACAAATAGCTTAACGAACAGATTTTTTGTAAACAAACAAATCTCTGGAAAACCAATATCTAACAGAAAAAAACATGGACGAAGAAATTGCAAACTGGCTGCTAATATGCTGAATGAGGTTTAAAAAGGACGATTGATTAAATTAAAATGATTAAAATATATATATATATGTTTTCTGAAAGTGGGACTAGTCCATTCGGAGGTACAAAAATACTTTATTTCTGTAACTACTACAAATTAGTTACTGCATATTAAAATTTGAATTTTAACGCTATAAAAAATATCTCGCGGATTGATTAACGTTTGTCAATATTTTTTAAATATTATTCGGATTTTCGTCGAAAACATGAGTTCACTAATTAATTTTAAGCTTTTTTATTTTGTAAATAGTTGTAGTTAGGGTGCATTATGTTGTCAATAATTTTTTCTCTAACTACAATTACAAATATTGGAAAAAAATCTCCCAGGGTACTTCAAAATGTTGAGGCGCGAAAACAACGAAAATACTTGACAATCTTGCAGATGTGCCCTACACTAAAAATATATTCCTCTTCTGCTTTGATGCTTCATGGAGTGAATGTAAAGGAATTAATTTTGTTAGATCCTTCGTTTTGTTTTGTTGAACTGCAAAAAGATTCGCTGCAACAACCTAAAAAATCGCCGCATATTTTTTTTTATTAATTTATATTTTGAAACATAAATGGAATATAACAATTATTCCTTTTAAATTGGAAAGTATATGTGCAGTAACACAATTAAAAACTAATAAATTCACTCAAAGGCGCCATAAGAGAACGTTTAATGTGACTATTTGAGATCAATAAAACTGTATACTATATGAACTTCTATACCTTATGATAAATTGTATGATCCATCTTTCTGGTATCGAAACACTTTCGAGATAAGCTAAATATAATAAGGTGGTCAGAATAAAAATTTTTTCTATCGGCAATAATACGCAGTAGAAAAAAATCATGAATAGATCAAAGCCAAAAGTAGTTTAAGAAGTTTTTTCACTAAGCCTTAATATTATAATTTTTAAAATAGTGGGTTTTTTTATATAAAGTTAGCGAAATATTAGTTGACTCTAAGAACTATATTTAACCTCGAATTTTATATGGTTTTTCTTGTTCACCAATATTTTTGACTAGCAGGGGTTTTGATATTTAGCAAAAATTTCTTTAAATAATCTACTCTCTTAGAGTCTTATATTCTTAAGGGTAATACTAACATATACTTAAACTATCTTATTACCATTTTGAATTCGGGAATTTCCAAAGTAAACAACTGTTCTTCCACTGCAACTGCGTCGAACTCTGTTAAGCTTTTCAGTGTCATAGATGAGGCGGAGTTTGTCATGAATCGTGGGTTTTTTATAATAACGCCTCGATGCTGAGAGAGATCATTCAAGTCTCCAGGAATTGAACTTTGCACTGAGTCACCGGAACCATTGCCAGAGTCAGATCCACTTGCATGGTATGAGGCTGCACGATGCCAGGAATGTTGTTGCAGCTCTAAGCTTATGTCTCTTTCCTTTCGTGGCAAAGTCGGCGCACGTATTGGTTTTGGCGGTGGACAGGGTGGCTTTTCGGGTAGTTCTGGAATTGCTCTGCACTCTAAGCTTGTGCTCAAAAAAGAAGAATCTAAGCTTGAGTCTCGCAATAAGCCTGATATTCGTGAATGATTACCGCGGAACACATTAGTTACTGAGCGTGGCAACGAGTGTGTCGTAAATTTGAAATGATCGATAACTTCACCAATATTTGTTCGTGCTATAGTTTGGAAGCCATTGCTGTGAATCTTATTGCTTTGGAACTGTTCTTTGTGTAAGTGAAAATTGGGATCTATTGATGACACGCCGATATTCTGAATGCTAAATCGCCTGCCCTCATTCATGGCACAGCCGCCGTTTACATTTTCATTGCTTTGAAACTTTCCGTCATTATGCTGAATATTGGATACCATCATTGCCTGTGCTGGAGTCAAGCTTTGTGAACGCTGTTTTTTAGAAGGAAGACGTGGTGCAGTATCTCGCTTTACTCGCGGAGGCGATGGCATAGGACTATTCTGTTGCTGTTGCTGCTGTTGTTGTTGTTGTTGCTGTTGTTGTTGTTGCAATTGCTGTGACATGCTTGGATTAAAGCGAAAGCTACTATTGCTGGCTAGCGGTGAATTCAGAGCGCTTCCTCCTCTAATACCAGCTAACATCTGGGCATGGAGCTGATTTCCAATAATTTTATGTCCATAGAACGATAGTGGATAAGTACGGTTACATGGATTCTTTATGCGAGCTCCTGAAGCTGCTGATATGGGTTTACCTAGACAAGAAGCGTTGTATATAAGTTCTCCAACTATTATTGTGATTATGATCAGTACTAACCTGAACCAACGTAGTATGTGATAAGATCGGGAACAGTATCGAAAGCTTCATCTTCGAATTGATATTGAATGCGTTCATAAACAGTCTTGGGTTGAAGTAGAATCTATAAATAAATGCAATAGATTAGATAAAAGTAAGCAAGCGCCTCATGAAATTTCGGGTTGAACCCCGAAAACTCCCTTGGCTACGGGCCTGTATAATAGCTCCCATACCAAGTTTTATATATGTAGGTGAAGTATAAACCTTTTTATTATAATACCTTTTTGGTATTTGTTGTAGGGGAGAGTGGGGTGTTGTGAGACATGGGGTGTTGTGAGACACGTCAATATCTGACATAGTGGTAATGTTATGAATGCTCACATCAACTGTAAAATATTTTCTCAATGGTTTATCACTTATTATGTGCACTCATCGCATTGACACGTGTTCCTAGTGTCTGTAACAATTTTGAGTTTCGATCGCACTCTTAAAAGTTTTTTGTATAATTTGCTTTTGTGCAATTTCCAGAAACATTGCCAATTAAAGCATAGTACTCTGTTCGGCTTCACGTGAAATTCCACTCAAATCTCCATACAAATAATGACAGCTGTGGAATAACCGTGAACATTTCACAACTTTTTCATCAAAGCTGTACTGTGCTTCGCTGCGGAAAATCTAGTACTATATTCCGCAACATGCACCTAGCAACATTGTTTTCACGGCAATTTAATTGAACCGACCATTTATTTTGCCGTGAAAAGTGATAATTGCCATTTCATTTAAGAAAATAGTGCAAGCAAAAGAACAATGTTTCTTATTAAAATGATATTTTTGTAATATTTCTAAAGTTTTGCAATTAATAATTGCAGTTGTTGGAAATTGTAAATACGGATGCGTCTTTCCTCGGTGTTGGCGGTCGCAAAACTTCGCAGCTAGCAGACTGCCATCAACTTATTACTTCTTCTGCTTCACAGCAAAGGACATGCATACTTGTTTAAATATTTATTTTGTTTTAATATAATCATAAATACTTAAAATTAGAGAACGTAAATGATTTTCTGCTTTCCTTTAATAAATTCTGGCTGTTTATTTACTTCTTGTTGAAATTTGTAAGCTAATCATCAGCTGTTCGTTCGCAACAAAACTTCTGTCAAAATTTTCACGCAACAAATAAATGGATGTTGCCAGCGAAATTTCACGCGAACGAGCATATTACTAGGCTTAAACGTGAAGGTAAATATTTATTTATTTGATCTATATTCCATTGCCTTTAAATCCACCGAAGTTATTTTGCAAAAAATATTGTATGTGATGATGGGCATGGCCATTTGAAAATGTCAAATATGGGGTGTCGTGAGACAGTAAATATGGGGTGTTGTGAGACAGTTAATTTATGTTGCTATTTCAATAGTTTTGTAGCCATCATGCCACGCAATGCATATAAAATATTTAAAAAGCCAAAAGGAAATGTGGCATCTATCCACCTAGTGGCAGCCATCAAAGAAATTGCCATAAAAAATAATAGTTTTCGGGCTGTCTGCAAATCATATAATCTTGATAAATCGAGAGTATTTGGAACCTGTTATATGGAAAAGTTGAAGACAAAATTTCTTCCACATCGGCGTCAAATGATAAATTAGTCGATTTTGTTGCACAGCAAAGTGGCAAAACTGGCAGGAAATCAGTTTTTCCAATATTTTACAAATTAAATTGGTTTTTTGGCTGAGCAGTGCATAAAAGAAGGTTAGTCCTGTGAAGTTTGATCCTCCATTCCAAAAATCAAAACGCGGCCGGAAACCTATGTATACAACCGTATCAGCAACTTCCAAGAATATGGCATTATGAGAAAAAAATCAGACGAAAAGAAGAAAAAAAACGAATACAAAATAAATCTCTGAAGGAACCAGCAAAGCGTAGTCGTCATACGAAATACGTACCAGCAAGAGTTTTGTCATCAGATGAAGAAGATGTTGACTTCTTCATCATCAGTAGGGCAAACGTGCCAAAAAGTTTGGATGAAAACAAAAATTTTCATCAGCAGTGTGCCAAAATGAAAACAGGTTATTTTCGCTGTGCTCGCTGCGAATTAGGCGAATCAGATTAAAGCGAATAATTTTCTTGTCTGCATTTTTATTTTTTTATTTCAATAAAGACTATTAAACAAAAAATGCCATTTTTTTTTATATTTATAGTAGTGTCTCACAACACCCCATAACTTTTTAAAATCCAAAAATCCCATCTTTTTTTCAGGCTTAAAAAAATTCTTAAAATTTTTAAATTTAAAGAAAATGTCAAAGCAGGTTGTTAGGCATTTGAATACGCTAAACAAAAAATATTTTCAGAAAAAAAATATTAACTTTTAAAGAAGTTATCGTCCAAAAACTAAACCTGTCTCACAACACCCCACTCTCCCCTACTTAATTTTAATATAAAACACATACATGACAAATTTTATTCCCATAGCTAAAATATAAACCTCTCTATAAACTTTTTAATTTTGGGGATGGGAGGAGGGCCATTTTTTATATATTTCCTTAAATTACTTTTTAACTAAATAAAATTTTGAAATTAAGGTTTTTAGAAGACATAACGTAAAAAGTAGGATAGTGAAGAACAAAAATTATTAAAATCAGTCAACCCACTTCGAGATATGCGAATCCCAACATTTATCACACAACTTGTTCGATGGGAATTCAGAGAGAGCAAGATGTGCAAAAACAGCAAAAAGAAAATTTTTCCTAAGTAATGTTAGGTCACATGAAAGAGAGTCCAAAATAAAATTTTGAATTTCAATTAGTTTAATAACAAACACAATTGTTGGACAATTTTCGAACGTTGAAGATTTAGGACCCTTTTAAGCTTTTCAGTAAGAAAAAAAAATTAAAACCATAAATTCTCAGCTTACAGCAAGCAGTGCTAAAATAAATTTTGTCAACTCATTTCATAAGATTTGAAATTAAATACATTCAAAAATATCGAAGATATGAACACTGCAATTCAAAATATTGAATTTCGGATAGAGAATTACAAAAATTATCTTGAATCTTAAACATCAACAAAAAGAAGTAGCTACTAATGAACATTAAAAGGTGTTTCAGTCATTTATTTGGCCGCAGTATATCGAATCGGAGGAAAAAAATCAAAGAGTTCTTCTTCTCCATCAGATGATGAAACAGTTAATAAAAAAAAATGTTGCAATTTCAAATTCTATTGATTGCAACACGTGCAAGCTCAAATGTGCTCATATTCAGTTTTACTTTATTTTTTGTTGCCTTATTTGTTAGATTTTTAAATGCGCTTATGTTAAAATTTTTAGTGTCTCAACTTAAACGGATATTTTTTTTCCGTCAAAAACGTTTTCTTCACTTAAATAGCTATAATATTGATATGATGACCATATTAAATAACTTGCCACCAAAGTTGTAGCCAATGACCTTCTTATTGGTGTATCCCATCAGTTTCAAAATTACTTTTCTTCAAAACGGAACCCGTCGTAACCTTACGACATTCTCTTATTTTATTGTTTTTTTTTGTTTATTTATTTATTTAAATGAGTTTGTCCACCTAGAGTAACAAGATTTAATATCCTATGAACTACACTATTAACATGTATTAATAGTTAAAAATTTCAGTTAAATTTAATTTTAAAGCAAACTATACATATGGGCATCTCCCAGTGCACATTGGGAAATTTGGCCCCATTTTGAGGCCAAAAGTAAATTTTTCAACTTGTTTGAATCTTTCTATTTTTGGTTTTATCTAACACGGAATACTCCAAAACAAACAAATGTAAACTCTGTTTTTAGATATTGTGTTTTACCACTGCTATGGAACATCCCAAACATGTTGTTTCAAAATTAGTTAAAAATTTATTTTTTTTATAAAGTTTTTATATCGTGTTCAAATGGATGTACCTCAAAATCTAACAGCAACTTTAGATAACTAAAAATATTCTTTCGTTCTGTGTATCGTTTTAATCAAAGCTATGTGATTTAAAAAAAAATTATCGAAAACTGGACGATAAAGCAGTAAACAAATGAAATTAATTGTTTGTATGAATGAATAAGAAATATTTCATTTTATCAGATTTCTAAAGTCGATTTCTCATATTCTGTCAGTTTTCGCACACAGCTTTGATTTAAACGATACACAGAAAGAAAGAAGAACTTAATACCTTTCCAACAATAACACTTCCACGTAGATCTAGAAAAAAATTTGCTTTTTAAAGCGGTTTTTAAAAAATGTCTTTTCAAATATATCAAAAAATTCAATTTTTGGTGGTCAATAAGAGTTATAATTTAATATAATTTTTAAATTTTTTGTATATCAGAATATTGGTATAAGTAAGAAATTTAATATTTAAGCAGGTGTGGGTATGCGTTCTGTGAAAAATAAAAAGTTACAAGCAAATAACATGTTTTTTTTACCAAAAAGGACCTTCAGGAGAATCAAAATTGCTTCGGCGGTTTTTCTCCGATTTGAAAAAAAGTATGCAAAAATCATTTTAATGAGTTCCTCTAACTTTTGAGACCCCGACCGGTGGAATCTAAATTTTGATCCGGTCTAATATACATGTTAATGGAGGTCAAAGGATAACTATTCTTCGTAGACTTATGAAATATTAGAATTATCTCTTCCCTTTTTATAAATAGATATAGCACGAATACGGACGCGACATCATGGACGCGACAAATTTTTGCAACAGTCGTAAAATACAGTAAAGATGTTCATTATAAATCATTCATTATAAATCATTATAAATACATCATAATAAGTTAAATTCAAGTAACATAGCAGTAATACTAATCAAAATAAAAAAAAAATAAAGTTAAAAGCTGTTAGATTACTTTATTTTAATGTTTTTCTCCACGTCTGGTGGACCTTTTTTGGGAGATGCCCATTAGAGTGGGTCGGCCTTCATACAAAAAAGAAAAGTTTGAAAAAACCACCCCCTATTTTAAAGTTGACCTCGAGATGATTCCGAAAACAAACAAAAATTTTTTTTGGACCACCGGAAAAACAGCCAAAATGGTCTTTTTTGCATAACTTAAACATTACATGTCAGATCTTAAAAAATTATGTCATTGAAAAAGGATTTACGAGCACTACAATAAACTGACTCTTTCGTAATGATGACTTTATGTAAAAATAGCAGCGAACAATATTTAAGGTAATTTTCGAAGGTCATGTTGTAGATTTTTTTTAAAAAAACTGCAAGATATGATCAGTGGGTCTTACAAGGAAAGGTCCCCAGATGACAGTCTCCGATTTGAATGATTTTCGGATATGTGATAGAAGACAAAAACCTAAGGTCGACTTATTTTTTTATACGTGCTCGATCAATGATTTATGGTTCCAAAGTTGCGTTCAAAATTCAGCGAAAATTTGGTTTTTTTTTTGCTATAATTTCGCTATTTTCCATGGAAAATTTGTACCAAACGAAAGCTCTTACAAAACCACACACGATGGCATGAATTTTTCATAAGAAAATTTTGTTGTAATTTTGTTGTTGTATTTTTTAGTAATGTTTAGTCGATATCAAAGAAGTATGTTGACACAATTATTTCATATTAATTTATGTTGGATTTAAGGCAATCTGTTAACTTACCTTTTTTTTGTTTTTTTAAATTTGTTACTGTTTATTAAAAAATTTTTGTTTTATTGAAATGCATTTATTTTCCTTAAAGACAAAATTTCATTACACTAAAAGTATCCAATATGGGTATCCAAAATTTTATTTTTTTATGGCCTATTCCCATTCATAGGGCTTCCATACAAAATGTGTGCTTTTTTCTTGTTAGTCTCATCGCAACAGTAAGCAATAGTTTTAATCATCCATAGTACCAAATATGAACATTTTTACGATATGCAAACGAAATAGAATGCATTTTCTCATCTTTCTTTAAAATAAAAATTTACTGATATTTTTGCAGGAAAACTCATAAAAATCTTTTCTAAATTTAAAACCTCAACTTTGTAAATGAATCAGATATGAAAATAGTTTTTTTAATTTAAATTTAACAATAAAAAACATTAATTTTAAATTAAGTCCACGTCCTTCAAAGAGCTTTCCGGCTCAAATTCGTTTTGATATGGTTTTTTTAAAAAAACATTATATATTTGATAGATCATTAAAAAAGTACCACTCCCTGAAATTTTTTATCAATTTTGTGCTTATTCATTGATATGTCAAAGGTCCGTTTTGATATTGCCAAGCATTTTGATTTATCAGGATTTATGCACAACCCATTTTTTGTAGCTCAGTTTGCTATAAGCTCAATATCATGGTTTATACCAGCTATCCAATTACAAATTGACTCTCGATTACAACTTGCATATAACTGGACATCATCGGCATATATATGAACATTGCTGTGTGCCAGTATCGATGGAAGATCGTTTATATAAAAAGAAAACAGTAGCGGCCCAAGGACAGATCCTTGTGGAACGCCTCTATGAAAAGGCAGAGGCTGTGATGATGTATTATTTGCGTAGACTATTTGAGATCTATGGACAGATACGAGGATATTAGACTTGTTGCTGTTGACGAAAAGCTGAACATTTTTGAGAGCTTCGATAGAAGAATTGCATGGTCAACAGTATCAAAAGCTTTAGAGTGATCTAAAAGTACTAAGAAATGAATTTTATTTTTATCTATGGCCACTCGAAATTTTTCAGTTACGTCGATTAACGCAGTTAAAAAACTCCGCTTAGGTCCAAACCCAGATTGTCGATCTGTAAATAAGGAGTGATCGGTAATGAATTTTGTAATTTGCTTATGAATAATTTGTTCAAGAGCCTTGGACTCAAAAGATAAAATTGTAATTGGGGTGTATTCATTTCCAGATTTGGGAATTGGAATAATACGCGATTTGTTCCAGTTTTCCGGGAGTAATAAAGAGTAATAAAAAAAGAGTAATACAGAGTTCCCGGGAAAGAAAGCCTTAAAAAAACTACTGTCATCTGATTATTAGTAAAATTCCTGTTAAGCTCATCAACGTAAACTTCGCATTTAACTTCCATTTTTTTATTGTCAAACCCTATTTTTTTTTATTTCTTCTAGATGTCGCTCCATTGAATGTTTCTAATTTCTCCTTCAAGGAACATGTAATCAATGTGTTTAAAGTCTCTAAAAGTTAAGTGTAAAGTGGAGTTATCAGTTAATTGAAAGTCATATATGAGAAATATAAGGTCGTGTTTTGAAAAAATAAGTGTAGAAAGTTGATCATAGAGAAGACTTTTAGACATATCATCTACAAAATACAGGTCAAAAAGTGTATTTGAAGTTTTAGTAAAGTGTGTAGGCGTCATTGAGTTAACGGAAAACAGTTCAAGTGTTTGCAAATTTAGAGTAAATTGGTCATCAACGATTACAATACAATTGAAGTCTCCAGCTATGACGATGTTGTTATATAGAAGTGAAATATCCTGGATTAGACATAAAAGTGGGCTAATATCAACATTACGATTTAGTCTGTTAATAAGATAAAGAAATAAATATTCCATAGAAATGTCACAGGACGATTTACAGAGTATTTTACATATAATAGAACTACGCACGAAAATTGCAGCGCCACCACCATGACCTTGTCTGTCAGCTCTGAATAATTTAAAACCATCTTATTTAAAAAGTCTATAGGGCATACTTTTCCGAAACCACGTTTCCGTTACACAAATCACATCTACGTCAGACCCTTTGAAAATATATCAAAATTCGTAAATTTTTTCACAAGACTTTGTGCATTAATATGGCATAATTTTAGGACACTTCTTTGTTTACATAGTATACGGATACGGAACGAAACAATCTTTGGAACGAAAACAGTTGTTATGAAGAACATTCATTATATATGAATGAACATTCATTATACAGTGGCTCACAGCTTATTTCGTGCAGACGATGTGTTAAACTTTGAAATGCTATAACTTGGTAACTAGTACTGGTAATGAAAAAATTTAAACGACATTTGTTTGCTAGTAATTATACATTTAAATATAAACTTTCATTTCTTTATATAAAAGTCTACTAAAAAGATAATAAACAAAAAACTGAAAAAGCAGCAGAATTCAACGCCACAGCTTATTTCGTGCACACTGTTTTTACATGTAAGCTTTTGAACGTGATGCCGTTATTTTCTTTTTCTCGTTCGCTGTTTTTATCTTGACTGATGTCCTGATTCTTCTGATCGGAGTTAACAGTTGTTTTTAGTCTGGACTTAAAACCTTAAGTGCACTAATTGATTTGTTTTAAAAATGGGCCGTCGCACAACAATATAACAGCACGAAATAGTTTTATTTCACTTTAAAAAAGAAAAAATCCAACCGCAAATAGCTGAAATAGTAAAATTGAGACCCTCTACAGTGCAGTACATCATCCAGCGCTTTTTGCAAGAAAATCGTGTGGCTGATAAGGCCAGAAATGCTCCAAATAAAATATGTACAGAAGCGGACGAGCGACTTATTCTGCGAAAAATCGTAGAAAATCTGAGGCTTTAGGGTCCCAAATTGGCCAAGGAGGTTGAGAAGGAGTTGGGCAAGAAATGCTGTGCCGAAACAATTCGTCATCTGCTGCGGGCCAACGAGTTTAATGGTCGAGTTACACGCAACAAATCTTATATTAAAAAAAAAAAATCAGCTATGTCGACTGAACTTCGTCAAATAACACGTTTTATATTCTAGGACATTCTGGAATGACGTCATTTTCTCGGACGAGTTTAAGTTCAATATTTTTGGCTCCGAAGGAATGCAATATGTATGGCGTAAGGCTTATACCGAGCTGAACAATAACCATCTCAAGCCTACAGTAAAACATGGTGGCTGCAGCGTAATTGTTTGGGCCTGTATGGCTGCATCGGGCGTTGGAAAATTATTTTTTTTTGGAGGCATTATGGACAAGACAATGTACCTAGATTTTATAAAAGAAAATTTGCTTCAAAGTATCGACACCTTGGGCGTACGAGAGACATTTCGGTTCTACCAGGACAACGACCCAAAACATAAATCGAGAATCGTCCAGTCATGGTTGATTTGGAATTGCCCGCATCTTATGAATCCGCCTGCACAGTCACCCGACTTAAATGTAATAGAAATTTTGTGGGCAATTTTGGAGAGTGGCGTTCGCAAGCGGAATATTTCCAATAAAAATTAAGTAAAAAATGCATTGATGGAGGAATGGCAACAAATACCCCCCAGATATTACAAAAAATTAATAGAGTAAATGGATAGCCAGTAAATGGATTAAAGATTTAATTTAACAAAATGGCGGCCACACAAAATATTAAAAAAGACAAACATATTACATTTTCTTAAGATTCAGTGGAGTGCACGAAATAAGCTGTGGCGTTGAATTTTGCCGCTTTTTCAGTTTTTTGATTATTATTTTTTTAGTAGACCATTATATAAAGAAATGAAAGTTTATATATAAATATATAATTACTAGCAAACAAATGTCGTTTAAATTTTTTCATTACCAGTACTAGTTACCAAGTTATAGCATTTCAAAGTTTAACACATCGTCTGCACGAAATAAGCTGTGAGCCACTGTATATGAATGAACATTCATTATATATGAATGAACATTCATTATATATGAATGAACATTCATTATAAATTATGCTTACACATATCATATAGAGCAATAAGTTTAGGTAGTATTTAAGATTACATATCAAAAGAACATTAATATAAATATGATAGTTCAGATAAGAAATAAATATTTGGCTATGTTCAATATTTTGTACTATGTTGTAGATTTTTATTAGACTGCCGCTGTACTGTTTGGAAATCACGAAAAAATATTCATGTTTCATTTTTAAAATTAAATCGAAATTCAAATTTAAGTGCCAATGAAATTCGATATGAAAAAGTAACGACATACCTAAGAATATATGGGGCTATTCTATTATGATTAAAAACTTCCTTCTAGAAAATCACAAATTAATGTTTTCAATATTTTTTAAACTATTTTATTTTAACGTTCTATACTATTTATTTTTTTATCAAGCAGAATTAATCTTTTAATTTTTTTTGATACATATTTGTTTGACTCCGTTTTAATGACCTTTTCCTAAAATCACAAAACTCAAGTGAAATAATATTCCTTGAATTCAATAAAAATGCAAGTTTTTATCTGTTATAGGTTTTGGCAAAAAAGTTCGCATTTTACCCATAGTGCTATGCATTTAGAAATCTTTTGTGCCACTGCAAAATCTTCAACTCCAGAGAAAAACAAGTAAAGGGGGCCGCTTACGGACACGCCCACCTCCCATACAACGCGAAAATTGAAAACGCAATAAATAAGCCTCTGTTTTACCTACAGAGCTAAAATTTGCCACATATGTTTTTATAACAAGAAAAATATGGTTTTGAAAAATGGACATCATCCGCCCACGGACACGCCTACCTCCCATACAACGCGAAAATTGAAAACTGAAGAACTCAGCTCATAATTAGCCTACAACAATAAAATTTGGTATGTATGTGTTTTATATCATTGCAAAGATGTTTTTGAAAAATTGACGTCATCCGCTTACGGACACGCCCACCTCCCATACAACCCAAAAATTGAAAACGCAATAAATAAGCCTCTGTTTAACCTACAGAGCTAAAATTTGCCACATATGTTTTTTATGACAAGAAAAATATGGTTTTGAAAAATGGACATCATCCGCCCACGGACACGCCTACCTCCCATACAACGCGAAAATTGAAAACTGAATAACTCAGCTCATAATAAGCCTACAACAATAAAATTTGGTATGTATGTGTTTTATATCATTGCAAAGATGTTTTTGAAAAATTGACGTCATCCGCTTACGGACACGCCCACCTCCCATACAACCCAAAAATTGAAAACGCAATAAATAAGCCTCTGTTTAACCTACAGAGCTAAAATTTGGCACATATGTTTTTTGTAACAAAACAAAGATGGTTTTGAAAAGTGGACATCATCCGCCCACGGACACGCCTACCTCCCATACAACGCGAAAATTGAAAACTGCATAACTCAGCTCATAATTAGCCTACAACAATAAAATTTGATATGTATGTGTTTTATACAAACACAAAGATTTTTTCGAAAAATTGACGTCATCCGATCACGGACACGCCCACCTCCCATACAACCCAAAAATTGAAAACGCAATAAATAAGCCTCTGTTTAACCTACAGAGCTAAAATTTGGCACGTATGTTTTTTATGACAAGACAAAGATGGTTTTGAAAAATGAACGTCATCCGCCTACGGACACGCCCACCTCCCATACAACCCAAAAAGTTTAAAACTCAATAAATAAGGTTATGTTTGTCATAGAGAAAATTTGGTATGCATGTATTTTATACCAAAACTAAGGTGTGTTCAAAAATTGGAAGTAATCCGTCCATGAACACGGCCACCTCCCATACAATAAAGGCATTAACTGTAAGCTATAGGAATAAAACTTGGTATGTGTAAATTTTTCATCAACATTTAAATGCATATAAAATATAGGCTTCATCCGCCCACGGAGACGCCCATTTACAATAACATTTTTTTTTTGTGAAAAGTGTGTTTAGGGTATTTCATAGTCGGCCTAGACCGACTTTAGACTTTCTTTACTTGTTTATTTAAGAAATTACTAAAGTTTAAATAATTTGACGAAAAAATGTAAACAAACTCTTCAATTCTGGAATGCTACAAAGGCCAAAAGACTTGAAAATAAATAAGATAAAAATTTAAAAAAAACCCATGAAGTTATGAAATGTGTTTTTAAAAAGTTTCACATATGAACACTTACGAAAAGATCAAAAGTCTAGTGAAAATCGAATATATAAAAATCTCGTGTCACGCACTCAGAAAAAAAAGTACATTAAACAACCGTAAAATTGACATTTTTAGTTGACAAAAGTCGTCCGACATTAAAAAATCTTAAAATTGATATTATCCTAATGTACTTTTTACATTACGAAACCTACATTTAAAAATGTATAACTGTCACATAATAATGTTATTTTAACACTTAAAATATCAAAAAGTATCAGTACATTAATGCAGATAAAAAAAAATGTATTAAAAAATAATTTGCCACGAGTGGTAATCGAACCTGGGCTCCGGGCATCCAAAGCCACACTCTTAACCTGTGTGCCACGGTCACCTGGCTCAGCTCTTAAAGAAACATTACATCTCCTTGTTGTAGACATCTACATTTATAATGTTAAATGGATATGAAATACTATCAATTGTACAGTAAAAAATTATGAACTAAAAAACATTTTAAATGTTATTTTAACATTAAGAATTGATATTGCAACATAAAACATTACATTATCAATTTGATATTTTTCTTATCAATTCAACACAATACATGTTAACTTAACATTTTCTTACGTAAAATCCACATTTTCTGATTTACATTGGAAATAACATTAAAAAACGTTAATTTAACATGGCAGCTTTTTTCTGAGTGTACAATTAAAATTTTCGATACAGAATAGCTATGGAAGAAGAAGCCACAGAACATTTTAACTCAGAATGGAGTTACTATTTGGTTTTGTCTTGCTACTGGAAAACTAGAGCGGTCATTGTAAAAGGGGTGTGACTCCACCCATATAAGGCACATTCCTTAAATTGAATCGCTTTGGAAATAATAGTAAAAGAAACTCGGTTTGGAGTAAATATTTGGGGATATCATTACTCGGAAATTCTCGCAAACTAAAACGGGCTAGATTAGTCTTCCAAAACTGAGAAATACAAGACTTAATTTCTCGGATCAAGCAAAATACCAGGGTCTCACCTTAGATAGCAAACTAAATTGGAAACCCAACCTGCTCGAAAGAGCTAAAAAAGCCAATATAGCCTTTTATTCATGTAAAAAGGCAGTGGGTAACAAATGGGGACTACAACCAAGAGTAACACACTGGCTCTATACAGCTGTTATAAGACCAATATTGCTATATGGTGCTTTAGTCTGGTGGCCTGCACTGAACAAACAAACACACCTCAAACTACTTCGCAAAGTTCAAAGATCAGTAGAGCTGTGCATTAGCGGAGCAGTGAGAACCACTACTACAGACGCACTCTACACAATGCTTAACCTTGATATCCACTTGATATCCTAACAAAACAGATGGCTGTTAACACGATAACGATACGTCTGGAAAGCACCTCTCAATGGGGGAGAGCTACAATAGGACACTCAAGCATTAGGAACTCTTTCCTCAAATACCCAAAACCGTAGACTATATCACGTAAAAACTTTTCTTCCACAAAAAGTTTGATGTATCCATTCCCTCCAGAAATGAATGTGATACAAGTAGCCCTCCACCTAGCAATGCAATTGAAATCTACACGGACGCATCAAAATTGAATGGCAAAGTGGGGGGAAGAGTCTGATAGTCAAGCCGCTTTGAAAGCCCTGGAATCTGTTTAAATAACATCAAAGACAGTCCTAAGCTGCCGCATATCTCTAAATGAGATGGCAGAGCAGCTAAAAATCTTCCTATGCTGGATACCTTGACATAGAGACTTTCCAGGAAACTGCAAAGCAGATGAACTAGCTCGAAATGGTACAACCAAAACCTTAGCGAGAGAAAAGGAAAGAATTTGCATACCTCTTACAACATTAAGCCTGATCGTTTTGGTATGGAGAAAAAAAAAGTCATCCGGACACCAATGAAAATACTAGCTCAATACTTTACTAACAAGCTTAAATGTATATGAATACCACGAAAAATGTTTATTTTATAGGTGTTTAAAAAAAAACACCTTTTCGAAAATGATGAAAAATCGACTTTTTGGGGTCTCAAAAGAGTTTGTAAGGACAACAAATTTCAAAATTTTTTTTAACCAATATTTGTGTACTTTCACAATCTTAACTTTTTTGCTTATCTTGGGTATGCATTCTGAAGAAAGAAAAAAAGTTATAGGCAAAAAACATGATTTTTTGGCCAAAAAAAGGGTTTAGGAGAACCAAAACCGCTCCATGGGGATTTCTCCGATCCAAAAAAAAAAATGATGCAGAAATAGTTTTTAAGAGTCCCTCTAACTTTTGAGCTGGTGTCCGGCGATATCTACATTTCGATCCGGTTTATTACAACATGTTAACTGAAATGAGCTATCTCTTCAGAGAACCAAATAAATACTGTTATCGGCGTCCTAACAGGGCACTGCTTAATTGGTAACCACGCCCGAAGCTTAAACATCCTCCATAACGATTTCTGCAGAAGCTGTAGAGATGAGGAGGAGGAAGAATACACAACATATCTTCTCAGCACATACCCAGCGCTAGCTAAAAACCGCCACTTCTTTCTGGGTATCTGGTTTTATAGTGACCTAGACAGTCTCTCAAAATTTTCGGTCTATAGACTACTAAGCTTTATTAATAGCTCCAACTGGTTCAAATAGAGTAGGCAAATAATTAACCCTCTGGTATCACAATGGGCCTAATTGACCTATGTGTGTCTCATAAGAGATAGCCGTGCCAACCTAACCTAACCTTACCTAAAAGGAGTGTGGCTCCGCCCATAAAAGGAAATTTTTTTACATTAAATAGCTTTGGAAATAATCGTCAAAGAACATTGAAACTCAGAGTGGATTCACTATTAGTTAATGGCCTTCTATTAGTTAATGGCAAATTGGAACAGGCATTAGACAAGAACGGCAGCAACGCGCCGGGTACCAGCTAGTAAAAGTATAAAAATATTATAAAAAGTATATTGTAATTTAAATAATAAAAATAAAATTACTTAAAATTCAATCAAGAAGAAACTGAATAACTTGCTATGCATTAGCTCCGAATTGAAAATTTTCAACAACAATGTAAATATAAAGATTTTAGTTGTGGAAAATAGAAATGAATTTTTTTGAAGTTATACATTAAAAATTAATTTGTATAAATATATAGAAATTGTTAAAATATTAAAAATTCAATGAATTCAAATTGGTTTTTCAATATAAAACCACAAGCTAACTAAGCTCTTGTTTGGTCATATTTACCAAAAGTGAACATTGTGCATCGAAAATTCAGATTTTACCTTATTTATAACGAAGTGAAGCACTGCAGCTTTTGATCGACACGTCAAGACGTAATTATCTGGCTGAGATGTACAGTCTCTTATAAGAAAATCTCCTTCATTCACAACAATTTCCTCGGCTCTTTGTCTAGCCAATGGTCCATGAAACCATGCATGAGATCTCAAGTCCCTTGATTCTAAACTAAGCTCCCACTCCAAAGCTTTCTTAAGTGCAACAGCTTCCTGTTGTTCGTTTGTCACAAGTGCTCCGGCCATTCTTTCGAGTAGATGTTTGTTTTCAATGTCTTTGTTAGAATCCGCACAGCTTCTGCCAACTGGGGAGAAATCACTTTCTTGCTGATTTATTTCTTCATGACTGTAAAATTAAAGTTAAATCTAAGTAATTTTTATAAATTTTTAATTACATTTTGTATAACAAAAAAGTTACTCGCAATATATATTCAATCTCAACAGAAATGTATTGATGCAAGCAAAATTAGATGAATTTTAAAATATGTGAGTATAATATCAGGGAAATATTTATGAAAACTCAATTTTTTATTAAATAACACCATAACATAGCATCTGTTTTCATAATCTGTATTGGAATAAATAAAGTTTGCTGTTTAGTCTGCTTTGTTATTCACAAGATTGAAAAATAAAAACACTTTAAGAGCTTAACACAAGTACAAGGTCCTTGAAAAAAATACTTCAATATTACATCAAAGTCACGATTGAGTTATTGAAATATTTTCATTATATTTTTGCAGATACATAAATTATTCACTAAAGTCTTACAAACAAATTTTATTTTACAACACTTTTAATTCATAGCTTGTAATAATTAATTAGTTTTAAGTTTTACTTTTACATATATTTTCAGTCTACACTGCCCTGCCCAAAAAAATTTAACCGCTTTTCATCCAAGGGAACTCAATGCCTAACTCTCTCTCTATTCAACGAACGCACATTTCCTTCTACTTGATATTGAAAAACAAAAACTTCCCTCAGATGTTAAGAGCTGTTTTGAAAATACAATATTTTCAACCCTCTTCTTTCATACAAACTGATTTCGATAACTGTAGTAAGGATATTTTACACACATGCGCATTAAATGCTGGTGGTGTTCATAAGGAATTTCGCGGGTTATTTTTTCCTGACATTATGTTGGTGGACTACGTTAGATGCTTATTGCGTAAGAACATCTTAATCTTTTTTGTGAGGAATCAGTCACTTTTAGTTTTATTCTTTTGAATTTCTTATATCGAGATGAAGGCGGAATCTTTGAAATTGTTTAACCCTTTCGACCTCAACGTTGCTAAGAAGGAACTTTGCTTGTTTAGCACCGTTTAATTTAAAACGAACGGAGCTAACTCAGCAACGAGGATAATTGAATAATTGGAGTTCTTAGAACAAAAAAAACCACAAAAAAGTAAGAGTCGTGTAGCAAAAAGTGCAAATAGCGCAAAAACTAATAATTAAATAAAAATATATAAATCATAAATTACAAAAAAAGTACGCAATTTTAGCAATAAAATGTAAAACAAAAATACAAAAATAATATATTTGAAAGAAATTGAATTGCTACAGACTGACATACACATGTTCAATATTTAAAATCTAGTGACACGATAACTCCAAAAATCGGATGTCTTCAAAAATCCTTGATTTAGATCTAATAACCAGAGGAATTATGAAAAACAAATTTCAGACCGATAAATGGTTGTGGAGCAGAGTCCAAAGGATAAAAAGAGTTTTGTTAAGAGAGTGAATAAACAATTTATTTAGCAATGTAAAACGAGCAGTTTTTTCGACAGAGTGTTTTCAGTCTTTTTCGTTTTCAGGACTTTATCGATCAACTGTGAGTGTTGTAGATAGTGCTTGGAGAAAATTGGTCGAGAACTGTACCTTCAGGTAGCGCCGGATTAAAACATGGCGGGGCCTGGGGCTAAATCGACACGGGGCCTCTTTAAGGTCAGAGCATTTATCTCGGATCTTTTAATATATACACAAAATATTAATTTCTACGCATTTACATATGTCTTAAAGTGAAACAATAACTCTTGAATTTTTATTAAACATTTTTTTCTCGATTTAAGTGTGACAAAACTTTTTGTCAACACGTGAAAATTAAACGTTTGCCACAAATCGTTTTCAATACAAAGTTGCGTTCTTGACGACAAACGTTCATGTTACATAGAAGATCGCTGAACATTTTTTATTCCTTTAAATAGAAAAAATAACCTTTCAGCTTAACAATTTGCCATCGGTATAGTTACAAGCAATCGGAATGCTATATAAACATTTGGAAAAATGTCGATCATGTCTGAGAGCATTGAAACGTTGCATTACCAGATGAATTCTGGCCCTATACTTAATAGAAATTTTAACCATAACCATGATTTACTTTTAGGTTGATTACTTCGCTATATTTTTTATATGGCATGTCATATTTTACAATAAGCGCCACGGAGCCTTTACCTGGTCGGGGCCGGGCACTGCAGCCCCCACCTTAATACGCGCCTGCCTACAGGTCTTATGCCCACTATGAATCTAATTTAATTTAAGTTTTAAGTCTATGCTTGGAATGAGCTTCACGAGAAAATTTGATTTTTCTGTGGAAAATTTAAGAAAATATAAGTATTACTTACATTACGTTATCTGCATCATTGCAACTCCTTAAACTTTTTCGTATATTTAAAGCTTCTTTGCTGCATTTATCTGTGTCTCTAGAAATGCATCCTGTATTTCTTCTGGGTAGTGTTCGCGATTGAAAAAGTGTTGCAGAGTTCGACGAGTAAACTGCACAGTCAGAGTTCTTGCTTTTCGGTTTGGAGAGCGCAGTTGAAGTTACTGAAAAATAATAACTGTTGTTTATAGCTATCAGCATAATAAATTTTATCGACCAAACAGATGATCACGTACCACTGTGCATACTTTCGATATCCATTGAGTGGCGAAGTTTTGCTTGTACCCCCATAAGACTAGCTAGCATTGTCAAACGATGTAGAGGATCAAGGATACCCTTCTTTTCTAGATCACAATCCCTAAGGTCCAAAATATCCTCCACACAATTGTACATTTGTAAATATTCTATGAAAATTGAAATATTTGATCTACATATCGTCACCTTAACTATACAGTGGAAAGGACGTAACTCATAATTTTACAGGAAGATAAAAAAATCTTATTTACTTCTTGAACTGTTATGTACTTTCAAATTATTTAATGCAGATTATTATGAAAATCGTCAACAAATCCAGTATTTAAAACCATATTTAAATTTTTTTTGATGTCATGAAATTTATTCTAATAAATTATTCTAGTAGAAAATTAAAAAAAACACGATTTCAAAAAATGATGAGTTACGTCCTTTCTATATTAAGTTGACGATATGTTTCAAGTACTCAACAATTTTTGCACCTACCTTCATACTGACGCATATCGAGTAGATCCAACCAATTAGCTATACTTAGTTTTGTATTGTAAACCATTAATGTTGTCCCATAGTCTCTTCTTTTCTGTGTTGGATAGCGAAAGTTCCATGATACACCTTTATGAAAACTTTAAATGTTAACAAATATTTCTCTTAGATAACAAATATTTTTTGCTCTTTACTTCCACGACGATTTGCCATTCCTTGGGCGTCAAATTGTCGAGCTTGCACATTGCCCATGATTCCAAAATATGTTACGTCAAGTGCTGCTACTAACCCCGTTTTATGAATTATAACTTACATATCACGTGTTCCTTAAAAGCATACCGAGAGATGATCTTTTCGTTAGGATTTTAAACAACTGACAAAACAATTATTCGGCAGCATAACTAAATTGCTCTAATAAAGCTTCGCAGTTATATTAATAACACAGTTGCGTCATGGATAAGACTGTCTGACAGTCATTGTGTTACATTCGTTCGTTGTATTCATTATCCAAATTTGCCGATCGAAGCAGAATTTGTGTTGTTAAGGGGTCTGCTTAGATTTTTATCCGAAAAATTGACTTTATTTTAATCAAAACATAATTTAGCATAAACTGAGAATTATATGAAATAAAAATACTTTTTTTAAATCCTTATTGTGCCCGCAGTGCTATCTGCTGCCAAACTTGATATTAACATAAACAGAGACATTGCAACTATTGCAGTTATTTCGCAAAACAAAAAATTTAAAAGCCGCATGTGTGTAAACAAAAACCACTAATTTTAAATATGAAAAAAAAAGACAAGAAAATGCATGTACCGGAAAAAAATAGTTAGGTGTTACATATAAAAGATTTCACATTTCAAATGTTCAGATACTTTTCGAGCTAGAATTGCTACTGATATTTAAAACCATGTTTTGAAAAAATCTATTTTATATGATATATTTTTGTGAATATCTCACCAAACGAATTTTAACAAAAACTGAATATTGTTTACAATTTAAAAATGCAAAAAAATAACAAAAATCAAGTTCAAATTCTCCTTTCCAAGAATCTAAACATACCCCTTAAACCAGCCACAAGCAGTGCACCCTTTGGCTATATAGTACAGGTCTAGCTGCTTTAATGTATGTTGGTTTTTTCTTAACTTTGTTAAGTCAAATTACTAATTTGCGTGTCTACGTTTTAAATTTCGAAAATTCTATTCTTTTATATAGTCTAGTTTATTTTGTTGACATGTACACGCAAAGAAATTTTTCGTTTATCGCAACTGAAAAATTTACCAATATACTTCGTTTGGGAACTGTATTTGCCGCAATTGAATATTCAGTTGTCATCAACTTAAAATATATCTTACTTGAAACGTAAAAACATCGAACTAAATGAAATTTTATCTTTGTTTTGGAAGTTCATGTTTAGCCGAGTGTGCTGACGTTCGAGTTTAGAACTCGATTGACACCAAAGATTTTTTTTGTTTTTTTTTTAAATCATTTTTTTTTTCTGACGGTTATTTTTGACCAAGCAAAGAAACAGACTTGGAATTTCAATAATTAAAATTGTTAATACTTACACAGCCAGGATTCAAACCCACGTCTTCTACATGACAGTCTAACACGCTTCCATTGAGCTATTGTAAAATTCATATTGTGTAGAATGAATTTTTTTAGATTACAAATTTGTGTGTCATAAGAAATTTTTCTTTTTTCTAGAAATGAAGTTTTCAGTTGAACAAAAAAATTGTTCGGTTGCTGCAATTTAGAAATAACTTACGTTAATGGCAAATGAAATTTATTTCTTGGAATTAAATAACGCGTTTCCCTCAACTGAAACTGAGGAAGAGTTGAAGTTCGATGAAAAAAGCATATCATACATTGTGAGTCACAGTAAAAATTGTCAGAAAAATTTGACAAAAAAAAATTGTAAGCATTGCAAAATATTTATATTCATCAACAAACCACCGAGCGACAACCAGCGTTGCCAGAATGTGAAAAATTTACCAAAACTGGTAAATTTTTTTTTCGATGTGAAAACGTGAAATTAAGTTTCATTTTGGTAAACTTTTGCAGTGAAAACCAAAAATTTGTTTATGCAAATTTTCCAAAAACTTAAAATGGACTGTCTGGTGTTTAAAAAATGGATTGTTTAAAAAATGTATTAAAATTATTTTCCTTTTTCAATGTATTGAACTTGTTTGCTACGAAAAAAACTTTTGCTTGGAAAAATAAGGCTTAACCTTATCTTTTGCATTTAAGCAGTTGAAGCTGCTTTATCCTTTTCCTGCAATTCACAACATTCGCATTATTATTAAGCGAAATTTTTCTTAATTTCATTTAAGAAAAGTATTGAATTATTTATTAAACTGTTGATTGGCAACTCAAAAATGAGCGAAAACGTTAGAGTTGTTTTTAAAATCGTAAAACCTATCAGAAATTGATTTTCTAGAAGAGGCGGCAGCCTCGTTTATACTGAATAGAAACATATAAGAGGCTTCTACATCAGTTAGAGCTTGAATGGAGAGTTATTAAGTTTACAAAGTAAAACTGCATTATATATCGTTAAAATCAAATACTTTATTTAATTGAAAATTGGACAGTTGTTTTTTGGTAGCAGTAGTTGAAAAAGCTACTATTTCCAATAAGTTTTGATAAAGTATGTATTTGAAACCAAAGCCTCAGGTTTGTAGTGGAAGGTATGAAGCCATTCAGTTTCAGTCTCTTTGTATATAAAATAGAAATATTTCGATGAATTACCCTCCAACCTGGCATGCGGTATGTTACGGGTTCGAATCATATGAATCCATAAGAACAATTTTTGGAAATTTTTAATATAAAAAAATATAATTAAATAAAACCATTATTTTTAAAATTGAGATTAAGTAAGGTTTAAATTTAAAAAAAATTTTAAATATCATACAAAAATCAGAAAAACTTGTAGTTATATGTAATGAGATGTGAATAATGAAGTGAATATGAATTATAATCCCGGGATCCCAGGATCCCAAAAACCCGGGATCCCGAACTTTTTCCAGTCCCGAAAGTCCCGGGATTATAAGTCCTGAAATCCCGTGATTTTCTGGATCCTGCAATTGCCTTAAAATGTCTGCATTTTGTTGATTTTTCCGATTTGTAGATTTTTCCGATTTTTTCCATAAATATAGAGAAAATAAAAGAATTTATAAAACTGTTAATTTCAAATAATCAAAAGTATTTATTAATATTGCTTGCAACTCTTTTTCGAGTAATGGCAATTCAAGATAGTAGTAAGAAAGTGCAACACTAAGTTTGAAATTCGAGTAACACCTGTTTACAAGACTGTGGCTGGTAATTATGAATATATTTTGGTCAATACGATGATTCTTTATTCATGGTCTTTATTTTCACAGATTTCACTGAAAAAGATGAATATTCTGCACAAAAGCGTTTTATTATTTCTTTGGCCAATTTGTTTTTAGAAAATAATATCTTAACTTTCCAACCAAACATATGAATTTATTTATTTATCAAAAAAAATGGGTTTTCTCTGTTTTACAATTCCCGGGATCCCGGAATTCCTATCTAACAATCCCGAAATTCGAAATCAGTCCCGGGACTGGAATCCCTTGTTGTGAATGTACTGATATAAATTTAATTCATAAAAAAATTTAAATATCATAAAAAAATCAGAAAAATTTGTAATTGTTTATTTTGGAGTTTCGATAAAGCTTATATCATTCAACTTGGAACAGTTTTATACAGGATCCTGTTTCCTGCTCATTTAGAAGTTGATTAGAAACACATATACGCTGTATAAAGCTTGTATAAGCAAGCTTGCACTTACCCTATGGAAGTTGTTTGCGAAGTTTAATAAAAGTTCAACAAGCTTCTTTAAAAAAATAAAAAGTTTACCTTTTTGCCATTATAGAAGTCAATAAGTTTCCTCTCAGAAACAACGTAGTTCTTATAATGAGTTGCTATAAATCTTGTGGTGACCGTGACATGCAGGTTAGCGGTGTGGCTTAGCATGCTCGGAGCTCGAGTTCGATCCCCGGTCTCGGCAAAAGTTTTTCAATAAAAAAATTTTTCTGATCGGTCATCACCTCTCTGCAGACAATGTCAAACCTTAGAGAGTAAATAATGCCATGTAAAGCTTCTTGAGAACATGAACTTTAGCCGTTCGGAGTCGGCATAAAACATGTAGGTTCAGTTCTCTGTCAGTTGTGTGCAAACATTTAATAACACACACAAGTTGTGTGGTGTTGTGTGACACAACACCATTGATCATTAAAAGCTCGGTCAAAGTCTTTCAAGGGCTGAAATGGCCAACTTGTTTTTTTTTTCTGTAAAGCTTGCTGCAATCTCTATAGAAGTTTGTGTGCTAGTTGGGCTTGCTTGTTTTCATTAATAACGTCACAACCAAAATAAAGAGCTTTTCAGAAGAAGAATGCTAAAATATAAAAAATTTTCGAATTTTTGCTTTGGATGTGAAATTTTTTTCATAAATGTGAAATTTTTTTGGTAATTTTGGTAAAAGAAAATTTTTGGATGTGGCAACCCTGGCGACAACCCTACCGCATAAACTCTTAAAACAAACTGACTAAATTTACAGAACAGCAGAAAAACAAACTTTTACGCAGTGTACGTTGACAGCGAGCCGAATGCTACTTCGTGTTCAAAAGCTTAAAAACACACGACGCCCGCAGGCTATGGGAAAACATAAGTTGATGACCACTGCTTTAACCCATTAAGCCCTACGGGTGCGAAAACGCACCACAAAAAGACATATTTTTAAAAAGACATAGCTAAGACTCAGTGCAAGATATCAGAAATTTTATTTTTGCATTGAAAAGCAGAGGGATGAAATATTTTTCGATTCTTGACATGTTTTGTCCTAATATGTTGTCTTCTTATCCATGCCTGTAGTCAAAAATTGTGAATTTCCAATTAAAAAAAAAATGTGTTTTTTAAATATTTAAAAATATATATGCAAAAGAAAAAAAAATAAGGTTGAGGATCGCTACTTATAGTAGTCTTCTTTATACCATAAAAATTTGAGGACGGTTCCTTACCTTACCTGGCCACAGGACACCGTGGTGCGTTTTCGCACCTTTAAGCTTATGTGAGTTTCCAAGTGGTATTGAAAAAGTGAAAAAAAGATATATAAATACGAATACAAAATATATCGATTGCTACAACGGCTTGCCACGAGCCGTTAGAAAAGATATCGAGAAGAGAAAATTCAAAATTCATTCGCGGGTTTCTGCGATCAAAATTTTTTTAAGCCTGCAAATGCATTTGCAGTGGCGCAATGACATAGTGCTAAACGAAATTACTGTAAATACACAGTGCCGATGACTGTGTAACAAAAGCAGTAGGCATAGCATCGATAGAAAAAGCTTAGGTCAGTGTTATACAGCTTACATCATTATTCATTGTTTTATTTTCTACATGTTCAGTCGTGTTCGTTGTGCTATTTTCAAAATGATTCGCCGAGGAAAAATTTTACATTAGCCGAAATACAAGAAATTATTGAAAATGAGTGGAGTGATAGTGAAAGTGAAGAACCAGAAACCAGTAAATATTTGTATTCGCCTGTTCGTAAGGCATTGAAAAATGCAGAGAAGATGGATGTTGTTGTTCTGCCGCCAGAGCATTGTCTGACACTGAGGACATTCCTGACGAGATAGTTGGTGACAGCGCACAAGAACCCGCAAACCAAGAAATTAACAATCTGAAAAAAATTGCTGGCGGAGCTGAATTACATATGCAATTCAATGAAGAATCGGAGGATGATATATCATTGTCATTACTTTATTCAGCACCATCATCATCTCGTAGCCAACAGTTATTAGAAGAGAATGCACAGCCGAAATGGCGAAACCGGCCTTCAGCATCCGCGTACTTGAATGCTCCAGTCGATGTGTCGCACAACATTTTAAAAGTATTGGCAGAGAAATACGGTAAGTTAAGTGAATATCTAATTATTCCGGAGAATCTAATTGGTGTTGTTTCATTGTGCATATTATCTGTAGATAATTACTCTCCTATTGAATTGTTTGAGCTCTTCGTCGATAGAGAAATGTTAGACCATATTGTTCAGTGCACTAACTATTATGCATCCGTGGACAAATCGAATACTGCCTTTCTAACATATACCAACGAAATAAGAGCGTTCATTGGTATTCTGTTCCTTACAGGATACCATTCATTACCATCGATTCGTTGTTATTGGTCAGAGAAACCCTCGCTCGGAAGCTCATTAGTGAAGATGAATATGACGCGCGATCGATTCATGCGACTAAAAACATATTTTCATGTGTGTAAGAATGATGAATTGGACGTGACTGACAAATTTGCG
The DNA here is from genome assembly GCA_958299015.1 of Tetanocera ferruginea. Classification (NCBI taxonomy): domain Eukaryota; kingdom Metazoa; phylum Arthropoda; class Insecta; order Diptera; family Sciomyzidae; genus Tetanocera; species Tetanocera ferruginea. The sequence continues at coordinate 51,570,046 of OY282641.1, read as the reverse complement.
AAAGTGGCACCGTTTAATAAAATTCTCAACAGGAAGTTTATGCAATTCGGTGTGTTTGCACACCATCTGAGCATTGATGAACAGATGATCGCTTATTACGGCAAACATGGATGCAAAATTTTCATACGCGGAAAGCCCATACGCTTTGGATTTAAATACTGGGATCTATGTTCTTCCGAGGGCTATCTTTTTCAGTTCCAACCATATGTAGGAGCAAATAACAACAAAAAATGGATATGGACTTGGAGAGAATGTTGTAATGCAACTATTGCAGCATTGTGATACCCCGAATAACCATACTGTAGCTTTTGATAATTTCTTCACTTCATGGAAACTCATGAGCCGACTTAATGCAGAAGGCTTCTTTGCTGTGGGCACTGTGCGAGAGCAACGTACAGGCAAAGCACGACTGGTGGAGAGCAAACAAATAATGAAGAGAGATCGTGGCGCAATCGATTATTCATATGATCAGAATAATGATATTCTCGCTGTTCGTTGGAATCGGTAAGCAAATTTAGATCGTTTGAGTGTAATGATCTTACAAATTTCCATTACATGGATGCCATGAACTGATGCCTCTTTATATTTTATATTACAGCCGGTGACTGTTCTGACGAATTACCTCGATATAGAGCCATATCACAGCGTCAAGCGATATGAAAAGAAGGCAAAAGCAATGGTCACTGTAAACCAACCGGATGCGATATTCCAGTACAATAAACGCATGGGCGGCGTCGATCTATTTGACAATGCAATAAGTAACTATAGAATCAAGTTACGTGGAAAAAAATGGTATTGGCCATTGATTACGAATGGGTTGGATGCTGCACTGGTCAACGCATGGAAGTTGCATTGCGCAATTACGAAGTACATGCGTGGTATTTCTGATATTGAACATCGCAATCGCAGCGATCAGAGTATGTCATAGCTTTAGTTCCGGATTGAAGTCACGGAGGCGCTGCTACAAATCAACAATGTTGCTATAGCTCGTGGCCCGAAAACACCGGATACAGTGGCGCAGCTACGTTTACGAACGGATGAGGTTGGCCATGCTATTGCAAAGCGTGACAATCGAATTCGCTGTCGTCAATGCAACTCCCATACAATATACTTTTGCCCAAAATGCAAAGCTGCCATGCATCCAAAGTGTTTTATATTATACCATAATGCAAATCCGTAGGAATAACTATTTATATAGTTAGTAATTTTTTTCCTTCTAACTATTTATATAGGTAGCAATAGTATTTTCTTTAAGCTATTTTATTAATAAAAAGACGTGAAATTGTTTGTAACATTAATTTCTTATTTATTTCTTAGAATGTTTCATTCTATCCAACACAATTTTTTTCTAGCATTTTAGAACATATTGCGGCCTAAGGGTGCGAAAACTCACCTTCGTATATCTAATAAGATAGGGCGTTGTGGGTGTGGCAGTAGGTGTTTGCGCACTATGGGTGACTTAAGCACTCCACACAAAAAGTTTTAACCTCCTGCACCCACGGTTTTAAGAGCCGGGCTTAATGGGTTAAAAACTTTTTATATATTTTTCATTTTGAAATTTTCAGTTTTACAAAAATTTTTTATATTGTTTCGTCGTACCTACTATATTTCTATTTTTACTTTTAGGCATTTTATAAATATTTGGAACTAAAAATTGTTGTTTGCACAATTTTAAATCGAATATGTTAGCATCGCTGATTTTTAATTCAGCTTAAAGAAAATTAATATTTCAAGTTATACCTTTATAAAAACAGGGCCCGTAATTTTTGACGGGAAAGAACTAGTATCTTGAAAATTTTGAGTCAATACATTTTCTGCTACTTTTGTATTTTGCAGCATCCATATTTATTAGCATAAGATTTTTAATAGTTCTGCGACTTCACAGCTTTCAAGCTTGAAATATTTTTACAAATTTATTGCCTTAAAAAAATTCAATGAAAGCAATGCATACTTATATTTTGAGGTACAGTTACTTCGCACAGCGTGGTTTTTACGGTGTCGTTTTAACAGTTTTTTTCAAGGCCATGCAAATTTTTTGACGAATACTTTGAGGTATACCTACAGTCTTTAATGCCCATCGTTCAAAGATAATATATTTACTAAAATATCAGATATATCCTGCGCTGAATGAATATCTAATTTTGGATGTTGACACTATTATATTAAAGTCACAAAATAGTAAAATATAAGTAGAAAAATGCATTTGTTTATACAAGAAAATCAATCATCAGCTGCTTATGCTGTGCCTGCTGCTTTCTCTGTTTTTGTTTCGTGGTTTTTCCTTGTATTGTGTTTGTTTTATACGAACTGATTCGCAGTCCGACAATTTTAAGTCCTTTCAGATGTTCATTCATGGTATCTCAATTTTAATTGTTGTTGTTTCAGTTTCAGTCTACTATATACTGAGCTAACGCAGAGTAACGTATTTCACTATTTATCACGATCAAACTTTCTAGGATGAATGGTCTTTGAGTTATTTTTTTGTAAAAAAAAAAAAATTAATGTGGCATCTAAACTATTCACGTAAAATAGTATATTCTCATTTTTTCACTACAATGTTTGTAGAGCAATTTTATCGATTTTCAGTTTTCCACCGATAATTTACACGAACAGAACTTTTCATATTTAATTTTACTGACATAAAGCGCAATACGGTAATTAATGGTAAGTTAATAAATTATTAAAATTTTTTATTAATAAAAAATTCGATTGGGACTGGTAAGTGTTAACTGCATTTTAGAAATTAAAATTAAATTAAATGTTTGAGCTCATCTTATAAGTGTGCTAATACATATATATATATTTTTAACTCTTATAAATTCTTACAATATTGAACTTTTTTTATACTATGAAACTTTTTATAATATGTACAGACCAATGTTTGTGGATTACGCTCTTTTCGCCTTTAATTGTGTTCATAAATTAACGATAAAATAAATAAATTTCTGCGTTTTTTTTTTTAAATGCATGAAACTAGATATGGCCATTATGTTTCAACACTTAAGTATGTACAGACAAATTCTAAGAATTCCATTTAAAATTAACTATTCAACAACATCGATTTCATCATCTTCCTCGTTGTCGCTCATTTCAACACTGGACGAACCATCCGACGAATAACTGAGTTCTATTTTTTCATCGGTTCTGTTAATTTGGTCTCTGATCTGTGGGCGTTGTTGACCTTCTGCAGCAGGAATTTCTTTTTCTTGACCACTTTTAAGGTTTTCTCGTGTGTGACGCCATTTCATACGACGATTTTGAAACCACACCTTGACCTGTTTTGATGTATTAATGAGGAGAATAAATAATCGTGATTATATTTTCTTTACCTGTGCATCTGTTAGATTTAGACGTGCTGCCAGTTTCCGACGGTCAGGTTTTGTTATATACTTCTGTTGTTGAAACTGTATTTCCAAACCTTTGCGCTGCAGATTGCTGAACACAGCTCTCGACCAGGAACGCTTTCGTTTCCCGTTACTGACAGCAACACTAGTATGCGTACTACTGCTGGATAAAAGCTGTGGCTGACTTTGCTGTTGTTGTGATTGTTGCGGAATGCTAACACTAGAGGTGCTACATAAGTTCGTTGTTGCCATTGATGTGTGTATGTTGTGAGCTTTTGTATTGAAGTTTGTCGATGTGTGTCGGAAATGTTGCGCTGTTTGATGATTGATTTGCAGTGATTTGAGTCCGCTTAATGGCGCCAAAAGGGGAGCAGCTGCCATTAGATTCGAGTTATGTTCAGGGCGTTGAAAATGTGATGTGTTATGTTTTTGCTGTTGCTGGTGTTGTTGTTGTTGCTGTTGTTGTTGTTGTTGGTGTTGTTGGTGTTGTTGGTGTTGATATTGCAGCAATGGCGATGAAAATGGATGACACAGTGAAACTGTAAAAGGTAAGAAAACCAATCAGCAAACATTCAACAGTTTACCAGCTAATGAATAATAAAATAATAATCCATGCTTATTTCATTGTTGTATGTATATAAATTTTATGTGAATTTTGAAAAGTTTGAAAGGAAATTTATATTTATATAAATATGTTTGAGCACTTAAGAAAGAGATTGTTTACCTATTTTAATATAAGCTCAAATTTTTGTTGACATAAATCAGTGAGGGAAATGGCGATTTTATGGTGCCACGATTTGAGAATAGATTCGTGAAGCACTTTCAATAAAAATTAAAATGGCTGAAGGAAAACTAGATTTATCGATTATTTTCTTAAGATATCGATTTTTAAGAAATATTTGTTTTTATATGATCTTCTAAGAAAACTGGCTATTATATTTTCAATATATGACCACGTATGACATATGACAAATGAACAAAATCCGTTGAGTTTTTCATATATTCAAGCTATTTGTACGTTAATGTAAAATATTTGCTTTAATTATCGTTTATGAAAATAAAATTATTTGAGCTTATTAATTTATCTTTAATTCGGTGTATAATAAGGTATGATGAGGCGAGAATATGAGGTGTACTTTGCAACTGGCGTCCCGACGTCAGGTACCCCGCGAGTTTATTTAATTTTTTACAATAGTAGTAATCCTTTCTCCATCAATAAAAAAGCATTTTCAATGTAAAAAACGATTGTAGAATACGATGGTATAAATCTAGCGAGTCTTCAAGGCAAAAAACACGAAAATATCAAACTTTAAACTAGAGCTTTCAATATTTTTCGAGCTTTTTTTGGGATTCCTGCTAGGGTAAACTGGGGTACCTTTGACTTTGGGGCACATTTGACTTTGACGTTTTCGGTATGAACGAACCGTTATTTTTCAATACTTTGTTTTATAAATTTTGCATCATAGTATTTTATTAATCGTCACGAAGTTTGACGATTCTTGCATTACATGAAAAAAAGTAACAGCTGTTTTTGTGTTTTTGCGCGTGTAACTGTTATTTTCCGTTAGTTAATCAAAAGTTAATCAGCCGAGAACGTTTGGGGTACATGTGTCATTTTTGATTGGGGATCTTTTGACATTTGTCAAAAGTGCCCCAACATTTTTGGGGCCTCGGTAGTCGAGCGGTTAGCGTGCTCGACTGCCAACCCAGAGGTTCTGGGTTCGAACTCCGGTCTAGCCATGGTCCTACGCTTTTACCTTTCTTTAATTCGTTCCTCATTTCTAATCAGCAGAAGTTAAAAATGCATCAATATATTCGACTTTGGAAGTTGTAGTTGGTGGTAGAGATGTATGTGGAATGAGATTGCTTATATTGTGGAATGGGATTGCATGTTGATATAGCGCTCCGCCACACATTCAACATTCTACACTTGTTGTCTTGATTTCACTTTCCCTCCTAATTATGTATCTCCCCATTTACGAACCAAGGCAGACTTATCTGAATAGGTTTGACACCTGAAATCCTTGGTTCAGAGCTAAAAAAATCATTTAACAATTTTTTTTAATATATTTCTTGATTGGTTTTAATAAAAAAGGTGGTTTCAAACATCAGAATAGGACTATAATTAGCCGAAGAAATAAAAGGACATGAAGAGAACAGAACGTTAGTTAACGAATGTAGAATGAAAGTCTAGTGATAAATAACATTCTATTGATATTAGTAATTCTGGTAACAACTATAGCTTTGATTCTTTTGGGTTGTTCTGTGATGCTAGTCTTATTTGTATCAAACTATTCAGCCACTTCACTTTAAAATTATTTTTTATGTGGAGCATTTACATCAGTGGAATTACAAAAGCGTTAAAGACCTGTTAACTCGTATCCAGAACATATTTGCTAGCAATGTTTTTTCCTAACTTTGGCAGTTCGTTAAAGAAACTGTTGCTCGCTTAACTACTCGCTAACTGAAATAATAATAAAGTTAATAGTTTTTATTCAAATTGAGTGAATTTTACTATATTTAATTAAGACATCAATTGTATCGAACTGATCTTGTTACATTCGATATTTTAATTCTATTCTTCTCTTACAAACAAGAACTGAAGAGATATTGAATTTTTGTATGAATAAGGCTGGTTTTTCGATTTTTTAAATAGTGTAAATATTCATGTCAAATGTGCCCCTTCAAATGTCAAGGGTGCCCCGTGGTAGGGGCACATTTGACAAAACGACTTATTTTAGAAAATGTTTAAAAAATATATGTTAGGACGTTAATAATACAATTTCCTACTTAAGTTTGAAAGTTAAATAATCAACGCTTATAGGGATTACAAAATTTTTTGAATCGGTCATCAATTTTTGGAGCAATAACACTTTGAAAAAAAGGTGTCAAATCTACCCCAGCTTACCCTACCTGGTGCTCGATACTCGAAAAAAACCCGGTTGCTCGAAAGCCCGGGTAATCGGACATTACCGGATAATTTGATAAACAATACAGTTTGTAACTTTCTAGCTACCTGGATAGTAAAGAATTTTTTAAATTCTAATAAGGAAATCAAGCCGCATTTTTGTTGTGCTTTGTTGCAATGCATAATCTTCATTAACAAAACAAACAACAGCAAATGAAACAAAAAAAAAAAAAAACCAAACAATGCTCAAAAAATGGCCATAAAACGAGTAAAATTTTTTTTTTCTCAATATCATTCGGCAAATCCAGAAAAAGTAAACCTAAACTTTGAAAAATAAAAATGCTTTAAGGTCAATAAAAATATATGGAATGTTAAGAATATTGCTTGTGTTTTCCTACGATAAAAGCATTTCGAAAAAAATATATTGTATCTTTAAATTTTAACTGATTTTATGTATGTATTTTTAATTTGTAGTAAGTGTAAAAATATGCTTAGTTTTTTATGTTTTGTAATTTGGTATTTCGCGATTTAAATAACCAAGCACAGTTATATAATATCCATAATTGAAACATTTTTTAATGAAATAAGCATGTTACAATTTTTTAGAAATATCATTTTCTATCGAAAAATATAATTTAAAAAAAGTGATTCAAGAGTGAAACGTGGGTGACAATTTTTATTGATAAGCTCGATTATGTCTTGGATTTACTTTCTATATAAGATTAGTGAATTTTGTATTTTTTTAAATCAAGCAGACGCAATTATTTTTCATTAAAATGACATTTGAAGAAGTGAAACGTGAGTGACATTTAATTTTTTGTTTTGTTTGTTTTTGTGTTAGAAATGAAAGAAGATAACGAAAACATCATGAAAAAGTGAAAGCCGACCATAAAAGAACGTATGAAAAAAATATAGAGAAAAATTATAGTTAAATCCAGATTCATATAAGAAAACAAAGTTTGCAAAGATTAGAAATATCTAATTAAATCATTATTTTAAGCCGTTGACATCGACGGAATTGCTAATAGGTCAGACATATAATCATATTTGGCACGGTCTTTGATTTTTAATGAGTTACGATGGTTACTCTGACGCTCTATCCATACTTGTCAACCCATATAGATCATTGTAACTTTTTTATTGATATTAATTTATTTATTGATAATAATTAGAATTTAATAATCTCTAATATGGCAATAAACATTTTTTTTTATTTTATGCGAATACAAGTTAAAAAAATAATTTGTGTTTTTTTATTTTTTTTTTTTCGGTTTTTACCAGTTTTCTATACCAAGGTCAAGTGCAAGGTCATCAAAATTTATGAATAAAATGTTGGTCTTAACAAGGTGAACCATTTTGCACAATAAATTTTTGAACATCTTAGCCATTATACAATTTATTAACGATAAAGTGTCTCAAAATGATAAGGTATGTGCACAAAAATTGAAATTGCGAAAAAATATATAAAAGCTCCATCATTAAATTGCTTTTGATGTTAAGGAAACATTCTTCTTCAAATTTAAAAAATAAAAAATCATAAAAAAATTATGCTTTTTTTGAGATATTAGCAAATACATTTTTTTTTTAATTGGTGGGCAACCCTAACATCCAAAATTTTAAAATTATATATTTTTTCCAAAAGTTTCTTTCTAATACCTTTCCAATGGTACCTTATTGATAAAAATTGGATAAAAACTGACGTAGATACTACTAATTGAAAATTTCCCGATTCTGGCGTTTTCGGATGATTTGCAGAATTGAGAGGTCCATAACTTTTCAACGAATGGCGATAAAAAAAAATAAATGAACTTATATTCTTAGAATTTTAATAGGAATCTATAGCCCAAAAATAAAACAAATCGCAAGCTATGAGACGGACCCGTTTTGTCTTATGCTTGGAAAGCGATACGAGAAGAATAGGACCATTTTGCTTGTAGAATAACACGATCTGTAGTCATCTGCAAAAAAACAAAATATAAATAATGTTAAGCAAACACTTAAGTCGAGGTAGTGTAACTTCGCCATTTTTTAAACATGAGCCTGAAAATAAAGTTACATCTCGTAATGTTCTCAAATTAACAGAGAGGACATTTTTTAAACAATCAACTTAAAATACGCGTTATATTCTTACAAATAAAAATTAAAAACAAAACTTGAACTCACTCAGCGTATGTGTTTGCTTTATAATAATTATATGTTTGCAAAATATTAACGATAAGTTTAAAAATGCCCTTTATATGAAATCATTGAGCAAGCAACATTGATTTTGATTTGTAATGAGCGCAATTAAGATTTTGGTAATGCAGACCAGAATTGTCACTTAAAATATTTTATTCTTCAAAATTTTTACTGAAAACCTGCCAAACTTTTTTGCAACCTATGTGCCAACAAATTTTACCATAAAAAAACAATACGTGCATTGTTACTTTCAGTTTTCACTTTATAAATTTTTAAAAAAAAAGTTCAAACAATGTAAAATCCAATTGTCTGTTTTTACTTCAATTATTTCATCATCAGTTAAAATATTTTTCAGAAATATTTCAGCTATAGTCCTTATGAAAATATTATATGCATCTGTAATACTTTTTGTCACATATGATATTTATATAACAGGGTTGTTTTGAAGTGAATTAATGTTTAGTTAAAGTTGCTAAAACTGTATCAACTGCGCAAATAATTTGTTATATACAATTATTTTTGTTTGAGTTAATTCTAAATTATTTGGAATTCTGAAATTTTTCAAGTCTACCTTAACTTTATCTTTATATAAATAGGCGTAGGGAAAACAGTTAAGAACCATTTTCTCCCGTGTTTTTCAACCGATTTTGATAATTCTTATTTTAAATGAATAAGAGTGCGGAGAAGGAGTGCACCGACTTTCATGAAAGAAAACTGTCACTTTTAGTCCACTTTTAGTAAGGAACTTATTCAAATTCAATTATTTCATGAACTTCAAATTTGACAATGTAAATAACAGAGCGAAACTAAGGTTAATGATATTAACACCGTTTTTACTCTTTGTAATAATAACATTTTTCCACTAATTTCTAAAACGTTTGCTATCTTTGCCAAGCTTCCTATCAGTGAAGCAACAGCTGAGCGAAATTCTTCTACACTGCGACGATTAAAAACACGGTTACGTTCAACTGTGCAACAAGAACGATTGAATGGACGCGCATTATTGCATATTCTTAGAGACATTAAAATAAATATTAACGAAGTTATTGATAATTTTGTGATGATTTTGTCATATAATTTTTCTCTATCTAATGATTATCTAATAATACAGGGTAACAAAATTAAGCTTTATAAAAGGTGCAGAGATCTCGATAAACGTACAAAACTGTTTGTTTTTTCAATTTCTTTGAAAATATTCAAGATAATAAAAAAAAACTTAAATGTTTATAAAAATTCAGAGATTTTCTACCAAGTAAAAAAAGTTGTTTTAAATTCGTTGAAAAATATCAAAAATACAAGGGTTTCAAAAGAGCAGACTACGTCAAATTGTGAAATGTTTTCGACTTTGAACGTCGATATCTTCGAAACTGTCGAATTTGTTGTTATTGAATGTGCAAAAATTGAAAAGTCTAGTATTTCTTCATTGAAATCAGTGTTAGTAATACAAATCGGTAGATCAATATAATAGATTTAGCAAAATTATCAGAAAAATAACTGACTTTCATGTTTTTGCCTATAACTCAAAAACTCGAGCTGATGGAAAAAAAAACGGAAACCATATTTGAAATCAGGAAACCCAATTTATCTATAATCAGCTGAAAAATCTCCGGCATCAGAACGTCCATCGCGCAGTGTAATCAATATTAATTTTGTATTCTTAATTTATTTTTCAAAGTCGTATAGTCGTATAGTCAGAACAATAAGTTTCAAATTCTTTTAATGGTTTTTTATTGAAAAGAACTATGTTCTTTCATTGGACATACTTGAAAATATAATTATTCCAGATATTATTCCAGAAAAAGGGTGAAATAAATAAATACGGAAATGTGCGTGTATGTGTCAGGAAAAAATGCTTATTAAACAATTCAATAATTTCAATTCAAAAAATTACAATTTATCTATTTGTAAAAAGACAAAATTTTCTCAAATCGAAAATGTGTGTCTTAGATAATTTATTCCCCCCCGCCCCCCCCCCCCCCCAAGATTTTTTCTAGATCCGCCCCTGTGTTAAGAACAATTTTTTTTGCAAAATATGCTTAATAAAGTTAATCAGATTTACCAGGATACAAAACCATAACAATTGAAATTGTCTTGAAACGTGAGTGACACCGACGTGAAACGGGTAACTGGAAATACCCGGGTTGCTCGAATTATCTGTGTAGATCGAAATACTCGAAACTATCCGAGTACGGTGCTACTCTTTTTTATTTTTTTTTCGGTTTTTACGAGTTTTATATACCAAGGTCAAGTGTAAGGTTATCAAAAATTATGAATAAAATATTCGTCTTAACAAGGTTAAAAATTTTGCAGAACAAATTTTCGAACATCTTAGCCGTTATGAAATTTATAGGCGATTAAGTGCCTCAAAATGATGAGGTATGTGCACAAAAATTGAAGTTGCGAAAAAACAGACAAAAACTCCATCATTAAATTGCGTTTGAATCAAAGGTAACATTCTTCTTCAAATTTAAAAAATAAAAAATAAAAAAAAGTTTGTTTTTTAGATATTAGCAATTACATTTTTTTTAAAATTGGTTGGCAACCCTAACATCCAAAATTTTAAAATTATATATTTTTTCCAGAAAGTCCTTTTCAATACCTTTCCAACGGTACCTTATTTATAAAAATTGGATAAAAACTTACGCAGATACATTTAATTGAAAATTTACCGATTCTGGCGTTATCGGACGATTTGCAGAATTGAGAGATCCATAACTTCTCAACGAATGACGATAAAAAAAAAATAAATGAACTTCTTAGGATTTTAATAGGAATCTTTAGCCCAAAAATAAAACAAATCGAAAGCCATGAGGTCAATTTTTGAAAAAAAGTATTGCGTTATGCATGGAATGGGCAACTATATATATTTATAAGAATTTAATGAGTTTTTTTATATATACTTATTTTTAAGCATTTTTAAGTGATAAATAATTATTTTTGCATTCATTTCCCAAAAGTTTAATAATTTAAAATGGTATGAGTTTATTAGTATTACGCACATTATTTTTAACTCATCTTAGTTTTGATATGAAATACAAATATACCAAATTTTTTTCTCTTTTGATCAAACATAAGTTTATGTATAGATTTTCACATTTTCGGGTTGTATGGGAGGTGGTCGTGTCCGTGGGAGGATGACGTCAATTTTTTTAAACATCACTGTTTGATATAAGATACATACGCTAAAATTGTATCTTCGTGGGTCAAATATAAGCTTATATATGGATTATTACATTTTTTAATTTTACGGATGATTGGACTCGCTTATTTTTATGCGTTACAAACGTTTTCAGAAAACTAATATACCCTCACCTTAAAGGTTATGGTATAATAATGGTTTCAACTTGCAGTATAAAAGTGCTTGGATATATCTATGGAATTATATAAAAAATTACTCTCAAATATTCGTTTTTTTTTTGAGTTTGTTTAATAACTTTCGAACTATTGAACTTTTGAACTATTGAACAATGATCTATTGAACATTGATTTAAATTAAACTTTCACTTAGAATTTTAAATTATTAAAAAGTGAAAATATCTTCTTTCTACGATTTGAAACAATTCGCAAACTAAAAACATAACAGTCACAACTCAAAAAACTTAATTTTTCAGGAGAAGCGAAAAATAAAATTCTTTGGTTGAAACTTCAGAAGAAAAGCAACTGTCATTTAAGCACACAAACTTCATCTGCCAGTTAATAAAAAAAATAATGAAAAAGATAGTGAGATATGTGTTTTGTGAATAGATTTATAACAAAAAGTCGGTATCGAAAAATTTTGAGTTGTGACTGTTTTGTATTTAGTGTTCGAATTGTTGATTCGATATCTTAGAAATTCTTTATTTTTCATTAGGATTTGAATTGATATATACTTAGATAGTCAATGCAAACTGAAGATCTTTTCGTTCTATAAAAAAAAGTCAGAGCTAAAGTCATACTTCTTAAATAAATGATTCTATACTTATAAAAATTGCCTTAGTCTATCGGATTAATTTTTCCTATTTTTGCTTAACTCACAAGCGTTTAAGAAATAATTATTATTGAAAGAAGGAAATTATCGGTATTGTCCTTCATTTGGTAAAAAACCACTGTAACGAGTTTTATTTCAAAGGCTGAGGTATGAAATAAAAAAAGTAAAGTTTTTCAAAATTGCCTTATTTGGTTTCCCGCAATATTTAAAAATAAAACAGAGTCCCTTAAATTTTTCGTGACTATTTCGTGATAAAATACAAAATGTGAAAGCTGGTACATTTACTTCAACAGCTCTCACGCTTGTATAATGACAAAGCTTTTTTATGCTTGAGCATTGAACTGAAAACAAAATATGACTTAATTTCGAATTTTTATGCAATGGAATTCGGTTACGTGTTACCAAATTTATTAAAAATTCATTTAAGGGTATTATTCTGACTGGTCCAGCAAAAGGATAAAAAGTTTTAATGCCTCGAATATCTTTGATCTCCTCAGATCTACCGTTAAAGTTAAGGCGATTACAATTCCTGTACGAACTTGTTTGAAATCGTCCGTGATTATCTAAGGAAAAAGCGTTTTTTCGTAATGTGTTGATCTTTTTATGACCAATCCAATCAATTTATTCAGAAGCCGTAGGTTTAAAATCAATTCCTATGTTCGCACCCACATGGAAGGAAATAATTTACTATTGTTGAGAAGAAAAATAGCTCAACTGAATTCTACATGGAACTGGTGGAGTTTCACTCAATTTTAGTGGAAAGAAGAAATTTGAGTTTTTTGCTACAAGAAAATAATTTACTCAGTTTTCAAAAAATTATTCCAGTAGATAGTATTAGAAAATATTCCAGTGAAATTTCTCAGAAGTGAACAAAACGAAACTACTGAAATAACTTGAAATATCCACTGGTTAAAGATATCCAGAGGTGAATAATTTGGTCTTAAATATTTCAAAAGGAAAACAATATTTTTATGGCAAGTTAATTTTTTTCTTAAAATGAAAAAGAAAAACAAAAGCAAAAAGTGCAAATTTTTGATATATAAGTACAGAGTACAAAGTTTGACGATAAATTTTATCTTTTTTATAACATTTCTGTAGTATAAACTTGTTTTGCTCTAAATTTATTATAAATTTTATCCCACTCTATAGTATAAAACTTGCATTTCTATTCAAACAGCTATTTAACACCAAAATAATATAATTTGTATACCATAAATTTATAAATGAGGGACCGAAAATAACTGTTATTTTACAATTTTCGAATGAAAAAGGCACAATGAAAAAATTGTCGAAGGACATTTTCAAATATACCATTATGATACAAATTTTAAATTTTCGACTGATTCTATATAAGTTAAAAATTAACTGTTATTTTTTTACCTTATATTTTTTCAGACAAAAATAACGGTTACCTTTGATTTTTATTTTATCGGTCAAAAATAACAGTTCTTTTGTGACTTTTATTTTTTCGGTCAAAAATATCAGGCCATCTGTGTTTTTTTAAAGGCTGTTTGTCCGATTAAAAAACTATTGATACCATATTTAAAACGTGATCACCGATGAGACCAAAATAATGGTATCGATAGTTTTTTAGTCAGCAAAATGGCCTTTGAAAAAACACAAATTGCCTGATATTTTTAACAAAAAAAATAAAAGGCAGAAAATAACTGTTATTTTTGACCGATAAAATAAAAGTCAAAAGTTACTGTTATGTTTGCCCGAAAGAGTATAAGGCACAAAGTAACTTTTATTTTTGTCGGAAAAAATAAGAGTTAAAAAATAACAGTTAATATTTGACTTTTTTGATAAAAACCATAACCGGTACGGTCCCTGTTGTTAACATTATATTTATATATATTCCAGTTATGCACACGAGAACCTCGCCGAGCCACTCGGCTTTCACGTCCAAGTCGAGTTTTCGATGCTACCGAACTTCAGCGGTGCTAGAGATAATCAGTTTGCATTTGTTCTTCAGTCAGTAATAATTAGTGTCCGACCGAATATTCGGTTTCGGTTTCGGCCAGTTTCGGCCCTTTTAATCAGTTTCGGCTATTCGGCATCAATATGGCCGAAACCGAAACCGAATATTTGATCGGACACTACTAATTCGGTTCTTACATATATTTCAATGGTAGATGTGAGTTCGCTTTCATCAAAATTTTTAATGGTGTTAAGTATAACAAAAACGTGAAATTTAGTCATTTGATTGACCGTGTGGGTTGGGTCCAGCACAAAACGATAATTTTTTTTTTAGATTATAATATGAAGTTATTTAACTTTAAATACTAAAAAGTTCCTTAAAGTGGTATTAAAATTTTCTCTTTATTTATCATTTCAAAGTTGAACATTTATATTCAAACGGTCTTATTCATAAAAATATCTTGAAATAGATTTAAAGTGCTCAATAGTCAAAAAGCTTTTTAGAGATAAAATGCTTTTTAAAATTTTGTTATTCATAAAAATATTGTCTCAGCTTATTTACTAAAATAGGAACACTCTCAATTTGAAATGGGAACAGCGTCAAGAATGGTTTGTGAATTTGATAAATTCAATAATTTTTTATTTATTTGTCACAATTTTATCAATATTTTGACAAGCAAACAGTCAAAAAACTGTTTAATCTATGTTCTTCTCTGAAAAATTGTCACTTATAATTTTTATGTTCAATATTTTGAAATGTTTTGCCATGTTTTCATACCTTTTGAAACAGTTTGAAGTATTTTTGACAATATTTGTGCTCACATTAGAGTACAAATTTTAAAAAGGCTTTATCAAGGGTTTATTGAAGGTAACTAATTTAAGAAGCCTTTGTAAGAGATTTTTCTCGTTATTGGACGTTTATGAATACTGTTTTTGAAATTTTTTTTTGTAAAGGCTTTATAAGAGGCTCGTAAATTTTTATGAATAAAGGCAAAAGAATATTTATCGTACATATACGTTTTTATAATCTGTTTCAATTGTTATGTTTTTGAAAGCTTTTAACAAAAAAATTAAAAAAAAACTTGTTTTTTAAAACAATTTTCATGTAGACATTCAGTTTCGGTTTCGGTTTCGGTTTCGGCCGAATATTACAAAAATGGCCGAAATTCGGTTTTGGTTTCGGTTTCGGCCAAAATTTTGGTTTCGGTCGGACACTAGTAATAATGTTGTCCGCAAATAGTTCCGTAGAATATTTTTGTATTCATAACATATTAAGACAAAAATATTGCGCTTGAATTGGAAGCTCTGTCAACATGATCAAACATGCAAATTTCTGAGTAAAATTTTTTTGTATTTATTTTTCTTGTCAATTGGTTTTTTTAAAAAAAAAAAATATTAAAAAAAAAATATAACATGAAATCTATCAATTTAAATCTAGATATTATTACTGATTTATGACTTTCAATGTAATGCCTGGTTTTCACTTAGGGCCAGTTTTTCAGAGGGGGTTTAAACTCGAGTCAAATTAAACCAAGCTTAATTCACCAAAAAGGGACGTTAAAACTATGTTTAACTAGATATTGTAGCATTCGTTTAAGTTAAATTGACTTAAATTATCATATGATGTGTTTTTTTTTTTCTGAAACCGATCTTAAACGTCCAATTGTGTTGAGTTAACCTCGGTTTATTTTGACTAGAGTTTAAACCCGCACTGAAAAACTGGCCTTTAGTCATTTTTTATTTGACACGAAAGTTTCAAGTGGAGAATATCACATAATTAAAAACATGTATGCAATTTTTGCTAAACACATGTGAATAGATCAGTTTTCTTTATTTTTCACATAGTCAAACAGAAAAAAAATTGACAACGTGTTGCCATTTTTTATTAGACTGACAACATTTGTCATTGAAAACTGTCCTAGTGAAAACCAGGTTTAACACACATTAAATGTATGTTTACATATATGCCATATATTTTTTATACAATATTGCTATAAAAAAAACCAAATGTGGTTTTCAAAGATTTTATACTTTTTCTTATAGAAATGTATACCAACCTGGTGTAAAAAAATTGTTTATTCCATTTCCCGATTCCAATTCTTTTTATAATATGTTATTTCTTATAAAATCGATTTTCAATAGTTTTTAAACGATACTTATTTACAAAAATAGGCTTCATTTGTATGCAAAAAATGGTACATCTAAAAGTATATAGTTTAAAATTGATAGATAGATATGTTTAAGGTGAGCTAATACAGCTTTGACACTGCGGCTTCATGTAATGACTTCTGTGT
This sequence comes from Tetanocera ferruginea, assembly GCA_958299015.1. Classification (NCBI taxonomy): domain Eukaryota; kingdom Metazoa; phylum Arthropoda; class Insecta; order Diptera; family Sciomyzidae; genus Tetanocera; species Tetanocera ferruginea. The sequence continues at coordinate 51,553,435 of OY282641.1, read as the reverse complement.
CATATCTTTTTGTTTAAAGCAGGTCAATTTCTTTAGTTTTTTCAGAAAACAGTACATTTTCGACGTTAAAATTAGCAAAATGTCTTTGTGTGACTTTTTCTAGACAGTTTCTTTTCCTGGAAAAGAGCTGGACATTCAGTGAGAATATGTCTGGAGGTTTCTTCATTCTCAAGTCATAGTCTTCATAGTGAATCAGTAGCGAGATTCATTTTTTGAAGATGTTTCTTTAGTTTACAGTGTCCATTTATAATTCCAGTCATCGCCCTTAAATCTTTTTTCCTTAAATTGATAAGGAATTTCAATTTCTAAGGTTTCTGTGGTTTTTTTTCTAAAGTTTCTGTGAATATTTGTACATCTATCTTAAACAGTTCTCCCAAGAATCTTGAGATTCGCGGAATAAGGTTGTTGCTTGAAGAGAATATTACCAACACCACAGAACGGTTTCGGTCCTGTAAATCGTCATTCTGCACCCTGTTTGGCTAGAAAGTCTGCTTTCTCATTCCCGTCAAAGCCGCAGTGGGCAGGAATCCATTGCAGGGTAATTTTGTTATTTAGTGCAGCTAGGTTGCTATTGCTTGGATTTAATAATGGGGGATTGAAAGAATGTTACATTTAATTTTTTATTTAAAAAAATATTTGAAATAAAAAGAATTCTGTGTTGGTCTTGCCGGTATTTGAACCCAGGACAGTCGAGTACTAGACGTACACGTTAGCACATTCGGCTAAACATGATTATACAAAACAGTGATAAAATTTCATTCTGTACTTTTTTAAATGGGTTTAGTGCTCTTTAGTGCTCTATACACGCAACGAACTATTGATTTGAAAGTTTCATTTGTTGGATGGTATTTAACAGTGAAATTTGTTATTTCAACCCATGATTTGTTTGCTATAATAGAATTTTTTCCCTGAGTGAACGATGAAGTTTTTGATAAAACAGCTTTTGGGAAGCATGTCATCTTGGGGCATGCAGAATTCCCCTTCTCGCTTTGAGGTTATTATTGAGGAAATTCCTTCAGGGTCTGAAAGATTTTGGATTACTCTTCGAGGTCCTGCCAACCTTAGGAGGGTATGTTAGATGTTCTGAACCTTGTTTGAAAAGAGCTGGAAAAATACCATCTTCACCAGTAGATTTGAAGGAGTTAATGGCCCATTTAACTGCTGGTACATTGCATATTTGTTTACAGATTATCCACTCTTCTCTTCTTGTCTGATTCGTCTGTTCGTAGTTGTAAGAGTGGCTTGAGTGGGGACCGTTCTGAATGACGGAGCCCGGGAAGTAAGTATATTAGACTACCTAAGGATTGTGGTCTCACAGTTGCTTAAATCTTCTGAAGGCGACAACTCGTAGGAACATCCTTGATGGAACCACAGAAGTTCCTGGATAAGTCCTTTATAGGATGAGTAGGATAGCCAGTGATTATTCCGCTTAGTTCTATTGAACAGCTTCTTTACTCCTTTTCTGAGGTCATTGAGATGGTTGTTCCACTAGATAGCTCGTCTCTTAAACTTCTTAAGTTTCAGATGACAGTTATCCTCAAAATAACGGGTTATGGATGATTAGACATAGTCTGAGTATTCCAGTTTACATACGGTGTCATTTCTGATGGGAAGTTTATCGAGGATGAACTGACCAAGCTGCTCTTTGTACGAGTTCCAGTGAGGGTCTTGTTTTCTACGATAGGAATAAATGCAGGCTTAAAATACTTATATGACAAGAAATGGCTGCAAAAAAAAACAATTAACTTACTCGAGGTACTCTTCCATATTACCACATATACTATCCCGACAACTATCAGTTCGTAGCCAGCATATTTTATAATATTAACACATTCAACTTTTATTTATAATAAGAAAACAATATTTCTAATATATTGTTTGTAGTATCCTTAAAGCTTGAAATGTATCTTTTTAGAATTAATAGCAAAAGTAAAAAAATTACAAAAACAACAACGTTAACAGCGAGATTAACCAACACAGTCATAAAATGCAATCCAAAAACTGACAACATTAAATTCGTACGATAGAAAGAATGCGAGTGTGCACAAGGATAACGGGACAAATTTTTTTTTGCGGTGTCCTTAGTAGAACTAGAGAAAACTGTATAGGTCAAATATACCTCATTTGAAAACCTTAAATGTTTTCAAAAAGTATTAAAGAACATTGAAGAAATAGGACGATTTTCCCGTACTCGGTTTAATTTTGTTATTTTACAAAAAAGTCGAGTACCTACGAGTAAGCAATGGTTCAAAAAATGGCAACAAAGGCGAAATCAATCTTAAACGGTCTCTCTGAAATGTTAGTGATGGCTTTTTACATGCCAAATAAATTAATAACATTCCATTATGTTCTCCTTATTGAGACCAAAACAAAGAAAACGTTAACAGTAAGCATGATAAAATGAGCAAGCAAAAAGAAACAAGCAAAATGTCAAATTCTTTCGATCATTTCGTTAAGTTTGACAGGTTGAGTTCATTGACTTAGTTAAAAAGAAGCAAATGCACTTTCCATTGGTGCCACTTTCGTCTCTGCCCGATATATAGTTTGCGAGCTACAGTCAGTTTAACTACTAATTTCAAAATAAAATTAAGACCCCGATTATTTTAATGGGATGTGGGATCCAAGTTAATTTGCATTAAAAACAAAATTTAAAATTTTACGCCATCTATTGGGTAAAAGCAAAAACAAAATATGATCCAACTCGTTTCTTTCATAAGATTTCCATCTAACCGGATCACAGACCCATTTCTTGTGTTAAAATAGAGCACTTGTATGTACTCATTTCTAAGTAGTACATACAAGAACCCAATGAAGAAGCCTGCAGATCAGTTCATATAAAACAAAAACAACACAAGCAAAAACAACGAAACAAAAACAAAGAAAGCAGCAGGCACAGCATAAGCAGCTGATGATTGATTTTCTTATTTAAACACATGCATTTTTCTTCTTATATTTTACTATTTTTGTGAATTTTATATAAAAGTGACAAAATCCAAAATTAGGTATTCAGTCAGCGCAGGATATATCTGATACTTTAGTATAAATATTATCTTTGAACGATGAGTATTAAAAGCTGTAGGTATAGCCTAAAGTTTTCGTCAAAAAAGTTTCATGGCCGTGAAAACATCTTTTAAAACGACCCCATACAAACCGCACTGTAAGACGTTATTCTACGTCAAAATAAAAATTATGTAAATTAAAAAAACTTAAAGCGTATGTTGCTGGCATGGCATTAAACTTTGAAATTAAAAATGGGTTGACTTTATGCTAATTTTTCAAAAGTTTTATTTGCGAAAATCGGAGTTAAATTGACAGAGCCACGTTGTCTCAAAATAGACCCTATTTTGGTATATGTATGGCTGTAGGTCCGCAAAAAACAATTCTTTAAATCTCAAACTCCGGACTTGGTTTTTTAAACAATAAAAAAACAATAAATAAAATAAATAAAAACAATAATCAGAGAAAAAATTTGTAGCCAATCGGAGATGGTAAGTGCAACTTTTATTACACTTTAATATGAAGTACGCGATACACGATCTTCGTTTCTAATAAAATAACAGGATATTCGAACTGCCCTAAACAAATTTCACGTATAAAATCACCTTCACCTCAAATACTAAGTAAATACATACCTTTATTATGACAGTCAAGTTTGTGAACAATATTCATGGCTTGGCGTGTGGCACTTTAAACAGCGTAATGGTTTTAATGGTTAATGTTTTACTGCTCAGAGCAATCAAGCGTGAACCAGTATCTTTCACTGCACGAGTGATTCCACATTCATCTTAATCAATTGAGAAATAATAAGAATCTATAAGCTTACAAATTGTTCATAAATATTTCCCCAGGACGCTTGCGTTATTGATTTTATGATGTGCGGTGGGAAGCAATCCATCAATTCCTCCAACTCGTCCATCGTGCAGCGTAAACACAAACAAACATTTATTTAAATATTTGATTGTAAACGATCTTCGAACTGAAAAATATCCCCAACACCACAGGTGCCGCCTGCGTGGTGGCGTACATATTCGGTATGACTGGCAAAAGTGAGGAGTGCTGTCTATTTGTGTAAATAGTTCTGCCCTCCGAATTCGGGCCTGCAGCAGCACTTTTTCCGCTGGTGCTCTTCGATCATCATAAAGAATTCATTTCACTGCCACTAATGAGACTCTTGATGGTGCACTGTTGATGGGTCAAGATGGAAAAGATTCTCAGTGCTGGAGAGGCGCCTTAACTAATCAATAACGAGGTTGTTGAACAGTAATTTATTTCATTTTGTTATTTTTATTGTACGCGATTGGTTTGTATATTGTTCTTAAAATCGGAAGAATTGATTATTTAATTGGTCTGAGGTGTTTTACTTTGAAGAACACATTCGGTATGTATGCAATGACTAACGTACACTTATATACATTATGCACATATAAATATTTTTTTACACATAGCACAGTTAAACCAGCAAAAATAATTGCAGGAATAATAAGCATAAAGCAAGACAAAACAAAATTTAAACAAAATTATTAGCATTTAAAAAAAAAATAATAATAATAAAAACAAGTAAAGAAAGCCTAAAGTCGGTCTAGGCCGACTATGAAACACCTTGAACCCACTTTTCCTAGAATAAATAATATCATTGAAAATAGGCGTGCCCGTGGGCGGAAGAAACCTATGTTTTATATGCGTTTAAATGTTGATCAAAAATTTGCACATACCAAGTTTTATTCCTGTAGCTCACAGTTAATGCCTTTATTGTGCTTTCGCTATGGCAGGTGGGCGTGTTCGCGTGGACGAATTACTCCAAATTTTTGAAGACACCATAGTTTTGGTATAAAATACATACATACCAAATTTGATCTCTCTATGACAAACATATTCTTATTTATTGAGTTTTTAACTTTTTGGGTTGTATGGGAGGTAGGCGGTACCGTGAGCGGATGACATCCATTTTTTAAAACCATCTTTGTTTTGTCATAAAAAACATATGTGCCAAATAGTATCGCTGTAGGTTAAACAGAGGCTTATTTATTGCGTGTTAAATTTTTGGGTTGTATGGGAGGTGGGCGTGTAGTATTTAAAACACATATTTTTAAAACACATAGTACGAAATTTTATTGTTTTAGGCTAATTATGAGCTAATTTATGAAGTTGTCAATTTTTGCGCAGTGCGTGGATGGATTCCAAATTATTCAATAGTACCAAGTTTCATCCAATTATTTCCCCCTTCTTATCCTATGTTTACGGACAACACACAGACGGACGGGCATGAATAGCTCGACTCACGAGGTGACCCTAATCAAGAATATATATACTTTTCTATACCGGACTCGTTTCGTTCTATGCATTACAAACGTTTGCACAAAGTTTAATATACCCTGACTTTCCTTTTTTGTTTTAAGGTATAATAATTTACCTTGAACTAAGAAATACAGATTTTGAAATTACAAATCACGTTTTGAAATTACATATTTACGCTCATATCTTTAAAACAGTAACTCTTTCGGAAGAAAATTGTTGGATCTATAATTTTCATCTGAACGATTTTACGCTTGGGCTTACATTAACGAAGTTACCATCTTTGGTAATCTTTGAATCCGAATATCTTTGGATACGCACATGTAATTGTTGTGATCTTTTCAGAGGTGGGTTATTTTATTTTACTTAAGGTGCAAAATCTGATTGTTTTGAAGATAAATACAAAGTAACTGAACTATTGAAAATTTTGTTATGTTTTTAAAAGCCCTGTTTTCGAAGAAAAAATTTAACCCCCTTACGTAACTTTTTGAGAAAAAAATGGCCTCAAAGTGTAAAGAACCATCCAATGAAAATATTTAGGTGCATACGATAATATTTAGATGTATAAGAAAAAATGTGTGACTTAAAGGTGAAATTTGACCTTGAATTTATCTGTTATTTGACCTAATCCGATAAAACTGAGTATGAGTGCATAATATATAGACCATGCACTATTGGAAACCATTGAGATATTTGAGGCTATTTCAATTGACCCTTAAATTGTCACGTGTGTCACTGTGTACAGTGTTATCAATTAAACTTTTAAATTTTTTATATTTTCGTTTTTGTTTTTTGGGGGTTTTCCCCGTCCCTCCATCGAGAGTGTTAAGTCAAATTTCCGTAAAAATTTACCTGCCGGACATGATTACAAAAAAATTAAATCTTCAACGTCTCAATCTGACGTCTCACTGTGTAACGAGAGGGACAAAATGCAAAATATCGACTTGTTTATTTGAGAAAAAAAAGTATGAGGATGTGTTCACAACGTTCCAATTAAGTTAATTCCAAAAGGGTTTTAAGCTTTTAATTTTAGTTTAGCCGTGAGAAGCTTCGAAACAAAGGTTTTCCATAATTTTGAACTTTTTGGTGATTCATTAAAAAAATTGCCAAAACTGCGAAACAGACGTTAGGATAAAAATTTTTTTATAGTATATTATAAATATATTGTAAAAACTAATAAAATTAAATTTGAGTGAATATTCAAACATTTGTAATTTAATTTTAATAAAATTCTAAGAAAAAATAGAAAAAAAAATTTTGGAAATATGGAAAAAACCTCACCTGCTGCCGCATTAGCACTTTGCCTAAATATGTCTCAAAGTATCTTAATTAAGAATAAAAAAATATTAGCTCCTACAAACGTGCACTTTTTTTTAAAATGATTTTTGATTGAGTTCAGCATGTGTACAAACGCCAAATCGCACGTGAGAAGTGTACTGCATACATAACAAATATTTCTTTGAAATTTTTATAAAAAATTCGCATTATAAAAATTTAAAACATTGTAATTACAATTTGTGATTAATGAGAAATATAAGTCATTTAAAAATTAATACAATTGATATTTTTTTAATTATCCAAATATGCACAAATTACTTTAACTCAGCAACACTATTTTCTGTTTTGTTTATTATTCAATTCACAAAACATTGCCGTTACTTTTGAAAAGCATTCAATTTTGAATGGGCGTCCGCCAAGGGTGCAGGGGAGGAAAGTTTCCCCCAATGGCCTAAAACTGTAACGTTGTATGTTTATTCGCGGTTAGAAGTATTATTACAGATGTTTTAATTGAAAAACTGAAATAGCATTTTTAAGATTTATATTTAAAAAAACCTTAATTTAAAAACCTTAATATAACCTTAATTTTTAAATTTAATTTAAAAAACCCTGCGTACTTAAAATATAAACTTTGTTTAAATTAATAAAATGCGTTAAAAATTTTATTTTTCATGCCCATATGTAACACTTTTTATAGCGTTGAATCATTATGGGAATCATTATATGGGAAGTGGGCGTATAGGTAAATAGATTACGCCAATTTTTTGTTTAAAGTTTAACTCTTGTGGGTTGTATTGGAGGTGGACGTGGCTGTAAGCGGATCACGCCCATTTTTTGTGCACACTTTAGTTTTGATGTTACACATAAACATACCAAATGTTATTGCTGTAGCTCAAATATATGCCTCTACATAGAGTTTCACTTTTGTGGGTTGTATGGGAGGTGGGCGAAGGGCGAGGCGGATCTTGATAAAATTGTGTGGTGTTTTATATTTACGAAATAATGATACATGCCAAATTTGATGTTCCTACGACAACTACTTCTATTTTTATCCCTCATCCCATAGACATCGTTACACTGTGCGTCTGGTTTCTGAGGAAAAGGGTCACCCATTTTGAACGAAGTAATTTCGAGAAAGTGGTGACCGTGGCATGCAAGTTAAGTGTGTGGCTTAGCATGCTTGAAGCCCGAGTTCGATCCCCAGTCGCGGCGAAAAGTTTTTTCAATAAGAAAATTTATATGATCGGTCACCACTTCTCTGTAGACAATGGCAACCCCCAGAGAGTAAATAATACCATATAAAGCTTCTTGAAATCATGAACTTTAGCCGTGCGGAGGCGGCATAAGACATGTAGGTCCAGTTCTCGGTCAGTTGTGTGCAAACATTTAATAACACACACAACACAATTGATCATAAGAAGCTCGGTCAAAATCCTTTTAAGGGCTGAAATGGCCAATTTGTTTTTTTTTTTAATTTCGAGCAAAATGCGTTTCAACTTATTCTTAGCAAGAATTTCATATGCATTTTTATCTCAAAAAAAATTTTCAATTTTAAAAAATCCTTTTGGCATCGATTCGAGTTTTGGATTGTCTTTGTGCAACTTCGTTTAGGTCGATACTGCTCGGTTAAATTTTGCTCATCTTTATATAGCTTATGCTCGTGTTCGTTAAACTTGTTTTTAATAGTTAGTCTTTGGTTCTTGACTTCGTTTGCCTTCGGCTCATTCCTTGATTTTTGTTGAAAAAACTTTCTAAATCATAGGATCTATTTCAGTAACAGATACAAATGCTTACCAAGTTTCATCAAAATCGGTTTATCCATTTTGACGTGAATGAGCCAGATATAGTTGATTGAATAAAGCGCTCTCTCACGGAAGTTTTATGAAATTTTAATAGCCTCAATTCTGTTGCAGAATCACTTTATTTCACGTACCAAATTTAAATAAAATCTGTCAAGTCATTTAGGAGTTATTGAGTGGGGAAGTCTTTAAAATTTTTTATGTTTTATTTTGGGTGCAGTTGAACGTTTATACCAAATTTTATTGAAATCGGTCCAGACGTTTATGACTTATAGAGTCTTTAAAATGCACTATTAAAAGCGCCCTCTTACGGAAGTCTTTGGAATTTTTTATAGCCTATGTTATCTTAGGCGCAGTCAAACCTTCATACCAAATTTCATTGAAATCGGTCCAGGTTTTTAGGAGTTATTATAGAGTTCCACGCACACATACTTTCGCCCACTTTTTTACACCCCCTATGATCTTTCTCTCTATCATAGTACGTTATACTCGGTGTCCAAATTTCAGCTCAATCGGATAAACGGTGCGCGAGCCTATACGGAACAGACAGACAGAAGGACAAACATTTGATTTTATATATAAGAAGATTAAAGGAAGTAACAATTTATAATTAAATTGTTAAAAAAAAAATACTAAAAATAACCCAGCAAACATAAGAACTCTTAAAAGACTCACATAAATGAGGTTTATCATCATAATGCGCTCAAAAAAGACTCTTATGAGTACATTTTCGTATGTTGAGGGTCCCAAAATATGATTGATAATAATGACTGTTTTATGAGTCTTTTTGGACTAAAAGTAATGACGGTTTTAGACTCATATTTAGTACTCTTTTAATATTCATATAATCAATACTCTTTAAGACTCATATAAGAAGTCAACGAACATTTGTTGTAGTTCTATTTCAATGCATGTATATATGTCTATTCTCTTTAAAGCGACGCAAGGATAGCATGTGTTTATAACGGGCAGTTAAAAAGTTTTACACAATTAAGAAAGAATATGCTCGATTAAGTTCTTATTAATTAATAGATATGGTGCTTTTGCAATAATCTGGTTCTATTCTCTCATAAATCGCTCGTATATAAGACTCTTTTATGAGTCTTCTGTATGATAATCTATATATCAATCAATATATGATCCTTTTATGTCTTTTTTATAAACAATCATATTACATTCATATTTAGTACTCTTTAATGAGTCTGTTTTATGAGTACTCATAAAGCAGATACAATTGGCGCTTTCGTTTATTTGTTTAGAGCAGAGCAAAGCAAAGAGCGGATTGATCGCGGATTGATCGAGTTTTTGTTTTCACAAAATATTTATGATTGTGAATATTAATTTAACTAAAAATACTCTTAAATGACAGATATGACATTTGATGTGCGGTTTGATCTTTTTTTATATCAGAGTTCTCTGATATAACTCAGAGTAAAGTATTTTTTGTATGTACTACATGCGCTCTAGTTCTGTGATCTGCTCTTCTCTAAACATAAAAACGAAGACGCCTAATAATGACTCTTTTATCGGTATTATTTTCGAACAATCATTTGACAGCCATATTAAAGACGCTTTTATGAGTCCTTTTAAAGAGTCATCATAAAGCATACATAAAAACACTCTTTTTAGAGTAATTTTTTGGAGAGCCTCATAAAATGTTTACAGGGAATACATTTTTGCAATATTTTTATTACATTTGTCTGCAAAATTTTTTTATGAGCACATATGAGACTGGTTTGAATACATATATTTTCATGAAAAATTTTACATTTTTTAATATTTAATGTAATTTCTTTTAGCTTTGAGCAGTGGCGTAGCGAGCGTAGCTGGCGCCCGGGGCAAAACAATTTTTTGGCGCCCCAATGAAATAATGAAAAACATTATGATATATTATATATATATTTTTTAATATTTAGTACAAATAATTATAATACACTTATTAAATTACATTAATACAAATAACACTATGCGTGAAAATCAGAAAAAGGTTCTGTGCACGACAGTTCATTATATTTTATTTCAGATTTAGGGTCTCTTAACGCGAAAATCGCAAAACAAGTTTTTATAGTTAAGCCTAGTAGGGTAAACTGGGGTACCCTTGACTTTGGTGCACATTTGACTATGACGTTTTCGGTATGAACGAACCGTTATTTTACAATAATTTGTTTTTTAAATTTTGCATCATTGTATTTCAGTAATCGTCACGAAGTTTGACGATTCTTGCATTACATGAAGAAAAGTAACAGAAAAGTTCTTACGTTTTGCGCGCGTAACTGTTATTTTCCGGCACTGATACGTAACGACTTCTTGACCGAGTTATAAAAGTTAATCAAGGTACGTTTTGTAAAAGGTAAAAACTATTTATTTTTTTTGAAAATATAAGTGAATTTCAAAAGAACTTAATATAAACTCTAAAAGTTTTAAAAAAAAGATGCCGAGAGCATTTGGGATTGAGGTACATTTGACAAATGTTAGTTGATACATTGATACTGAAATAGTAATAAGTATTTGAAGTGCTACTCTCAGGTTTGGAAAAACATCTTCTTCTGTTGGAAATGGAAGTTCTGTTCCATTTAAATCTGTATTATAAAACTCACCCAAATTTTTACAACTCTTTTCAAGGTCGTTGTACGGATTATCCTTACTTAATAAATTTTCAACGTCCAGTAAATACCAAAATTTGGAATTAAGGTCCCTTAGTAGTGTAAATTGTTATCTTATTTCCTGATGCAGACGATCAAGAACGCTTTTCATAACGCCAGATTTTTCGCTTTCTGCGGAAAAGCTATATCTCCAGTCAATTCTCCGCGTATTTGTCGGCGACATTTTATACGGATTGTTGTATCGATTCCTCATTTTTTACAAAGATTTTTAGCCTTTTCGATAACTTTTTCACATATCTCGTTACGAATTTCTGCAAGTTCAGTCGCCAATAATTTGAGATCATGGAACGCTTCTTTAAACTTAATTTTAAGATCTTGTAATCTGAGGTGCACACGATCAATTCTCTTAGAGTTCATGCCAGAAATTGACTAAATTTATGATATTTAAATTCGGTGTAAGATAAAGATTACAGCATTTCTGGTGTACCACTTGTGGCAGTATTTTCATCTGCTAATTTTTCTTATAGTTCTACGTATTCTTCCAGTCCCTCGACAATAACGCTAACTGCTTGCGCTCTGGCGCTCCATCGTGTTACAGATTCTTTAACAGATTTTGTAACAATTTCTATCGTAATGTTGAACGTGAGAAAAAGAGACGTATGTTTTCAATTATTCCAAAACATGTTACAAAGATGGAATCTTGGTTAGCTGTAGTAACTCCTACTAAATTTAATGTGTGGTTATCACAATTTACAAATGTTGCCTTATTATTTTTTTCTATTATTCTCTGTTGAACGCCAGATATGTGATTTGACATAAGGGCAGCATTATCATAGCATTGTACCCTACAGTTGGCTAACTTAATTATTGAATTAATTAATTAAAACAAATTTTTTTGCAAAATTTTGTTTGTCTTGAGAATGATTTGGCGCCCCTCTGCGAGTGGCGCCCGGGGCATGATGACACCCCCTGACCCCCCCTCGCTACGCCACTGGCTTTGAGCAATAGCTGGATCTTTTGAAGTATACAAGTTAAGAACAAATAAATTGCAACTTAAAATCAAAATTTTATTCCAAAAAATAAGAATGCTAACGAAGTGTCCGCAGTTTCCACAATGGCGTTCTCAAAAACAACGAAAATAGCATAAAAACTTCATATGTATGATCCATGTGTTTACGGATCAGTTGGTAAATTTGGCTTTGCGTTTTTTTAATTCTCTTATGGGTAGTGGCGTAACTCCATAGGTGCAAGACGGTGCAGAGCACCGGGGCTTTGAACGATAGGGGCCCTTCGCTGACGTTTTAAATAGCAAATGGTAACGAATCTGATATAATTAAAAATGCGTCTTTCAAACAAAATACTGTGAAATAGTACTCCAAAATTTTACTCAACAGTTCATCAGTATTTACAAGCTGGTTAATTGGACACCCTAAATCAATTGTGTCAAAAAATCATTACAAATTTTGAAGCAATTGAATGTGACAATACAGAAGTTTGCACAGCTTTCCCACCCAGCATTTGGAAGACTGTTTTTACTGGTCTTTTTCGACTCGTTTTATCGATCAAAAACTTATTGATCTCTTAAATGATCAACACAAAAAAAAAAAAAAATATACAACTATCGTTTTTTGATCTTCTGAACAGTTAAAAATGCTTATTTTATTTTTTTCCATATGTTTTAAAAAAATATATTTCAATCAAAGCGTAGTGTGAAAATAAAAACCTTTCAAAAAAAAAATTAAAAAAAAAAATTATATTTTAATTTATGAAAAATATTGCTTAAATCCGGCTAAAAATTGACTGGAAAAGGTGTTTAAAAGCGACTCAAAAGTTACTTTAAAACAAACTATATACCCTTTTTAGTGACTAAAAAATAGACTTCAAAGCGATTCCAATTCGATTAAAAAACGGCTGGAAATATGTTTAAAACGACTCAAATTGCACTTTAAAGTAGACTTAAAAGGGACTCTTAAGTGGATTACAAAAAGACTTCAAAGCGATTAACACGTTGACTGCCCACTACGAGATAACTCGTAGATTGCGTTCCCTTCTAGGGTGCCAACTACGAGTTATCTCGTACTCACTAAACCTGTCATTTTTCGTTGTCATTCGTTATTGGCTTCTGCGTAGCGATTTCTGTTACAGAAGCAAACTACGAGAGAATTCTTAGGTCCTTTTTTTCCTAAAAAAAATATAAATTTTGCATTTTGATGATACCTGTGATCTAGAAAGAGTTTTTAGTAATATAATGTGAAAAAATCAAATTGTTATTTTTCCCAGTTTTCTGAAAATTGCCGCGGCAATCAATGTGTTAAAATTTGGTTTTCTCTAGGATTTTTATCATTTTTATCAAAGAGCATTTTATGGATCGATGTTTTTTAACATTTGCTTTACAATGGCATTTCTAACTAACATTTTTTTTCCTTTGACTTTTCTGGATTTGAATGTAAGCTCCTCAATTATTAAAATTATTTCCGAAATAAGACAAGCCAATCCAGGTTGTCGAATTTAGCATTGATTGCAATTGAAAACAAACAGGCGCCTGAATTTAAGCAAATTAATAGAAACTTTTTCTAATGATAAATCAAGGCAAAAAGTATAGTAAAATAAAATAATGTTTCTTTTGTTTTGAAGATGTTTTTTTTTTTAATTTTTACGCAACTGCTTATGGGCCGAATAAACAACACAAATAGTTTGCGCAAATCGAAGATTGTGCAAACAAGGGAAGCTAATTCAAATACGGGTTGGTACTTTGCGGATTTCAAAAAGTACTAGAATTACTCAATTAAGAATTAAAATTTACAGTTATATATGTATTTATTAGTCTAACATAAAAAAGATAAAAAACCATAGTTAATTAATTCTAAAACTCCGATTTGTGCAATCAATTTGTGCCATTTATTCGGCCCATTAGAGCAAGTTCAGTTGTCAATTATTAGTGAAACAGTAAAGTTGGCTTCGGCCTTTTTTTAAAAATGACTCAAAGTTGTAAAACATTTAACTAACATACTATTAATTAAGTTTTCTTTAGTTTATCTTGAGTTTATCAACGTTATTCGGCGACGGATTGCTCAATATAATTTTTTTCTTCAATATGTTCTACAAGTTATCGATCGGTTTATGTCGTGACGGTGACGGTGATGATCAATCCAAACAATTTTTACCTTTTCCAAAAATCCATTTTATGGTTATTTTCCTACCCTATGTTTGAGATCATTATTTTATAAACGTCATGACAAAATTAATTTACCCTTTACGCAGTACGCTTGGGGTATACAAATAAAATAGTGCCTTTCGATCTGATAATTTTGAATAGAGATGTATCGGATATCCGATTACTATCCGGTATGCCAGATATCGGACATAAATTTACTATCCACCAGGTAGTTAAACAATGAATTTATCAATTACAATATTTGAAAAGTATCTCAAAATAATCAATAGAGGCATATTTTATTCATGCATTCATTTATTGTTGTTTCTTGTTTTAATTTTTCAAACTGCCGAACTGTTAACTGCTAACAACACGTTAAGTGAATGTGTCGGCAAAATATAGTGATCAGTAAATCAGACTCCGCTCCACAACATATTGAGTTGATCAGAAACTTTGGCGTTCAGCAGGTTTTAATTTTTTGGGTTATGCAGGTACACACTACACGGTTGCACAACAGTTGTTCTTGCTAAACGCACATAGTGATCATTAGTAGAGAATTTGGAATAGATTTCTTCTTATATTGGCCATACTTTTAATAAATTCCAAAGTAAGCCATTTTAAAATACATAAATAATTTCTTCAATATTTCGCTATTACTATTTCTTGTGGAAACTATTTTTCCACACAATAAATTGACTTGAGCCACTGGTTTCCATAACATTACATTTTTTTATTGATAATATTGAACGTGGCTTTGATTGACTTAATGTTGAAAAAGTACGAAAAAGCTGTAGTAGCTGAACTCTAGTGTTATTGCATGTAAAACTACCGTATTAATATGAGCTTCTTTATTATTGTGCTATGATTGTAGCCTGTCAAATCAATATATTTTATTTGTTAACAACGAGCCAATGGACCCACTGTCCGAATACCGGGTATCTGGTGTCCGGCCAAATCACTATCCGTTACATCTCTAGTATTGATGTTAAAGTTACACCTCGCTCTGGTCGAATAATCAATCACTGAAAAAGTCGATGACATCATAAGCTTCTGCAACTTGGTCAAATAATTGATTCTATTCTCTACTATCAACAATTAACGAGATTGAAACCAGCAGTTTATTAGCCAACAGAAAAGGGTGTTGTGTTCCATGATGACAACACACATCTTTAATGACACGGCAGAAACTGAGAGAGCTTAACTTAAAAGTTTTGATGCATCCACCCACCATATATTCGGACCTTACATCTTCAGATTATCATTTATTTCGATCTTTTAATGGTGTAAATTTAAATTCTGTGTAGGTCTGCAAAATGCATTTCACTCAGAAAACCAAGAAGTTTTACACAGATGGAATAATGGCTTTTGTCCAAAAATGGTGGTGACCGTTGCATTCAGGTTAAGTGTGTGGCTTAGCATGCTTGGAGCCCGAGTTCGATCCCCAGTAGACAATGGCAAGCCTCAGAGAGTAAATAAGAAGCCATATAAAGCTTCTAGGGCCAGTTTCACGACAATTAGTTAACCACTGACCATCCAAATTAGTACATTTTTGAGAGAAGCACGTTTCGCGCATAAAATGACGAATATAATAAATGTTGAATTTTTAAATGAATTTTTAAAAAAAGAGAAAAGCATAAAAATAACGCAAATAAATAAATTTAAGCATTTCAAAATAATAAGTGCGCTCGATGTTTACTCCATGAAATCTATAAAATAATGAAGTCCATCCGACATGTCCGACCGTGTAGAACCAACGACAAAAAGTTTCGTTATTTTGTAGAACAACATGTGCATCCGACATGTAGTACCATTTGTGGTGGCCAACAGTGTGGCTTATATCAATTCTACATAATAAAAAAGAAACAGTTTCGATAGTATCGTAAGTATAGACGTAGAAATCCGTTTAAGTGAGGTTACCACTACTTTGTCTCTTTAGTCCGATTGTTTTGTCGATTTTGCACGTATTTTTTATTGATCTTCCGAAAATTAACAAATAAATTAATAACACTCAATTATGGACTTCTTATCGTGATCAAAACAAAGAAAACTTAAAAACTAAGCATTATAAAATGAGCAAGCAAAAAGAAACAAGCAAAATGTCAAATTTTTTCTGTCATTTCATTAAGTTTGACCGGTTAAGTTTATTGACTTAAAGTTGAAAAGAAGGCGAAGCATATGCACTTTCCATTGGTGCCACTTTCGTCTCAGCCCGATATATAGATATATATTGAAGAAGCCTGCGAATCAGTTCGTATAAAACAAAAACAATATAAAACAATACAAGCACAAACAACAAAATAAGCAAAAGCAGCTGATTATTGATTTTCTTATATATATAAATACATGCATTTTTCTTCATTTATTTTACTATTTTGTAAATTTAATATAATAGTGACAAAATCCAAAATTAAATATTCATTCAGCGCAGGATATATCTTATATTTTAGTATATATATTACACTGGCTTACAGCTAATATGTACTTTGAATGCCACTATTCTTTTCTCATGTAAAATCGGTCACTAATTCCGAAAAACATTTTTTTTTTTTTTCTGACACTATTAGTTTTGGCGGAATAAATTCAAATTGTGTGATTATCAATTTATGCATTTGGACTTATTTTATTGCCATAAAAAAAAATGAGAATTAAAGGTTGTTGTTATAAAATCATATATTCTTAATTTTTATTGTTCTTTTAATAATTTACATTATTCGTCGCCCATCATTCCTTTGTCCTAAAATCCTTGGTACCGATTCTCAATTACTTTCCTCTGTTGGTGGAATCTTTCCCCATGTTCGTCGCTCTCGTCACCGAGATTCTTTGCTTTCTTTGCCTAACGCCTTGACAGTGTTTTTCATAAGTCCAAGTTTGATGTGCAACGGTGGGAGAATTATGTTTTCCTTTTTGACGAGTGGAACGTTTTTGACGTTGCTCTCTCCAACTTTCGACTCAATTCTTTCTGGCCAGTCCCTATTGTAATAGTGGTGTTCACGTGCTCAACTATCCCACTTGCATAGAAAACAGCAGTACTTTGTGTAGCCACTCTGTAAACCACAAAGCATACCAACGACTTTGAGATCAGAACATATTTTCCAGTCGTGTTATTCATATTAAATACATTTCAATAGCTTCGCCATTGTTTCGTACGTTTCCTTTGTGTTGACTGCATGTGCGATCGGAATCGATGGCTTTTTGTTTCCTAAATGAAGTAATACCGCCTTCAAGCTCACTTTGCTGCCATCAATAAAAAAACGCCACTCTTTGGGAATGTACGGCTGACCAAAGGTATTAAATAAGCCAGGAATGTCTACGCAATAGCAGATATTGTCGTTCTTAGTAAAGTGTATAGCAAACGGTTTTTCACGATTTCTGTAGTATGTCACCTTAACATCGGGTCTCAAAAAGTTGAATTGTTGCAAACGAGAACCATGCAATTCCGATTTTTCCTTTGACAGTTCCAAATCTCTTATCCAATCATTCAGCTGCGCTTGCGATAAAAGGTGAGTTGTGTTTTCAGTTGTAATAGTACTACCACCTGTGGTTCCTTCCGACTCCATTGAATCTACGGATTTTCGATTGTTTTCGCGTGTTGAATCGGGACAAGTAGGATATGGCACATCGTCAGAATGAGATACTGGCAATGAAACATTCGGGACAGTGGCGTATATCACTCGTTTGTGTTTTCCAACACCAGTCACTTTGGCCAGACAAAAATAGCAATCGTTTAGGTGGCAAAACGGTTGTCTCCAGATGATCGGAACATCGAATTTCATGTATCGTTTTTTACCCGAGCTCCATTCAGACAATATTAATTTGCACGATTGACACAAAATAATTGGCGTCCATGATTCACCAATGTTCTCAGCCGCAATACCAAAATAATGTAGATATGACATTTGGAGTAAATTCGTAAAATTGACTCGTTTCTTTTCGAAAGTAAATTCACCGCACACGTAGCAGAAAATATCTGGGTAGTTTTTACACTGGAATTCTCGCAGTCTTTTAATCATTTTATTTTGAAGTATATCTTATTTTTCCTTTCGTTACAAATTGTGCGTCCCTTTGTTTGTCACGTTTTTTAGTATAATGCATGGATGTTTTTGCTTTTATGCATCTCGAAAGTGCTGCAGGTACAATAAAGGTAGGTAGGTCCACGACTCAGAGCGCGACCGCCGAAACTGTCAAAAAAACACAAAATAAGTATTCACATGGCATAATAAAAACAGGAAGGCTCTCTTTCTTATAGCCATAAGTGTCGAAATCAGACGTTTTGCTGTGACGGTTTCGACGGTTGCACTCTCAGTCGTGAGCCTACCTGTTTTTATTGTAGCGTGTTTGTTCTTATCTTTTCTGTCGCAAAACTCTTGACTTGATTCCTATGAACAATAAAAATGAAAAATAAAAAATTATAGTACAATAACTCAATTTATTTATATGACAATAAAATTTGTAAAAAAAAACATAACTTAGGTGCTTTCGTTCCATTAAACACAACTTTTTCATTTCTCAATAGATTTTCTTCAACAATAGCTTATTTTTTTTTTGGAAAAATAAAGGCTCTTAGTAAAAAATATCAAAAGTAACAAAATATTTTGATTTCTTAACGAAATTTGCAACTATTTTGTCTTTTTTTGGAAATTTTTCTGAAAAATAAAAAAAATCCCCAATATTTGAATTAATTCCGCCAAAACTAACAGCTCGACCAAAAAATGATTTTGGCATTTTTTGTAAGAAATTTTATTAGCTTTTATTTGATATATCATTTGTTTGATTACTGTTGTTGGTTCAGGAGATATATGCAATGAAATGGAACCAACTTTTTTTTTCGTTGAAAACCCTACAGTGGGCAATATCTCGAAAACGGAGTGACAGAAAAAAAAAATTTTTTTTTCGGAATCAGCGACTGATTTTACATGAGAAAAGAATAGTGGCATTCAAAGTGCAAACAACTTTTCGTTATTTGTAAACCAGTGTTATCTTTGAACTATGAATATTAAAGCCTGTAGGTATACCCTAAAGTATTCGTAAAAAAAGTTACATTGCCTTAAAAAAACTGTTAAAATGACCCCACAAAAACCGCGCTGTAAGACGTAATTCTACGTCAAAATCAGATAACTAATAAAATTGATCTGATGTTATATGTTGGTAATTCTTAAGTCGAAAAATGCTTATTTTAATTTAAGGATGACATGACTAAGGAGTTAGTCTTTAACTAAAGTGTTAATTTAAATTAAAATTTAATAAATTTTGCAAGGAAACTCATTTATTCTCAATTCATAATTATGGTATTCATACAATGCCGAATATTTTCCGATGCCGTATATCGGAATATATTCGCTGTTTTTGCATGAGGCACCTTTTTGTATTTGTCGGTTAGTGCCGTATATCAATCTGCTGTTCTTTAAGTAATCTTGCAAAAGTGGCCACTTTGTTCTAATAAATGACCTGAAAACTAAATAAATAAACAAATGAATAAATGGTTTCATAATTAATTTGAAGATAAAGAAATTCCGGATAAATTCTTTTATTATTCGACAACTGACAACATGCAATTTGTTGTTTAAAAGGATTCGCAAGCTAAAAGTCGAGTAAGAAGTTTTTAGTTTATAATAAATATTGTAAAATATTTGAAAGGTGGCAACAACTCTTACTGTTTAGGTAGTTTATACTTAAAATGTGAAATAGTTGTAAAACGATAGAAGTTTTTGACTTTATAAAAACACAACCACTTAAATTAAAGTTTAAATTATATGGTATTTTTATTAAAACATGTGTTGTCTTTATTCTTGAAAAAATGTAGTGATGTTAAAGGCTATATCATATAAAACAAATAGTGTTCGAAAAGCAATTAATATTTTATGTGTCCGCAGATATCCGCAGCTAAAACTTACTCTCCTTCGCTACTCGACTCTAACTACTGCTTCAAGAAACCACTCCTTCGATCGACGATATATGGGCACAGTGGACGAACATATCCCACTCTATGCGTATGGCTGCCGAAGAGGTGATAGGCTACCAGGGTTGCCACATCCAAAAATTTTCTTTTACCAAAATTACCAAAAAAATTTCACATTTATGAAAAAAATTTCACATCCAAAGCAAAAATTCGAAAATTTTTTATATTTTAGCATTCTTCTTCTGAAAAGCTCTTTATTTTGGTTGTGACGTTATTAATGAAAACAAGCAAGCCCAACTAGCACACAAACTTCTATAGAGATTGCAGCAAGCTTTACAGAAAAAAAAAACAAGTTGGCCATTTCAGCCCTTGAAAGACTTTGACCGAGCTTTTAATGATCAATGGTGTTGTGTCACACAACACCACACAACTTGTGTGTGTTATTAAATGTTTGCACACAACTGACAGAGAACTGAACCTACATGTTTTATGCCGACTCCGAACGGCTAAAGTTCATGTTCTCAAGAAGCTTTACATGGCATTATTTACTCTCTAAGGTTTGACATTGTCTGCAGAGAGGTGATGACCGATCAGAAAAATTTTTTTATTGAAAAACTTTTGCCGAGACCGGGGATCGAACTCGAGCTCCGAGCATGCTAAGCCACACCGCTAACCTGCATGTCACGGTCACCACAAGATTTATAGCAACTCATTATAAGAACTACGTTGTTTCTGAGAGGAAACTTATTGACTTCTATAATGGCAAAAAGGTAAACTTTTTATTTTTTTAAAGAAGCTTGTTGAACTTTTATTAAACTTCGCAAACAACTTCCATAGGGTAAGTGCAAGCTTGCTTATACAAGCTTTATACAGCGTATATGTGTTTCTAATCAACTTCTAAATGAGCAGGAAACAGGATCCTGTATAAAACTGTTCCAAGTTGAATGATATAAGCTTTATCGAAACTCCAAAATAAACAATTACAAATTTTTCTGATTTTTTTATGATATTTAAATTTTTTTATGAATTAAATTTATATCAGTACATTCACAACAAGGGATTCCAGTCCCGGGACTGATTTCGAATTTCGGGATTGTTAGATAGGAATTCCGGGATCCCGGGAATTGTAAAACAGAGAAAACCCATTTTTTTTGATAAATAAATAAATTCATATGTTTGGTTGGAAAGTTAAGATATTATTTTCTAAAAACAAATTGGCCAAAGAAATAATAAAACGCTTTTGTGCAGAATATTCATCTTTTTCAGTGAAATCTGTGAAAATAAAGACCATGAATAAAGAATCATCGTATTGACCAAAATATATTCATAATTACCAGCCACAGTCTTGTAAACAGGTGTTACTCGAATTTCAAACTTAGTGTTGCACTTTCTTACTACTATCTTGAATTGCCATTACTCGAAAAAGAGTTGCAAGCAATATTAATAAATACTTTTGATTATTTGAAATTAACAGTTTTATAAATTCTTTTATTTTCTCTATATTTATGGAAAAAATCGGAAAAATCTACAAATCGGAAAAATCAACAAAATGCAGACATTTTAAGGCAATTGCAGGATCCAGAAAATCACGGGATTTCAGGACTTATAATCCCGGGACTTTCGGGACTGGAAAAAGTTCGGGATCCCGGGTTTTTGGGATCCTGGGATCCCGGGATTATAATTCATATTCACTTCATTATTCACATCTCATTACATATAACTACAAGTTTTTCTGATTTTTGTATGATATTTAAAATTTTTTTTAAATTTAAACCTTACTTAATCTCAATTTTAAAAATAATGGTTTTATTTAATTATATTTTTTTATATTAAAAATTTCCAAAAATTGTTCTTATGGATTCATATGATTCGAACCCGTAACATACCGCATGCCAGGTTGGAGGGTAATTCATCGAAATATTTCTATTTTATATACAAAGAGACTGAAACTGAATGGCTTCATACCTTCCACTACAAACCTGAGGCTTTGGTTTCAAATACATACTTTATCAAAACTTATTGGAAATAGTAGCTTTTTCAACTACTGCTACCAAAAAACAACTGTCCAATTTTCAATTAAATAAAGTATTTGATTTTAACGATATATAATGCAGTTTTACTTTGTAAACTTAATAACTCTCCATTCAAGCTCTAACTGATGTAGAAGCCTCTTATATGTTTCTATTCAGTATAAACGAGGCTGCCGCCTCTTCTAGAAAATCAATTTCTGATAGGTTTTACGATTTTAAAAACAACTCTAACGTTTTCGCTCATTTTTGAGTTGCCAATCAACAGTTTAATAAATAATTCAATACTTTTCTTAAATGAAATTAAGAAAAATTTCGCTTAATAATAATGCGAATGTTGTGAATTGCAGGAAAAGGATAAAGCAGCTTCAACTGCTTAAATGCAAAAGATAAGGTTAAGCCTTATTTTTCCAAGCAAAAGTTTTTTTCGTAGCAAACAAGTTCAATACATTGAAAAAGGAAAATAATTTTAATACATTTTTTAAACAATCCATTTTTTAAACACCAGACAGTCCATTTTAAGTTTTTGGAAAATTTGCATAAACAAATTTTTGGTTTTCACTGCAAAAGTTTACCAAAATGAAACTTAATTTCACGTTTTCACATCGAAAAAAAAATTTACCAGTTTTGGTAAATTTTTCACATTCTGGCAACGCTGTAGGCTACCACCGCCCTCGCCGAAACCAGTGGCACGACCAGTAGTGTCGCGACGCCACTGCAGTGAAGGACACCGCCTACAAAGCCACCCTGCAGTCGGTTGTAACGCGTGCTGTTATGGAGCGATACCGAGAGAAGAGGAGGGAAGAGAGACGCATTTTCAGGCAAAAAAACGAGAGACGGAAATGCGTGAGTGCGAGAAAATTGAGTTGCATGGCGACAGGAATGAAACTTGAAAATTTTTCGAAAAGACCGGAGCCTCTTCCTGCAATAATGAAAATGGGAATTTAGTGACAGATATCCAGCGTACACTGACGTTATGGAGGGACCACTTCTTCAGTTTTTTAAATGGCGACGCTGACAACAATCCCGCCAGTTGAGATGTTATCCCGGAAACCCCAAGTAAGTATAACAGCGTTGAAGTTCCACTGCCCGACTAAAACGAGGTCTTAACACCTATAGCTCGACTTAAAAACAACAAAACCGCAGGAGCCGATGTCCTGCCGGCTGAACTGTTTCAGACCAGTGGCGAAGCTCTGTTTAAATGCATTCACAGACTTCTATGCAGAATTTGGTCGGAAGAATGCATTCCAAATAATTGAAACCTCAGTGTGCTCTATCCAATCCACAAGAAAGGCGATCCCACCATTTGCGCCAAGTACCGTGGGATTAGCCTTCTTAATATCGTATATAAGGTCCTGTCGAGTATATTGTGTGAAAGACTAAAGCACATCGTTAACCAATTGATTGGACCTTATCAGTCTGGCTTCAAACCTGGAAAGTCCACCTTCGACCAGATATTAACGCTCCGACAAATCTTGCAAAAGACCCTCGAAAAACAAATCGACATACACCATCTTTTTGTCGATTTCAAAGCAGCCTTCGACAGTCAAATAAGGAGTCACCTATACTCCATCATGTCTCCATTCCTGCGAAGCTAATACGTCTTTGCAGGATGACATTGAATAACACCAGCAGCGCAGTGAAAATCGGGAAAAACCTCTCCCTTCCATTCAATACCAAGCGAGGATTCAGACAAGGTGGTTCCTTATCGTGCGACTTCTTTAATAAAGTCATGGAGAAAATCATCCGAGTAGCTGACCAGAGACGCAGCGGTTCAATGTTCTATAAGAGTGTTATGCTGCTGGCGTATGATGATATTGACATCATTGGCCATAATACGCGGGAAGTCCGTGCAGCATTCTCCAAGCTAGAAATGGGACACGAACAAAACTGACGCTCTATAAGTCAATAATCATGCCTGTCCTACTATACGCATCACAAACCTGGATGTTGAGCAGCTCCGATGAAAGGACTTTGGAACGTTCGAGAAAAAAATCCTTCGCAAGATCTATGTTCCAATCTGGGCCAATCGCGAGTGCCGAATACGATGGAACCACGACCTGTATGAGCTATATGCCGACATTGATATAGTCAAGCATATTAAAATAGAGCGGCTTCGTTGGCTAGGTCATGTCGAGAGAATGAACGACGAAGCTCCAGCGAAAAAAATATTGGATTCGGTACCCAGCGGTGGACAACGCAGACGAGGAAGACCGCATCTCCGTTGGAAAGACCAGGCATTAGATAACCTGACAACTCTTGCAGTTTTCAACTGGCGCCAGCAAGCGCACGACAAAAGAGGCTGGCGCAAATTCTTACACGAGGCCAAAACCGACCAACGGTTGTAAACGCCATCTAAGTAAGTAAATAAAAGTAATATAAAAATAAAGTTAGCCAGGATTTATTCGAATACATATTAAAGGGTGGTTGAATTTTAAGGGCCGATGTGATTTTGAATAAAACACAAATTATTTAAGAAATTATGGTAATTTCTTTATATTATGATAATATTGGCATGGTTCAATTATGTATGGAACAAAATATCGGCCAAATGGCCACTGAGACCTCGGCGGCACACCTCCTTGCGATGGTCCAAATTTTCAATGTCGCTGAGGCTTAATTGAGGTTCTATGCCGTTAATGTGCCGAATTATCTGATCTTTTAGCTCTTGAATTGTTGCTGGCTTATCGACGTACACCTTTTCTTTCAAATAATCCCAAAGAAATAAGTCCAACGGTGTCAAATCACATGATCTTGGCGGCCAATTGATATCGCCACCACGGGAGATAACATGGCCATTGAATTTTTCGCGCAAAAGAGCCATTGTTTCGTTAGCTGTGTTGCAAGTGGCGCCATCCTATTGAAACCACATATTGTCCACATCCATATCTTCCAATTCGTGTCATTAAAATTTCGTTATCATCTCACGATCGCGAACATCATTCACAGTAACTGCCTGACCGTCCTCATTTTGGAAAAAAATACGGTCCAATAATACCGCCTGCCCATAAACCGCATCAAACAGTCACTCTTTGTGGGTGCATTGGTTTTTCATTGGCAATTCTGCTTATTGCCGAATCCACTGAGGTGAAAATGTGCCTAATCACTGCACGATCAATGCACAATATGCATTTTGATTTAAACGCCCATTTTCATAATAAGCCTGAATAACTTTAACGCGTTACTCGATTGTGTATCTTTCCATGGTTCGAATTGAATTAGTCTGAAATTGAGAACTGTCAAATGAAATGCAGGAAAAAACTTGACGTGTAGGTGTGGTTTACATTTAACATCGGCCCTTAAAATTTAAGCACCCTTTAATATCTAATTATAATAAAACGAAGTAATGAATATTTTTTTCTAAAAGTTCATTTCTTTTGGTCTATAATTACATGACAGCTAGACAGTCACGCTTCTAAGTTTGTTTAAAGCCTATTTCAAGCTTGTTTGGTTGACTGTCTGACTGTGTCCGATAGCGCATAAGCGTATATGTATGTAAGAAAAAAAAAATATTACGGAAAACTGCGTACACTGAAAAAAAAAAAGCAAATTTTTGAAACAATTCGTAAAATTTTTATTTTAAAAACATTCTACGCCAATGCAAAATTGAAAATACTTCCTTTAAAATACAAAAGTAAAATGAAACGTTTGAAAAACAAAAACGAACGTTTTACTACAAATATTTTCAAAAACATTCTACGTCATACATAAATGAGAACGTATATTTTAAAATACGAAAGTTAAACGAAACGTTTTAGAAACAACAATGAACGTTTTAACATATTTACTTTACTTAAACGGTTTAATTTTATAAAAAATGCATGTTTTTGTTGAGATTTTCTGTCACTATTTATATGAGTAGTTTTAAATATGTTTGGCTACAGTAACGATAAGGTGTTACCAATAGCTCAGCGGAAGTGGGCTAGACTGGTATGAAGAGGACGTAGGTTCGCATCCTGACTGTACAAGTATCAAAAGCATTAATTTAATAATTTAAATTCTAATTCTAATTGTTTCATTAACTCATTGATCATAAAAAAACTCTCCAAATAAGTTTGCGCTTCCTATCTTAAAAACAATCTATCAAAATAAATCAAAAGTAAATGTGTTTTAAATAAAAAAATTCTTGCAGGTTTCGACAGGTATTGAATCCTGGATGGTTGAGTATTAAGCTCGACCGCTAGCTAGCTCGGCTAAACTTGAACTTTATAAAAGTGAATAAATTTCATTTTGTACGTTAAGGCAATCGAGGCAATTAAAAGCTCTTTTAAAAATGCTCATTTGTAAAATATCAAACGAACGTTTTAAAAGCTCATTTTAAAATGTTTATTTTAGAAAATGAAACTAAAGTTTTAGCAGCTCATTTTAAAATGTTTATTATAGAAATCAAACGAGTGGTCTAGAAGCTCTCTTTAATATGTGCGTTTTTAAAATAAAAATAAACGTTAGAGGTGCAAAATCTAGGTTAAACGTTTTCAAAAGTAACGTGTTTCCAATTTTTCATCAATGAAATCAGTGATGGGTAGAGTTACCAGATTTCGATTTGGCTTAGGAGGACAACGGAAGACATTTCTGTGTCGACAAGGAATAACAGCTAAACAGCATTTTTAAAATTTCAGAAGAGCATTCTTAAGATTAAAATCACTGCTAATATCAGGGTACCCTGACATTCGTTGTTAAGATTTGATGGCCTTAAACATTTAATTTTTGAGGTACAACCATAAAAATTTGCGTACTTGTGTATTTCGTTAATAACGTAACAACTTCATTTTGTCCTAACTCGACTTTAGCGTTTATTCCTTGGCGACACAGATTTGTTCTAGGGAAAATCACCAGCGATTTTCACATTTTCCAAACGGTTCTGAGGCGATTGAAAATGTTTACATTATGAAAGTTGAAAAAAAAGTTGCCCATAGTGAGAGAAAAACGATTACAAAAATTACAAGAGATTTTTAAAATGTGAAAAAGAAGGAAATTTTAGACCTAAAGGAGGACATTTAATTTTTAATGGAAAAGGAGGACATGTCTTCCTTTTGGATACCATCTGGTAGCCAAGAAGATGATACAAGGTAGGACAAAAGTAATCACTCAATGTTCTCTTGCTGTAATTTTATTTTAATGAAAAACCATAAGATTTTTTTAATCCTTTAGAATTTATTCCATCAAGTTCTGAAAATGATATCGGACAAGTGGCCGCCGCAAGAGTTGATGACCATACGGGCTCGTTTATGGCATTTTCCATCACTCTTGCCAGAACTTCGATCGACAGGTTCTCGCATTCTTGGCAAATGTTCTCCTTAAGGGCTTGAAGAGTCTGAGGTTCGTTGACGTACGCCTGAAACATCAGAAAACCGCATAAAATGAAGTCTGGAGCGGTTAAATCGGGCGATTTGGCCGGTCAGTGCATATCACCAAAACGAGAGATTAAGCGACCCGGAAATGCCTCTTTCGGAATATCGATTGTGCATCTAGCAGTGTGAGCCGTTACACCGTCTTGTTGGAACCACATGTTTCCAGTCCCAATTCATCCAATTGAAGAAGAAAAAATTCGGCAATCATGGCTCTGTGCACGTACCGTCCACAGTCGTCGTTTGACCAGCGGCGTTCTAAAAAAAAAACAATGTCCCGATGACTCCTCCAGCGTAAACAGCACACCACGCAGTAACTTTGAGTGGGTTTAATGGTTCTTCGTGGGTGACACACGGATTTTCGGCGCCCTAGAAACAATTATTTTTTTTATTCACGTAACCGCTAAGATGGAAATGAACCTCATCGCCCATAATTATTGCAATTGAAACAACCAACAAATTGTTACGCAAAAAATGGAAACAATTATTCCGCGTTTTTGCGAAGTAAACTGATTCATGGTTTGTCGATTTGTATTCTGCGTTTGCTTACTTCACAAATGCTAAAATCAAGTTGTCATTTGGCGCCATTTACAAAATTTAAAGGGTGTTCCAATAATTTGATTACTTTTGCCCCACTTTGTAGTTCCCAGTTTGTCTTGTAATTTGCTTTGATATAGTTGGTAAGAAGTCGTTCTGGTAAAATATTACTTTACGTTCAAGTGAAACGATTGTACAGACTACTTTTGATAGCTTAGCTAAATTTTGTAAAGACAGTTCTGTTGTCAACTTTAAATAGGGTTTTGATAACTAATAACTCCTAACAACGATTGCAACCGGCAAGAACCTTCACACATTAAGATGCATGCGTCTTTAGTTATGTGATCATATGTATAGAGTATATTGCTTTAGTATTTTAGTTGCAGTAAGAAAGCTATTCTTTACCATAAGATCTATTCGATTTTCACCTGATCAGAGAGAGAGGAATAAATTGCGAAAATAATAAGCCAAGGCCAGAAGCGCACATTCAACATGATAGGAATCGCAAATTATAATTATAGTCTCCTTTTGACCACTTAAGACAGCAACTATAGAAATTAAAAAAAAAAAACAAAATAACAAACGCACTTTTGAGGCAACACTAAGGCATGCCCATTGTTTACAAAATAATGTATATGGCAATCAAGGCGCGTTCTTAGCGTACTTGTTTACATTGAGGTGTGGAAAATCAGTTAAACAGTAAAAAAATCCAGTGGCGGCTAACATAAACCACATGCTCTTAGCAGTGAGCTGTTTATCGCAGTTGCGGGTACACGCCTCGAGTGCAACGGATGCGGATTGCATCGAGAGGTGTTAAGATCTCGCTCAATTGCCAACTCAATTCTATAAATGTTTGTCTGCTTTTAGAATATCTAGATCTTTATTGTTTTTGTAAATTGTTTCAAATGCTTTCTAGCAGTGAAGTAAATAAAAATCTTTCATATGTTTCTTCTATAGAATATCGGCACCGTTCGCTGTATAGCTAACAGTTCGTTACCGTATCGCTCGGATTTATTACACTTGGGCTTAATATTCGACTAATCAACGAAACATACAAACAAACAACAATCATTTGCGCCACCAAATAAATACAAATGAAAATAAATATAAATAAAAAGCAATAAACGGATAAATAAATAAGTGAAAAAATTATTTGACTCATTGAAGAGCATATCGCCCAGCAGGCCCACGTTATTATTTAGATTAACATATTCTAGGTGCTCTGAGGTTCTAAGAGGCTAGTAAAACAAAAAAAAAAAAAAAATAAAAACAAATATCTTTGGTAGTCTTTATGAACCTCATCAGGCAGAGATGTTCGATAGATCGCTTCCTTGTTCACACTACCGCCCACAGCGTCATGCGATGTGTTTAAGTGTTTTTGTAGAATTCTTACAAAATTTGCTTTTATTGAGGATGATCCGAAATATTGAAATATAAATGTAAATATTTATCCAAATTCCAGTTAAATTTTCATCGATACTAATAAACACAACAACTCATATGGTGCTTGGTACTGGTACTTAAATAAAACAAGATTTCTTTCTTAAATATTGTTTGAATTACGCGCAGGGCTTGTTGAATTGTTAATGAATTGCAATATTATATGACGGGCAGATTATACGTAGCAAACGATCAATTCCTCTTGTGAAAGTCACTAGTTCTTCATGTCCTAGTAAAGAATATTATTGATGTGTTATTTCGAATTCAAACTCAAGGCATATTAACAGTTTAATTCAATCAAAATTTTACTTTTTGCTTGCTTTCCTTTCCTGACTCCTTTCCTTGCTATATAGGCTTTTAGTAAAAAGTTCTATCAAACAGAAGACTATGTTCTGCTGGGTTGAGATAATTCATAAGTTTCTGCACTATTGAACATTTTTTTTATCCCTTTACGGACGTGACTACCTCCAATACAACCTCATTAGAAAATATTGTTATTGAAAAATATTAAGTATATTGTATTATATTGAAAAATATATTGAGGCTTGAATTTACAATTCTCTATATTTAAGCTCTACAATTTGGAGTATGTGTATGTTACATAAAGAAAAAGACGAATACAAATATTGGGACTCATCCACCTACACCCAAAAAAAAACGGAGTAAAAAAAGCAATATTCGGGCTCAATTTAACTCTTTTCATGCATGGTATTTAGCTAAAGCTGTAAAAACTATATTTAACTCCGTTTGTGCGTTGAAATTACTCCGAAATTTTACTTTGTTTGGGAAGTCGTGCTAACTCCGTTTGTAGTTGTATTAAGGTTAACAGATTTGCATTGAGAATCATTTTACTCAAGAAAAAACTTGAGCCAACTCATTTAAATGTAGCATTAAGCTTACAAAAATAAAAAAGTCAACCCACAAAAGAGTCAAATCAAGATTAGTTTTTTAAGTAAATTTATTTTATTTATTTTTTGCTAACATAAGACAACAATGAAAAGAAAAATTAATGTTTACAGAACTATTTCAATAAAATTTTTTGTTTTATTTCATTCAAATTAAAGTTTTTGATGAAACCTAATTTGATTAATAAATGCCAAATTTTATATTTTATACCTAAACACGCACAAATTTTTTAAAATTTTAAAACAAACAAACGGAAAAATTTTTCAACCGAACTCTGTGCTTTCAACCGAATTTTTCAACCGAATTTCGTGCTCAACAAAACTCCGTTTTAGCTTTAAAATACAAAATATAATATTCGTAGATGGTTGAAATAAGCTTAAATAGAGTTAAAATGTCAAATGTATGGAGAAGATGAAGAGTTTATTTGAAACTGCTCCAAATTTAATTTCAGTTTTGAGAATGAATTTGTTCGTAGCAGAAAAAGATTTATATTAACAAATAAAAATATTGGTATAACTCCTTTTAAGTTTTAAAGCGATAAAACGAATTTTACCTCGCAAGAACTTGATTAAATCTCGAAAAAAACTGGAACTAACTCCGCAAATTTTTTCAGTGAAAGTTGCAATAAATTTAAACAGAGTTAATATGACAAATTTTCAGAGAAGACGCAAAGTTAATATGAAGCTGCTGCAGATTTAATTCAAGTTTTGAAAATTAATTGTTTTAAGCAGAAAAAGCTTTGCGTTAAGAAAAAAACAATTGATACAATCCAATTTAAGTTTTACTGCGACAAAACGTATTTAACTATTTAAAAACTATTTCAACTCACGAAAAAACTTGAATTAACATCGCACATTTTTTTCGGTGTACGGTCACAGCCAACTCCCATACAAGTCACAATAGTGAAAAATCTTTGAAAATGGTTCTCTT
Organism: Tetanocera ferruginea; assembly: GCA_958299015.1. Lineage (NCBI taxonomy): Eukaryota > Metazoa > Arthropoda > Insecta > Diptera > Sciomyzidae > Tetanocera > Tetanocera ferruginea. The sequence goes on along the minus strand of OY282641.1, from coordinate 51,522,225 downwards.
AATCTTTATAAATAAATGCCGATAAAGATTTACATGCACAGAGAGAAAAACTTATGGACTTACTACATACATTTATATACTCATGGCATAGTTTTCTGCACAAATCAATTTTACATTTTTCTTGTATTGAGTACATGTTGAAATCTCTATTGACTTTATACTGCTTTTAAGCGGTACTATAGTCAATAAAGAATTTTAAGTTCTCAACATATAATTATGTGTCGTGAATTAATGGATGTATGTGGTGGGTACATTCACACTGTACTCACAAACTGTTGTAAACAGTTTTATGTAATGAGTACAGTTCTGATGTTTCATGATTATGATTAAGGATTTCAGTCCTGGAATCCCAGACTTTTTCCAGTCCCGAAAGTCCCTTGATTATAAGTCTTAAAAGTCCTGAAATCCCGGGATTTTCCGGATCCTGTAATTACCTTTAAATTTCTGGATTTGGTTGATTTTTCAGAACTTTTCCATAAATTTAGATAAAATAAAAGAATTAATAAAAATATTCATTTCAAATAATCAAAAGTATTTATAAATATTGCTTGCAACTCTTAGTTTGACATTCGAGTAACACCTGTTTGTTTGTGTCTGCTGGCTGGCTAAAAATGTATTGTTTGCTGTTTTGCAAAAACGACTAGTAATTATAAATATATTTTGTTCAATACGATGATTCTTTATTCCTGGTCTTTATTTCACAGATTTCACTGAAAAAGACGGATATTTTTTCGTTTTTTTACTTCTTTGGCCAAATCTTTTTGCAGCTAAGATCCGCATACGATTGCGCAATGCGAAATGTTCGAAAATTCTACCAGCAGGTGAAGCGTCTAACCCAAGGTTTCAAGTCCGGAGCATCCACTTCTAGAGATGAGAATGGTGATCTGGTTACAGATACGCAGTGTGCATTGAGATTATGGAGACAGCGTTTTTCCAATCTACTTGCAGGCGACGATACCAACAATTCCGCCCTTGGAGAAAGCAGTCCGACACCACCAATTGACGATGATGTAGTGGAAATTCCACCACCTAGCCATGACGAGGTTAGAGTTGCTATCCAGCGACTCAAAAACAACAAAGCCGCAGGAGCTGACGGACTAGCTGCTGAATTAAAACCGGCGGCGGTGAATTGATAATGAGCATGCATCAACTCATTAGCAAAATATGGCTAGCGGAAAGCATGCCCGACGATTGGAATCTCAGTGTGCTTTGTCCTATAATTAAGAAAGGATACCCGACATTCTGCGCCAACTACCGAGGTACAAGTCTTATTTCCATGGTTCTTTCGAGCGTATTGTGTGAAAGATTAAAGCCGCATACCAAAACACTGATTGGACCTTATCAGTGTGACTTTCGTCCTGGCAAGTCCACCATAGATCAGATTTTTACACTGCGCCTAGTCCTGGTGAAAACCTACGAAAACTAAATCGACACCCATCATCTCTTTGTTGATTACAAACCTGCGTTCGATTCTACGCAACAATGTTTGAGTTCGGTATACCTGCAATGTTGATAAGGCTCTGCAGGATGACAAGATAGGAAATTACCTCTCCGAAACCTTTAATATCGAACGAGGTTTCAGACAAGGCGACCCGCTATCATGCGATTTCTTCAATTTCATCATGGAGGGGATCCTACGAAAGGCAGGTGTACATCGAAATGGTACCATTTTCTACAAAGGTGTCCAACTCCTTGCGTATGCTGATGATATCGATATAATCGGCCGAACCAAGAGAGATGTAACTGCAGCCAAAACACTTGTTTTTCGTATATTGAAATGCTTATCTAAAACCTTGAAAAAGTTTTGGCTAAAAATTATTTTCTAAAGTCTAGTACTATGTTCGTTTGCGTGAAATTTCACTGACAACATGCATTTATTTTTTGCGTGAAAATTTTGACACAAATTTTGTTGCGAACGAACAGCTGATGTTCAGCTTAAAAATTTCAACAAAAAATAAATAAACGGCAAGAATTAATAAGAGATAAAGCAGAAAATCATATTATTTCACGTTTAAAATAAATATTTTAGAATGCATATGATGGACATGAATGATGTTCTTTGTTGTCAGAAGTCCTCTGTTGGCACAAGTCATTAGTTTATTCCTGCAAACTATGAAGATTTGCGACTGCCACACCGCGGAAAGATGCATCCGTATTTACATTTTCCATCCACTGCCATTATAATTGCAGTATTAAATTAATTATTTAATTAAAACTATAATTGCACAAACTATAATTGCAAATAGAAACTTTGTTCCTTTGCTTGCACTTTTTTCTTTGTTTAAATAACAATGCCACTTTTCACGGCAAAATAATTGGTCGGCTCAATCAAAATGGTTGCGGAATATAGTTCTCGATTTTCCGCAGCGAAACATAGTACAGCTTTGACGAAAAAGTTGTGAAACATTCACGCTTGTTTCATAGCTGTCATTTTTTGTATGGAGATTTGAGTGAAATTTCACGTTAAGCTAAACGAGTAATATGCTTAAGGGATTAAAAAATGACTTTGAGGATATCGTTACACTAGCTACAGCCCGTAGGCAAATACTAAATAGCCACACGGAGGGTTAAGCAACACACTATAAAAGCTAAAAAACACTGCATCGTTCAGAGTTCATGAGTGTTCTTTACGAAAACAAAAAGTTAATGACCTATTTTATTAATTGATTTCATAAATTTTATTCAAAGCGAATAATTTTTCATTTAAATAACAAAGAACAATCTTATTCGGCAAGTTTTGTATTATAAAATAATTTGTATTTATTTTAACGTGTTTAAATATTTATGTTAAGTATAAATTATTTTTTAGATCTCTTAAAAATAAAGTATAAAGATTCAAGTTCGGTTTTGTTATTCAAGTTATTTTTTATGTGTATAAATAATTAGTACCTGGGCGACCGAGCTCCGCTCAGATTCCTGCCGTATATTCAAATGTTTTACGGTTTTTAATGTATCGGAAATGCCAACTTTATCTTAGAAACAACATATAAGATCATATTTTTCAATTAACTTTCAATGCATTTTTATTATACCCTAAACCTGAAAGGTCAGGGTATATTAACTTTGTGCAAACGTTTGTAACGCATAGAACGAAGCGAGTCCAGTATAGAAAAGTATATATATTCTTGATCAGCGTCACCACGTGAGTCGAGCTATCCATGTCCGTCCGTCCGTCCGTCTGTGTGTTGTCCGTATACACAGGATAAGAAGAAGGAGTCGAGATAATTGGATAAAACTTGGTACACATGGTCACATGCACCCAAGGATCTGCACTATTGAATATTTTTGGAATCCGCCCACGGACACGCCTACCTCCCATACAATGCAAAAATGTAAAACTGCATAACTCAGCTCATAATAAGCCTACAACAATAAAATGGTATGTATGTGTTTTATATCAACACAAAGATGTCTTTGAAAAATGGACGTCATCCGCCTACGGACACGCCCACCTCCCATGCAACCTAAAAATTTAAAACGCAATAAATAAGCCTCTGTTTAACCTACAGAGCTAAAATTTGGTACATATGTTTTTTGTAACAAAACAAAGATGGTTCTGGACATCATCCGCCCACGGACACGCCTACCTCCCATACAACGGGAAAATTGAAAACTGCATAACTCAGCTCATAATCAGCCTACAACAGTAAATTTTATATGTATGTGTTTTATACAAACACAAAGATGTCTTCGATGGCTAAAATTTGGCACGTATGTTTTTTATGACAAGACAAAGATGGTTTTGAAAAATGGCCGTCATGCGCCAACGGACACGCCTATTTCCCATACAAACCAAGAAGTTTTAAACTCAATAAATAAGGTTATGTTTGTCATAGAGAAATTAAATTTGGTATGCATGTATTTTATACCAAAATTAAGGTGTGTTCAAAAATTGGAAGTAATCCGTCCATGAACACGCCCAACTCTTATAGGGAAAGCACAATAAAGGCATTAACTCTGAGCTACAGGAATAAAACTTGGTATGTGTAAATTTTTCATCAACATTTAAATGCATATAAAATATAGGCTTCAACCACCCTTGGAGACGCCCATTTACAATAAAAAATTTTTGTTTTTGAAAAGTGGGTTTAGGGTATTTCATAGTCGGCCTAGACCGACTTTAGACTTTCTTTACTTGTTTTATGATAACTTCGTTTTTCAACTAAACGAAATTTGTTTTGGTTTTATATTTTTTTTATATTTGGTTTAATTATTTTGATAATTTACTTATGCTGAACTTATACCGGCCATTCCAAGCCTAAGTAAATTTTTTTTTCCCAAAATTAACCTCATGCTCCTTTTCCACTTACAAGAATAGAAGTTATTTTTTTATGTCGCAATTTTTGATCAAAGTAAAAATCTTGAAAATGGAGTCATTTTCAATAAATCATAGCTCTGTCAAGTGTTACCCCTATTTTTGTAAATGAAGTATCGTTAGAAAGCAATTGAAAAGCGATTATTAATAAAAAATAAAATACTTTTGGAATTTTTTTGCTAGAGTTGCCTACTTTTTCAAAAAAAAAAGTAAACTGGTCATATCTCAAAAAATGCATTTTCGGTTTTTTTAACGTAGAATTACGTCTTACAGCGCGGTTTGTATGCAGTCGTTTTAACAAATTTTTTTAAGGTCATACCTACAGCCTATAATATTCATCGTTCAAACATAATATTTACACTAAAGTATCAGATATACCCTACGCTAAACGAATATCTAATTTTGGATTTTGTTACTTTTATATTAAAGCTTAGAAGAATAATCTAGATTTTTATATAAGAAAATCATTCATTAGCTGCTTGCATGTTGTGTCTGCTACTTTCTTTGTTTTTGTTTTTGCTTGTGTTGGTTTTGTTTTGAACGAACTTATTCGCAGCATTGGTGCTCTGCTCCACGTTAAGAGGGTGTTCTAAGTTAAGAGGGTGTTCCGATTAAATGAAAAAAACTATTGGCATTATTTTTCGTTGTATGCTACTACCCAATAGATGTCGTTTTCTATTGACTTAATATGATCTTTGCATCTAAAACAGCAACCGGTTGTTATTGGGTTGAAAAGAATTCAGCAGAGTCATGGCTCAGTCGGATAAGATGTTATCGTGATAACGTTAAGAATCAAAGAAGTCTGGTTCGATTCTGAGCCTGGATGATAAGTATACTTTTTTTAAAATTTTTTATTTTATAATCTTTTTTTATTAATTATTTAATGTAACAATTGCATAGTGCAATATTTTTATTTTTTGTCATATCCTGTTGCTTGCGATAGCATGAACAAAATGTAAGCAAAATACAGCTTTTATTAGTCTTTTAGTTATTTTGTATTCAATTTTTAACCTAAGTTACCATAATTCAAATTGTATTTCCATTTAATTAAATTTACGTACAGCTTTGACTAAAAATATGTCTAGTATTTTTAATCGTAACAATTCTAAAAAAAGGATTAACATATGTATTAGTTCAATGTATTGTTTAAAAATTACTCTAATATTTTTAACCGTAAAGTTGTTGGACTATGTGGTCTGTTCACACCATAAGATATTTACAAAATGTGAATTTGTCACTTCATCCTCCCCAGACGGCCGATTGAAAAATTGTAATACTTTTTTTTTGTTTGAAGACCGATTAAAAAGTTCTTAGAGTAAATTTGATCTTAATTTATTTCGAATTTTTATAAGGCATTTAAAATTTTGTTAACTTACTGCAAATAAAAAAGAAGGAACTAAAAATTTTGTTCAAGCTTTTTACAGTTTTATGGTCCAAGATTCCTTTATTATATACAAAATAATTATTTGACCTAATAAGGAAAACATTTTTTATAACATGATTTTATAACAATATCTCAAACGGTATAGAAGTTATGAACGATTAAGTGAAATGTTTATCAGAAAAAATTGAAATTACGAAAAGCATAACACTTAGCCATTATATATTATTTTGGTGGAAACTTAATTTGTTTCTTAAAATTACAAAAAAAAAGTGCACTTTTTGAGATGTGAACAAATTAGATTTTTTTTTTCAAAACGTAGGAAACTCTAGCATAGGAAACTCTTACAAAAATATTTTCCTTTTTAAAATTCGTTTAAGATTTAGTGTAAGTTACTCTATTTGTAAGATTTCTTTTTATATCAAAAATTGGTACATCAAAACTGTACTAAAAACGTTTCTATAAAAAAAAATAAATGAAAAATATAACAAATTCACCAAATCACTGTTTGGTGAAGCTTAAAAAATAAAAACTTATTGAGCACGGCGGGTTTCGAACTCCCTATCTAGAAATTATAGGACAGAAGCTCTATACTCTGAGCTATCACCTCTATAACAACATAAGCAAACTTAACATAACATATTCGGCAGAAAAATTAACTTACTTATTAAATGCGGGAAAACTCGGAAAAACAGCTTTTCCCAGAGATGAGACCTAGCTGGATCGATTTTTCAGCTCCCTCTTCATCTATATTGTAAATTTCATCGAAATCGTTAGTGCCGTTTTCGAGAACGCAGTTGCAAATATATATACAAATATTGCTCGTTTAATAGAATAAGTTATGGAAATATATAAATATTTTATTGACATATTTGTACGTATTTTAGTCCAGCAGAACAGGGAGTGTTCATTAGAGTGGGTCGAAAAAAAAAGTCCTGGAGAGGATTCCGAAAACAAAAAAAATTTTTTTTTTGGACCACCGGAAAAACAGCCAAAATGGTCTTTTTTGCATAACTTAAACATTACATGTCAGATCTTAAAAAATTATGTCATTGAAAAAGGATTTACGAGCACTACAATGTCTTCTTAGAACATTTTTACTTCTGAGGTCATATTCAACTAGTAAGCCCCATTAGCCCGATTTATCCCCCTTAATTTTTTTTTTTTTCTCATAAGATTAAATTCCTTCAAATGTGTTTAATTTGTGTTCAAAAAATTATTACTTAAGTTTCTTTTACAATTTTGTTTATGTTATTTAATTGTTCGTTGACTAAACTTAAAGTAAATTTTTTATAAAAAAAAGGATTATATCAAATATTTGAACTATTATAACTTCTTTGTTTTTAAACTGAATAAATAATTTTTTGAACACAAATTAAACAAATTTGACGGAGTTTAATTATATGGAAAAAAAAAGAAATTTAAGGGGGAAAAACCGGGCTAATGGGGCTTACTAATTGAATATGACCTCAAAAGTAAAAATGTTCTAAGAAGACATTGTAGTGCTCGTAAAGCCCTTTTCAATGACATATAATTTTTTAAGATCTGACATGTAATGCTTAAGTTATGCAAAAAAGACCATTTTGGCTGTTTTTCCGGTGGTCCAAAAAAAAATTTTTTTTTGTTTTCGGAATCCTCTCGAGGTCCACTTTAAAATAGGGGGTGGTTTTTGCAAACTTTTTTTTTTTGTATGGAGGCCGACCCACTCTAGTGTTCATATCTTAATATCTAAGTAATAATATCTAAGTAATTATACAAGGCCGGATTAATCCAAGAAGAGACCCTAAACAATGAAGAAATTTATGAATGATTTTTTTTCCTGCACTTTAAAATTCATAACATAATAACTACTTAACTACTTTCGAATAATGATACTAAATTAAAAAGTTACTTTTAAGGTATTCCATTATAACAACGTTTGCACAAAGGATTCTGGTAGAGAGCACAACAAAAAAATTAAACAGATTCGATAGTATCGTAAGTGTAGACGTAGAATTCCGTTTAAGTTGTAACTTCTTCTACTTTTTCTTTTTGGTACGATTGTTTTGTCCATTTTGCACGTATTTTTTATTGATCTTCCGAAAATTAACAAATAAATTAATAACACTAAATTATGGACTTCTTATCGAGACCAAAACAAAGAAAAAGTTAAAAGTAAGCATGGTAAAATGAGAAAGCAAAAAGAAACAAGCAAAATGCCAAATTCTTTCGATCATTTTGTAAAGTTTCACAGGTTGAGTTCATTAACTTACAAGGAAAGGTCCCCAGGTGACAGTCTCCGATTTGAATGATTTTCGGATATGTGATAGAAGACAAAAATCTAAGGTAGACGTGCTCAATCGATGGTGTAGGGTTTCAAACTCGCGTTCAAAAATCAGCGAAAATTTGGTTTTTTTGCTATAATTTCGCAATTTTCCATGGAAACATTTAGAAATTTGGTACCAAACGAAAGCTTTTACGAAAATTTCGCTTATTTTTGAACGCGAGTTTGAAACCCTTAACCATCGATTGAGCACGTATAAAAAAATACGTCGAAAAGAAGGCGAGGCAAATGCACTTTCTCGATTCGTTGGTGCCACTTTCGTCTCTGCCCTATATGTAGTTTGCGAGCTACAGTCAGTTTTACTACTAATTTCAAAATAAAATTAAGACCCCGATTTAAAAAAAAATCGCATGGTGGCTATTTCTCACGCTGAGCAAATATCCTTTCCATCCATATGTCCATTTCATCTCTGTTCGATGTTTGCGAGCTACACTTTCGTGTCTGTCCGATGTACATATAGTTTGCGAGGTACACTGAAATTAGTAATAATAAATGAAATATGATCAAGTCGTTTTCAATGTGCCCTCTTAATGTAGAGTAGACAACTAATGCTGCGAATGAGTTCGTATAAAACAAAAACAATACAAGCAAAAACAACTAAACAAAATACAAAGACAGCAGCAAAACAAGTAAAGAAAGTCTAAAGTCGGTCTTGGCCGACTATGAAATACCCTAAACCCACTTTTCAAAAACAAAAAAATTTTTATTATAAATGGGCGTGTCCGTGGGCGCATGAAGCCTATATTTTATATGCATTTAAATGTTGAAGAAAAATTAACACATACCAAGTTTTATTCCTGTAGCTCACAGTTAATGCCTTTATTATGCTTTCGCTATGGGAGGTGGGCGTGTTCATGGACGGATTACTCCCAATTTTTGAACACACCTTAGTTTTGGTATAAAATACATTCATACCAAATTTAATTTCTCTATGACAAACATAACCTTATTTATTGAGTTTTAAACTTTTTGGGTTGTATGGGAAGTAGGAGTGTCCGTAGGCGGATGACGTCCATTTTTCAAAACCATCTTTGTCTTGTCATAAAAAACATATGTGCCAAATTTTAGCTCTGTAGGTTAAACACAGGCTTATTTATTGCGTTTTCAATTTTTGGGTTGTATGGGAGGTAGGCGTGTCCATAGGTGGATGACGTCCGTTTTTCAAAACTATCTTTGTCTTGTCATAAAAAACATATGTGCCAAATTTTAGCTCTTTAGGTTAAACACAGGCTTATTTATTGCGTTTTCAATTTTTGGGTTGTATGGGCGGTAGGCGTGTCCGTGGGCAGATGACGCCAATTTTTCGAAGACATCTTTGTGTTAGTATAAAACACATACATATCAAATTTTATTGTTGTAGATTAACTATGAGCTGAGTTATGCAGTTTTCAATTTTCGCGTTGTATGGTAGGTAGGCGTGTCCGTGGGCGGATGATGTCCATTTTTCAAAAACATCTTTGTCTTGTCATAAAAAACATATGTGCCAAATTTTAGCTCTGTAGGTTAAACACAAGCTTATTTATTGCGTTTTCAATTTTTGAATTGTATGGGAGGTGGGAGTGTCCGTTAGCGGACGACACCCATTTTTCGATGACATCTTTGTGTTGGTACAAAACACATATATACTAAATTTTATTTTTGTAGGTTAATTATGAGCTGAGTTATGCAGTTTTAAATTTTTGCGTTGTATGGGAGGTAGGCGTGTCCGTGGGCGGATTCCAAAAATATTCAATAGTGCAGATCCTTGGATGCTTGTGACTATGTGTACCAAGTATCATCCAATTATCTCGACTCCTTCTTCTTATCCTGTGTATACGGACAACACACAGACGGACAGACGGACGGACAGACAGACAGACGAACATGGCTAGATCAACTCACGTGGTGACGCTGATCAAGAATATATATACTTTTCTATACCGGACTCGCTTCTTTCTATGCGTTACAAACGTTTGCACAAAGTTAATATACCCTGACCTTTCAGGTTTAGGGTATAAACAGCATAAGCAGCTGATGATTGTTTTTCTTATATAAACACATGCATTTTTATACCCCCACGCGTACTGCGTAAGGGGTATATTAATTTTGTCACGACGTGTGTAACGCCCATACGGAGGCGCGTAGGTATAGAAAAGTATATATATTCTTGCTCAGCATCACCATCTGAGTTGATCTAGCCATGTCCGTCTGTCTGTCTGTCCGTCTGACTGTCTGTCCGTCTGTCTGTGGACACGATTACAGGCGTAATTATGAAGCTATCGTGCTGAAATTCAATATTTAAGCATTTTTTAAAAAAAACTGAGATCAAGTTCTAGAATGGGCTAAATCGGATGAAAACCACGCCTACTTCCCATACAACCCCAATGATGAAAACTATAAAAATAGGCTTCTGTCGAAGCTACAAAAGTAAAATTAGATATTTATTCTTTTTATAATAAAACCAAGATGTGTTAGAAAAATGGTCGTCATCCACCGATGAACACGCCCATCGGTGTTCATAAAACGGTGTTCATACAACCCATAATATTGGAAACTCTATAAATAGGCTAATATTTAAGCTACAGACCTGAAATTGGGTATTTGTGTATATTATATCGAAATGGAGGCATGTTAGAAAAACTGGCATGAACCACTCAAGAACACGCACACCTCCCAAACAACCCCTAATTGAAAACTTTATAAAAAGGCTTGTTTTTACTTTGCAGGAAAACAATTTGACATAAATGTATTTTAGACGTCATCAAAATAGTGAAATTTTTTGAAATCTTATATAAGAAGAGCTGCAATTTAAGATTTTGTACCATTGCGAATCGCCCGAGGGGGTATTTTAACTTCGGCTTAGCCGAAGATATACCTTACTAGTTCTTCGTATATTTTACATTTTTGTGACTTAATTATAATAGTGACAAAATCCAAAGTTAGATATTCAATCAGCGCAGGATATATCTGTATATATTATCTTTGAACGATGAGTATTAAAGGCTGCAGGTATACCCTAAAGTAATCGTCAAAAAAGTTTCATGATCTTGAAAAATCATTTAAAATGACCCCATACAAATAGCGCCTTAAGACGTAATTTTACGTCAAAAGGGAGGAGTTTATAGTTGAAATTTAGACACGTTTCTTTTAAATTTTGTTTTGTAGAAACGCAGATGCGTTAAATTTCTATCATACAATTTTTTGTTAATTTAAAAGTATGTTTTTGCGTTTTGAAAGTGTACGTCTGAGTTCTATTTTAGGGGGGTTTTATTTTCCCCATTTTTGCTAGTTCTTATGGTGAATCGTATGAGGAAACCATGTCATATTTACATTTTAGCTATAAGATGTGCTTGGGAGATTTATGGTCTATGTCAAAAGTTAAGTGTGTTAGAAAAATAGGCGTTATCCACTTTCTAACAACCCCACATCTTTAACCTACAAGAAAAAATGAGATACGTTTGTATATTAGCTGTGTTTTTTACCAAGCGAGTAGTCAAAAAACGACTGCTTACTCGCTTAAGAATTTTTTTAAAACTTGGAAGCATTTTCTGAAAAGTCAAAAACGTTGTTTATGTTCTGATCATGACTCAATAATTATAAGGTTATCCCGATATTTGACATACCCTTATCTATACTATTATATAAAAGGAGACTCACGGATTTGCGGCGACGTGTTCTCAATAACCGCTGAACCGATTTTTATAATTTTTTCACTATTCAATTGCTATGATAAGCGAAATTAAAATAGGGTACTACGTTTTTTACAAAACTTTTTCTTTAATTATTTAAGAATTCATGTCTTTTAATTCATGCTAATGCTGTACAAGCAGCACAACAAGCAGCAGAAAACCAATGGTTAAGCTCTGGCTGTGAGAGTAACTCAGCACGGCTGCCATGTTGTGTCGGGAGTTGCTCTCAGTTTGGTCTGTTGAGCAGTGTTGCCAACAATCTGACATCGTATTTGTTATGGTTTTCAGACTTGAATTGTTTATACATATTTACAGTCAAAAAACTTTTTCCTCTTATGCCTGATATATAACCAAATTATTATTTTGTTATTTATTGCAAATGTTATTCATCGACAATAACACAATCTCGACGGATTGAAAGCTTTATACAATAGTTCAGATTTAAAATTTGTTTTTATGGCAACACTAGCTACTTTATATGCAGTCAACTTCTTGCTCAGAGAGAAATATAAATATATTAAAATCTTACCATGAAATGGGGGATGAAATTTTTTATTGTTGTAGTTATTTCAGTATACAAATATTCCATTGCATATGCTCAAATGCTTCTCAGAGGATCTCAGTACGATCTGAAATGTCGCATTGATATTTCATTGTTTGTGTTCATCTGCGCAGAAATAATGTTCATGCATACAACCTTATAAAATAGATTTCCTTTAAACTTTTCAATAGGTTTATATTGGACGCATCAGAAAATAATTTTTGTTTTTATTTTCCAACGTCTTTTTTAAAATCAAATAGGTTGGTACTATGAAATGAAGTTGTAACAAAATGATGACCATAAATGTAGAGGAATACCAATATAACTTCTTTAATTTAGTTGGATTTTCGATTTTGTTCCAAACAGAAGACTCAAAGTTTTTTATTTCGCGTGTTAATAAATGTTGCACATTAAAAGAGTTATTGTGATTGGAGCATATTTTTTATTTTTAACCGATTTCAAAAAGGAGGAGGGTCTCAAGTTGGTTGGTTTCTCTGTTTTTTTATAATAGCATTATAAATAATGCATTTGCATTGGTCTCCAGTAGTTTTAGTTGAACCTTAATATTATAATTCAACTTTTGAATGGTTTTCCATTATATTAGACAGCCTGGCATAAGCTACGCAGCGCATGTAAAACGCATCGAAAACGTATGTTTGACGCATATTTTAGTGTTTAAAGGATGCGTAAGTTAAGCATATTTTAAACAAGCTGTTAACATCTTCTTTGTATATTAAAATGATTGTATGTACAAGTAGACTTCAAAACCGCTAAACCAATTGTAATGAAATTTTCAGGGCAAAGTCTGCAGAGCGCTCCTGTGAAGTTTGGCATCGATATCGAATAGCTTTAGAATTACATGTTGCACAGCTCCAAAATTCTGTATTTGACCTCAATTTTCACGTGCTGTTTTACTGGTAAAATTTTAAAGCCGTTGCAGAAGGGGCGTGACACTTTTAAGGCATTCAAACTTTTCAGTATAATTTAAGAAACATAAGTCACAAATTTGTGAAACTCGGAAGGAATATAACATTTAGTCGTGTCCATCCACTGGAAAAATTCAGCAAGCATTGGAAATTGGGTCGTGACACCATCAACATAGTTTAAATGTTTAATATCGAATAGCTGTGGTACTTAATGTTTCATAATATTTAAACTCAGTATAAATTTAATTTTTGGAAATGTCTTTCGACAAGAAATATAGCACGGGCATTGGAAAACGGGGTGTGAATCTGCCCATACAAGCCAAATTTTTAATAGCAAATAGCATTGGAAATAAAAATCGCTGATCAGTGAAATTCCGAATGGAGTTGCCATTTGGTAATGTCCTTCTAATAGAAAACTGGTCTGAGCTTTGGTCAAGTGGGTGCACCTTCCCCTACAAGCTACATTTTTGATCGAATAGGTTCTCAAGTCACAGATGAAGTACATGTGTTTGTCTTAGGCTGCGTGCATTTTCAACGCCGATTCAGACAGACAGGCAAGCTGAAATCTGTGTGAACAAATGAGATACAAATATCTATCTCTCTCGCTTTTTCACACACTCTGCGGACACAGGCAGGCAGTCTGAATCGGCGTTTACTATGCACGTGGCCTAAGGCGTAGCAACGCGCGCAGGGTATTGCTAGTAATGAGTATATTTGATAAATTTTGTTTATCTTACCTGTTAAATTATTATGTATTTTTATTGAAATATTGATCTAAAGCAAATTATGAGTATTTCGTGAAAAGTATTTGGTACAAAAAATGTTCATTTCATACATCTCTATTGACTATCAATCAGATATAGTTGCCACCTTTGTAGGAAATTTATACAATTATTGAAACATAACTTGGAAGCATTTTTTTTCGTTTGGTCGGCAAACTTTTAAGCGAGTAACAGTTTCCTGTGTTATTTAAGCGAGTATACATATGATAAGCGGTCGTTTTTTAACTACTCGCTTGGTAAAAAACACAGCTATTATATCAAAACTGAATCGTGGAAAAAAAAGGCGTCATACGCCTACGAACACAACCACCTCCCATATAAACCACTACAGTGAAAACTCTATAAATAGGCTAAATTTTAAGCTGCAACACTGAAATTCGGTATTTGTGTACTTTATATTGAAATTGAGGTGTTTTCAAAAAAACACACCCACCTCAAATTGAACCCATAATTATAAAACTCTACAAATAAGCTAATATTTAAGGTACAAAACTGAAATTCGGTATTTTTGTATTTTGTATCACAATTATGGCGTGTTATGAAAACTGACGTCAGACACTCGCGAACATACAAAGCTTCAATATAACCACAAAATAGAAAACTTTATAAAGAGGCTTATTTATAAGCTGTAGGAATATAATTTTATTTGTTTCCTGCAAAATCTTTTAAATTCTAATACAAAAAGCGCTACAATTTAAGATTTTTTTACCCTAACTAATCGGACGTGGGAGTATTTTAACATCGGACAAGTTGAAGATATACCTTACTAGTTTTCAATTAACTCTGCTTCTATATTTATGATGTCATATTTTCTAGATTTTTATGGTAGATAGGACTTTAATATTTTTGTTTCAAATTTTAACCGAAAACAACTGATACGTTGGTGGACTTATAGAGTATTAAATTGTAAATAAAACCGGAAACTTCGTTTCAAAACAACACAATCGAACAAAACATCGTGTTGTTTACTTTATCATTCAAAGCAAAACTATGAATGCAACACTTTATTTTCAAAATAAAAACTAACAGTGCTGCCGAAAGGTTGAGTAAACAACGACATTTTCCTGCAACAACAGCCAAATGCAACAATATGCAACAATAAGAGAATTCAAATCGAGCAGCTATAAAATAAGAATGTGAAGCAACCGATTTTGACAAGATATATTCTCGTCAAAGACTATTACCAACTGTTGTTCTCATGTCTTGCTTCTTCTTTTTATTGAACAATATGGCCACATATTATATATGAAAAATGATTTGTAATAAAACTAGGTTTGATTATTTTCTTTTGTGAGTATGTTTGTTTCATTTGTACGGAGCAACAATGAGAAACCGTTTATCGCAATAGAAAAAGATTAAAGCGATTTTCTAGATAAATAAACCAATATTGTTATTCTTTGATGAATATTAAGTATTGACTGATCAAAGGCTAAATCCAATGACAGTGACATTTTGCAAGCTGTTTCTCAAATCTTTTGAAGATTTAACTATATTGATTGGGAAGTTCTTGGGATGTTCTGATGTTAACATGTTCATGCTATTTTCTGTTGATTTTACAAAAATTATGTAAATTATTTAATTACTTTACTTTATTATTTTTTATTACTTTACTAGCGTATGTTACCCAATGTTAGTCGGGGTTGTGCCTCAAGAACAGAAAAAGGACGATTTTTAAAACTACTCTCGTTTTTACATTTTGTAAATTATCAATTAAATTTTTTTAATTAACGTTTTTTGAGGTTTTGCCCTCTCCCTCCGTTGAAAGTGTTTAGTTTAATTTCCGTAAAACAGTACCTACCGGACATGACACTTAAAGATGTAGTTACAAAAAAACTACATCTTCTACTGCTGACGTCTGGTTTCTGAGGACAAAGGTCACACAGCTTCAAAAAGTCATTTCGAGAAAACTGTGAGACTGTTAAAGTTTTTCTTAGCATGCGTTTTATATGCATTTTTATCTCAAAAAAAAAAAAATCTAATTTTAAAAAATCCTTTGGGATCGATTCGATTTTTGAATTGTATCTGCTCAACATTGGTTTTGGTCAATACAGTCTGGTTGATTTTTGTTCATATATAGCTATCAAGTTGTTCTTGACTTTATTTGTCTTTGGTTTATTCCTTGATTTTTGTCGAAAGATCTTTTATAAGCCTAGGATCTATATCCGTATATCTATCTATATTCGTAACAGATACGAATGCTTACCAAGTTTCATCAAAATTGGTTCATCTGTTTTGACGCGAATGAGCCAGATATGGTTGATTGAATGAAGCGCCCTCTTACGGAAGTTTTCTGAAATTTAAGCTTATTTAACGTACCAAATTTAAATAAAATCGGCTAAGTCATTTGAGAGTTATTGAGTCTTAAAAATGCACTACTTAAAGCGCACCCTCTTGCGGAAGTCTTTGTAATTCATTAATTTTATGTTTCATCTTGGGTGCAGTTAAACCTTGATACCAAATTTTATTGAAATCGGTCCAGGCGCTTAGGAGTTATTGAGTCTTAAAAATGCACTACTTAAAGCGCCCTCTTGCGGAATTCTTTGGAATTTTTATATTTTATGTGTTATCTTTAATGTTCTCGTATTTGTCAGAAAGTTTGCTCTTACGACACATCTGGTAGCTCCAAGAGATTGCTGTGTTCTCTTTGAATTCGGCGTTTCACTCTTTCAGAAAGTTCTTCTTGCAGCAATAAAAAAGAAAAAACGCCAGAGCTCATTTTTATGAACAACTTTTTAAACTTTTATTAAAAAGCATCTGGTTCGAAAATAGGGAAATGGGCTTAGGGAAAACAGATAAGAACCAATTTCTCACGTGTTTCTCAACCGATTTTGGTAATTTTTGTTTTTAAATGAATCAGAGTGCGGAGAAGGGTTGCAACGACTATTTCGTCGTTTTTAAAGATTTTTTTGTTAAATTTTTACGAAGAAAATTTGTTTTTCACATTAATTTTGTATCGAATGATCGAACTTCGGCCACTATCGAACTCTAGTGATTTTATTTAAACTTTGATTTGAATTATTTGGTTTAATTTGGTGACAATGCAAAAATCATGCAAATTGCAAAGGTCTGAATTTAAGGGGACGTGACACCTTCAAACATTTTTTTATTTTAATGTTTTAAAATGCGTATAAGTTGAATAAAAAATAAGATATCATTTTGAAAAATTACAAATATATTTTTCGGAAAAAAAATTACGCAAAAAAAAATTTTTTTATTAGTTTAATCACATGCAACTGGAATTTTTTAAAAAATCATGGCGGGCGTGATAAAACGAAAACTACTCGACCGATCGTACTGAAATTTTAGTATGTTGTTTTAAACTTGTCGATGCATAGAATGAACTACGGACTGAAAAATCGGTTTTATAGTTTTTGAGTTTTTGACCGATTTTGTTCAAAAAACTTGACAATTTTCGAAAAAACGCCGCCATTTTGTTATGTTTCAACCAAAATTGTTTCTTCCAGTTCATTTCACGACGATTTTGATGCTGATAAAAACGCCGTTTTTTGTTTTTTTTTCCCGACGTCTCAGTGAGTTGTAATCACGCCCGTCATGGATTTTTTATTTTTTCTTAAAATAATTCCAGTTATTACAAATTTTTTTAATGTAATTTTTTTGCTAGAAAATATATCGCACACTAAATACAAAACAGTCACAACTCAAAATCTTTTTATACCGACTTTTTGTTATAAATAAATTCACAAAACACATATCTCAGTATCTTTTATAATTATTTTCTTCATTAACTAGAAGAATGAAGTTTGTGTGTTTAAATGCAAATTGCTTTTCTTCTGTAGTATCAACCAAAGAGTTTTATTTTTCGGTTTTCCTGAAAAGTCATGTTTTTTGAGTTGTGACTGTTTTGTATTTAGTGTGCAATATATTTAATTTTTCAAAATGATATCTTATTTTTTATTAGGCATTAGGCATTTGGCATTTTAGGCATTTTAAAACATTAAAAGAATTTTTTTAAGGTGTCACTTTCCCTTAATATCATATTATTTAATGTAAGATATAATGCCATTTATTATTTTATTTATCATATACAGTTGTCTTACAGTTGTTTTGACAGTTTAAAGTGACGTCTCTACTCAGTATTGTTTGGCAAATAATCATGAATAAGTTAACTCCAGAACAACGCTTCCAAATCGTGGAAATTTATTTTCAAAAACAGTGTTCAATGTTTATAGAGTACTTCGTGAATTTTATGGTGCACATAATCGTCCGTCTGAGACCACCATAAAGAACGTAATTACCTAAATTCGGTCTACTTTCACTCTTTTGGATGCCAAGCCAAGTAGAAGAATGAGAAGAGTGCGTACAGAAGAAAATATTGCTTTCGTTGAGGCCAGAGTCGAAGAAAACGACAATTTATCGATTCATTAATGGAAATCGATACAGAACCATGATCAATGAATTTTTGTTGCAAAATCTTCAAGATATGGATGTGGACGAAATGTGGTTTTAACAGGATGGTGCCACTTGTCATACTGCGGGCGAAACAATCGACTTATTGAAAGAACATTTCAACGACAACATTATTTCGAAAAATGGGCGGGTGAATTGGCCTCCGCGTTCGTGTGATTTGACGCCACTTGATTATTTTTTGTGGGGATACGTCAAGTCATTGCTTAATGTGGATAAACCCGTAACGATTGACGCTTTGGAAACCAATATTCAACGTGTCAATGCTGAAATACGCCATCAAATGCTTGAAAAGGTGGTCGAAAATTGGATCTCCAGAATGACCTTTGTGCAAGATAGTTGTGGTCATTATTATATGTGGCCGAAATTATATTTAAATCATTTAAATGTTAAATGCCAAATAAAAAATTTTTTTTGGCCATTTCATAATTTGGCATGTGTTTTATTTAAATTTCAAATCAGCTCTTAAAAAAAACACCCTTTAAATGCATATGTGCCAAAAAGTACTCTCGCGTCCGGAAAAGTACTTTCAGAAGAGAACTGTACCAAAATTATCAAATATCATCACTGGCCTGAAGAATGATTAGCTTTACGTCAAAGTTATCTTTGCTTTACGTTCTCCGACGTATGTATAAATTTTTCCATAGAACGGATTCCAATGAGATTAATTGCCTTCTCTGCATAGCGAAACGTTTCTCAAAAACGTTTTTATTTGAGCTGATGTGTGAGAGCTTGCATTGTCATGGATGAGAATGATCCGTCTTCTGCGTTGGTTTTCCTTATTTTTCCTATTACTTCTGGCAAACAAAAGGTGGTGTACCATTCAAAATAGACTTCATGCATGAACAACTTTTTTTGGATTTGGCTCGTCTTTTAAGACTCATACAGTCGATTATTGTTTAGGTTTGGGTTCATATGTATACATCCAATATCATCAATCGACACGAGGCTTTTTTGAGCGATTGTGAAATTATTGGGAATCCAACGGGAACAAATTTTTTTGACTGGCAAACATTTATGCAATATTGAATATATGCTGGTCCCATTTTTCTCCAAAGATGCATCTATCTCACTGTTGGTCACATGACGACTTTAGTTCACGCACAGCATCGATGTTTTGTGACAATACAATCGATTTTGGACGACCTTTACGTAATTCGTCCTGTAGCTAAGTGCGATAACTTAGATGGTGCTTCATTACCAAAATTTGAAGCGAGTTTATTGGCGCACTGCTGTTGGTTTAATCCACATCCAAAGTCGTACCCTTAACCTGAACAGTTCAGGGTGTATTAGCTTTGTGCAAACGTTTGTAACGCATATAAATAAGTGAGTCGGGTAAAGAAAAGTATATATATTCCTGATCTGCGCCACCTCGTGAGTCGAGCAATCCATGTTCAACCGTTGGTCTGTGTGTTGACCGTTAACACAGGATAAGAAGAAGGAGTTGAGATAATTGGATGAAACTCACTACACATGGTCACATGAACCCAAGGATCTGCAATATTGCATATTTTTGGAATCCGCCCACGGACACGCCTAGTATGGTGAATGTTTGCGCATTAAAATATATAGAAAAATACTAAAAAACACTAAAAAAAAAGCATAAAGTTCAGCGAGCAGTACAAAAAGAGCAAAAAATTACGCTCGAAAAAATTTTCTAGCTTTAAAATTAATTTCTCCCATACAATCCCATACAATCCAAAAATTGAAAACTCAATAAATAAGCTTATGTTTGACCTACTGTTGCGCACAAGAGGCTTCAAATTGAATAAAACGCGTCCGATTGATGGGCGAGAAAAGGATTACTTTTATTCTCTATGTAAATAAAAAGGATAGTTTTACAATACAATATACATATATATATAAGTTAAAAAATCTTACATAAACGTTGCCTCTTTTCAGGCTTCAGCGTAACAAATTATATTAAATTATTTTTCACTAACTGAAAAGTTTTACAATTCAAACTTAGATTTTTATAAATTGAAATATTTGAAATGAAAAGTAGAAATCAAAACAAGTATAAATCAACACTCCCACCCCCGTGAATCGATCCCGGATTGAGATTCACCATTGACTAAAGCTGATTACTCTGTGTCGAGGATTGCCAATTTACAAATTGATCTATTGACAGTGCCGGTGTGTGTATTAACTTGTGCAGATATTGCAATTCCATCTTTGCCATAGTTCAGCTTAATTATTCGACGGACGGTGTGGATCGGGCTCATCCGGTGAAACAGGTAAGTGTGTCGGAGGCCTAGAGTTGACGATGTTTTCTGCTTCGAGTAATACGATGTGAAAGATTTCCAATCGGGGTGCATGCTCTTTTAGTATGATAACTAGGACCTTCTTGACGGACTGTACTAGACGCTTCCATGCTCCAAAAGAACTGGGATCCCATGGTGTGTTTAACTTCCAATTTATGCCTAATGGCGATAATCCTGCAGTTATCTTGCTATAGTCTAAAAAATATTTTACACCACGTAGTTCTTTCTGGATTCCCACAAAATTTGTACCGTTATCACTTCTTATTTGAAGTGGTACTCCTCTCCTGTTTATACAATTTCTTATGCACAAGATGCAAGCGTCGCTTGATAGATCGGTAGCAATTTCAAAATGCACGGCTCTTATTGTGAGGCACGTAAATAGCGCCACTCAGCGTTTTTCTTGACGACGATGAATGGTAACAGGTCGAACAAATGGAGTAACCCTATCCATGGTGCGAATTGCCGGTATCCAGAAACGCTGACGAATCTCGTTAATGACAGTTGCTGAGTTTAAGTGCCTTAGCTTTCGATGGAATGAATCCACGATCAAACGTGTCAGATCATGGTCCTTTGGTAAAATAATTGGCCGTCGCGTAGATATCGGCAAAAACGTAGCTTCTTCTATTCTACCATTCACTCGCATGATATTATGTTCATCTGTTGATTAAGCATTATAAGACTGCTAGACGTTGATATCTGTTGTTCATCAGAGATGCATATTCGCAGTGAAGTACTTCTTTTTGAACGCAGCAACATAAATAAATCTCAGCTTTCATCTCTTCTTCGCTTATGAGTTCCCCCTTTGTGGATGGCTTATTCTTAAATTTCGAATTTAAATTATACACGTACTTGAAAACCCAAGCTATTGCTCTCTTCAGACGTTGGTAGTTCGAAAAGCGATTTATTTCTGGCATAAAATCGTTAATTTTCTGTGTGACACAAGAGAAATGTTCCTGCTTTAGTTCATTAGAATAGAATTCTGCTTTAGTTTTCATAAACTCTGCGTTTGGCCAATCATCTCACCATTTAGAAAGAATTCTGGTCCTGATATCCACTTACTGTCTTGATTATATTTAACTGGAAATTTTGCTCTCTTAGCATTATCTGCCGGATTGATCTCTCTGGGACACCATCGCCAATCACTTATTGGTGAGGATTCCAATATTTCTGCAACACGATTGACAACGTTTTGTTCGTACACGCGATAATCGAATCTTATCCATCGTATTACCGTATGAAAGTCACACCAAAATATTGATTTATTGACTTTTTTATCGTGGTTCTTAAGTATCATATCCTTTAAGCGTACTACTATAACCGCTGCTTGTAGCTCTACCTTAGGTATTGTATGGAACCGTGTTGGAGAACATGCTGTTTTACCAGCAATGAATGCGAGCTTTATAATATCGGATTGAGAAATTCGCCAATATGCAACTGTTGCTAAGCAACCTCTTCGCTAGCATCGCAAAAAACGTGCAGCTCGACGTCTGCGTCTAAAAATGTTGACAGCTAGCACCTCTGAATCCTAAATTTTGTTACTCTAGACAACTCTTCCAAACAAGATCTCCATTTTTTGAAAATGTCATTTGAGAGTTCTTTCCCAGTCAATCCCGGCCTTTCACAAAATAAAAACCTTAACGAACGGTTCCTTTTTGTTCGGTTCGGTATTTTTGGAGAGAGCGCAATCTTTATTTGGCTTTATTCGAATTCCACTCTTCTACTCAAACACAAGCACAATTACTACCACGTTTGATAAAAAAACATTATTTGCTTTGTTGTGCTTTTTGATAATGATCCAAAAACTGTACTATCTTTTGTAGCGAATGTAAGCAAATATTAGCGAATGTAAGTGCTGCTGAACAACAGCAGAACAATTTGTTGGCGCTTGCAAAAATTTCTTGTTAAGCTCGCCGCTTTTATTTCCGACATAACCGAAGAAAAGGAAAGCAAAACCGCAAATAGACTCTGCGAAAAGTACTTGTACGACTCATAACTTATGACAATAGTGAGCGAAATAGGTTGTATGAACCGTCCGACGAGACACAAAAAAAAAAAAAAAAAAAAAACAAATTGGCCATTTCAGCCCTTGAAAGGACTTTCACCGAACTTCTTATGAATTGTGTTGTGTGTGTTATTAAATGTTTGCACACAATTGACCGAGAACTGGACCTACATGTTTTATACCGACGCCGAACGGCTAAAGTTCATGTTCTCAAGAAGCTTGTCTGCAGAGAGGTGGTGGCCGATCAGAACAATTTTTTATTGACAAAACTTTTCGCCTCGACTAGGGATCGAACTCGAGCTCCGAGCATGCTAAGCCACACACTTAACCTGCATGCCACGGTCACCACCACCGTCCGACGAGACACCTCGTCTAAAATGACTTGCATGCGAAAGGCCAGAGTTTTGCCACGGTGCTTGGAACAAGGAAAAAAAAACTGGCCGTTTCAGCCCTTCAAAGGACTTTGGCCAAGCTACTCATGATCACGGGAAGATATTGCCGAAAAAATTATGCAATACTTGAATGATGTAGTTATCGATAAAAATAAAATTCAAAGGGGAAGAACAAAATTCAGAGCAGAAGCCAAAGCAGCATGCCAATACCATGATTTGTTCAAATGCATCTCGTTCGATGGCAAGAAAGAAATGACTTTAAAGAACAAGATAGTTTAAACGAAACAATATTGACGAAAGTTTCCGAAGAGCACGTAAATTTACGAAAGAAGCCATGATCAACATTTATCCACTACACAGTTCCAAAGGATGGTGAGAAAATTATAAAGGTCATCGTTCGCATACGTTTTTTTTCTTCGTATCGTTGATATTGAAACTATAGGAATATTTGCACGTTGCCACAGCTGTCGGTGCGTTTTGGTCACAATTGGTTTATTATATGAAAGTTTTCTATGCTTGGCGACACTTTCGGTACCTTCATGCTGAAGAAACAGAAGATACTCAATAACATCGTGATTAGACGGTAGTTTTGTTAAGTTTGTATTATTTTTCAATAAATGCATTTTTGATGAATAGGAAATAGTTTGATTTTAGTACTGAAAATATTCTGTTCGCTTGTGTGTGAAGTTGTGTGCCTTTTCATTTAGTTGCTGCTCTGCTTGTTTGATTATTTTTTATATAATAATATGTTTCTGGCTAAACAACTGGAGCGATTTTGATGAAATTGTATGAAGATTCTTCTGATTCTTCTATAAAAACTTTCGATAGAGGGAGCTACACCCCAGTAAAAATTAACATTTTTTAGCTTTTTTAGCTAAAGCTGTTTGCCTGTTGTACGAATGTTGTGAATGTATATGAAGAATACGGTTTACGATATACAAAATCTTACGAAGTGACATGAATCACCTTTATCTATATCTATATATCAATACTATTCTATAAAAGGCTTCTCACGTTTCTACATAGCCGTATAACTCAAGAACTACTCAACCGATTTTTGTAATTCTTTAATAACATAAAGAAACATGTTAAACTTAGTACGTGGCATACTTGTTTCTTTAAAACTTCTCTTAAAAATTAAAACTTGAGTTTAAAAAGTAGCCAAAAAAATCAAATCCAAAAGACATTGCTGCATTGAATCGTTAGATACATAACCAGCGCGCTGCAGCGTAAAGCTTTCTCGCTCTTTTCCTCTCCGATTGTGTTTGTTGTTATCAGGGCTGCCACTCTTAAAGATTTTATTCTACCAAACTTCATGCAAAAATTTACCAAAATGAAAAATAATTTACCAAACACATAAAATTTTATTTTTAAGTTAAAGTTAAATATATTTTTTTATTAAATTAACATTTATTAAAGATTTCATTCACAAGACAAAAAATAAAAAAAATAAACTTAAAACGTATTCAATACTACAGAAGACATTTACGAAATAATATCACATGTTATTAAACTAACGTTAACAGTACAAAAAAATCATAATTATATATATATTAAAAACTAATGAAATCAACTAAATTAATTAGTTTATTTATCAAAAATGTTAATCTACAAGTAATTTGTTGGCGACCACACATAATAAGGTTTATTTCTCACCTAATTTTAGAATCTAATTTAACCTAACCTAATTTTAGAATCCGTTTCGCTTGAAGATGTTTCATCGCTTTCCACATTGGTCTTCCACATCTTATAACAAATCTAAATAGAAATGCCATAATTGCTTGGAATATCAATTTTAAGAAAATCAATTTATTAAAAAAAAAGTTACTTATCCATTTTAGCGATCCATCAATTTCTTCCCTAAGCCGACGATCTAGGCAACTGACAAATTAAAAATTTTGACATTTTGTTTTTCGTTCATTCGTGCAAGTTTCACTTGATGCGGTTGTCTTTATTGGAAAGATTATTTTTAATTATAACGGCGGTGCTGCACAATGAGCATGGATGATGTAATTTTTATACAATAATTTCTTGATATGTAACTTATATTAATTTTTAATTTATTTTAAATTTACCAAAACAAAAAAAATTTACCATTTTACCAAGTCAAAATATTTTTACCAAATCTTAATATATAAAAGGCTAGCGTCCTGCTCCGTGCCCTATATCGTAAAACATGTTCAGCCTGGACCAGAACCTGTTGTAAAATTATCCATTTGAAATCTTTGTACTTACTAAACCTTTTGCTCTATATCGTAAAACCTGTTCAGCCTGTACCAGAACCTGTTGTAAAATTATCCATATGAAATGTTTGTACTTACTAAACCTTTTGCTTTATATCGTTCAGCTTGGACCAGAATCTGTTGTAAAATTATGTATTGGAAATCTTTGTACTGAAGACTATCGTCATTTTCCTCAACTCTACTATACATCAAACATCATGTCTTGCTATTACAATGCTTCTTAATTAACAGATCCAAAACCTATTCGGTCTGCATAAACTGAACAGCAATTATTACATTCAGTGACGTTGGTATCAATTGGAATTGCTAGAATTAAATCACAATGTTCGGTCTTCTGATCCAAGTTTTAGCGATTGGCTACTCAAGTTAGGAAATGGAGATGAAGATATCATAGAACTTCCCGATTATATTGTTTGCAAAGGTTCGCTTATTAACCCTTTCAATGGCTTGACTAGAATAATCGTGGACAATTTTTTTGAGCTTATATTCCCATCATTTAAGCAATAAAAAGATTAAAAAACATCCTTCTGATTTTTACATGAGCTGCATTGCTTTTGGCAGGCT
The DNA here is from genome assembly GCA_958299015.1 of Tetanocera ferruginea. NCBI lineage: Eukaryota > Metazoa > Arthropoda > Insecta > Diptera > Sciomyzidae > Tetanocera > Tetanocera ferruginea. The sequence goes on along the minus strand of OY282641.1, from coordinate 51,496,399 downwards.
GTCTAATATAATGGACAAAACCATGATAACGTTCTATTATGATATTTAAGTTCAACTAAAACAATCGGAGACAAATGCAAATGCGTTATTTATGCAATTGTTATTATAAAAAAAAATTGTACTTTGCACACCAATCACAATGATCACTTCTTTTTTGTAAAATTTATTAACACGCGATATAAAAATATTGAAGGGTTCTGTTGGGCATAAAATCGAAAATCTAACTAAGTTCAACGTTATTTATCTCCCTAAAATTATTTTTGTCATGTTAGCACAACTTCATTTCATAGTACCAACCTATTTGATTTTAGAAAAGACGTTGGAAAATAAAAAAAAAATTTTCTTAAGTGTCCAATATAATGGACAAATCCATTGAAAGGGTTAAATAGATTTCTGGCGATACTTTGAGTCCGAATAACATCAACCGTTATTCCAAAATTGCTATCCTGTGCACAAAAAATTCCGATGTGAACGAAGTCAACGAGCAAGTTCTAAATATTTTAGTTGGTGACACAGTGAGAGATCTGAGCACGGATTAAATTGAAGACAGTGATGATAACGGTAAACAAAATTACCCTGCCGAGCTTTTGAATGAATTTTATCCTTCAGAAATGCCACTGCATAAGTTAAACCTCAAAATTGGAAGTATTATAATACTTCTTCGAAATTTCAATACCAAGAGAGATATCTGTAATGGAAGGTGGTTAGTTTTGAAAAACCTAAAACCTAAATTTTTAAGCCAGTGTATTTATTTTTTGCCCGAAAAAATAAAAGGCACTAAATATCAGATATTTTTTAACTTTTATAGAATCAGTTGAAAATTTTAAAGGCTCATTCTAACTGGGCCTGCAGTGGGTGAAATAGCTTTTATTCCCAGGATTCCAATGATATCTTCAGATTTACCATTTCAATTTAAAAGGGTAAATTTTCCTGTATGAGTTTGAGTATGTTTTGCCATGACTATAAACAAAGCTCAGGGCCAGTCATTCAATGTTGTTGGTGTTAACTTGCGTAATGATGTGTTCTCGCATGGGAAATTGGACGTTGGGCTTTCTTGATTGGAAATTCTTCAAACCAATTCATATTACATACTTCCAAACGATGAATGTTGTACCAAAAACGTAGTTTATTCAGAAGTAGCAACTAAAAATGATGTGGTAACTAAGTTCTTTTATTATTCTTTTCTTTTCATACCAAAAGGTCATTTTAGATTTATAATTAACATTTCAATAGTGGGCGTGTTAGTTCATTAACCTTCAATACTTCGTTTCTGCGCTTAATAGTTGTATTTTGTATATTCTCCAATGTTTGATATTTAATGTTGTCATATACAAGTCTTATACAAGTAATATTATAAAATAATTTTGGGTGCGATAATTGGAAGACCTCCACCAGGTGTATTTAGTGGATTGAAGTGCATAGTGGATTGCATGGATGTCTTTCAATGATTTTCACCTAGCTTCACGCCAAAAAAAAAACTATTAATGCATAAAACTATTGTAAATAAAAAAAGTAAAGAACAACTCTAAAGTTGGTCCGGCCCGATTACCCTAAAACCTCCTTCTCCGAAAACGAACACAATCATATTTATTGAAGTTTGGACAGGACAACGTCTGTCTACTAGTACAGTGGAATTCGGTTATAGCGACCCTGAAAGGACCGGATTATTTCTTCGTTATAACGAATGTCGTTATATGCGAACATAATTTTTTGTTGTTTTTTATTAATTTAATTCATTTATTATACAGAAAATTAGTTCCAATTATCAATATTAAAAGCTAAAACATAAAACTTAGTGGAAATTAATACAAAGACGATATACGTTATAGAAGTATGTTTATGAAAAAAATAATAACATATGCATATGTTATAAACTTAAATTTGCTTTAAATAAACGGTAATATTGACTTGGCGTAAGTTGCTCTTTGCAGTGTAAATCCGCTCTGACTTTCGTTCAAGTTCAATTAGGTATTCAAAGAACAAATTTTCAGCACCTTAACCGAATAAAGCAAACATTTAAAAACTTTAAAATTAATGTAAACCTTGTCTGTAATAAATAAAAACAAACCACACAAACAAATTGGCCATTTCAGCCCTTGAAAGGACTTTGACCGAGCTTCTTATGATCAATTGTGTTGTGTGTGTTATTAAATGTTTGCACACAATTGACCAAGAACTGGACCTACATGTTTTATGCCGACTCCGAACGGCTAAAGTTCATGTTCTCAAGAAGCTTTACATAGCATTATTCACTCTCTGAGGCTTGCCATTGTCTGCAGAGAGGTGGTGACCGATCAGAAAATTTTTTTATTGAAAAAACTTTACGCTGCGACTGGGGATCGAACTCGGGCTCCGAACATGCTAAGCCACACACTTAACCTGCATGCCACGGGCCCCACATACTTTAATAAATACAAACCTTTTAAAAGAAGATAAAGCATTAAATGCCGCTCTGGCTGAAAGAATTTGATCCGCTAATGCAATCTAAGTATGAATTTATTTTATAACGGTTATTTCGGTTTCAACAAAGCGAGAATTTCAAATATCTAGTCACATTTTGCTTTTGACATGCATTCGTCGTCGCTATATGTGAAAATATTTAACCATATTTTATGAAAACTGTGTCGCTTTATGCGAAGTCGTCGTTATATCCGACGATGTTAAAAGCGAACTCAGTTTCTAAGGAATAATCAATCAAAATGTGCGGACTTCAAGAATACTACGTTATAACCGAAATGTTGTTATAACCGAGGTCGTTATAAGTGAATTCCACTGTATTTATTTATTTTAATTTCTGCATTTTTATTTATTTACTACTTGTTTGACGAATGTTTATGTAGATCTCAGATATGATTTGACCATTTTTAAAATTTATTTTTCTTAACTGTTATCGACAACAAAACCGGTTTGGTTTTGACCGAAAATATTGATTTTAGTTTTTGGCGGGCAAAACTTGATTACAAATTGTGATAAATATTAACATGAAAATTTCCTAAAAGATTTTTATCACAAATATCATAATACATAAATCAACTCATAGATGCACAATTTGGCTTCAAAATTAAATACTCTAATTTTAAATCGATAAAAAAATTAAAAATTCTTTGTTTAAAAAACTATTTTGAGGATCCTTAACTTTCTCGAATGCCCTACTGATCGGGTAGCTAAATAAATTGACGACAACTGAGCTAAAGGATTTTTTTAAAAGTAAGGAAAAGTAAGTTTAAGGATTTATTACGATCTACATCAAATAATAATATAAATAGCTCTATGCAATATCTATCTATGTGTCCTAAGATATCTATTACTTAGATACATACTTTTTAAAAAAACAAAAGTTTTGCACAAGAAATGAAACAAACTCTTCAGTTTGCAATGTCTTGATTGAAACTCACCGGAACCACAGCTATTTCCTAGCGCACGAATTGGTGTGGGTCGCACAATCGACTTAATATCCTGGTAAGTCTGAGTGTGCTGAACACTTAGTTGACTCATTGATGAAGAACTTTGGGATTCTAAATTTAACTGGGTTCGATGAATATCATGCTGGGCTCCAACCAGGCAACTCGAATATGTACAACACGAATAAACACCATTACAACACTTTCCATCCGTTTCCGAAGAAAAATTACCCAACCACTTTTTAGATTTGTTAATGTTTTCATTCTGTTGATAATTTAAAAGACGATCAACACTAAAACTTAAAGCAATTTTTGTTTTTCCGATACTCTCAAAACACTTGTCAGAGGTTGGATGTACTTCATCTTTGGAGACTGTCTCGATGGTTACCTCCAAATTCATTTCTTTTTCGCTATTGGCCACTTTAGGAACTTTTTCCTGAGCCATACTTTTGGTTATACTTGGTATGATCATAGAATTTAGTTCTTTACCCAAAATAGTCATTGCTTGTTCTTGTATTATAAGCATTCAATTTATTTCATCATTTATTATAAGTAAATTATGTACAAATATTTTTTTTTCAGTCGAATTTAATGACACTCTTGGAATTTATCACACATTGATTGAATTTTTTGTTAGGTGACTAATAAATAAATTACAAATAAATAAACAAAAATTATTTTGCACATTTTTAAATCCGTCGCTATTATGAAAAACAAAAGAAAAAAGATGCTGCCGCTTTAGTCAAAACAGATTTTCGTACAACAATCGAACCGATGTCGAAGGGAACCCACACAAAACTAAATCTCCGCAATATCGATCGATCGACCGCAAAAGATCAATTCCAAACAAATATTTTAAATCTACATATACACCTACATGAATACACACACAAAGAACAGTGGAACAAATAACTATGCTCGTATCAAATTTGAAAATTTAACGGAGTTTAATTTCCAGCTTGTCGCTGTTTCACAGTATTTCGAAAATTCTTTAAGATTTTATAAAATTCATTAAAGCTTTCTCTACATCTAACAAAAAACTTAAGGGAGGGGTAAGGTTTTTAATTTTTTTTGTATTTTTTTTTATATAAATGCGCAAACATTTCAAGAATACTGTGTTCAAATTTGAAGTCGATCCAAATAAAGCTAATGAAAATATGAATTTTTAAGGAAGTGTACCTGGAACGTACAAACGTACGTGTACAAAACTTTAAAGCTATTTTCCCTATGAGTCGAGTTTTCAAAGTCCATGTTCACTGCCATTTAACAACTACTTAACCGATTCATTTCAATCTTGGTACACATTTTTTACATATAAAATATCCCCCCCAATGTTTAACTACATTTTTTTTTGCATTAAGGTAATTTTCCACCCATAAAATAGCGGAATTTTTCGAAGAAAAAATAAGTTTACAGTTTAGATGGCCACCATAAAAGTTTTAAATAAAAAAAAAAAAAATTATCATAGAACGTTGGGGGGAGTGTTTGATAATAGATAGACTACATTTTAATGGTTTTTTATTTCAGGTAACTTGCGACCGGATATAGTGAACACTGGGCATTGTTATTTTTCTAAAATGTTCTGGGGCAAGCTCTGTCACCAATTTTTCATTATTTCCCCATAAAAAAATTACAGAATATTTTTAAAAGTATACTTAATTAAGGTAAAAATATATTAATAAATTTATTCGATCCATACTCTGAAAAAAAAATTTACAAAAACAGAGTTTTTTTACGCTGAAATTAAAAATGTCTTCACTATTAATATTTCAATAAAAATACATAAATTTAAAAAAAGAATAAGCAAGATGATCCTATATAATGATCCTAAATACTTATTATTTAAAAAAATATTTTTTTATTCAAGCGTCTAGTAAAGGATCGAGTTTCAAGTACATTTAAGTTCTAGTTTTTATTTGTGCCGCACTATCTGTCAAAGCTTTGAAAAAGAGAGTATATATACAAAAATTTAAGAACAATAAATGGTATAAGTTTGATTCTGGCAACTTAACTAAGCTCACCACATTAAAAAAATAGTTAATATTACCACCTTGTTAAGGTTTCGTATTCTGGCAAAAAATTCAAAGCTCTTTTCTTAACTTTTTTGTTAATAACAGAAAGCATCTTAACAACGAGTTTTATTTCAATGTTAAGCAAATAAATTGATGTGAATACGATAAAATATCAATATAATATTGAATAATAGTAAAGTAATGTAACAATATTGAAGAATGGAATAAGTTTTACTTCTTTAAAGCCATCACACTGAGCAATATGATCGAAAAAAACTTCAAACGCCTTTCAATTAACGCCTTTATTACAAAGAATTTAAGTAGATTTTAATCTTAGCATTCAAAAGTATCGCTTAAAAACATAAAATATGAAGAAATCTTTAAATTTCTTACTTCATAACATTTATTATTCTTCTTGCAGAAATAATAAACTCTGAAATAAGTAAGAAACAACAGCTGACGCTTGATATGTATGCCATTTGCATTTTCACCATGCGTGGTGAACATTAAAAGCTTTTTAAAGCTTTCAAGCTGTTAGTGATTTGTAAGAATATGAATATTAACATTACATAACAAGAACATTAACAAGAGATTCTTAACAACGCCGTGTTAAGTTAACAAGCAGAATAGGGCGGTAAGTGGACAGATGGAATAAAGCATTGGAAAGAAACCATAACAAGCCTTAGTTTATTCTCCGTTATTTGTTTTAGTTTTATTCTTCTCTTCATTCGCTTATGTTTGGCAACTTGTTTTGTTTTTAAGATTTGTTAGTGCTTTTGCAATACTTTTTTGACATTTCAGAAAATAGAAAGTTTTAGTAATACTACGTTTACATTGCACAGTTAACTTCAGAGTTCGGCTATAATAGTTTCGTAACGCTACTCCCAGTAGCGGTGTTAAATCTAACACTATATGACGTTTAATTTTTCACATTAGTTTCTACTATTTCTTAAATACTTTCTTGCTTATTGTGAATTTTATTTATTAACAGAAATCTGTGGCGACAAGTCGTAACCGCCTAAGTCGAGTTAGGACAAAGTGAGGTTATTACTTTCATTGCGTTTTTTCGCAACGAAATACACAAGTACGCAAATTTGTATGGTTGTACCTTGAACATTAAATGTTTCAGGCCATCAAATCTTAAACAGCAAAAGTCAGGGTACCCTGATATTAGTTAGTGTTTTTTATCTTAAAAATGCTCTCCTGTAATTTTGAAAATGAGTCAAGCTGTTATTCCTTTTCGACACAGAAATAATTATGAATTTTAAAGTTTGTGCGATAAAATCCTTGTAGAAATTTTTGTTCATCATCGGCATGATGTGTTTTCGAAAATTTGTGCTTCTGAAATATTTGTTTGTTTGTTTGACATTTCCTTGTTGTTTTCTTAATTTTCGTTTGGTGAAAAAGAGTGTTGTATAACGAAATTATATGTTGTGTAACGAAACGAAAGGGTTAAGGTCGCAGTTTCAACTTAACTGCTTTGTGAGATAGTTAAGATTTTGTATGCGAAACTATGCAGTTAAGTGTCCAGTTTCGAAGTTAACTACATTTTTGGAATTAACTGCGTAGTTTCGTTGTAATATAAACGTAGTATAAAACATTCTTAAGCGACTTTGAGAACTCTCTTTGTAAAAAAACATAATGCTATATTCACACTGAGATTAAATTAGGTAATTTCGAGCTTTTATGTAATTTCGACTGAAATTATCTAAAAACTATGGTGTAATTTCCCACACAATTTGTTGATTTGGAAATTACCTCAAACAAGGTAATTTCGTTTAAATTACACACGAAATTAGGCAAAAATGCACTGCAACCCTGAAATCTGAATATATTGTGAATTAAACACACCCTTTTTTAGGCGTATTAACAATCTTGCTATCCATTCCAGCTCAGCCGTCAAAATTATACATAACACATGATCATGGCCACATTCAGATACTTAGCTGTTTTGACCCTTCGGTTAACAACCCATTCAGTGAAACTCAGGTGAGCGATGTTATCAATGAATTAAAGTTGCACAATTGATAACATATACGGCTTTATGCGAAATAATTTTGCAAACTTACTTTGAGTAAAAATTTTCTATTTTAATTGAACATTTAAGTTGGGAACTGTTGAGAGTGCTGAATGTGGCCAGTTAAAAATTGACAAAAAAATAAATCAAACGTCAAACGAAATTATCCAAGCCTAGTGTGAACACTTTTGCACAATTTCGAAATTATCTCACGAAATTACCTAATTTGATCTCAGTGTGAACATAGTATAACATTCGATTGAGAAATTAAAAGATCAGGGCCGAATTACAGCAATCATGAACGAATAGACTCTATCAGTTTTAAGCAGTTTGGTATGATGGCTTTCGGGATCGAATGAAAACCATCGTTTTCTATAAAAATCCAGTTTTGAATTTATATTTGTCATGAACGAGCGTATGTTTCATACGGTTTGTTCGAAATATCATAAGAAAGAAAGTTGGCTGACGATTGGGCTCAATTTTAATTTTAGAGAAAGAAGTTATAGAATGACGCTGCAAAAAAATAAAGTTATGTATTAAATAAAATATGTGTTAGTCAATTGTAGGCAGAGCAAAAACATCTCTGGCTTAGCAAATTAGGTATGTTTTCCTTTTTATTTTAAATCATGCACGTGAAAATATGAACTTTAATTTTTATTTGTTGTTTGATGTCTTTGCAAATGAAAATATTTTATTTGCGAAATATTTTATTTCGATCGACCGCTGTTATTCCAAAATATAATCGGAGCGGAAGTTTATTCGATTCGAATGCTCATGCATTCACGGATGCTGTAATTCGACCCCAGATCGATTCGTACTCAATTAATATCAAAAACAAATAGCCCAACAGCAGCAACGGTCGATATCATGATTCTGGTCATTATTTTTTTGTAATTAAATTTAATAAGATGCTCTCCACTGTAGCAATGGCGAATGTTCCCAGCGTATTTCATAAACAAATACTGTTCAACAGTTTGATTTCCTTTTTCTTTTTAAAATTTAACGACGTAGAGAATTCTCCCTATTTTCACCCACAGCGTTATTCAATTTAAATTCCATTCGATCTCCAATAAATGTGCGAAGACTGGTTTTGTGGGCGGAGCAACATAGTTTATTTCAGTCTGACTTGTTGTCTGTATCAGTGTTTGTAAGTCAGTGATCAAGGAAACATCTGATTGGACGATGTCTTTGAAATATACACGGATAGATCGTGGAAACATAAGTTCTTATGTGTACATAAACACATTCATCTTGTTTTTACATTCTAGTATGAAAGATATTTTTGTGTATCTTTGTAGAGTGTAAAATATCAAGAGTAGCTAGCTGACATTTTAATTATTAATTAAAAAATCGTGAATGCTTTTTATATGAATACCAGCTGATAAGTTTGGCGAATAAGAGATTCGTAGTTATAACTCCGGATTGGTTACAGGTATTGGAAAAATTAATAAGAAATCATTTTTTTCCTAACCTCTTTAATTTTTATAATATTACACTGCAGTGGCGTAGCGAGCAAAACTGGCGCCCCGGGATAAAACACAAACAATTTTAGCGACCCAATGAAATAATGAAAAAATTATTGTCTTATATATAAAATCAAGTGTTTGTCTGTCTTTCTGTCTGTCCGTCTGTCTGTCTGTTCCGTATTGGCTCGCGCACCGTTTATCCGATTGAACTGAAATTTGGACACCGAGTACTTTTTATAGAGACAAAGACCAAAGGGAGTGTAAAAAAATGGGCGGAAGTATGTGGGCGTGGCACTCTGTAATTACTTCTAAACGCCTCAACCGATTTCCATGAAATTTGGTATGAAGGTTCAACTGCTCCCAAAATAAAACAAACATAAACGTTCTTTACACTCAATAACTCCTAAACTCCTGGACCAATTTTAATTAAATTTGGAATAAAGGTTCGACTGCTCCCAAGATCACAGAGGATATCAAAAATTCCAAAGCATTTCCATAAGAGAGCGCTTTAAGTAGTGCGTTTTAAAGACTCAATAACTCCTAAACGCCTGAACCGATTTTAATGAAATTGGGTATGAATGTTCAACTGCACCCAAGATAAATGACTTGACCGATTTTACTAAAATTTGGTACGTGAAATAACTTGACCCTGCAACAGAATTGAGGCTTTTTAAATTTCAGAAAACTTTCGTGAGAGGGCGCTTTATTTAATCAACTATGCTTGGCTCATTCACGTCAAAACGAATGATTTTGATGAAACTTGGTAGGCATTTGTATATGTTACTGAAAACTAGTAAGCTATATCTTCGACTTGGCCGAAGTAAAAATACCCCCACGGCCGATTCTTAAGGTTGGAAGAATCTTAAATTGGAGAGCTTTTTGGCCTTTTTATAAAGTTTTAAATTTTGGGGTTGTATGGGAGGTGGGCGTGTTAGATTGTGTATGACGCCCATTTTTCTAGCATATCTCAGTTTCGACATAGAATTATAGATTTATAGATTTTTCAATTTTGGGGTTGTATGGGAGGTGGGCGTGTTAATTGGTGGATGACACCCATTTTTATAACACACCTCAGTTTTGACATTAAATACACAAATACCGAGTTTCCATCTTGTAACTTTAATATTAGCCTCTTTATAGATTGTTCAATTTTGGGGTTGTATGGGAGGTGGGCGTGTTAGCGGGTGGATGACGCCCATTTTTCTAACACACCTCATTTTTGACATTGAAAACACAAATACCGAGTTTCCGTCTTGTAACTTTAATATTAGCCTCTTTATAGATATTTCAATTTTGGGGTTGTATGGGAGGTGGGCGTGTTAGTGGGTGGATAACGCCCATTTTTCTAAGACATCTTAGTTTTGACATAGAATATACATATACAAAATTTCAGTATTGTAGCTTTAATATTAGCTTCTTTGCAGAGTTTTCAATTTTGGGGTTGTATGGGAGGTAGGTGTGGTTTTCATCCGATTTAGCCAATTCTCGAACTTGACCTTAGTTTTTTTAAAAAAAGCTTAAATATCGAATTTCATTACGATATCTTCAAAATTACGGCTGTAATCGTGTCGACAGACAGACGGACAGACAGACGGACATGGCTAAATCAACTCAGGTGGTGATGCTGATCAAGAATATATATACTTTTCCATATCTACCACGCCTCCTTTTGGGTGTTACACACGTCGCGACAAAATTAATATACCCCTTACGCAGTACGCGTGGGGGTATAAAGATCATATGCTTTTAAAAGTTCTTTCGACAAAAATCAAGGAATGAGCAGAAGGAAAACGAAGTCAAGAACATAAGACGAACGAAAAAAAGAAGTCAAACAAATACGAACAGAAGCTACATGAAGATGAAAAAAAATTAACCGAACAGTATCGACCAAAACCAAAGTTGAACAAAGAAATTCCAAAAACTTGTTACAAACGATTTAAATTTTTTATCAAGGAAATTTTTTAATTTATTTTAAAAAAAATATATGTTATTCACATCAGGACTGAAGAATAAAACATTGAATTTATGTTTAAAAGTTTTACAGTGCCATTATTGCTTGATTTGTGGGAGTTACAGCGGTTCATTCAAATTTTGTGACAACTAGTACCACTCTCCCCTATAGGATTTTTTTAAATTGGAATTTTTTTGAGATAAAATTGCATATTAAATGCATGCTAAGAAAAACTTTAAACGCATATATCTCGAAATGACTTTTCAAACTGCACTCAGAAAAAAGTTTATCGGAATATGATAAAAAAGGCATCATATTTAGAGAAAAATGGTCTAAAAGTCTATAGACTTTTCTACAGAGAATGCTTTTCTCCAAGTGCGATCCTAAAAATTCTCTAAAAATGATAAAAAGCTCCCAGCAAAATCTTCGCTTACATGTAATCGAGAAAGTAATCCAGAAAATTTAGTTCATCGTTTACCCTTTCGCTTACAGAACCCATTATTTTTATACAGGCATGTCATTGGAGGTAATTGATGACGCTTTCGCTTGACGTGCAAGTACTTTTGTAAGCGCTTATTATTAGCCTCACGAATAACTACTTCTCAGTAATCAATTATTTATCAACAACTAGGAAGTTGTTTAATAATATGTTACTGTCCACAAATAAGGAAACCAATTACATATTGAATATATTTCAATCCTTTTAATGAGGAAATACTTTTATTGAAGATACATGCATTTATTTTAAATTAAGAAATTACAATTTATAAATTATAATTCTAAAATCATTACACAAAATTTTAAGGCGTCGGACTTTTTCTGCAAGCAATTATACTTGGAATTAAAATGATTTCGTTGCAGACTTTTCAAATCAAGGTTAAAACCGCATCCTTCTTGAAGCTTCTTTTTAAGTTATTAAGGGGTATTAAGTTATGGTTAGTTATTCTTACCTTTCATTATTTTTTCTATATATAATGAGCAGATTTTGTATTTTTCAAATATTCTTCTGAAATTTTAGTTTTGGATCTTCAAAAATTTTTAAAATTTGACGCGTTTGAAGCAAAAAACAAAAGTCAAACAAAAATTTTAAACAATAAAAAAAAAACAATCAGTTGAAAAGCTCAAAAGCCTGGCATTACTAATTGCATTACGAGTAATAAACAATATAGTGTATTATAGGTCAATTAGCATTTACTAGCAATACCCGGCGCGCGTTGCTACGCCTTAGGCCACGTGCATAGTAAACGCCGATTCAGACTGCCTGCCTGTGTCCGCAGAGTGTGTGAAAAAGCGAGAGAGATAGATATTTGTATATCATTTGTTCACACAGATTTCAGCTTGCCTGTCTGTCTGAATCGGCGTTGAAAATGCACGCAGCCTAAGACAAACACATGTACTTCATCTGTGACTTCAGAACCTATTCGATCAAAAATGTAGCTTGTAGGGGAAGGTGCACCCACTTGACCAAAGCTCAGACCAGTTTTCTATTAGAAGGACATTACCAAATGGCAACTCCATTCGGAATTTCACTGATCAGCGATTTTTATTTCCAATGCTATTTGCTATTAAAAATTTGGCTTGTATGGGCGGATTCACACCCCGTTTTCCAATGCCCGTGCTATATTTCTTGTCGAAAGACATTTCCAAAAATTAAATTTATACTGAGTTTAAATATTATGAAACATTAGGTACCACAGCTATTCGATATTAAACATTTAAACTTTGTTGATGGTGTCACGACCCAATTTCCAATGCTTGCTGAATTTTTCCAGTGGATGGACACGACTAAATGTTATATTCCTTCCGAGTTTCACAAATTTGTGACTTATGTTTCTTAAATTATACTGAAAAGTTTGAATGCCTTAAAAGTGTCACACCCCTTCTGCAACGGCTTTAAAATTTTACCAGTAAAACAGCACGTGAAAATTGAGGTCAAATACAGAATTTTGGAGCTGTGCAACATGTAATTCTAAAGCTATTCGATATCGATGCCAAACTTCACAGGAGCGCTCTGCAGACTTTGCTAGAGTTTCCCTGAAAATTTCATAACAATTGGTTTAGCGGTTTTGAAGTCTACTTGTACATACAATCATTTTAATATACAAAGAAGATGTTAACAGCTTGTTTAAAATATGCTTAACTTACGCATCCTTTAAACACTAAAATATGCGTCAAACATACGTTTTCGATGCGTTTTACATGCGCTGCGTAGCTTATGCCAGGCTGTCTAATATAATGGAAAACCATTCAAAAGTTGAATTATAATATTAAGGTTCAACTAAAACTACTGGAGACCAATGCAAATCCATTATTTATAATGATATTATAAAAAAACAGAGAAACCAACCAACTTGAGACCCTCCTCCTTTTTGAAATCGGTTAAAAATAAAAAATATGCTCCAATCACAATAACTCTTTTAATGTGCAACATTTATTAACATGCGAAATAAAAAACTTTAAGGCTTCTGTTTGGAACAACTAAATTAAAGAAGTTATATTGGTATTCCTCTACATTTATGGTCATCATTTTGTTACAACTTCATTTCATAGTACCAACCTATTTGATTTTAAAAAAGACGTTGTAAAATAAAAACTAGGTCGTAGCAATCGCTTAGCAAGTACCTAAGCTGGCCACATGAATAGGTACGTTGAAGATACAAATTAGTTGGGTCGCTCGCTTTAAAAAATTTTTTCTTAAATCTGTAAAAAAAGAGATATTATCTCTTTCGATTATCTTAAACGAAAAAATTAAAATTTTTTAATTTTTTCTAGTTTTCTTCCATTTTTATGTTCCAAAGTCACGTATGAGGTCATTAATATATATAAAACAAACATTACTATATATAAACCTCTAAAACGGCAAACAGTCTAAAATAACAAAAAAAAAACTAAAATTCACTTTTCAGAAAGTTGGCAACTCTAGCATAAAAATTCCAAAAATATTTAATTTTTTGAAATCGCTTTTCTATAGTTTTCTAATGATAGGAATGTTACCATTTACAAAAATAAGGTAACATAAGATGGAGATATGATTTATTAGAAATGACTTAATTTTTAAGATTGTTGCTTTTATAAAAAATTGGTATCTCCATAATATTTTACAAAATTATGGCGATAAAAAAACAAATAACTGACATTCTTATAAGTAGAAAAGGAACCTACTAAGAGCATGTGATAAATTTTTGGAAAAAATTAGCCATATATTTTTTTGGTGCAATGAATATGATAATTCAAAACGAAAATAATAATATTTAACAATTTCATAATTTCTCGTTTTCACATAAGTTGACAGACTAACACTTCTATAATTTTTTTTCTTACTAAATCTAAAAAATAGTTATTTATTTACTTTTGAACACCGAAAGCTTTAGAAATATGCTAAAAAGAAATATTTAAGTGAATACTCAAATCCAAAGATGTTGCGTAAAAACAATTAAAGGCAATAAAAATCCAATTGGATTATTTCGGTTTTTTCACACAATAAAAAAAAAAACAGCGAACGTTCGTTTTTAATCACTTATTCAAAATGAGCGTTTGAATTAAAAATTCAGGAACTTTGTTCACGACCGGCACTTAATTATCTGAATGTTTCTTGCAGATTGATTTCCTTACTTTTCTTTCTTATTTCTTATTGTTTTCATTTCTCCACGGTAACGCAAAAACGAAAACATGTAGAACAGCAACAACGCAAACCGAACCGATGACGCACGCACAACAAAAAAAAATCACTGACGCTGCTAGTAATTTTTTTCTGAACAGACATTCTATTTAAACCTTAATTTTTAATGAACGGTTGAAACTAACGTTCGTTGATTTTTGAAGTTGTGTGTAAAATTTCTTGAGAAAATACTCAACAGACAAATTTTCCGTGATAAAAAAAATGCTTTTATCTTTCGATCAGACATGTACAACGAAATCAACAGAATTTTTTCTGTTTCGTTGAGGCAGAAAAATAAATTATCAAAATTATTTCGTTTTTTAAATAACGTTAAAAATTTATCAAATCAAATTTCGTTTCGTTGAAAAACGAAAAATTTGCTATTATTTTCTCCTATGCTAAAGCTGGTATGACACTTGCTTTTTTCGCATTTTTAAGATCTTCAAAAAAGCAGCGGGTAAAAGGGAAGAATATACTTTTTAAAAAAGGATAATTACTTACTTACTTACTTAGATGGCGCTTACAACCGTTGGTCGGTTTTGGCCTGGTCTAAGAATTTTCGCCAGCCTCTTTTGTCGTGCGCTTGCTGGCGCCAGTTGGACACTCCAAGCGTTGTCAGGTTATCCAATGCCTGGCATTGGATAACAAAAGGATAATTATAATGGATAATTATACAGCCCGTTGAATTTACCATTTTAGTGTTTTTTTGAATTTTGTCAAAAATTATGAATTCTTTACATAAAAATGGAAAAAATTTGTTAAAATATTCAAAGTCGAACTTTTTTGCAGTTCTTGTGTAAATTTGTGTTTATTTGGTTTTGTATATTCATTATTAATAAACAATAAAAAAAGTATATTGTGAAATGTCAGAATTTAATGTGCCTCTGTCAGATTTTAAGCTGCTAGCGGCCGAAAGAATTAATATTTTTTAACAGTTTTCAGCCATTGAAAATAACTGTTCTGCATTTTTTTGGACTTGCAGCGTACTGCTCACACCAACTAAAAATTATATAGCTTCGTTTGGTGTGTTGCTCTTTTTGTATTTTTAAGATATTAAAAATGCGAAAAAGCAAGTGTCATACCACCTTAAACAAAAATTTCTTCGGATCCAAAAAAAACGAAATTTTTTGATGAAATTAACATTATTTTCAACGGTTGATTGGGACAAAACGAAACAATTTTATATCGTTTTCTCCGAAACGAAATAAATATTTTTCGTTTTTGGAATTAACGTTTTTTTATTTATTTTGCTTCAACGAAACGAAAAAAATATTTTGGTTATCGTTAAAGTTAACCTTAACGTGCATGCCTGCGTTCGATTGCAAACGCAATAAATCTGCTTTTAAATAACTTTAAGAATCATTTAAGAAATTTATTATTAAATATATTTAATGAATTGCTGATGAAAACAAAATAATAGTTCGTTTCTTTTCAAATACTCTGCGACAATTACGCATTCATTGTTCCTTGCCCACTTAAAATTGTTTAATGTTTTGTAGTTGTAACAGTAATAGCATAAACACAATTGGAGACGCAGTCTACAAGCTTCACGACTGCAACTTGTCTTCGGCAGCCCGACTTCAAATTCTTGATTTTTTTAAAGCGACAACAACGAGCAGCTTGTCTCATTTTCATTCATTTTAAGGGGAACATAAAATTGTTTTTTTTTTATAATATTTTATTTTAGTAAAAATTCTTAAGATTCTAAGAAAAAACAGCCGGATTAGTAAGATCGCATTTTTATTTTTCCTTGCATTTTTCTTTGTTCACAAACTTTGAACGCGTTTATCTCGAAACAATGTTTTTCGTACTGGCTGCGGCACTAGCGGGTTGATTTTTTGACGAAAAATTTTTTTGTATTTTTTTAAACCTGATTTGCTATCGTATGACACGAGCTTTTTTTAAATTTTTTTCGATTTTTTATGAATTTTTAAAGTCAATGTTTCGAAAAAACACACTTTAAAATTTGGAACATCACCAAAAATTGAAAAAAAAATTTAAAAAAAGCTCCTGTCATACGATAACCAATTTTGTTAAGATTTAAAAAAGTCATTTTTTTCCAGATCGGACAATTTTTGCGACTCCCAGCGCTGCAACCACGAGGCCTCCGTTTTTTCTCTGCCGCCAGTTTGGAGCTCTATAAAATATATTTATAATTATAAAAATATATTTTTTTGAATTTTTTTTCTTGTAATTTGTTCAATTCTCTACAATAACAAAAAAAAATTTTTGTTTTTGACTGAGTTATGAATTTTTAAAAAAAGGTCTGTTTTCTCTCCCGCGAATGTTATGTCCCACCTTAAATTCGTTTATGTAAAACATAATTTTTTTTTTGTTTTGAAATCATGTTGACAAATTTATACGGCCTACTACAAACAGAATTCAGATATTGTCGCCAGAAAAATAGAAATAGATCTATGTTGGCGGCAACTGCTGCTGAAGCCCTGCAGTCGTGCTGCCATGTTGCCATGAAATTGTTCAACTACATAAGAAAACATGCGTTCTATAAAATGACATTTGCTGCCTGTCGACTGCGTCTCCAATTGTGTTTATGCTATAAAGAACAAAACTGGATTAACATGTGCAAGATTCCTTAGCAGCAAATTATTAGCAGCAAATTATTAGCAGCGCTGAGCTGCAATTTATGGAATTACAAATGTCTGTCAAACACCAACAAATGTTGTTTATGAAAGAAAATAAGTCTAAAATAAGAATTAAAACTGCAAATTTATTTTATTTAACAGGGTTCACCTACATATGCAAATATAAACGGATTTCATGTTTTGTGTTTTATTTTCTAACTATTTTCCTTCATAAATAAAATTCGTACTCTTAATTTTTACTATTTTACTATTTATTGAAAAAAGCTGTTGCAGCGAAAAACATTCGCCGCAAGATTTTTGCTGTCGTTTCATGTCGTTCGGTTTTTTTCATTGACTGATACATACATACATACATACACAAGCATGTTAGAAGAAAACTATTTCAACGAATAACAACAACAAAACTCACGGAAATATTATTTTCAATTAACTTTTACACTAAATGGAATTTGAAAAAACATCCTAAGAAAACAACCTTCGTTAGGAAGCGTACAACAGTACAGAAAAATAAATTTTAAGATCGGTCAATCCGTTCGAGAGTTTAAGGTCTCTAAACAGCTTCAAACAACCTGTTCCACAAAAATTATTTTCTGATGCGTCCAATATAAACCTATTGAAAAGTTTAAAGGAAATCTATTTTATAAGGTTGTATGCATGAACATAATTTCTGCGCAGATGAACACAAACAATGACATATCAATGCGACATTTCAGATCGTACTGAGATCCTCTGAGAAGCATTTGAGCATATGCAATGGAATATTTGTATACTGAAATAACTACAACAATAAAAAATTTCATCCCCCATTTCATGGTAAGATTTTAATATATTTATATTTCTCTCTGAGCAAGAAGTTGACTGCAAATAAAGTAGCTAGTGTTGCCATAAAAACAAATTTTAAATCTGAACTATTGTATAAAGCTTTCAATCCGTCGAGATTGTGTTATTGTCGATGAATAACATTTGCAATAAATAACAAAATAATAATTTGGTTATATATCAGGCATAAGAGGAAAAAGATTTTTTGACTGTAAATATGTATAAACAATTCAAGTCTGAAAACCATAACAAATACGATGTCAGATTGTTGGCAACACTGCTCAACAGACCAAACTGAGAGCAACTCCCGACACAACATGGCAGCCAGTGTTGCCATATGGTCCGATATATCGTATTTGTTACGATTTGCAGCCTTGAATCCGATGGTCCGATATGTGGCCAAAATTCTTTAAAATGTTACGATTTGAGAAAAAATAGATCCGACGTCCGATTTGCATATTTTTCTTTAAGTATATGCAAAAAAATTAGATAAAAAATTGGTGGCAACTTTGAAACATTGTTTTAAAAAAAATCTGTGGCAACGCTTTTTTAACGAATGTCAAAATAAAGAATGACGATTAGATTAAATAAAATCTGTGTGAACAAGCGAGATAGCTATTTGTGTACTATGGACTCTTGCAAATTCTCTTTGTGCTGGAATTATTTACTGTTATGTTTGTGCATGTGTCGAATGTAGATGAAAGTTATAGTTGGACATGGATAAATTTCTGGTTAAAAAATGTAAGTAATCAATAAATTCTTGTTGTTTTATAAATGAACTAGTTTTATTTTAATATTTTATTATTCTATTTAGGCAAACACAGTGTTCTATCCAGCTCAAGCTCTGCACCACTTGAAATCAAGGATGATCAAGCCTTACCGGCAAAAAAAAATGCACCAACATCAAAGGAAATGCAAAATGAAGAAGTTGTTGCACTTGATCTTCGACATGATTCGGATTTGGAATCACGCTCTAAGGTTTGTTATAAAATGTATATGTATTTCAATTATACATAAAATTCTTTTACAAATTATTTCTTTTCTATAGAAAAAATCAAAATTAAAATACAATTCTGCGTGGGAATCTCTACCAGAATTCAAAAATTGGCTGAAACCATCAAGAAGCACAACATTTTTGGCTTTCTGTTCAGTCTGCCACATTCCATTAAAAGCATCGTCAGGTAAAAACGATTTATATAAGCATTCAAAAAGTGAAAACCACACAGAAAATATGAAAGCATTAAGTATTGTTCAGCCTACAATATCAGAAAAATTCCAACATTTTTCACAATGTACCAAAAACGTAACTAAAGCAGAGTGTCAAATTGGAGCATTAATTGCGGAGCACAACTTGCCTTTTTTATTAGCAGATCATTTGGTAAAAATGGGAAAAAGTGCATATTATGATTCAAAAATAGCAGGATTAGTAACATGTGCGAGAACAAAAACAACAGCAATAGTAAAAAACGTTTTTGGTGTTACTCAATTCGATACAATTTGTAAAATATTGAAGGAAAACAAGTTTTCAGTTTGTGTAGATGAATCCACCGATGTATCCACAGTAAAAATCTTAAGCATAGTTGTTCGATTTGCAAAAAACTACGAAATTTGTGATTTTTTACTGGCTTTGCGCAAAGTTGAAGCTGCGGATGCCAGATCTTTACATGGAATTATTATTGAAGTTTTTAAAGGAAGAAACATTGATTATAAGAACAATCTAATTGGCTACGCAGCACACGGAGCTCCTAATATGACGGGTAAATACAATTCGGTGGCGGCATTGCTATCAAAGGAATGTCCAAATTTAATAGTTTTTAAATGCATTTGCCATTCCTTTGCAATATGTGCATCAAACGCATGCCTTAAACTTCCATCATATGTTGAATCTACAACGCGTGACATCTATAACTACATTTCCAACAGTCCTAAAAGAACTGATCAGTTCGAAAAAATTGTTAAGCTTTTAGAAATAAAACCTAAAAGAATTCTTCACCCTGCACAAACACGTTGGCTGTCATTGGAGAGCGTTGTTATCCGTTTACTGGATTTGTATGAGCCATTACAAATTTACTTTGGATTTGAAAGAAATATAGATTGCATAGAAAGTTCTCAAACTATTTTCAAGAATTTATCGAACCCAGTTACCAAACTGTATTTACTATTTTTACGTTTTATACTTCCTCATATTAATAAATTAAACCGCATTTTTCAAAGCGAACAGCCTCAAATACATAGGATGTATACTGAAGTTAAGAGTTTAGTAATGACTATTTTCGACTTTTTTTTAAAAACTGAATATTTAGAAACATTCAATATAGATAACGTTAGCAATAACTATAAACATCCAAATAATATTGTAAATTATAAAGATTTGTATTTAGGAACGGATGTACAAATAGAAATTTCTAGGAAAAATTTGAGCAATTCCGAAATAGAGGATTTTAAACGTAACTGTTTAAGTTTTTACATTGAGTTCATCGACCAAATTTTAAAACGGTTTGATTTTAAAAATTTAATTTTGAAAAAACTTTGCCTTTTAGATCCTATGTTAATAATTAAAAAAAAGATTTCGTCATTTTTAGAAATTTTTCAACTGTTTCCAAATTTAATTAAAAAAGAAGACTTTCAGTTAGCTGATAATGAGTTTCGTGAAATTCGAAACCTCGATTTTGAAAAAATATTCGAGGATGATCTTAACAAAAATATTAATGTCACAGAATTTTGGAAAACTATTTTTAAAATCAAAAGATGTGATGGTACTTCTGCATTTCCAATAATAGAAAAATTCGTTTTTAATTTGTTGAGTTTACCAAACTCTTCAGCTAATGTTGAGCGAACTTTCAGTCAAATTAATATTAACAAAACTAAAGCTCGCAATAGATTGGAATTAGATACATTGGAAGGGATTCTGTTCACAAAAGATTATCTGCGTATGAAATCCTTTAATTGTTTTAATCTTGAAGTTGACAATGAATTGATAAATAAATTTAATAAAGCAATGTATCTATGACTGAAAAATATTTTTCCATACATTATCTTTCAATGATATCTTATATTTAGTTGCTGGCCAATTTTATATATTTAAAATTTAATTAAACATATAATTATAATAATTTTATAATATAATTTAATTTTATATTTTTTGTGTATAATTTCATATAATTATAATTATTTTATATAATATAATTAAGTGTTTTTTGTGTATAATTTTATTTCTAATGAATTGAATTTTAAAAGAAAATTTGAGTTTTTAATAAATAAACCTGAATTCATCTACATTACTTTTTATTTATCTTCTTTATCGTAAAAGGCGACCGAAAATTTCTTCATTGTGGTTGTTTTTTGAAATTTCACAGATCCGACAAGAATCCGACGAGCTGAGTGCAAAAGTTACGACATGGAAATTTTTTTGATGGCAACACTGATGGCAGCCTTGCTGAGTTACTCTCACAGCCAGAGCTTAAGCATTGGTTTTCTGCTGCTTGTTGTGCTGCTTGTACAGCATTAGCATGAATTAAAAGACATGAATTCTTAAATAATTAAAGAAAAAGTTTTGTAAAAAACGTAGTACCCTATTTTAATTTCGCTTATCATAGCAATTGAATAGTGAAAAAATTATAAAAATCGGTTCAGCGGTTATTGAGAACACGTCGCCGCAAATCCGTGAGTCTCCTTTAAATGCAGATGTAATGCATTTTAGAATTGAATGAAATTCAAGGCTTTACAAAAAATTTTGCTGGGCTTCTATGCAAAAGAGAAATACATAATAATATATCGTTTTTAGAGAAAAAGACTTTATTTTTGAGAACATTTGTTTTTATTGAAGAAAATACTTCTCATAGTGAATTTTTTATCAAAATATAGGAAAAATTTTTAATTTTCAATAAATTTTTCTCTATAAATGATAATTTTTTGTGCTAGAAAAATACTTATCATTATAAGAGACATTGAAATATTTCCATTTCCTAGAAGTGAAGAAATATTTCTTCGAAATATGAAAATTTATTCTAATTAAAGAAAATTTTATTTGAAAAAGAGAAAATTGCTATTATCGAAAATAGAGAAATTTTTCACCGGAGAAAGATATGTGTTTTTTCTGAGTGTGTGTGACCATTTTCCACCGAAACCAGACGTCAGATCGATACGTTAAAGTTTTACGGAAATTTGACTAAACACTTTCGCCGGAAGGAGGGGGCAAAACACAAAAAAAAAACTATTTAAAGAATTTCAAAATTTAATTGATAATTTAAAAAATGTTAAAATGAGAGCAGTTTTGAAAATCGTCCTTTTTCTGTGCTCGAGGCACACCACGAGTAACACCGGGTAACATCCGCCAGTATGTTTTGTATTTTTATGTATTTTAAATATTTAGTAAAAATAATTTTAATGCAACTATTAAATTACATTAATGCAATTAACACTATCCGCCATAATCAGAAAAAATTCTGTACAAGACAGCTCATTATATTTTTTTATAGATTTGGGGTCTCTAAACACCAGTGGCGTAGGTAGCTTTTGGTTCTGGGAATGGTCCGCAAAAAAGTGATGACCTGTCATAAGTTAAGTAAATATAAGTAAATATATACTTGATAGAGTACCCATAAAGTGTGTGAATTTTCAAAAGTGACAATTTTTTCACTCCCCACGAACTTTCCTAGAGTCTGCACAGAATATTTGAATTCAATCTCAAATAGCGATTGTTTTTTTTTTGTTATCCAAAGAATTAATAAGAGAAAATTATAAAAAAAGAAAGGAGCTTATAGTTGAATATGAAACACGGTTGTTGTAAATTTTGCAAATGCATTCAATTTCTATTTTAAAATTTTTTGGATAATTTTAAAGTGTGTTTTTCTTCTCACGTCCCACATTTTTTTCGCCAATTCGTACTATATGCATATCCACTCACACCAATTGAGTTTACGCTTGCGCTATATTTCAACTCTTCTATATTAATTTTTAATGCATTAAATTAGAAAAAAAAACAATGAAGTTTCATACGGGCTTAATTGCAAAACAATTTTGTATTTAATAGAATCAATTGACAACAACTTTCATATTTTCCTCATGGCTCTGGGTGGAGGGACCCGTGGGCCATATCTACGCCACTGCTAAACACGAAAATCGCAAAAAAGTTTTTATAGTTACGTGTTTTTTTTATGATTTATTTATAGTTTTTCTCGCTTTTGCCAAATACTATAGTCACATATATATAAATATATCTTGTACACTACTTGTTGGATGCTAATAATCACAACTATCAAACTAACAGCTCTATTCTAACAAACTCACAAAAACCACCTCAATATCAATTGATACAAAAGTCATACTTGATACAAATTCCTATTCTAAGCAATTTGAAAAAGCTCTTTATGTATCAATTGAACTCCCAATAGTGCCGAGTAGCTAAGCAGGTCACAAACCCAAATTTCATAACCAGTTCGCAAAAATAAAGTTTTATACAAAACAAGGACATTTTTATGCAAATGTAAGAGAGAAGCTTTATTTAATTTACTCGTCGGAATATTTAAAACAAGGAAACTTGTTAGAAGCCGACTTCTCAGTCATCTGCAGGACAGCAATGATTCACTCAGCTGAAAGACCCTCGGTTGCCAAAGTCAGTGCGTTGGAGTTTATATATAAGGAACTGCTACCAAACGAATTCGTCAAAACATTTCTTCTAAACACGAGTTTTCTTGGCAACGCTTAATTTTATGCGCTTTATTTTATTTTTATTCGACGGCAACAATTTCTCTGCGATTCGATTTTATATAAATATTATTTTATATGAGTCAAAAACCGATGTCAAAAAAAAAAACGTCTGATTGAAAAAACTTTACACCATTATGTGGTGAATTCTTAAAGCTTTTTTATTTGTGACATTCTATATGGAATTCTAATCAATAGAGACGGATCTAAATAATCACAATTTTTCAGTATCAACTAATTGTACCGACAATGCCAGCATAGGGCTGTAAGCCTAATAAAATTTCTAATTTTCTACATGTTTGTTCAACAAATTTTTACATTTGGATGAGTAGTTTTTGCGCAATCATATTTTAAAAATTCATAAAAATCAAAAACTTCAAAAAGTGGTAATTTTACCATTTGATCTTAAGATTTAATTTTCAATAGAAAATATAAGCTATCTCCGAAAGAAATTCGTACAAAAAATACGGTCAGGAGATGGATTTGAGTGAAGACACTAATATCCGACATTGTACTAGATTTTACATATTGATTCAGTTTTACACTGATTGATACTGAAATAGTAATAATTATTTTAAGTGCTATCCTCAGGTTTGGAAAAGCATCTTCTCCATACGTGATTCTAAAGGTAAGAAGCTCGAATGGAATTTTAAATTCTATTTCTTTTCTACTGCGAAGAAGCATATTGCAGTCACTGCAGAACTTTGACATGAAATAAAATTCCCCAAATTTTTTTGCAATTCTTGTCAAGATCGTTATCCGGATTATTCTTACTTAAGAAATTTTCAACGTCCAGTAAGTACCCAAATTTGAAATTTATATCCCTTAGTCGTGTAAATTGTGAACTTATTTCCTGCCGCAGACGATCAAGAAAGCTTTTCATAACGCAAGATTTTTCGCTTTCTGCGGAAAGGTCAGCATCTCGATGGCCCCATTTTGTACTTAAGCCTTTTCGGTAACATTTTCACAAATCTCGTTACGAATTTCTGCAAGTTCAGTCGCTAATTATTTGAGATCATGAACGCTCCTCTTCATTTAATGACATTGTAATCTGAGCTGCACATGATCAGTTCCATTAAAGAGTTCATTAAATTCGGTATATTTTGCAATAAGATTGCAGCTTCATTTCTGGTACCACTTGTGGCAGTATTTTCAGCTGCTATAATAATACCCTTAACCTGAAATTTCAGGGTATATTAACTTTGTTCAAACGTTTGTAACGCATAGAAATAAGCGACTCCGGTTTAGAAAAGTATATATATTCTTGATCAGAGTCACCTCGTGAGTCGATTAAGCCCTGTCCGTCTGTCCGTTCGTCCGTTTGTGTGTTGTCTGTAATCACAGGATAAGAAGAAGGAGTTGAGATAATTGGATGAAACTTGGTACACATGGTCACATTGACTCAAGAATCTGCAATATTGAATATTTTTAGAATCTGACCATGAACACGCCTACCTCCAATACAACGCAAACATGGAAAACTGCATAACTTAGCTCATGATTAGCCTGCAACAATGAAATTTGTTGTGTATGTGTTTTATAATAACACAAAAATGCTTTCAAAAAATGAGTGTCATCCGCTCACGGACACGCCCACCTCCCATACAACGCAAAAATTGAAAACGCAATAAATAAGCCTCTGTTTAACTTACAAAAATAACATTTGGCAGGTATGTTTTTTATAACAAAACAAAGGTGGTTTTGAAAAATGGACATCATCCGCCCATGAACACGCCCACCTCACATACAATGCAAAAATTTAAAATTGGATAAATAGGCTCATAATAAACCAACAACAATAAAAATTGGTGTGTATGTGTTTTATATCAACACAAATATGTTTTCGAAAATGAACGTCATCCGCACACGGACACGCCCACCTCCCATACAACCCAAAAAATTTAAAACTCAATAAATAAGGTTATGTTTGTCATAGAGAGATCAAATGTGGTATGTATGTATTTTATACCAGAACTAAGGTGTGTTAAAAAATTGGGAGTAATCCATCCATGAACACGCCCAACTCCCATAGCGAAAGCACAATAAAGGCATTAACTGTGAGCTACAGAAATAAAACGTGGCATGTGTACATTTTTCATCAACATTTAAATGCATATAAAATATAGGCTTTATCCGCCCACGGACACGTCCATTTTCAATAATATTATTTTGTTTTGGAAAAGTAGGTAAGGATATTTTATAGTCGGCCTAGACCGACTTTAAACTTTCTTTACTTGTTTTTCTATAATTCTTTGTTGGTCGCCAGATATGTGACCTGACATAAATGCAGCATAATCATAGTATGGTACTCTACAGTTGGCTAATTTAATTATTAAATTAATTAAGTTAAAAACAAATTTTTTTTGTAAAATGTTGTTTGTCTTGGTATGATATGGCGCCCTCTCTGCGAGTGGCGCCCAGGGCATGATGGACCCCCTCCCCCCTCGCTACTGTTACACTAATCTTAATTTCTGTGTTGACTGAATGCTAAAGACCTAAAAAATATTTGACATGGCTAAGTTACAATATTACAACAACTTACAAATTCAACAGATGTAGATGACTTCGCTTAGGCTTGAATTGGAAAATATATCAATGTTATGTCTCATGTGAATTAAGGAACATCACTGAAAAATCCATTAGTATTATTCTCTAAGAGATATCCAAAGTTAAATGGCTTATAAAGAAATTTGTAGAAAGTACACTGAGAAAACTTAATCTACAAAACTACTAATGCTACTTTTGAGAACGTTTACCCCAGATTTTGTGCCTCTAACGTTTATTTTCATTTTAAAAACAGACATTTTAAAATGAGCTTTTCAAACGTTCGTTTGATATTTTAAAATGAATATATTAGAATAGCTTCTAATTCTCTAAAAATTTTCATTTTCATGGCAAAATCAACTGTAAGTTATATATAAATAAGTTTAAAACATCAGGAACTGTACAAGCAATTCACTCTGTAGGCCGACCCTTATGTAACACTACCAAGGATGATACACGAATAGTTAGGGAATTTAAGAAAGGATCCAGCTAAGTTTGCTCCAAGTGTTTTTATATCATTGAACTATAAAATAAGCTGGATTAAATTCATACAGTGCTGCCAAGAAACCATTTATATCAAAAAATAATAAAAGTGTCCGACTATATAAATTTGAACGCGAGCATTTCCACTAGACTCGAGACCAATGGAACATAGTTTTGTTTTCAAACGAATCTAAGTTCATTATGGTAAATTCGGATGGAATGTAAAGTGTTCAATCAACGATTGTATCCTCGATATTGTCAAGGCATTGTTAAGTGAGGTTACTTTTCTCGACAAAGTTTAGGAACATTAGATAAAATCGGCGATTTAATGAATAAGAATGGGTAAATGTACTGTATTTTGGTTCTTTTTTTAATTTGAACATATTCAAAAGCTATTCGTGTATCTAAAAGGTTACAAATAGTCTGTGCATTTCGAAATAAGTCATTCAATTCATAGTTATCAAATATGTTGCTCAGTGAGTTTTGCTTTCGAAATAATGAGATGTTTAACTTTGTATAAACTTTAAATTTTTTACTCGACAATATCCAAGACGTGCATAGCTTACACTGCCATAGTATACTTACTTTATTATACACATTTTTATTTAAATAAAAATAAAATAATTCAATTCTCAAAAATTTATACATGACATTAATTTAAAAAAAACAACACGCACAATATTACATTAAATTTCAACGAAATGACGGTCAAAACAAGAGGAACAAAGTTCATGTACGGTGCTGCAGATGAATTATATGTGAAACTGAAGCACGACTTTTCTACTAAACCAAAGATTTCTCCACTGTCATCGTATAAATTCAGTCAGCACGGCATTTTAAAGGGCAAAATATACTTCAATAAAAACGATGTACCGATTCAGTTTAAGACCACTCCAGACACATTACTAGTTCTGGCCTCTAGAGTTGTAGATGCTATTCCGTTACCGAGAGTCTACACATGGACAAATGTAGAAGTTTGCAAGTGGATTAGGCAGTATGGCTATCCGCAATACCAGGTAGATATTCGCATAAAATATTTCCACATCTTGAATGACAAAAATAAAATCCATTTCAGCGCACATTTCGCAAGAACTTAATACATGGTCGATCATTACTACTTGTTGACGCAGACGCACTTAGTGCCATGAATATAAAGAATTATGACGATATTATGCACATTGCATATGGAATACGATGTTTATTCTACTTTGAGTTGACGAAATTTGTACGGAGTATATCTCTGCCTCCTCAATACTACAATGAACTGTACAAACTTTTACGTGTCAAAAGTGGACGTAAGTATGAGTTGACACGACGAACAGATCTCTATAGAAAAATGCAACTCATACGAGAAAATCCACCAAATCTGTCACATTGGGAAAAACTAGAGAAATGGCTAGCACTAGAGCCAGATCCATTATATCCAGAACTGTTTGGAGGTTTTAGACGTAAAAATCTTTACAAATGTAAGCCAATTCCACCCTTTAAACCAACACCTGTTCAAACAAAGGAATGCACATGTCCTCCACCATGTGAGTGCTTCTGGACAGCGAAGAACTTAAGTCCACCATGGCGCTTAAGTTGTTTGTCACACAAGACTAAATGGAATGTAGAATATAAGGAGGATTGTCAAAAATGTATGCCTCCCTGCACCTGTCAATGGACTTCAAAGAATTTTGCTTTCAATAGCGTTATTGCCTGTCTTCGAGATGAGTTTCCCAAGAAATATGGGTTATTGCGTTTAACTCGTGCCAATGCAAATTTCAGTAAACTTGAAAGAGTGAGTAACATGAGATCTTCTCTGACTTTAAGAAGAACACTTCAATAGCAAATAAGTCCCATCAATGTTTCCTCCACGCCTTGCATCCAATATTATGCTACAGATAAAACAAATTGTTAGTATCGTGTAACGAGCACAAAATGTAGATGAAATAAAAATCTCATAACCTGCCGTACGTTTGGCTGATGACACCCCGAGTACAAATTAACAGTTTTTAACTCAGGTTGTAAAACGTTCGTACAACGGTCGAACAAGAAAATATTAAAGAAAAAGACCATAAAACGGCTGTACAACGGGCGCTTGCAGGATATTTCGGCTGTACAGGTTTGTACATCGACCGTAGCGGCTATTTTAAATTAACATGATTCATCTGTTAAGGCCGCTGGTTAGCATCTGTACAATCAAAATGTCCTGGAAATGAACGTTTGTCTTCCTTTAAAAAAAAAATAATACAAAACGAATTGACCGTTTCAGCTCTTGAAAGGACTTTAAACGAGCTTCTTATGATCAATCGCGTTGTGATCTGATATTAGTCTTGATGCTAAATAATAAGATTGTAATATTCATTTTTGATAGCTTTCAAAAGTGATCTTTTTATTTTGCAAATTTACCTTTAATTATGGAATAAATCAAAAACATGTGCTGAATGAGTTTTGCCTGCATGAAAAAAGGAAAAATGTTGGTACTTAATAAAAAGAAATCATGCTTTTATTTCATTAAATGTTGCATATATTTATACAAAACATGGCGTTATGTCTCGTTTATATAGCTGAATTTCCTGATAATATGCGCTTCCATGGTTGGAAACCTTCCATATGTTTTTTGAACATTGCAAAGTCAGTAGCACTAGTTAAATTTCCAGGCTTTTTTCCTTCTCTTATCTGTTCCATAAAGCAATCGTTTGCACTTTCACCATTATATGCATACATAAGATCATGTTTAAAAAAGTTTGAACATACTCTCTGTTTTCCGTTGTTTTTCTCCAAAAAAAATTTCGACACCTGACGGGCTTTTTCAAAGGGGTCACTTGCCTTTGGGCGTTTTGGTTTTTTAATATTAACATATTAATATTAACTAGGTCGTAGCAATCGCTTAGCAAGTACCTAAGCTGGCCACATAAATAGGTACGTTGAAGATACAAATTAGTTGGGTCGCTCGCTTTAAAAAATGTTTTCTTAAATCTGTAAAAAAAGAGATATTATCTCTTTCGATTATCTTAAACGAAAAAATTAAAATTTTTTAATTTATTCTAGTTTTCTTCCATTTTTATGTTCCAAAGTCACGTGTGAGGTCATTAATATATATAAAACAAACATTACTATATATAAAACTCTAAAACGGCAAACAGTTTTGTTCAAGATTTTGTAAAAATATCTCAAACGGTATAAGATGAAGATGAATGATAAAGTGAAATTTGTGTCAGAAAAAGAGATTGCGAAAAACATGCCATTTAGGCATCGTAATTCTTTGTAAGTGAAAAGTTTATTTTGTTTTTAATATAACAAAAAAAAAACTAAAAATCCACTTTTTGAGATATAACCAAATTAAAGTTTTTCAGAAAGTTGGCAACTCTAGCATAAAAATTCCAAAAATATTTAATTTTTTTAAATCGCTTTTCTATAGTTTTCTAATGATAGGAATGTTAACATTTACAAAAATAAGGTAACATAAGATGGAGATATGATTTATTAGAAATGACTTAATTTTTAAGATTGTTGCTTTTATAAAAAATTGGTATCTCCATAATATTTTACAAAATTATGGCGATAAAAAAACAAATAACTGATATTCTTATTATAACTGATATAAAAAGAATAACTGATATTCTTAAGAGCATGTGATTAATCTTGGAAAAAATTTGCCATATATTTTTTTGGTGCAATGAATATGATAATTCAAAACGAAAATAATAACATTTAACAATTTCATAATTTCTCGTTTTCACATAAGTTGATAGACTAACACTTCTATAATTTTTTTCTTACTAAATCTAAAAAAAAATTATTTCATTTATTTACTTTTGAACACCGAAAGCTTTAGATATATGCTTAAAAGAAATATTTAAGTGAATATTCAAATCCAAAGATGTTGTGTAAAAACAATTAAAGGCAATAAAAATCCAATTGGATTATTTCGGTTTTTTCACACAATAAAAAAAAAACAGGTAACATTCGTTTTTAATCACTTATTCAAAATGAGCGTTTGAATTAAAAATTCAGGAACTTTGTTCACGACCGGCACTTAATTATCTGAATGTTTCTTGCAGATTGATTTCCTTACTTTTCTTTCTTATTTCTTATTGTTTTCATTTCTCCACGATAACGCAAAAACGAAAACATGTAGAACAGCAACAACGCAAACCGAACCGATGACGCACGGATAACAAAAATAAATCACTGACGCTGACCTTAATTTTTAATGAACGGTTGAAACGAACGTTCGTTGATTTTTGAAGTTGTGTGTAAAATTTCTTGAGAAAATACGCAACAGACAAATTTTCCGTGATAAAAAAAATGCTTTTATCTTTCGATCAGACATGCACAACGAAATCAACTGAATTTTTTCTGTTTCGTTGAGGCAGAAAAATAAATTATCAAAACTATTTCGTTTTTTAAATAACGTTAAAAATTTATCAAATCAAATTTCGTTTCGTTGAAAAACGAAAAATTTTCTATTATTTTCTCCTATGCTAAAGCTGGTATGACACTTGCTTTTTTCGCATTTTTAAGATCTTCAAAAAAGCAGCGGGTAAAAGGGAAGAATATACTTTTTAAAAAAGGATAATTATAGATAATTATAATGGATAATTATACAGTCCGTTGAATTTAGCATTTTAGTGTTATTTTGAATTTTGTCAAAAATTATGAATTCTTTACATAAAAATGGAAAACATTTGTTAAAATATTAAAAGTCGAACTTTTTTGCAGTCTTGTGTTTATTTGGTTTTGTATATTCATTATAAATAAACAATAAAAAAAGTATATTGTGAAATGTCAGAATTTAATGTGCCTCTGTCAGATTTTAAGCTGCTAGCGGCTGAAAGAGTAAATATTTTTTAACAGTTTTCAGCCATTGAAAATGACTGTTCTGCATTTTTTTGGACTTGCAGCGTACTGCTCACACCAACTAAAAATTATATAGCTTCGTTTGGTGTGTTGCTCTTTTTGTATTTTTAATATATTAAAAATGCGAAAAAGCAAGTGTCATACCACCTTAAACAAAAATTTCTTCGGATCCAAACAAAACGAAATTTTTTGTTGAAATTAACATTATTTTCAACGGTTGATTGGGACAAAAACGAAAAAATTTGATATCGTTTTCTCCGAAACGAAATAAATATTTTTCGTTTTTGGAATTAACGTTTTTTTATTTATTTTGCTTCAGCGAAACGAAAACAATATTTTGGTTATCGTTTCAATTAACGTTAACGTGCATGCCTGCGTTCGATTGCAAACGAAATAAATCTGCTTTTAAATAACTTTAAGAATCATTTAAGAAATTTATTGATGAAAACAAAATAATAGTAAATTTCTTTTCAAATACTCTGCGACAATTACGCGCTCATTGTTCCTTGCGCACTTAAAATTGTTTAATGTTTTTTAGTTGTAACAGTAAAGAACAAAACTGGATTAACATGTGCAAGATTCCTTAGCAGCAAATTATTAGCAGCAAATTATTAGCAGCGCTGAGCTGCAATTTATGGAATTACAAATGTCTGTCAAACAACAACAAATGTTGTTTATGAAAGAAAATAAGCCTAAAACAAGAATTAAAACTGCAAATTTAGTTTATTTAACAGGGTTCTCCTACATATGCAAATATAAACAGATTTCATGTTTTGTGTTTTATTTTCTATTTTCTTTCATAAATAAAATTCGTACTCTTATTTTTTACTATTTAACTATTTATTGATAAATAGCTGTTGCAGCGAAAAACATTCGCCGCAAGATTTTTGCTGTCGTTTCATGTCGTTCGGTTTTTTCATTGACTGATACATACATACACAAGCATGTTAGAAGAAAACAATTTCAGCGAATAACAACAACAAAACTCACGGAAATATTATTTTCAATTAACTTCTAAACTAAATGGAATTTTAAAAAACTTCCTAAGAAAACAACCTTCGTTAGGAAGCGTAGAACAGTACAGAAAAAGAAATTTTAAGATCGGTCAATCCATTCGAGAGTTTAAGGCCTCTAAACAGCTTCAAACAACCTGTTCCATGGGAGCTTCGCTCGCTTCGCTCGCTCGCTCCAACAAGGTATGAAGTCCTTTTGCCCATTGTAGTCCGAAAATCTTCAAAAGTATAAAGAAGACTTATTTCAAAATCAGTTGAAATAGAAAGGCAATTTAATTTGCAACTGGAACTGTCATCGGGATTCGGGGATTTTGCAGGGCAATCCTTTGTTTTATTTTTGTAAGTTTAGCATTTATCTCATCGATTTCTTGGAATATTTGATTTTCACTTTTACGGGTACCTACCGTTCCTTCGATATGGTTGGTTCAAACTTGTGTCTTGAATAGAACTGCAATGTGGAAAAAGAAATATCACAATCAGAAAAGTCTGAAATATCTGATGCCTAAATTCCTAATTGAAACGTACAATCTTTTTTAGAGTCGTCGCTAAAGTCCTTGTCCGTAAGGACCGTCTTCAACTGTAAAGTCGCCAATAATTTTTTAAATTTGCACCCACAGCAGTTTCAGATTCAAACATTAGCATAATATATTGAATAAGTTCTTGCAAAAATATTTACAATTTCAGTTTCGTTAATAACACTGTGCATGAATCGGTAATTTTTTTACAAACAAGTTAACATTTCAGCATATTTCAAGGACGCTGAATTTAATGGCGCTTACCGTTTTTCAATGCTCCGGCACGTTTTTGAGAAATTCAAGGTTAAAGGTCAAGTACATGTTGATGCAGTTTTTGTAAGAAAACTTTTTTCTCATTAACTTTATCAACTTCATATCAATGAGTGAAACATTAACAATTACCTGGAGAATAATTTCTTAAAACAGTTTAACCTTCGAACCCAACTCTTATGGTCCAAATTGAACCCATTAATCGAAAAACCAATTTTTTCGTATAAAAGGTTGTTCAAAAAGAAACATGTAAGCTTTTTGATACAATTTAAATTGAACCCAAATTAATCAACCTTCTGTATCCTCATAATGTTCCCATAAAGGAACGGTCACGGCCGTCACAATATTTTTTCGTCCTTTTACTTAAATTTTATCATGTTCGACCTTTGTGAGAACGATTTACACCAATTAAAACAGTTTTCATTTTTGTCTACATGCCCTAAAAACCAAATTCCATTTAATGTGAAAGGTGACATTTTGTTGCCAGAAAACGGTGGCATCAAAGACGAATTAAAGGATAAAATGGAATTTCTACACTTACGCGAATGGGATATTTTTACAAAATCGGATTAAATTGCATTCAAAAATTTCTGTGGGTTCGCTGGTTGGGTTCATGTTCATCATTATTTTCATTTTCATCTTAATTTTATTATAACACACTATTACACTAAAAAGGTCAAAACATATCATGGAAAAATGAGAGGTGGCAACTCCCCATGCTGACAAATCTTCGGTTTTGCGAACATGAGCAAAAAAGTATTAAGATTGGAAACAAAAATGTTTAACTTAATCGTGACAAAGGCGGTGTAAACGGTCGCGTCTTGTGATAAAACACAATAACTATAGAACGTGTTTTAGTTTCGGTGTAAACATAATATTATGCATGGCATAATGAATGAGGTAGTTGTAGGTCTATCAATCCTCTCTCTCTCTCTCTCAGAGTCAGAATTGTCAAAATCAACACAAATAATTTGACATCTCGTTATTCTATTTCGTTACTCTATTGCGTCTAGTATTTTTTTGACAATTCTGCACATGGCTCATTCCATACAGACGAGTGTGACGTTTTGACTACTTTATCGTGCTGAAAATGGTATTAACCGGTTTAAATTTTAGCAATTTACTATAGGGTATTTTAGAAGATGCCCCAAGGTTTCGAAATGGTAAAACAAAATGCAATTATTTATACCAGTTTAATAGTTACATTCGCTTAAACACCTGGGACGGGTGTGACGAGCACAAGTTTAAAAACAAAAAATTCTGAGTTTAACATTGAAATTCAGTCCATATGCCACAATGAGACCATTTTTAACTTGCATATATTCAAATTTAATATATTTTCTGTTGAATAATAGTGAAAAATATTTTGAAAAAATGGCGATAACCATTCTTTTTTAAACTTTTAAATGGGACGGGTGTGACATAAGATTGTCCCGGGTGTGACTAGTGCGAATGATGTGGGAATTATATATTAGAACTTAATTGGTATAATTACTTTCACATATTTTTGACACTTAAATCAAAAAAATATGTTTTTAATTAATGTATTAATTTAAATAAAAAAAATATTGTTTTGCAAAAAATTTTTTTGCATGAATTTTTTATCAAATTAATACCTATTCAAATAATTTCAAGTTTTTAATATATTTAAAAAAAAAATATTTTTTTTGCAAAAAATTTTTCGCATGAATTTTTGATCAAATTAATACCTATACAAATGATTTCGCTATACATGAATTTACAAAACTTGTTTTAATCAAAGAATTTATTCATATACTTGCAAAAATTTTATTATTAGAAAAAAATTTTGAAAACCGTTCCGGGTGTGACCAACTTCTTGCAACGGAAATGATGAATAAAAATAATTTATTGAATGAAAAAAGTTAACAAATTTATGTAAAATATCAACATCCTTACTTTAGGAAAGTTTCATTCTTATCATAAGCCCATGTTGCATCTTAGGAAAACTATAGCCTTTTTTGGGACGGGTGTGACACAGAAAAAACACTCAGTTTAAATATTTTGTACTTTGGAAACGCAGTAACCAATCATTATTACAAACTATTCTAACACAACATTGATATCTTTTTTAATATTACTAACCTTATTTTTTTTAAAGTTGTATCAAAAGATGACTGATTTGAAGGTTTAAATTAAATCAAAATATTTAAAAATTTTTTTCAACTCGAAGTTTGTTTAGTTAAATTGTCAAAATAATATAAAAAAGCATTTAATTTAAAAATTTTTTTGCAGCAGGACTAACTTAAGATTCCACTTCAATTCGAAAACCAAAAATTACTTCAAATGCATGCATTTTAGAATTCATGCTCCCGTTCCTCATTTCTGTGGAATGAGCCACATACCTTATTTGTTATACTATGCTATTATGATCAATTCTTTCTGGATTTAAATATATTTTAGAATTTTTTGACTTTCTTCAAGAACATACTTACTTAGATAGCGCTTACAACCGTTGGTGAGTTTTGGCCTGGTCTAAGAATTTGCGCCAGCCTCTTTTGTCGTGATCTTACTGGCGCCATTTGGAAACTCCAAGCGTTGTCAGGTTATCCAATGCCTGGTCTTTCCAACGGAGATTCGGTCTTCCTCATCTGCATTGGCCACCGCTGGGTACCGAATCCAAAATTTTTTTGCTGGAGCTTCGTCGTTCATTCTCTCGACATGACCTAGCTAGCGAAGCCGCTCTATTTTAATACGTTTGACTATATCGATGTCGGCATATAGCTTATACAGCTCGTGGTTCCATCGTATTCGGTACTCGCCATTGACGCAGATTGGACCATAGATCTTGCGAAGGATTTTTTTCTCGAACCCTCCCAAAGTCCATTCATCAGAGCTGCTCAACGTCCAGGTTGTGATGCGTCCAGGTTTGTGATAGTAGGACGGGCATGATTATTGACTTATAGAGCGTCAGTTTTGTTCGTCGAGAGAGAGCTCTGCTTCTCAATTTGTCGGAGCGTGAAGATCTGGTCAAAGGTGGACTGTCCAGGTCTGAAGCCACACTGATAAGATCCAATCAGTTGATTATCGATGGGCTTCAGTCTTTCACACAATACGCTTGACAGGACCTTATATACGATATTAAGAAGGTTAATCCCACGGTACTTGGCGCAAATGGTGGGATCGCCTTTCTTGTGGATTGGGCAGAGCACACTGAGGTTCCAATAATCTGGAATGCATTCTTCCGACCATAGAACTTCTGCATAGAAGTCTGTAAATGAATTTAAACAGAGCTTCGCCACCGGTCTTAAACAGCTCAGACGGTAAGCCATCGGCTCCTGCGGCTTTGTTGTTTTTAAGCCGAGCTATAGCTATTAAGACCTCGTAATAGTCGGGCAGCGGAACTTCAATACTCAATCCAATCCATAATTGGGGTTTCCGGGATATCATCTCCACTGGTGACCAGGCGTCTAACTTTTTCGAAAAATTTTCGAGTTTCATTCCTGTCGCCATGCATCTCAATTTTATCACACTCACGCATTACCGCCTCTCGTTTTTTTCGCCTAAAAATGCGTCTCTCTTCCCTCCTCTTCTCTCGGTAACAGCACGCAATACAACTGACTGCAGGGTGGCTTTGTAGGCGGCGTCCTTCTCTTCAGTGGCGTCGCAACACTGGTTTCGGCGAGGGCGGTGGTAGCCTATCACCTCTTCGGCAGCCGTACGCATAGAGTGGGATATGTGCGTCCACTGTCCGCATATATCGTCGGTCTGCTTTCTTGAAGCAGGAGTGAGAGTCGAGTAGCGAAGGCTTCGGCCGTCCGTTTTGACTGCAGCTTGTCGACGTCTAGCTTTCTTTGTGTAGGATTGCGAGCATTCTTAGCTGCGCACAGACGTGTGCGGATCTTGGCTGCGACAAGATAATGATCCGAGTCTATGTTAATACCACGAATCGTGCGTGCGTCTAGTACACTGGAAGAGTGCCTTCCGTCAATCAAAACGTGATCAATTTGGTTACATGTTTTTTAATCAGGGGACAGCCAGGTGGCCTTATGAATATTGAGATGCTTGAATCTAGTGCTACTAATGACCATGTTTCGTGCTGCGGCGAAGTCAATCAACCTCATTCTGTTATCGGATGTGTTGTCGTGGAGGCTGAACTTTCCGACTGTTGGACCAAATATGTTTTCCTTACCCACCTTGGCGTTGAAGTCACCAAGCACGATTTTTGTGTTATGACGGGGGCAGCACTCGTATGCGTCTTCAAGGCACTCGTAAAAATTTTCTTTGGTCTCGTCATCTTTTTCTTCTGTCGGAGCGTGCGCACATATTAGGCTAATGTTAAAAAATTTAGCCTTGAAGCGGATTATGGCAAGTCGTTCGTTCACAGGAGTGAATCGCAGGACATGATGCCGTATTCTCTTTCCAACTACAAATCCGCATCCAAACTCGTGCTTCTTCACATTGCCGCTGTAGTAGATATCACAGAATGCTTGCCGTAAGCAACCCTGTCCTTTCCATCGCATTTCTTGGATTGCAGTGATATCAGAATTATATCTTTCCAAGATATCAATCAGTTGGATAGAGGCACCATCCCAATTTAGGGTCCGGACATTCCAGGTGCATATCCGTAAATCATTATCAGTTTTTCGTTTCGGTATTCGTCATCAGATTTGGGGATAATTCTTTCATTTATTCTTAATCTTTTCATTGAAATAGTTTTATTACGTGGTGGGCTTCAAACCCAACGCACAACCTTTGCTTGATGGCCAAAGGAAGCCTGCCGCCAAAGTATATCGGGTGATAGTTTTTTGACGCTTCCAGGAGACTCCACGCGGAGGTTTGAGTCGACTTGAGACGATTTCGACATGGATATTGCTGGCCTCGCCAAGTTGAGGCAGTCAGACACGTTGCCATGTGAAGATCGCCCCCTTATCTCCCTTCCCTCTTCAAGAACACTTCACAAAATAGTTTCAGTGCTGCTCAAACTTAACAAGCAGCGCCATATGTTGATACGTAAAAAATTATATAAGTTTCGAAAATTGGTTTAAATAGGTTTATTCTTTATATCTATCAAACCAGTGAATACATTGCACGAATCATACATTTCCTTGCAACATGCAACAGAAAATATTAGATACAGGAATACCGATATTGTGTTTTACATTTAAACTTTGGTTGTGAAACCTAACGACAATAATCTCAGTTAATAGGAAATTCCAAAGGTATGCATAAATACATTCTTTTTTTGTTATGGTTCTAAAAAGGTTTCCGAAGAAAAAAATTGGGAAAATTACAAAGAAAAATCGAAAATGCAAATAATCTGTAACAACATCCTTTTTGTGTGGTTTCATGAAATTGATTCATCTTTTTATTTACGTAAAATTTTAACTTCATAGCATCTGAGAAAAATTTGCACTATCCGTTTGAATGTGAAGAAACTTGTAAATATCTGAAATGAACTCAACTAACATAAAATAAAAGGATTACTTTTAAAACCACCCAGCAAAAAAACTTGCTCAGACCTCTCTAATTCAGCCCGGAATTCAGGCATGAAATTCTAAAAACAATAATAAATCTGAAATTGAAAAACATTTCAGGCTTCCACTATACATATTTGAACTCTAATCTGAAATAAATATCAAAACCTGTCCTTGGGAAGAGGTGGTTAGTGACTCTAACCGCCAATACTGAAAGAGTTAAATTACCTGCTGGATATTTAATTGAAGGAAAATCATATACCACATACCAGAAAAAACTAGTTTAGCTTAGTCAAGAATACAAGTTAAGGCCCGATACTTGTAGATAAATCGGAATCATCGATGCTTTAATTCAATCCATCAAAAAACTGCGATGTATCGAATAATACGATATTATTTGGATGGTTCAGAGATGAAGTGAACCAAGTCAAAAACCAATTCTATTTTTTTCGTTTTCAGTTCGTTTGATTTTCTATAATAAACGTTTTAAAACGTTCGATTGATATTTTAAAATTAACATTTTAGAAGAATTA
Organism: Tetanocera ferruginea; assembly: GCA_958299015.1. NCBI lineage: Eukaryota > Metazoa > Arthropoda > Insecta > Diptera > Sciomyzidae > Tetanocera > Tetanocera ferruginea. The sequence continues at coordinate 51,457,128 of OY282641.1, read as the reverse complement.
GAAGCTATTTTTAAAACGTTAATTTTAAAATATCAAACGAATGTTTTAAAAGCTCATTTTAAAATGTTTATTATAAAAAGTCAAATGAACATTTTAGAAGCTCATTTCAAAATGTCCTTTTTAAAAATAAAATAAATGTCAAAGGTTTACTTGTTTTTAAAATGTACTTTTCTCAGTGTAAACTTTAAGTATCTCAAAATAAACATTTTATAACTTCATCCATTTTATGCATCGATGAATTTTATTCGATTTATCGAATAAAAGTTCTTGTAGTTTCAAGTTTTTAGCTTATTGATTTTTATAAGATAATCAAACTTGTAAATGCGACACCTTAAAAAATGTACAAAACAAATTTTAGAAGCAATAATGGCAGACCTGACCGTGGCATGCAGGTTACGTGTGTGGCTTAGCAAGCTCGGAGCCCGAGTTCGATCCCAAAAAATTCAAATATTGTCTGGCATTGTCTGGTGTACTTCACATCATTTTTTAATTCAATATCAGATAGTGTTTTTTTTTTTTCTGCAAAGAAACAATAAGAAAAAAATGATGAAAAAAAAGGAGGAAGTTTAAAATTAAACACGCTTAATTTAAATTTTTTTTTGCAGAAACGCAAATGCGTTAAGGAGACGAGACGCCTTCAAAAATTTTTTTATTTATTGTTTTAAAATGCGTATAAGTTGCATAAACAATAAGATCTCATTTTGAAAAATTACAAATATATTTTTCGGAAAAAAAATTATGCAAAAAAATGTTTTTTATTATTTTAATCATATATATTGCTGTTGGAACTTTTTAATAAATCATTAAAAAAATCATCGCGGGCGTGATAACACAAAAACCACTCTACCGATCGTACTGAAATTTTAATATGATGTTTTAAACTTGTCGGTGCATAGAATGAACTACGGACAGAAAAATCGGTTTTATAGTTTTTGGCCGATTTTGGCCAAAAAACTTGACAATTTTCAAAAAAACGCCGCCATTTTGTTATTTTTCAACCAAAATTGTTTTTTTTCTACTTCATTTCATGGCGGTTTTGATGCTGATTAAAACCCCGTTTTTTTATTTTTTTCTGATGTCCCAGTGAGTTGTTATCACGCCCGCCATGGTTTGTTTTTGTTTTTTTTTAAATAATTCTAGTACTAAAAAATTTATTACTAAAAAATATATATATTAAATTTTTCAAAATAATATCTTATTTTTAATTCTTTTCATTTTAAAACATTAAAAGAACCTTTTTTGAAGGCGTCACGTCCCCTTTAATTTCTATTTTAAATTTTTTTTTTTAATTTTAAAGCATGTTTTTCTTCTCAGTGTAAGTAACGTGAGGCAGCGTGCATAGTAAACGCCGAATCAGTCAGACAGGCTAAAATCTATGCGAACAAACGAGATACACATAGTTATCTATCTCCCTTGTTCACACATTCTATCTGCCTATAGCGCGTTTCAAAAGAGAAGAACATTTTTTAGTTTCATTTTTCGATGCGCAGTGAGAAATTATTTTTAAAGCTAGAACATTTTTTAGAGCGTAATTTCCTGCTCTTTTTGTACTGTTCGCTGAACTTTATGCTTTTTTTGACTATTTTTCTATGCATCTTAAGAGAGAAGTCAAATACAACTAACATAAAAAATAATTTATTTTCTTGAGGAAAAATTGAGAAGTGAAATTTCGGCTACTAAATTATTTTTTAACGCCCCCTGTTTTTTTGATTTTGATTGGTTGATTTCAAAAAATAAAATTCAGTACTTCCGCAGCGCAGTTGCGATGAACAACAAAATTCAGAAATATACATTAATTTTTTTTTATTTATTTTTCTGCTCAGAGAATATTCAATTTTTTTTTAATGTCGACCAATCAGAATGAAGAACGCTCTCAAAATTATTTTCTTATTCTCAAACATGCGCGAAAATGTTCTTCTCTTTTGAAACGGGCTATACCTGTCTGAATCGTCGTTTATTATGCACGCGGCCTTATTCAATACTTATATGTATTTATTTTTATATTTTTCAAATCAGAATAACTGGCAGAATCAGGCTGGCAGAATAACCAGCCGCGTACCGTGGGGGGGGCGGTACGCCCCGGGCGGCAATAGTTTAGGGGCGGCACTGAAGCTAAATAAAGCCTTTTACAAAATAAATATGTGTACATTATCATTTTAAGGTGTACAAACAAAAGAAAGAACTAAACTTAATGAATAAATTTGGCCACCACAGTAAATGTAACTATATTTATGAGCTTCGTATTGAGCACAACCAAAATGTAAAATCGTTTTTCGAGTCTCAAAATTAGTTGCCAAAGAAATAAAAAAAGACATAATATTTAGGCATGTGCGAGTAGTTGAATTTTCGAATAACTCGGCTGCGACTTGAAACAAGCATTGAATAACTGGTGTTTTCGAGTAACTCAAAGTTTTTTGAGTTTTTAAGTGCTTTAACTTGTCAGTGGAAATGCCCAGTAGAAAAGTGGTTTAACAGAATAACGTTTTTCAACTTAGGTATATTTGGTAAAAAAAGCTGTTTTGTGCTTTGATGTGTTGAGTGTGGGAGAAAGGCGGAATTTTCGTTTGATTATGGCGAATTGTAAGTTCAGAGTGCATATTAAGAAATAAGACTAATGCGTATAATTTTAAGTCGTATCTTTTATAATGTTTTTTGATTTTTTAAGGGATTTCACTGTTTTAATAAAATCACTTTGGAGAGGAGTTAGGCGTGGTCTAAACTGATTTAGGTCATTTTCTAATTTAATAATTTAATTATTAGTTTTCAAGAACTGATTTTGAGAAATGACCACAAGGTTTCAGCAGCTTAATGCTCTTGCTGAAAAATTCGCAATTCTTACTCCTTTGATTCTCCTGAATGATAAGTTGGAATGTAAACTGAATGAATTCTGTCACGAAGAAATTGACAATGAAGAGTTTCTCGTTGAGAGAAAAATACTTCAGCATATTGTTTCTATAGCTCACAAAGAAACTGATTCTTGTATGAAAGGTCCACTTGAACGTTTAAAATTTATTTTTAAATTAAGTCTAGAAAACGCAGTTCCAAACATTGTTATACTTTTAAGCTTTATTCTAAGCTTTTATTCATAAAAACCTACATAAGAACTACAATGAGTACGTCTCGCCTACAAAATCTTGCCATATTATCTATAGAATATAAGTAAAGTAATGAAATAGACTTTGACAATTAGGGAATTCACAGTTTGCTTCTAAAGTTAACACCTGACAACTTTAGAAAGATATTTAGATCGAACTGTGAGCACCTCTTTTTGTGTTTTGGAGCTAAATTGCAAAAATAGTTTTCAAAAATTTGAAATTTGTTCATAAACATGCCTCGAATGAACGGAAAGGAAGAATTATGAGATAACTTTGAAACAAGTGGTATCTCAAGTTTGTACGTAAAACAAAAACAATCAAAGTTAACACTTGCTAAAATGTTCTAAAGTTAATAAACGGCAAAGTAAACAGAGCAGATAATACAGAACTGTGAGCACCCTAAATGAAATTACCGATTTTGCTAATAAAAAAACAAGAAAAATAATAATTTAATAAAATATTATATAAAAAAAATTGTATTTGTATAAATTTCCTTTTCGGTGTCATTAGGTAATAAACTTCTTTATCGTTGGCCTAATTCTAATATGGCGTAAGTCAACATTTGGAATAATAGCGATTATTAACGTTTAAGGGGACCTGACGCCTTCAAAATTTTGTTTATTTTAATGTTTAAAAATGTGTATAAGTTCAATAAAAATAGATATAATTTTGAAAAATTACAAATATATTTTTCGGAAAAATATTACGCAAAAAAAATTTTTTATTGTTTTAATCACATATACTGCTGATGGAATTTTTTTAAAAAATTCATGGCGCTTTTAATTTCATATGTTTTGTTCACCACTTTATACATCATAAATAAATTTTATTTTCAACTGTAGAGTATAAGTATAGTGTGTATGCAATGACAAAATTTTATTATGCCAGGTTACTCCTTAAAAAATACTTGTTCAGGTGTCAATATATCATATTTATATTTTAGTAAATATAGAAATCTCCCGTGATATAACAAAACCAAGTAACTTGTTTTTTGAAAATTGTGAGAAATTGGGGTATTGTGTTATAGGATATTATCTTTCCGTATATAAGATTTTTAAGTTTTTTCAAATTATTGAAGAGTTAAATTATTGAAGAGTTAAGAGTTAAGTTTCGAAATTTTTGAAACTTGTGCTAGCCAAATTATTTTGCGTTGCAGTTTTTTAACAATTCAGTCGAACTTAAGATACTGAGAAAATTTTTGTCATATATTTTTTCATTTTATATAAACAAGATTTTTGTTTTTTCACAAAACCAGCCAACTATGAAGTTACTTGAAAGCCAATAAAACATTTATATGTTTCTTAGAACACTTTATTCTTTGCTGTTTTTTCAAAATCAAGTAACTTTAAAGTTGCTTGGTTTTGTTGTATAATATCAATTAAAACACAATTGTTTAGAAAATAAGTTGAACATTTGTTACAATTTTAATTAAGTATCTTATTTTAATAATTAAGTATCTACACAAGTATCTTATTAAGTAAATTATATATAAATCTATTCATTAAACTCAATAAAAAATCTTTTGATACTATTTTTAACAAAATTAATGGAACATATAAATAAATTCATGAATGTTGGTATTTACTCATGGCTGTAAAACCAATAGAAAGATCCTTAGAATCTGCACATTCCTTAAAATCTTCCCAAAAATTAATTTTTGTGTTATCATGTATTAAAGGAATTCATTTATCTTTAATATCCTTCTTTTTAGATGGGTTTTTCACGATTTCCTTTAATTGTACATATTTGAAAATTTCAGAAGATCTTTTTGATGAACTAATGTGCATTCAAAAAATTTTGCATCGGTTTCGATGGAAGTTTTATAAAAAATTACAATAATCCTTTTCGAGTTTTTCTGAAAATTTTGCATTTAATTTTTTTCGGCAATTGCTGTATGCTGGATGCAATAATCTTTTCTTTGTAGCACGATTGAAAACGAATGTTTGAGAATCCTTTGTAGTACGATTGGAAAAGATTGTTTGAGAATCTTCAGATCGAGTATCCATGAAATGATTGTCCATGAGCTCTTCTTCGTCACCTTTTTCATTTGTGGATCAAAATCAGGGTCATAGTACGACGATGCAGGACTAAAATCAATTTTACTTTCTCCGTTATTATCGCAAAAATCACTGGAGAGTATACTTATATTTTTGTAATAATTTCCAAAAAAAAATTCAAGGAACTTATCATATAATTTTTGATAGATTATTACTTTCAAATTTTCAATTAAATCGAAATTTTTTTCAAGTGACGACATTGTACGCTGTTTTTAATTATATTCGATACGTTTGAAGAAGAAGATGTGACTAGTTACTTACTAGTTAGTTAATCAAGGCATTTCAAGTTACTTGTTTTATTTTTTTTTTAATATTAGTGTTTAGAAATGAGATAGGCAAAAATGGATTGAAGTTTCTCGTAGACTTTTTGCTCTAGATTTTTAAACATGATAGAACAACAAAACCACGGAAGAAATGAGAGCAAAAATAGACTCATGCGCGCGTTTTGCTCCATTTTTTCCAAACTTGCGTCGTATTAGAAATAGGTTGATGATATGTATATTAGAATTTTTTTTATATAATTGAGAACAATGAAAGACCAAATTCTAAAGTGAAAACTATGCATACAAAACCCTATATTAATATCAAAGATTTTTTTTTTATTGCATATGAGAGGGGCGGCAAATTTGGAATCCGCACCGGGCGGCTTAGCCTCTCTGTACGCCACTGAGAATAACTCAAACAATTTTTATCCAATCGACTTCAAATTCACATACTTATTTTTATATCCCCTCCGTACTTCTTTAAACTTATATTTTATAAGTAAGATCTATTTTTCTTGTATCTTATAGGGCAAAAATGATTGCAGTTATGCTGCCTGCTGCAGAGCACCTCAAGTCTAAAAACTCTTCAGAAATAACGATATACTACCGTCATTCAAAAAAATAAGACTTTATTTACATTATTTAATATATGCTTAATAAAATGCTCAAATTTACATAAATTTTGTTTCCTTGCTAACCAAATTGGATAAAATTCGAATTGCAAATTTTGTTAATTGTTATTTTTGGAAATATTTATTTTCTGTTTTTGCAAATAATATTCATGCAAAAATATGTGTGTCTAAGAATTATTTGGTTTTTTTAAAAATCGGTTGAGTAGTTCTTGAGTTATACGGCTATGTAGATACGTGAGAAGCCTTTTATATAATAGTATAGATATAGATATAGATAACGTATTATCTAAAACAAAATGGTAATACACAGAAGTAACATGCTTAGCATAGAATGTTAACAATAACAGGAATCTTATAAAGAGTTTTATAATAAAGAAAATTAGAGGACCAAGCAGAGCCTGCATATATGAACTCTATTTATTTTAAATAATCCATGATATAATAACTTTACCAGGTAGTATTGACAAGTGTTGATTCTCTCAGCTACAAGTAAACGAACTCTTGTCAAAAACAGCTGTTCGTTGTTATATCCGTTGGCCACATTCAGCTGTGTCAACTGTTGTGACAGCAACACATCGGGGAGCGCTGTTATCGGTATTGAAGTTTCAGAAAAGTTGTCAAGTTTATGAATTGTCAAGCTTTGTATTAAATACCAATGGACATTTTACCGACAAATTAAAAATTTTCTATTTTTAAATGCATTTTAATGCGCAACTTCATATTTATGTGCATAAAGTTTTGACTTAACAGATGCCAAGTATACGCTGAATGTACGCTGAATGTGACCAGTGACGAACACTACCTTGTATTTATTATAATGAAATAATCTGAATACAACACAGCGTATGCTGCCATAAAATAATCAAAATACTCTACGTATTTTTATTCACATAAAAACAAAAAATAATTCAATTCTCTAGTATCGTTTTTTTTAAACAACCATAGAATATAACATAATAATTCCAATAAAATGGCGACCAAAACAAGAGGTACAAAGTTCATGTACGGTGCTGCAGATGAATCGTTTGTGAAAGCGAAACATGAATTTTCTACTAAACCAAAGATTTCTCCACTATCAACATACCAATATCGTCAGCACAGCTCCCAAAAAGACAAAAGCTACTATGATAAAAACGATGTACCGATTCATTTCAAGACCACTCCAGACACATTACTAGTTCTAGCTTCTAAAGTTGTGGACGCTATACCACTACCGCCAGTCTACACATGGACAAATTTTGACGTGTGCAAATGGATTAGGCAGTATGGCTACCCGCAATACCAGGTACATCATATGAATCTTGTCGGCCTTCTATTACATTAGTCACCCTCTAGCATACATTCCGCGAGAATCTGATACATGGCCGATCATTACTGCTTGTTGACACAGACGCACTTAGTGCCATGAATATAAAGAATTACAACGATATGATGCATATTGCATATGGAATACGTTGTCTATTCTACTTTGAGTTAACGAAGTTTGTACGGAGTATATCGTTGCCTCCGCAATACTACAATGAACTGTACAAACTTTTACGTGTCAAAAGTGGACGTAAGTATGAGTTGACACGACGCACAGATCTTTATCGAAAAATGCAACTCATACGAGAAAATCCATCAAATCTGTCACATTGGGAAAAATTAGAGAAATGGCTAGCACTGGAGCCAGATCCATTATATCCAGAACTGTTTGGAGGTTTTAGACGTAAAAATCTTTACAAATGTAAGCCAATTCCACCATATAAATCGACACCTGTTCAAACAAAGGAATGCACATGTCCTCCTCCATGTGAGTGCTTCTGGACAGCGAAGAACTTAAGTCCACCATGGCGCTTAAGTTGTTTGTCACACAAGACTAAATGGAATGTAGAATATAAGGAGGATTGTCAAAAATGTATGCCTCCCTGCACCTGTCAATGGACTTCAAAGAATTTTGCTTTCAATAGCGTTATTACCTGTCTTCGACATGAGTTTCCTAAGAAATATGGTAAAATGCATGTATCTCAGACCCATGCAACCTTCAGCAAATTGGAAAGAATTAGTAACAAAACATCTTCAACGATTATGAGAAGAACTCTAGACTAGCAATTTTGTCCACAATGCTAACACTCTGCATCCAACACTTTTTTCGGTCTGATCTCACTCTTGTTGTTTACCAGGTTGGGAAATTAGTAAATATTAATATGTAAATAAAAAACCATTCAGTATCTGAATGTTTACCACTATCTTGTATTATGTTTTATCTATCGGATGTTAGACTCTTTCACCGCACTGACGACACGTTGCGATCAGTTGACGTCCATGTTGTGCTTGTTTGTTTATTTTATTAAATTTTTATTTTCTTTATTAATTTGACATAATTTCTCTCCACAGCGATCGTTCACTGCAATGATCACGTGTTAAAATTTATTGATTGTCTGACCAGAAGACATCCTGCTGAGCTGCATGGGAGACGTACGTGTGGCCATGTACCTCAAAGAAGAGGCCAGATAAGTTCCACGCCAAGCTAAACCTTAAGTGTGTCTGTTCGTCAACTTGAATCTTAGGCATTGAGAATAATTTGAGGGTATCTAAGTATCTAACCGAAGCTGAAGCGGTTAGATATGATAGCAATCATAAAATAGACGCGTATTTTGGGTTTTTGCTAAATTTTCTTCTCGCGGTTTTATAAAAGCGGTAACGCTTTGCTTAAATATTACTTTTTATACGTATATAATACAAAAACTTATCCTGTCAGCATTGACACTTGAAACGAAGCCAAAGAGGGGAATGCCTAATAGGACTCCCAATTTAGCGCAGTCTTGCGTGCCCCCGAATGCTGCACTCGACCTGATGGCAAAATTTAATACGAATACTTTACGATGTTATTGATTGTTGACACCGTGGCTGTAACTTACAGAACACGTTACGTTTTTGACGATACACTGAGAAAACAAAATTTTCAAAACTAGCAGAAACGTGTTACTTTTGAAAACATTTAACCCAGATTTTGCGCCTTGCGCCTTTATTTTTATTTTAAAAACGGACATTTAAAAAGAAAGCTTCTAAAAATTTTGTTTGTTTTTCAGCTGTTATTTTTGGAATAATGTTGTTTAATGGTGAAACTTGCATAGCAGTAGTGGCAGTAAGCAGTACTGCCGAGGTTAGCCCTATTTCTAAATTCACTACCACTGCCGCAGTGCTACCAAACAAGCAAGCGAAAATATTCTGGGAGGCAACATGCAAATAATTAAACTACTAAGGAAAATTCCACATTGAAAAAACCTGCAAGAAGAATTTTTTTTTTATTTAAAGCAATTTATTTATTTAATAGATTGTTCTTAAGATTGTGAGCGCTTATTTTTGTTTTCTCAGTGTATGGTTAGTATGCGTGTGTGAATCGTTTGTCTGGCTTGTAGGTACCCTTCATGTGCGCAGAGGCAACCAGTATTTGTGTCGGCGCAACTGCCCCCTGTGGTTAGGCAAAACGGATTATGCATCGGTCCGGCGATGTTGAGTGAAAACAGTTCGCAAGAGTGTTTAATTTTTATTTAACCAGATGATCATCGATACGATTTGTTCATCAGAGGACGGACAGTAAATAACTAATTTAATTTATCAGATACATATCTGCTTATTGACTTAAGACGGCTGTGTTATTTTTAAATATATAATAGATACCTTTTTTTGTCAATACTTTACCCAATAATTATGCTAACTTTTTAAGTTATCGCTGGTAAACTTGTCAATCTCAAGTGGACTTTTGAATGGAATCTAAAATGCACTTTTGAATGAAAATGTGTAGAGAGGTTTTAGAGAAAACTGCATTTTCAAAACTAGCAGAAATGTGCTACTTTTGAAAACGGTTAACCCAGATTTTGCTCTTCTAAAGTTTGTTTTTATTGTAAGAACGCACATTTTAAAAAGAGCTTCTAAAACGTTCGTTTGATTTTCTTCAATAAATATTTTAAAATGAGCCGCAAAAACGTTCGATTGATTCGTAATTTAATTCATTTGATAGAAGCACATATATTTGTATATTACAAACGGATGTAACCCGGTGTTACTCGGGGTTGTGCCGCAAAGCACAGAAAAAGAACAATTTTTAAAACTGCTTTCATTTTAACATTTTTTAAATAACACTGTGCGACAATTTAAGGGTCAATTGAAATAACCTCAAATATCTCAATGGTGTCTAATACTGCATGGTCTATATATTATGGCCTCATACTCAGTTTTATCGGATTAGGTCAAATAAGAGAGAAATTCAAGGTCAAATTTCACCTTTAAGACACAAATTTTTTCTTATAACTCTTAAACTAAATTCAAATCCTATGAAGTAACTGCATCTAAATTTTTGCAATGGATAGTTCTTTACATTTTGAGACCAAAAAAAATAAGTAAAATACAATAACCACCTCTGAAAAGATCACAACAATAACATGTGCGCATCCAAAGATATTCGGATTCAAGGAATACCAAAAATGGTAACTTCTTTAATGTCAGCCCTAGCGTAAAATCATTCAGACGAAAATTATAGATCCAACAATTTTCTTCAAAACTGTCCTTAACATTTTTACCGAAAGTGTTACCGATCTGAAGATATGCGCGTAAATATGTAATTACAACATACATTACAACATTTTTTATAGCCTATGTTTTATTTTGAGAGCAGATGAATCTTCATACCAACATTCATTGAAATCGGTCTACGCGCTTAGAAGTTATTATAGAGTGCCCTATGTTCTTTCTCTCTATGAAACGTACTCGGTGTCCAAATTTCAGCTTAATCGGATAAACGGTGCGCGAGCCTATATGGAACAGACAGACAGACAGACAAACATTTGATTTTATATATTAGATTTATTAAGGTACTAACCAAGAATCAGAAGAATAGTTGATATACAAAATGTTACTGAGGGAATTATGTATTAAATTAAACGAAATTGTGTTCATATCAAACGAATTTGTTTTTGAAATAGAGCTTGAAACAATTTCATTTAAATTAAACACAGTTTAGTATTTCATTTAAATTAAACACAGCACAGTACTTTAAAAGTTATATTTAAAACAAAAGTTTTTTATTTTTAAAGCTATGGATCTTAAAATACATTCATATTAAATCTTTTAAGTTAAAAGGCATTTATTTCACAACTAATTTGACACAAAAATTGTAATATTAAAAACAAACATTTTAAAGCATGACTTTTCCGAAGCAAATTTTAAAATTTTCCAAGTTTTCGACATCAAATTCGTAATTGGCGACCCCCGGGACAGTCCGAATACCAAATTTTAACTCAAATCGATGCAGTTTGAATATTTAACATTTAATAATATTTTAAATATTGAAAGAATTAGTTAGTTTTTATCTCACCTTATTTGTAAAATGAATTAAAAAAATTGTCTTTCAATAATGGTGTACTCCATATCATTTTTATACCCCCACGTACTGCGTAAGGGGTATATTAATTTTGTCACGACGTGTGTAACGCCCATAAGGAGGCGTGTTAGGTAAAGAAAAGTATATATATTCTTGATCAGCATCACTACCTGAGTTGATTAAGCCATGTCCGTCTGTCTGTCCGTCTGTCTGTCTGTGGACACGATTACAGCCGTAATTTTGAAGTTATCGTACGGAAATTTGGTATTTGAGCTTTTTTCTAAAAACCTAAGATCAAGTTCGAGAATTGGCTTAATCGCATGAAAACCACGCCCACCTGCCATACAACCCCAAAATTTAAAACCATATAAATAGGCTTCTGTCAAAGCTAAAATACTAAAATTAGATATTTATTCATTTAATATCAAAATTAAGACGTGTTAGAAAAATGGGCGTCATCCACCCATGAACACGCCCACATAAAAAAGCTTCTCACACATCGATAACTTTATGAAGAGGCTTGTATTTACTTTTTTTCTAGCAGGATATTTTGAATTTGCTACAATTTGCCCCTTCAGATGGGGCTTGAGCCCCCGCTGCCCCTCCCTCTGAGAGGGCTTGATAACGAACGCTTTTCGATTACTGAAAGTGTATAATAATCGACATACTAGGAATGCAATATGTTCATATTTTCAAACTTTATGAGCATGTTTAGATTTTCACTAATATTTAAAAAAGCACTTAAAAGGGGGAAAAATGTACTGTTTGTTTTTAATGGAACGCTGAAATAAGTTGTACTTAAGCGAGAATGGCACTAAAGCGGGAGGTGCTAAAATGGGAAATTAAGTATGAAAATTGTTTAAAAATGTAAGGATGCCGCAAAAAAGTGGTACCTAAGCAGGAACGGTTCTAAAGCGGGTAGGTACTTAACCGGGATTGATTGTATTTTCAACTTTTCTTGCGTAAATTGCTCCAGCGAGTAAACGGACGCATATTAAATGCAATGAATGAACTTCCAGCTTAAAGTCTTCACACGTGTACTAAATAATAAATAAGTAAAAACATAATTATAAATTTTACGAAATCAATAAAATAAAGCATTTATTCAATGGATTAATAACATTTTATCTCTACATAATGAATATTAATAACTTGAATTAAGAAATTGTTATATTTTACTTGAGAACATCGCTTCATCTTTTACTAACGATGAAAATCCAGAGCTATCTTGTCGCTATCGATTTCGCTTTAATCACGTTTCTTTAACACTTTATTGTGTTAGAAGAGCATAAATTTTAAAACAGGAATAAGTTCCCATATTAGCACAACCAACACCGTTTAGCCCCATGAAGTCTGAATCAAGGGAATCATCAGCAAGCCAGCCGGCGACGATAGCCGAGTGACGATTATGATTAATCGTATTGTATTCAATTCTAAATGTTTTTTCGATATCAATCGAAAATTATTGCTATGTTGTGATTTCAGCCTCACAGTAAGCCAAGCGCATGAACAACCAGCCAAAGTGTGTACAAAGATATTTATATATGAGGAAGTATGTATGTATAAAAGATGATGGAACCCGAAACTTTCTGCATACCGTGTTGGTAAAAATCTCAAATTTCAGCTTAAGTTGCACACCTACAGATTCTAAAAAAAAGCGTAAAGGTTGAAGCTGTGATCAGAAATTTGGTTAAGTCAGCGATTAACATACTTTCGTGCCAATATCTGAGCTTAAGTGGTCGCGTGCTGCTTAACTGCATGTGTCTGTATGTATGCTTGTTTTAATGTTTGACATAAATATTTTCTTGATATTTTACTGTGATAAGCCAAATATTTTTATAATAAAACATTTTTACGAACAAAACATGAATAAATAACTGCTCTATAGAGGAATATTAAAGAATAAGATACGTAAATGTGTCTTTATTGTTTGCATCTTGAAGAGCATTTAAGGAATAGCTAAGATAGAATATCAATATATCGTAACAGTCATATAATAAGCAGCTCAATTTCAAAAGTGCAAATGAGGCTTCAACATTTCTCCATCGCAAAAAATGTTTAACAAAGATACGATTTCCTTAAAAATTATTGTTTTTAAACAATAACCAAATCCAAGATCTTTAGAAAAACCAGCTAGAATCAGTTTAGAAGAATCATGATTTCTAAATAAATTTGAAAATTTGAAACCCTTTGGTGTATACTTTCAACTCGTTTGGATTTTTCTGCGATCCCCGAGTGACATTGAATCCAGGTTACCTTCTCCTGAACGCATAAATACAGAAGCCGACATTAAAGGTACATGAAGACCCTTTCAGATAGCAAAGTCGTGACCTAAAAGATTTATTTAAACTGCTTAATTAATAATTAAAAATTATTAAATTTCAAAAATAAATTTCAAATTCAAAATTTTTAAAATTCTTCAAAAGCAATGCATGAACCAGCCCCTGGTATTACATGTAGAAAAACGCACAAGATATCTCTAGTACATTCAACAATGTATCAACTGCATCTTTCCTTAATGGATTACGTGCGATGGAAGCACACCAGTAATAGACCTGTTGATAGACAACCTACTAAATTGTAGAAAAGCTTAAGCTGAATGAGGCTCTACATCCATAGTGAGAGAAGTGAACAGGGGGACACCCCAAGGAGAAATTATCTTACCCCTAATATGTAATCAAGTCGTTAACGAACTAGTCAAAAACTTTGAAGGCAGATCCCCAAGAGAAGATGGATTAGGAAAGTAGGCTGCCGGGCTGGGATCAGAGCTTATAGAACACGTACCTACATATCCCGCTACAGGAATTATACAAAAACATCGAAACTAACACTAAGCAAGTAGTATGGAGAATCATATCTAATGTGCCATATGAAAAACGGGCTTTGTATATCTTGTATATGCAAATGCATGGCTGCAGCCCACTTCAACAAGTTTGGTATTACCAAGGATGTATAACACTTATTCGGCACACTGGGACCAATTAAACCACACCATTTATGTGTTTTGCTATAAAATAAACATTTTTATGCTTTGATGATATATTTTTAACTTACCAAGTTTTTGGCCTAAAACTTTTATTTTATTTAAAAATACACTTTTAAGAATCAACAAAAAATCAAGTTAAATTATCATGCAGTTGATTTTTTATGACGGTTTTTTTTTGTCGCTGGGTTCTAATGTAACCCAGTGCGTCGAGCACATCATACCAGAGAAGTGGTGCCGAATAAGGGTTAAGGAACCAGGCATCCAAGACACCCTGCAACACCTACTTTGCACACACAGATCCGCCTTACAAAGATCTAGACTAGGGATGTTACGGACAGTGCTGTCACTTGAAAATTTTAAATAGTGTTAGAAAGTGCTCAAAAATAGTTGTAGATTAAGACAATTAGTGGTAGATATATTTCTCTCTACAAAAGTTTGATTTATTTTTTGTAATCTCATTACAAAAATGAACAAATAATTCTCATATTATTTTCTAAATAAAAAACGTACATCCATTATTTATAGTGAAAACCCGATAACAAGGGCAATTTAAATGAGAAATTTTTAGGTAATAGAAATGGTATCTCGCTATTTCCTCCAATAACATGGGAGAAAGGATCCCACCATGAAAAGGATAATCACTAGATAGCTTCTTTGCACATACTTTAAGTTTCGGAGATTTTTGTATGTAACTGTTACTACGGGGTATTCATCTCATATTCACTTCCTAAGGCAGTGATTATGATCCTATAGGCAAGATTCTACGTAGCTTCTTTTCACAATGAACGAGGAATATGGATTTTTTGTTGTCATGTTTTGTTTTTATTTTGTAATTATTTCCTTTCTTTTTTGTTTTGTACACATCACTTGTCGGCTTTCTGCACATCAGCTAAAGAATAAGCGCCTTTTTTTAATTCATTAGGTGGTAGAAAAAGATGAATTCCTTAAATGAGGTGCTCGCCTATGTTCCGACTGGAGAGCTTATTTGTATACATTTTAAGGTGCTCTCGCACGCGAAGTTCAAATGCTTTTGTTATATCAACACTTTGAATATTTCCATAAATCCCGCTGCCAATCATGAGCTTTAAAGAACAAACTGGGATCAAACCAAGAGCAAACTAGGATCTGCTCGCGAGCAACCATGCAATTTTCAACCAAAGTTTTCATGCACACCAAAATATTGTCAACTTAAATCTAATATTGAAAAACTTTTATTTTAGGCATGATTGAATGAAAATAAGGTTATTCGTATTTTTTGATGTATGCTTATTTTATGTAAACAAACAATTTTTGACAATCTGCCAACAGTGTTTTGTGATGTTAGAAAATTAAGGTACTTTTCAGTGTTTCTTTGTGTAGTTTTCTATTGTAAAAAGTATTTTTTTTTTAATTTTTAATTTTTTAATTATATGCATTTTTTCTCGGGCCTTGATTGCTAAGCCTCGTTTGCATTTTGTGTAAAATCAATGTGCAATTCTTTTTATTTTTTATTAACTTCGTAGTTTTTCGTTACCACTCGTAACTTTTAACAATGAAATTCAATACTGGAAAGCACCCTGTACTTTGAACTTCAGGAAATTTACTTTTGAATTCAATGGTTTCTCCCCTAAAAATGGAAGCACCATGTGGGCAAAATCGGAGTTGTCGGCAGGTTCATGATATGCATTTAATTGTTTTTTCACGAATTGAATCAGATCTTTGCGAATGTGTGAATGAAAACCTATAATATAAAAAAATAAAGTCAAGCAAAAAATTTAAAAGTAGACGAAAAATGGCAATGTTTTTAAAGGAATCCGCTCGTTAACCTTTTTTATAGTATTTATGACTTATATATTTTGGTAATTAAATTTTTGGAAAGCGGAGCATTAAAAGTAGCAGAACAAATAATTGTACTATTAATTAAGTACCAAATAGTATGATATTTAGGCAACCGTTTGCTGTTTTCGCTAAAATGGCATTGTTCTCATGCTCTCATTGTGCTCTCATTTCAAAATAAGCATACCAAATTGAGAAGACGTTAAAAATACGAATAACCTTTTAAATTATTGAATCATGATTTTAGGTACACTTATAAAATATACAAAATGTCAGCTGGGAATCTTTAACATACTGAAAAATTATTTGTCTCCTGTTGTTGGAAAAATTCGGGAACTTGAAAGCGGTAGAAGATGAAATTTTATTTTAGCTCAGGTTGCAAAAATAAGCGTTTTAAAAAATGTCTTACTTTGGATTGTGAATGGGGGATGCAGATATTATTAAAATGACTTGGATTCCCTCGGGAACAATGGCTGTGACTTAGCTTGCGTTTTCGTGAAATTCTAAATAATATTTTGAATAATTGAAAAAGAACTGAAAAACAAATTTTACACATTTTTTTAGTTTTCCAGGGCTTAAAGGATGTTTTTACCATTTGTTACATATGGATTAAATTTTTTAAGATTTAAGTAATCACACATTTGAAGAATTTCTATTTCCTGTCTCGGTAAAATGTGTTGAAAATATTTAAATGATTGAAACAAAATTTGAAATCATTATCTTAAAAAATATCATAAAAATGATGACGGAAATGAAATAGTGGTAGATATTGGATAAAGGTAAATAGTGGGTGGTAAAAGTGGTAGAAGTCAAAAAAGTGGTAGATCTACCACAATTGTGGTAAAGTGACAGCACTGGTTACGGAGCTTCGACTTCGGATCCGAAAGGTCGGAACTTCCGATTGATTTTATACCTCCGACTCCGACTTCGGATCCGACAATTTTTTTAACGAAGATAAGAATATATCGCCGTATACGGTTTTACCTATCTCACACACGAGTGCAGTTCTTCGTTAAATAATTTAAATTGCTTATAAATTCTCTTGTGGAGAGTAAATTCGAAATTTGCACTCAATTGTTCGTCAATATTTATCGTCTCCTCCAGGATCAGTTGCAGGTGAGCAACTTTTTAGTAGTGTTGGTCTCATACATGGTCCTCAAAGAATTAGGTTGGACGGGGAGAAAGCTGACAAGTTTCTGTTCATTAAGAACAATTGAGTACTTTAAGAGTCACTTCATTTGGCTAAAACAGAACTTAAAACAATATTTTTTCTATTGTTGCGTTTATACGTTCATGTGTGTAATATTAACATGAATTTTTCAGTACTGATTAGAGATAGTGAATAGTGTACTATGTTTATTATTCTTTTATAATTAATAACCTTAACAGTTAATTAACACATCTTTCTTGGACTCCTACTTCGGCTCCGATTCCGACTCCGGCTCCGATAAATAAAATTAAAAAACTCTGGATCCGACTCCGATTCCGATAACCTCACCTCCGTAACATCCCTAATATTGACTTTAATAGTTAGGATCACCGACATTTTAGTCATTAAAAGATTTAATGAAAAGTTCTCGATAATTCCTAAGTTATAAGTTATTAACTTTAAAATAAGTAAAGAAAGTCTAAAGTCTGCCTAGGCCTACAAAAAACTACCCTAACCCTACTTTTCCAAAAAAAATAATACTATTGAAAATGGGCGTATCCGTGGCCGGATGAAGCCTTTATTTCATATGCATTTAAATGTTGATGAAAAATTTAAAAATACCAAGTTTTATTGCTTTAGCTCACAGCTAATGCCTTTATTGTGCTTTCGCTATGCTAGGTGGGCGTGTACATGGACGGATTAATCTCAATTTTTGAATACACCTTAGTTTTGTTATAAACTACATACATACCAAATTTGATCTTTCTATGAAAAACATAATCTTATTTATTGAGTTTTAAACTTTTTGGGTTGTATGGGAGATGGGCATGTCCGTGGGTGGATGACATCCATTTTTCAGAACCATCTTTGTTTTGTGCTAAATTTTAAACATAAGTGCTAAATTTTATCTCTGTAGGTTAAACAGAGGCTTATTTATTGCGTTTTCAATGTTTGGGTTGTATGGGAGGTGGGCGTGTCCGTAGGCTTATTCTAAAAATATTCAATAGCGCAGATCCTTGGGTGCTTGTGACCATGTGTACCAAGTTTTATCCAATTATCTCAACTCCTTCTTCTTATCCTGTGTTTACGGACAACACACAGACGAACGGACGGACGGACGGACATGAACAGCTAGACTCACGAGGTGACGCTGATCAAGAAAATATATGCTTTTCTATACCGGACTCACTTTTTTATATGCGTTACAAACATTTGTACAAAGTTAATATACCCTGACCTTTCAGGTTTAGGGTATAACAATGAAAGAACTGGTGCTAATATACAAATTTTTAACTGATTTATTTAATAGCCTTTCCTCAAATCATTATTTACACATAAATATAGTGTAATTAGATTTTCGATAGTAAAAAACCTAAAAATCTGATAATCTGAGTTGCTGGAGGAAAACAAAACAGATATTATGTATTATTTTCAAAGTACATTTTTAGAATATATAAATATTGGAAGTTATTATGGGTACATCAAAAAGTATTATATTCGGTTTTTTATTCCGTCTTATATGCGGTTGCTTATTTAATAAAATGTTACATTTTTCGTACACTTTACTTAACTGAAAACACATTTAAGAATATGATCGCGGAATTTTTGGATTTGTTTAATTTGCTCAACTACTTTAACGGTTTTGTATGAAAACCCCAAATTTCGGCTATAACACACTTCTTTCGGTTTAATCTTAAATAGCGGTGTCAATTATATTAAAATATTACGGGTTGCCAAGCTAATTGAAAAACCGATGCACCACATGACTGAGGTGTAGCCTGCATGTGCGCGCATTTCAACACGAATGACATATTTATTGATGTCACCACACACATTCGTGAGGCATATTTTATTGGCTTAAATGCGAAATATTTACTTCGTTTTTACACTGCATTCAATGCAAAAGAAATAAGCGTTAAAATAAATCCAAAGTAGCCTCCAGTGCATCGATTTCCAATAAATAAGAATAATCGTCGATGACATTTGTGGTTAAGCTGTGCACAACGACAAGAAGAGTTGAATAGATCTTAGAATTTATTGAGTTTTTCAAATGTTGCGATTATGCGAATGTTAACTGTTTTTTGAAGGCGTTTCAACTCATTGCAGCTCCAGCAATGACTGTAATGTGTGAATTATGTAAGCTTGTAAATATAACTATCTCAATGTTTTCACTTGGTAATTTGAAAAATAAACAGAATTCAATTTAATATTTGAATTATTTTCCACTTAATCAACCATGTGAATTCCACAAATCCATAATTCTTTATCCCTAAAAAGCTATACAACGGCCGAAGAAGAAACAATTACAGAAAAAAATCGCAAAACGGCTGTACAACCTGAGTGCAATATATCAGGCGCTTGAAGGATATTTTGAACGTATAGATGCTGTACAGTAGGGCGTATCGAATTACATTTTTTTTTCGAATTTCACATTCTAAGAGGTCTCAAAAATTTCATGTGGTTATCAAGATCTGCCAAAAAAAATTTTATGAAAATAAAAAGACATCTTCCTGGCCCGCAAGGACAAAGTTGTTTTTGAGAAAAACTGTAAAAAATAACGATCTTAAAATGCTTTGATTTTTCTAAAAAAAAAACTACATATGGGCATCTCCCAGTGGCACGGACGCGACATTCGCACGGTTTTAATTACTCGAAAAACAAGAAAGAAGCAAAATGAGCCGATATATATATAAGTGCTCTAACGCGACGATAGAGTGCTACATTTTATAAAAATATTGGCGAGATTTAGTACAAATTAGTTCAAAGTAATAATCAATCATTCAATGAAACGGACGCGACAAAAAACAGAAGTTTTTTTAAGCTCGTATAGAAATACGCAAAATTTAGCAAATTTTAAGAACTTTTTTTTATATATAATATACATGTTAATGGAGGTCAAAGGTAAGAAGATAAAGATAAAAATTATCTTCTTATCTTTTTTAAATAGATATAGCACGAATACGGACGCGACATCATGGACGCGACAAATTTTTCCACAGTAGTAAAATACAGTAAAGATGTTCGTTATAAATTTTAATAAAAATACATCATAATAAGTTGAATTCAAGTTACATTGCAGTCATACTAATAAAAATAAAAAAAAAATAAAGTTATAAGCTTTTAGAGTGCTTTATTTTAATGTTTTTCTTCATTTTTGGTGGACCTTTTTTGGGAGATGCCCATATGTCTACAGGAAAAAATTTAAATACAGTTTAACTAGCAATATCTTACCGAACACGATGATACTCGCGATTATTACCAACAGTATCCTGTTTGAAAGATATTCGAAGCGAAAGTTATACTGGAGATGGCACATAAGTAACTTTTGATTGTAACCATTGAGTCTTAATTTTGATGGCATTGACTATTGTGTTGGCGTATTTCCTACAAATGATGAATTAATAATTAGCATAGTTATTGCATATCAATTCTATTGTTTTAGAGAAATGTATACTAGAACGCAATTTTTTAACTTTTTCAAAAAAATTAATATTAGATTTTATATTACGGGCATAAGAAGTGGTGTCGAAGATAATTTTCTCAATTTGGATTTTTCAAATATTTCTGTACATGACCCTACCCTAAAATATGTATTTATTATGTCAGGCTTACACCACGATTTTTTTTTTTATATTTTAATACTTTAAAAAATTTTACTTCGTACCATAAAATTTCTCAATTTGAGTTATATCTTCTTTATGGTTATAATATTGTTTAAATACATTTTATGCCATTCAGTTGGTCTCAAAAGACTAAACAATTGTTTTTAAAATGTGTTTTAATGAAATTATAACCATAAAGAGGACATAACTCCAATTGAGAAATTTGATGCTAGGAAATAACTTTTTTTAAAATATCGAAAAAGAAAAAAAAATCGTGATCTTAAGCTGATATATTAAATAAATATTTTTAGGCAGTATCGTGTTCAGAAATTTTCAAAAAACTCAAATTGAGAAGATTATCTTCGACTCCACTTCTGAATCACTTCACATAAAATCTTATATTCATTTTTTGAAAAAGTTAAAAAATTGCGTCCTAGTATACATTTCTCTAAAACAAGAGAATACAAATGCAAGAACTATGCAAATTAATAATTCATGATATTTATGGAATACATCAACACTATAAACAGTACACTCAAAAAAATACTGTAGTAAAATATACTACACAATGTGTATTTGTTTCCCAAAACATTTATTTTCAAACACATTTGTAGTTATTCGATAACTTTTTACTGCATTTTACACTTAAATAATTAATACTACACGATGTAGTTATATGTAGTAAGTACTTATTTAAATGTATTTATTTGTATGCACAAAAGGTTTTGAAAAAAAATATTTTTTGTAGCTATCTGTGATTTTTCATTTCAATGAGCCTGTTCTCACTCGCCTTACGTGAGTCGGCGCATCGGATTCATTTTGACGTCTACAGGCAAAGAGGGTTGTGGGAAGGTGACATGTTACGTGAGGCAGAATTTTTAAAAATTTTAAAAATTTTTGGATTCATTTTGACGTTCACTGCTTTGAAGTTTGATTGTTTGTCATATTTTTGTATATTTCTCATATTTTATGGCGCAAATAAATTTTTTTTGTATTGGTAGTGTTTTTTTTTTATTATAGTTTGTTTTCTAACATAAAAACTGAAGAATTTCACGAAATTCGACAACATAATCGATTGATTGCGCTCTGACGTCAAAATAAGGCAGCCTCAAATAAGTCGGTAGTAAGAACACCTGACAGATGCCTCTTGTCAAAATAACGCCATTAATCTGCCTTTTTTGAGGCGAGTGAGAACAGGCTCAATGAATGAAAAATTATTTTAAAAAATAAAAATAATATTGTCAACCAAGACTACACAATGCTGGTATGTAACCAAATTTTAAATTTATTAAATAATATGTTTAGTGCTTATATAAATAAATAATATCTTTCTAGTAGACGATATTTGGCTCCTACCACTATCACCAGTCATGAAGATTTCAAGAAGTAAAGCTTTGCTGAAAATTCATGAGAGTTTAATTTTCCACAATATTGGCATTTGGATAAAGCTGTTACCGTATTTTTTATGGTTTTTTTCTCCCATTTTTTATTATGTTCTTTTTTATGATTCTATGTTATTTTTCATTATATTGTTGTAAATATGTTCTTAAGATGTTGTTGTTAAATAAATTGTATAATTTAATATAGATATTAAAAAACACAATTTAATAATTAAAAACAAAACACCGTTTTTTTTTAGTCAATATAAAAAAATTACTAAATATGTAGTAAGAATTATTACACATGTAGTAAAAATTCTTTTTGAATGTTGCATAAAAATTTGGATTTTAAATTTCGTTTTAATAAATATGTAGTAAAATATACTACGCTTGTAGTAAAAATAACTGCAAAAAAAATTATTTTTTCTCTGTAGTTAAAATAAATAATCTAATTTAGTAAAAATAAATACATTTTTATTTGGACGGTGAGCTACTACTTTACATTTGCTTTAAATACATTTTTATTTATTTTTACTACAGAATTTTTTTGGGTGTACCACCAAAATTTATAACCAATGCTTACAATATAAAGTCTTGTGCTATCCCAGGTACAACTTTCGCTTCGAATATCCTTCATAAAGGATACTGTTGGTAAAAATCATGAGTAGCACCGTGGCAAAAAATTGTTAGTTAAACTGCATTATTACTTTTGCGTTAAGACATGTGTGGATTTTCTTAAAAAAATCAAAGCATTTTAAGATCGTTATTTTTTATTGTTTTTCCCAAAAAACAACTTAGTCCTTGCGGGGCAGGAAGATGTACTTTATTTTTTATAAAATTTTTTTTTGGTGATCTTGACAAGCCTATGCAACTTTTGAGACCTCTAAGAAAACGATCTAAATTTTTCGATACGGCCTAACAGTGGCGTACCGAGAGTCTAAGCCGCCCGGTGCGGATTCCAAATTTGCCGCCCCTCTCATATGCAATACAAAAAAAAAAACATCTTTTATATTAATTTACAGTTTTGTATGCATAGTTTTCACTTTAGAATGTGATCTTTCATTGTTCTCAATTAAATAAAAAAAAAATTCTAATATACATATCATCAACCTATTTCTAATACGACGCAAGTTTGGAAAAAAATGGAGCAAAACGCGCGCCTGAGTCTAATTTTGCTCTCATTTCTCCCGTGGTATATCAAAACCAAGTAACTGCTAGTTAACTGCTAGTTACTTGGTTTTGTTGTTCTATCAAGTTTGAAAATCTAGAGCAAAAGGTCTACGAACAATTTCAATCCATTTTTGCCTATCTCATTTCTAAACACTTAAATTAAAAAAGAAATAAAACGAGTAGCTTGAAATGCTTTGATTAGATTAAAATGGGTTACAACAAAACCAAGTAACTTCAGTACTTTTCAGCACTTTACTTAAACGAAGTAAAATTTTATGCGAAAAAATTCACTTAAAAATACCGCAATCGAAAAATTATTTCCAGAATTTATTGAACATTTTTTCTTAGTCACATCTTCTTCTTCAAACGTATCGAATATAATAAAAAACAGGGTACAATGTCGTCACTTGAAAAAAATTTCCATTTAATTGAAAATTTATAAGTAATATTATAAGATAAGTTCCTTGAATTTTTTTTTTTGAAATTATTACAAAAATATTAGTATACTCTCCAGTGATTTTTGCGATAATAATGGAGAAAGTAAAATTGATTTTAGTCCTGCATCGTCGTACTATGATCCTGATTTTGATCCAAAAAATGAAAAAAAAGTGACGAAGAGGAGCTCATGGACAATCATTTCATGGATTCTCGATCTGAAGATTCTCAAACAATCTTTTCCAATCGTACTACAAAGGATTCTCAAACATTCGTTTTCAATCGTACTACAAAGAAAAGATTATTGCATCCAGCATACAGCAATTGCCGAAAAAAATGTAATGCAAAATTTTCAGAAGAATTCGAAAAGGATTATTGTAATTTTTTATAAAACTTCCTTCGAAACCGATGCAAAGCTTTATGAATGCACATTAGTTCATCAAAAAGATCTTCTGAAATATTCAAATACAATTAAAGGAAATCGTGAAAAACCCATCTAAAAAGAAGGATATTAAAGATAAATTAATTCCTTTAATACATGATAACACAAAAATTAATTTTTGGGAAGATTTTAAGGAATATGCAGATTCTAAGGATCTTTCTATTGTTTTTACTAGCCAACACCACCAACATTCATGAATTTATTTATATGTTCTATTAATTTTGTTAAAAATAGTAACAAAAGATTTTTTTATTGAGTTTAATGAATAGATTTATATATAATTTACTTAATAAGATACTTTCCAACCAGCAAGAAACGCTCTAAATTTGGCTTATACAGCGAATTCTCTAAGCTGCTTTGCAGTGTAAGCAGCCCAAAATTTAAGTAATTTTTCGTACTTTGAGGTATCAACAAGAACGTTGCATAGACTGCTAAGCAGCTTTCTAATCGAACTTCAAAAACTTTTTTTAAAAAAAATATTTTCCTTGTTTTATTTCTGATTTTAATTTTTTTATTTTTTATATTATTTTATTTCTCAACTTGTACCATCTGATTCGCAGTGAAAAACTTTTTTATTTAAATGTTGCCTTTGCCAGGGTTCGATCCCGTGTCTCGCCGATTTGAAGTCCGACGCCTTAGCCATTCTGCCATGTAGCTTTATATCGAGACGAAGATTTTTCATTTATAAAGCTAATTCTGTCGTAGGTACCCATAAGCAGCGTTAAGGTGCAAAATTAGGTTCAATCGAACCATTAAGCAGCTTTAAGTTCAAAATCAATGTTAAGAAGATGCACAAGCGGCACTTCAGAACTCCTTTTGAACTTAATTATCTTAAACCTACACAGAAGTATAACTTGTAACTTTTGGAACTACAAGATATATTGCCTGAAATTGACACCATAAAGCAGCTTTAGGTGTGGCAAGTTCCACAACGTACCTTTAAGCAGCTTTAGGTGTGTCGAGTTCTAGAACGGACCATAAAGCAGCTTCGAAGTGCCATGGAACTTATTTTGCCGCTTAAAACAGCTTTAAAGGGAACTCAAACGCAAATTTCTACTCATTTTGCTGGTTGGGTTGTGAATTCTTTTTTCCATTTACCCTAAACAAGTTACAAATTAAAATTGTAACAAATGTTCAACTTATTTTCTAAACAATTGTGTTTTAATTGATACTAGTAAACCTGTTGCCCGAATTCGAGCAATTCAATAAAAATTAAGTGTTAGAAGCATTAAAGACGTTTAATATATGATATTCTATTCAGGAAGCTATTATACTCAATAACGATATATTTAGTCTCAATAATGACATAAAAGATCATTATCTGAATGGTTTGACTTGAAACGTATGATCTGGCACTAAATTTTTTAATGTAACTGTCAAAACACGAAGACGGACTTACACTTATATTACTACTGAGACAAACATTATGACTATTCGAAAACATCGCATCTTAACTCTTCCAGCTATAAAACATAACTAATTAAAAAAAAAAACGCAGTGAAAAATAGATTTAAGACATAATACTAAGAGATATTTCAGAAATTAATAAAAGGTACTTACAGAACACTTACAACATCGATTTATAACACCTTTAGATGAAAAAACGCCGAAAAAACCAAAAAAAAATTTTTTTTGAAAACCGTTGAAATTTGACTGAGTTGTTTGCTCGAAAAGTGGAATTTTTGATTTTGGAACTGCATTTTTCGGACAATTGACATTTGAGGAATGCATAAAAGATAATTTTGGTTAAAAATTTTTAGATTTAAAAAAACTTCAAATTCGACCAATTCATAAGCTCTTCTCAAACTAAATTTCAAATTAATTAAATAGCGGATTTTTGTACAAAAATGTTATTTCTGTTTTAAAAGGTTTGGAACCCCTTGAAGCGAAATCACAATTTTTAAAAGTGGTTTGCACATCTACAGCCTAAACCTGATTTAATGACATCTGAATCGATAAAATCGGTTCATTGGTCTGGGAGGAGTTGAAGTCACAAAAAAAACCTTAGCCTATTAATTATATAAATTATACAACAAAACCAAGCAACTTTAAAGTTACTTGATTTTGAAAAAACAGGAAAGAATAGTGTTCTAAAATACATAAAAATGTTTTATTTGCTTTCAAGTAACTTCATAGTTGCTTGGTTTAGTGAAAACACAAAAAATCTTGTTTATATGAAATGTAAAAAAATTTTACAAACATTTTCTCAGTATCTTAAATTCGACTTGATTGTTAAAAAACTGCAATGCAAAATAATTTGGCTAGCACAAGTTTCAAAAATTTCGACTCTTAACTCTTCAATAATTTGAAAAAATTGTTAAAAATCTTATATACGGAAAGATTATATCCTATAAGGCAAAACCGCAATTTATCACAATTCTCAAAAAACAAGATACTTGGTTTTGTTATATCACGGGAGATTTCTATGTTTACTAAAATATAAATCTGATATATTGACACCTGAGCAAGTATTTTTTAAGGAGTAACCTGGCATAATAAAATTTTGTCATTGCATGCACCCTACACTTATTCCCTACAGTTGAAAATAAAATTTATTTATGATATATAAAGTGGTGAACAAAACATATAAAATTAAAAGTGCCATGAATTTTTAATGATTTTTTAAAAAAATTCCATTAGCAGTATATGTGATTAAAACAATAAAAAAATTTTTTTTTGCGAAATTTTTTTTCCGAAAAATATATTTTTAATTTTTAGAATTATTTCTTATTTTTATTGAACTTATACACATTTTAAAACATTCAAATAAACAAAATTTTTTGAAGAATCAGTATCTTTGTGCGCAATAGAAACAATATTCTGAAGTATCTTTCTCTCAACGAGAAACTCTTCCTTGTCAATTTCTTCGTGACAGAATTCATTCAGTTTACATTCTAACTTATCATTCAGGAGAGTCAAAGGAGTAAGAATTGCGTATTTTTCAGCAAGAACATGAAACTGCTGAAACCTTGTGGTCATTCCTCAAAATCAGTTCTTCAAAATTAATTATTAAATTAGAAAATGACCCAAATCAGTATAGACCACGCCTAACCCCTCTCCAAACTGATTTTATTAAAACAGTGAAATCCCTTCAAAAATCACAAAAAAATTATAATAGATACGACTTAAAATTATACGCATAAGTCTTATTTCTTAATATGCACTCTGAACTTACAATACGCCATAATCAAACGAACAGTCCGCCTTCCTCCCACACTCAATTTTACCAAATATACCTTAGTTGAAAAACGTTATTCTGTTAAACCATTTTTCTACTGAGCATTTCCACTGATAAGTTAAAGCACTTAAAAACTCAAAAAACTTTAAGTTACTTGAAAACATCAGTTATTCAATACGAGTTTCAAGTCGCAGCCGAGTTACTCGAAAATTCAACTACTTGCACCTGCCTAAATATTATGTCTTTTTTTATTTCTTTGGCAACTACTTGCGAGACTCGAAAAACGATTTTATATTTTGGTTGTGCTCAATACATAGGTCATAAATATAGTTACATTAACAGTGGTGGCCAAATTTATTCATTAAGTTTAGTTCTTTCTTTTGTTTGTACACCTTAAAATGATATTGTACACATATTTATTTTGTAAAAGGCTTTATTTAGCTTCAGTGCCGCCCCTAAAATAGTGCCGCCCGGGGCGGACCGCCCCCCCCACGGTACGCGGCTGCGGCCTAATAGTTATGTCTCTGATAAAAAAGCATTTAACTAAACATTATTATCACAAAGTAGCTCTTCAAGCTCTGCTTAGCTGATCAAGTGTTCAGTGTTAAGAACAAAACAAAGCCTTTTGATCATTTTTGATGTAAGCAAAAACAGAAACCAGTAGTCGATGCGTTCGCTGATTTAGCTATTTTTGCAACAATTGCAAAAAACAACTGCTATTACATCATCAATGCTGCGAATCAGTTCGTAAAAACAAAATCAACACAGCAAAAACAACAAAACAATAAACATCTGCATGCCCAATAGACAATTAAACCAGCGCTCTTCATACGAAGGCCTGCATTGACTGCTACTTTTGAAGACTAAACACATCCGTTCCTCGCTGCTCTTATGAGCACTTCTTGAAGGCCTTCCTTTTCGTGCAGAAGGAAGGCAGCACAACAAATTTGTTTTCCCTACAAAGACTGACTTTTCATATACTTCAGGGCAACTTTTTCGTTAAAAGTTAGAATATATATCAGTTTACAAATATGACGCAATAATGGCTCTTCTTACTGCTATATCAAAGATTATAGATTGAAATTAATCTAACTTAAAAAACCATAGGAGAGAAGATAAAATCATAGAATCTTAATATATAAAAGACGAGCGTTCTGCTCCGTGCCCTATATCGTACAACATGTTCAGCCTGGACCAGAACCTGTTGGAAAATTATCCATTTGAAATTTTTGTACTTATTAAACCTTTTGCTCTATATCGTAAAACCTGTTCAGCCTGGACCAGAATCTGTTTTAAAATTATCTATTTGAAATCTTTGTACGTACTATACTTTTTAAAACCTGTTCAGCCTGGACCAGAACCTGTTGTGAAATTATCCATTTGAAATGTTTGTACTTACTAAACCTTTTAAGACCTGTTCAGAATGGACCAGAACCTGTTATTAAATTATGTATTGGAAATCTTTGTACTTGAAGACTATCGTCATTTTCCTCAACTACTATACGTCAAACATCATGTCTTGCTCTTAATTAACAGAACCGCAACCTATTCGGTCTGCATAAACTGAACAGCAAAATGGACAAAACCACGATAACGTTGTATTATAATATTTTAGTTTAACTAAAACAACCGGAGACAAATGCAAATGCGTTATTTATGCAAATGTTATTATAAAAAAAAAATTATAGTGATCGTGGCGTGCAGGTTAAGTGTGTGGCTTAGTACGCTTGGAGCCCGAGTTCGATCTCCAGTCGCGGCAAAAAGTTTTTTCAATAAAAAAATTTTTCAGATCGGTCACCACCTCTCTGCAGACAATGGCAAACCTCAGAGAGTAAATAATGCTAAGTAAAGCTTCTTGAGAACATGAACTTAAGCCGTTCGGAGTCGGCATAAGACGTGTAGGTCCAGTTCTCGGTTAATTGTTTGCAAACATTTAATAACACACATAACACAATTGATGATAAGAAGCTCGGTCAAAGTCCTTTCAAGGGCTGAAATGGCCAATTTGTTTTTTTTTGTTTTTATTATAAAAAAAAATTATACTTTGCACACCAATCACAATACTCGCTTTATTTGCAAAATTTATTTACACGCGATATAAAAAAATTGAAAGATACTGTTGGGCATAAAATCGAAAATCTAACTAAGTTAAACGTTATTTATCTCCCTAAAATTATTTTTGTCATGTTTGCAACTTCATTTCATAGTACCAACCTATTTGATTTTAGAAAAGACGTTGGAAAATAAAAAAAAAATTTTTTCCGAAGTGTCCAATATAATGGACAAATCCATTGAAAGGGTTAAATAGATTTTTGACGATACTTTGAGTTCGAATAACATCAACCGTTATTCCAAAATTGCTATCCTGTGCCCAAAAAATTCCGATGTGAACGAAGTCAACGAGCAAGTTCTAAATATTTAAGTTGGTGACACAATGAGAGATCTGAGCACGGATTAAATTGAAGACACTGATGATGACGATAAACAAAATTACCCTGTCGAGTTTTTGAATGAATTTTATCCTTCAGGAATGCAACTACATAAGTTATACCTCGAAATTGGAAGTATTATAATACTTCTTCGAAATTTCAATACCAAAAGAGATATCTGTAATGGAGAGTGGTTAGTTTTGAAAAACCTAAGAACTTAATAATTCATCGCACAGGTATAGGCGTACTTTTCGTAGTTTTCATACCTACAATTGATTTGGCCCCGACAAGCACAGATTTGCCTTTCACTCTCCGGAGGCGAAAATTTCCAGTTAAACTGACATTTTCAATGACCATAAATAAATTGCAAGGCTAAATATTGCAAAAAGTAGGAGTTTTTCTAAAAGAACTGGTATTTAGTCATGGGCAGTTTTAGCGGGCTGATGATGTAAAACTAAGCATTATAGATGGCAAGGGACAAGGTTAATTGGTTAAAATTTTAAGATTTTTTTTTCTAGAAATGTTGTATATAAGGAAGTTTTATAAAAATAATTAAATAAACATGTTTTCAAATAAAAACCTTTGTATATAACTCCAATAAATTTTTTGTCGCATTGTGTACTCTAAATGGTTTCTTCCCGTCGTAGGACGTCGTTTTACACTAGTTTAATGCAACATTATTGAACAAATAGTCGCAGTTTCCTATAAATTTATTTTTTGTCATTTAAACATGCAGCGTGTTTGCAAAATATAGTCCATATCGTCCAGTAGAGACTTTTGACGCAGAATTACGTCTTACAGCGCGGTTTATATGGGGTAATTTTAACAAATTTGTTTGACCATTTTTTGACCAATACTTTAGGGTATACCTACAGCCTTTAATACTCATCATTCAAAGATAATATATATACTAAAATATCAGATATATCCTTCGCTGAATGAATATCTAATTTTGAATTTTGCAAAAAATAGCAAAATGTAAGAAGAAAAATTCATGTGTTTATATAAGAAAATCAATCATCAGCTGCTTATGTTGTGTCTGTTGCTTTCTTCGTTTTTGTTTCGTTGTTTTTGCTTGTATTGTTTTTGTTTTATACGAACTGATTCGCAGCATTGGTTATCTATATGTACTCCTTCGTTTGTATACTGAGTGCTCTATTCGAGCACAAGATGTCAATCACAACCTCTTTTCAACTCAGTCAATGAACTCAAACTGTCAAACTAAACGAACTGGGTCTGTGATCTGGTTAGATTTAACTCTTATTAACCCTCACTTTGGTACTATTTACATATGTAAATATCCCAATTTTAAATTTGCCATAACTCCTTTATTTTTTATTCGATTTGAATATGGTTTGGACTCTGTGGCTATTTTTTGGTTTTCTTTCTGAAAATTCAAAAGTTGTTTTTAATTTTAGAACTTTCTGATACTTTTTGATAATTTTTCATTTCTATAACGTAGTTTGGTACATATTTACATATGTAAATATTTTGTATTTTAAAGGCTTTTATGGTGTTTTAACGCATTTTTTGCATTAATTATAGAAAAAAATGATAAGGAAAAACTCTTCACATATATTTTATATATACATATTTCATATTTGATAGCTTTTATTGGAAAAATATTAATAAACAGAATTGCTTACCGGGACACCGATGCACCACTCAATATTTGAAATTTACGATTATTATGTCATGATTACTGTGTTAATCAATACAAATTCTATTTTTTACTAAGTATACACTACGATGTTTCACAACTGATCAATAGAAACTGTTTTTTTACTATAACACTTCAACTCTTTACAAATAAGTAAAACACACGCCACATTTGAATTCCGCTTTTCGGGAGAAAAATAACGGTACGCAGAAACGAAACCGTGAAAAAACAGTTGTCAGCGCAGTGTGCTTTTGAAATGCAAAAAATACGCAAAGTGCAAAAACCCTCTTATAGAATATATGAAAAAAAGGAAAAATTGAAGTTGTGTGGAAACAGCACCATTTTTTATAACAATATGTCATGTTTTGATATTGTAGCTGGAAGTGCTAATTTAATGAAAACAAGTAAAGTTTTTGTTGGAATTTGTTTTGTTTATTCATTGGTATTATACATTTTTTTTAATTTGGTTTTCATAATTACATTTTGGTTATCTCGTAGAGGGCTGGACCGTCAAGTGTGCATAATATGTAAAACGCTATATCGTAAGAAGTAATGCATGGATTTCAATGGTTTATAATTTTTTGAATAGGGTACAGAATAACCTTTCTTTTGATACCCATAATGCTAGATTTTGTAAGAAATTTAAAAAAATAACACGACTTTTCCAGGCCCATTTTCCCAACTTACGAACCCTATAACTTCTAAACCACTTGAGAGCGGCGTGAAATTTT
This sequence comes from Tetanocera ferruginea, assembly GCA_958299015.1. Lineage (NCBI taxonomy): Eukaryota > Metazoa > Arthropoda > Insecta > Diptera > Sciomyzidae > Tetanocera > Tetanocera ferruginea. The sequence continues at coordinate 51,424,742 of OY282641.1, read as the reverse complement.
TCCGGAATTGGACTTAGAAGGTGGTAATACATATATTCCACCTAAAAAATAATGTTAATTTGTAGTTTCTGTTCATTTTTAATAATGCCAAAAAAATATTTACAAATGTAAATAGTGCCAGATTACGTAGTAAAAGATTGGTGCCAAAGTGAGGGTTAAAAAAACTATTTGGATCATATTTCGTTTTGTGCTTTTACCCAATAGATGGCACTGGCTATTTGGCTGACACAATATATGCATCCAACAGAGTAAGCGTTGATTAGTAGAAAGTAGAAAGTAGTAGTAGAAAGTAGCAGAACTAAATATGTGAGATGAACACATCTATTTTGGACTTAAAAAATTATTCAGGTTTTGTTCTGGATGAATTGTTATTTTTTTTTAATGCAAATTTAATTGGATCGGACATCTCACTACTCATTTGAGTGTAGCTCACATACTATACATCGGACAGAGACGAAGTGCCACTAATGGAGAGGACATTTGCTCAGCGTAAGATATAGCCACTATGCGATTTATTTAAAAATCGGGGTATTCATTTTATTTTGAAATTAGTAGTTATCCTGACTGTAGATCGAAAACTATATACCGGGCAGAGAATAAAGTGGCACCAATGGAAAGGACATTTGCTTAGCTTTCTTTTCAACTAATTCAATGAACTCAACCTGTCAAACTTAACGAAATGCTCTCAATGCTTGCTCATTTTATCATGCTTACTTTTAACTTTTTCTATATTTTTGGTTTCTATAAGAAATCCATAATTGAGTGTTATTAATATATTTGCCAATTTTAGGAAGATACATAAAAAATACGTGCAAATTGTGCTCTTTGGACGAAACAATCGAACCAAAGAGAAAAAGTAGAATAGGTTACAACTTTAACGAAATTCTACTTCTACACTTACGATACTATCGAAACTGTTTCTTTTTTAATCCGTGTAACTATTGATTAAGGGTTATATTTTACCGTTATAATTATATATGCGTTTTGACATCATAAACTCAATTGTGTTACAGAGCTTGATTGGTGTGGATTCCAAAAAACCTCAAATTAACAGTTCATATCTGTGACATCCTTGAACTATTAACTACTCAAACCTGGTAAGATTCCAGCGGTCAGCAATTTCCATACCCGATAAAATCCGATGTGAAATAAGTTATATTGATTTAAGAATGGTGATGACCGTGGCATGCAGGTTAAGTATGTGGCTTAGCATGTTCGGAGCCCGGGTTCGATCCCCAGCCGCGGCGAAAAGTTTTTTCAATAAAAAATTTTTCTGATCGGTCACCACCTCTCTGCAGACAATGGCAAACCTCAGAGAGTAAATAATGCCATATAAAGCTTCTTGAGAACATGAACTTTAACCGTTCGGAGTCGGCATAAAACATGTAGGTCCAGTTCTCGGTCAATTGTGTGCAAACATTTAATAACACACACAACACAATTGATCATAAGAAGCTCGGTCAAAGTCCTTTCAAGGGCTTAAATGGCCAATTTGTTTTTGTTTTTGTTTGATTTAAGAATAAGCATTTCTATTTAAGCTTTCTAAAAACTTTCTTAAAATTGTCTAACCTCTGAACATTTTGTTCCGATCTCAGACCGGAAGAGATTCCTGAGTTTGGAAGCGAAGGTATGGTGCTGTCAAACGTTTATGAATGTTTATGTCAGTTCACCCAAATATCCCTCAAAAGTATATTTTTGATTTTGCTTCGTGTTCGCATCTGAGCAACGGCTGAGATTATAACCGAAGTCGTAAGGCCATTTGGGCCGTAACATCTTTGGGAAATTTTTTCAAAATAAAAATAAAACAAGTAAAGAAAGTCTAACGTCGGTTTAGCCCGGTAAAAACCCTGGTATACCCTAAACCTCCTATAATATTTAAATATATATTAAAATACTAAAACAAATAGACTATTGTGTTTTAGTGTGGGGAGTCAAATGTAAAATACTTGGGGGCCTTTAATCGACCCCCAAGACGTTATTTTACCTCCCCTACACTCTCCCAAAATTATTGTTAAATTTCAACAACAACAATTGTTAATAAATTTAACAATGTCCATGATAAAAGTTTCCCTTGATTTTGAGTTTTAATTTTTTATTTTCAAAGATTGACAATTTTTATTGTAGTATTGTTAAATTTAATGCTGTTGTCTTTTATTGTTGAATTCAACAATTCAATTGTTTGTTGAAAAAAATTGAAACTTCAATACAAACAAATAAAAAACAAAAAGCTTTAAATTTTTTTTTGTTTTATTTTAAAACTTCAATTAATATATAAATGCAGAATAAAATTCAAACATAAATTTTGTATGGTACTTCCAAAAGGAACAAATTATTAATGATATAAAGGTAAATATTGTAATTATATATTATTTCATTAAGCTGAAATATTGTATGATGTCCATTCATATTTCATGTTCGGTGATTTGGTGTTTAACCATGATTTTGAATCCAAACGATTCTTTGGGGATTCTACAGACGTCGTCCTGGCATTTTGCACATTTTAAAGACTTTTCCATGCAAATATATTGGCTTCAAAGCAGAGTAGACAGAAAACTTGAATATAACAAAGCTATAGGCTTGTAAATTGTAATTGTTACAAGCTTGTTAAATATGGTTTAATAAAATTTGTATTTTAAATGCAAGAGTTGTAAAGATGTTAAATTTTTTGAGAGTTTATTTTTTGACAGTTATATGTCAATTTCAATTTTTTCAATTTTTTGACGTTTAAATTTTGACATTTAGGTTTTGACTTTTAAATTTTGACATTAAATTTTTGACGTTTAAATTTTGACATTTTAACTTTCATAAATGACAAGACAACCATCAAAATTTAATTTCGAAAAATATACAATTTTCATTGTTGTTTCTAACAAAAAATCAACAATTGCTATTGTCAATGCTTTTTTAACCAAGATTATTGTTATTTTATTGTTAGAATCAACAATTTTTTTTGAGAGTGTACAATAAAACTCGGTTTAATGAAGAATTTTGTAAAAGCATAAAGGCGGCGAAGGATTTTATATTTGAAGTATATTTTTCCAAATTAAGTGACGCAAAGTTAAAAGAAGAAATTTTAATTGGGCCAGAAATACGCGTTCTAATGAAATACCAAAATTTCGATCAAAAACTCAATGACAAATAACTATGCGCATAGACATCGTTAAAAGCTGTTATTATCGTTAAAAGCTGTTATTAAAGGTTTTTTAGGTAATCACAGAGCCGAAAACATGGAGTTTTTGGTGAACAATTTGTTAATTGCATATAAAAATATGGGTTGCAAGATGTCCTTAAAAATTCATCTTCTCCATTCACATTCGCTTTTTTGCCCTTCTCATACGATTTTTATACCTTGTTCAGATGCATACATCTGACCACCTTAATTCAACCAAAACAAACCACAAATGTGTGTCAACATTTAAAAGTTGCTTCCAGGTGTAGACGTAGGTCGCGATGACACACTTTTGTTTTACTACTCAGTTGTGCTGTATTTGCATATTGTTGAATATCGATGTTATTATTAGTACTTGAACCATATTTATATTTTGCTGATTCAAAATTACACCAACAACAACTCATTAATTTCAATATCGGTAACAACTAAAACATATTTGTGATGACGCTGAATAACAACAACAACCACTTAGTTAATATTTCTTTTTATTCTTGTTACTGTTGTAAACGTATTATAAGTAAAAAATGTATATAAGCTCTCATACTAAGCAATAAAGACCAGTAGTAATAACTCAAATCAAAATAAAACACCGTTTTTATTTACATTCATCTGTAGCAACAATTGTACAAGATTCAAGTGCCTGTGCAATTCTACAACAATCTCTTAGGTCAACATTGGTACACGCACTTGTATTGACAAACTCAGCAAGGGATTCAACATACCCTAAACCTGAAAGGTCAGGGTATATTAACTTTGTGCAAACGTTTGTTAAGCATAGATCGAATCGAGTCCGGTATAGAAAAGTATATATATTCTTGATCAGGGCTACCTCGTGAGTCGAGCTATCCATCCGTCCGACCGTCTGTCCGTCTGTGTGTTGTCCGTATACACAGGATAAGAAGAAGGAGTTGAGATAATTAAATTAAACTCGGTACACATGATCACATAGAAATAAAATTTGGTACGTTTGTATATTATAACAAAACGAAGATGGTTTTGAAGTTTTGAAAAATGGATGTCATCCAACAACAGACACGCCCACCTCCCATACAACCCAAAAATTTAAAACTCAATAAATAAGTTATGTTTAACCTACAGAGATAACATTTGGTATTGTGGTAGTTTTAACACTTTTTATTAATTATATCAAAACAAGTCCGCGCTGGACTTCGCGTTATTGATTGCTTATATCTATCGCTAAAACAGTTTATTCAAATAAATATTCACAATAAGTATTTATATATACAAGACATCAGTTGCAATAATTACAATAATCAGTGTTGCAAATAAGTACAATAATACATACATGGTATTGATGTTGCCACAGTATGTATGTATTTTATACCAAAAGTAAGATACATTCAATTGGGCCTAATCCTTCCACGAACACGCCCACCTCCCATACAACCTACAATATCATGTGATCATGTAAACTTGAAATTTTCATGAATTTTTTTAATTGTTTATCAAAATTTAAATGCATATAAAATATTGGTTGCATCCGCTCACGGACATGCCCATTTTCAATACTATTGTTGTATTTTGAAAAAGTACCCAGAAGGAAAATGTGGAATACATGACTGAATACTGAAGAACGCATGAATTCTTCGTTGAAAAAAGAGATAAAAAAGATATATGACTGAGTAAAATAACATAGAATGCGAACATTTTTTATTTTGAATCAAAGTATTGTTTGCTTTTAGTTTTTTGTCAGTGAAAAAAACTGTAAATTAGAAACTGTGAAATTTGAAAAAAAGCAAGTGTCATTTACTTTTTCTGTTATAATTAATCATTAATTTATAATTTAATACTTACACTAATAATGTTACTTTTAACTACAAATAAAATAAATTATAAAAAAGGACTCGAAAAGCATTCACTTTTAGATACATTCTTTAGCCATGTAGGAAAAATCACATATTTTATGAGCAAGGATTTTATTCATGATAAAATTATATGATATTTCTTGCATTCTTTAGGAATGCAAAAAGGGATGCATGATTTTCATATGACATCGCCGTATAAAAAATCATGCGTTCTGGAATGTATAGTTCATAGGAGTGGTGTATTCTAAAACACATTCCTATACATGACCATTTCCTTCTGGGTATTATTATTATTAATATATTAACAGAAAATTAAAATTTAAAGTTAATTGTAAGCTATGGCTACTTTGGCCTTAAGCTAAACTTAAAACTGGGGCTACCCAATAAGAGATAGGAACTTAAAGGTTAATCTTTTTTTTTATCAGAGGACATTAGTTTAATGATTTCATTAATTTTTTTTTTTTAACATTTATATACATTGTTTTGTGTTTTTTTTTTTTCTTAGATTCTTGTTTAAATAAGATTGTTTATGTTTGACTCTTTTATGAAAAGTATTAGCTGTGGTTAGTAGTGGGATTGGCAAGGACCCAATAAACCAAACGAATTTGCCTCGAATTCGAGGTGAATCCGAGATCTCGGATATTTATTTCGAAAACGAAGTTCGGAAATGTTTTGCTAATGAACCCTAGGGCGGGAGAAATGCACATTTCATTCTCGAAACGAGATTTTTTTTACCATAATCAAATCACTAAAGAAGCGAGAATTTCAACATAAGCAAATTGTTTTCGAATAATTTTAGCAATTTTTTTCCAAATTAAATTTTTTTTAATATATTCGTGTCTTACGCTAATCGATTATTATAATAAAAGATTATTATTGTTATGAAGAAGAAAAAAAAGACATTCATGCTCAGGATTCGTACCCACGTTCCCCGGATGTCAGTCTTCTACGTTATCCACTATCCTATTGCAGTTGTTGTTTTGAAGCTGCGTAATTTGCTTCATTATGAAAACAAGAGTTTGAGGAAGTGGGTTCGACTCCCAGCTCAGGCAAAGAAATTATCATTGTTTTTTTTTTGCTTTTGGTGTTTTTTCTTTATTTTTTTAAAAAATCTGAAGGGATCTCGAATTAAAAAAAAAAAAAAAAACAATGTTGCGATGATTAATTGCCGATATATAAAAATTTTTTTATTTTACGAGATTGCGGACTCGTTTCGAATTCGAATCGAATACGAGATATCTAATCCGAGTTCTCGGTTTCATTACTAATTCGAGACTAAACAGAGTACGCTATGTGGTTTATTGGGGAGATGTGTGAGATCATTGTTAAGTTGTAGTCGTTGTTTTTGGTAGTGAAAGTATGTGCAGTCTGTTAATAAATGTTGAATGTTGATTGCAGGGGAAGTGTTGCAAAACGGACAGGAAAGAGAGGGATTTTCATTATTCATTAAGTGGCCATGGGTAAGTTTGGTGTGTCCTAGTCGTAGTCGTTCAATTTTAGTTATGTCTATTCTATTTATGCGGGGCATTTATGGCTAAAAGTACTTTTGTAGTTGTGCTATTATTATAAAGTTGTTTGTACCAGTCGGATGCTTATTGCATTAAATCTTTATGTTTTGTATATTTTTTTTTTTTTGCGAAGTAGTTTATGTCGCTGGAGTTCTTGATCAGCGTCACCTCGTGAGTCGAGCAATCCATGTCCGTCCGTCCGTCCGTCTGTGTGTTGTCCGTAAACACAGGATAAGAAGAAGGAGTTGAGATAATTAAATGCAACGCGGTACACATGGTCACATGGGCCCAAGGATCTGCACTTTTGAATATTTTTGGAATCCGCTCACGGATACGCCTACCTCCCATACAACGCGAAATTTTAAAACTGCATAAAAAGCTAATAATTAACCTACAACAACAACAAAATTTGGTGTGTATGTGCTTTTTATCAACTCAAAGATGTCTTCAAAAAATGGGTGTCATCCTCTCACGGAAACGCCCACCTCCCATACAAAATACAAATTTGAAACACAATAAATAAGTTTCTGTTTGACCTAAAGAGATAAAATTTGGAACGTATGATTTTTATGACAAAAAGAATGTTTTGAAAAATGGATACAACCCAAAAATATTAAAACTAAATAAATAAGATTATGTTTGTCTTAGAGAGATGAAATTTGGTATGTATGTATTTTATACCAAAACTAAGGTGTGTTCAAAAATTTGGCGTAGTCCGCCCATGAACACGCCCATTTTCAATAATTTAATTGTGTTTTGGAAAAGTAGGTGTAGGGTATTTGATAGTCGGCCAAGACCGACTTTAGACTTTACATGTTTTATCTAATATTATTTGTTCTCTTGAATCTCTTTTTTTACTTAGTTTTTATTATATGTAGTTATGTATTATAATTTGGAAATTTAAGATCCGTTATTTTATAATAGTTTGGTGTGTATGTGTATGATTATATACATAATAATTTAAACACAAAATTTTTAGCTCAGTATTAATGTTAGTGTAAGTCCGTCCTCGTTATTTTAAAGCAACATTTTAAAAGTTACTCTCAGATATTAACGTTTTATGTTAAAACATTCAGTTAATGACCTTTTATCTAATTATTGAGGCTTGACATATCGTTTTTGAGGAAAAGCGCTTCCTTAATAGAATAGCTTGCATTAAACATTAATATTTATTAATATTAAACATAACATTATTTTTTGATTAAATTGCTCGAATTCGGGCAACAGCCTTACTAGTTTATATTAAATGCTTTAATTCAAAACTCTTCCGGCTTTTGGTAATATTGAATGAAATCTTATTTAATAATGCAAAGTCTTTTCTTAAAGTTTTAAATGCTTCAAGAAAATACAAGCAATAATAAATTCATGACTGTTAGACCCACTTCATATGAAACTAATTTTTTAAATTCAGAAAAACTCTTCGAAATATTCAATTGACATTGAAAGTTTGTAGCTAACTTAAAACAAGAAAAAATTAAAGCCACATAGCTGTTGTTTCAATTGGAAATTGTTTAAAAAGCCAAGTGCTGGCTGCACCAACGAACACTGCCAAGAACTTTAAATACCACAAAAGGTGTGAAAACTTCTAACTGAAATGTGGCCAAGAAGCAAATGCGAGTGGCACGCGCTGATAAAATTAATTGTAAACTTTGTGTGGTTTAAAACAAAAATGTTGAATGAGCAAAAAAATATTATTGCAGTCTTAAATTGTATTAAATTATATATTACTAGCAATACCCGGCGCGCGTTGCTACGCCTTAGGCCACGTGCATAGTAAACGCCGATTCAGACTGCCTGCCTGTGTCCGCAGAGTGTGTGAAAAAGCGAGAGAGATAGATATTTGTATCTCATTTGTTCACACAGATTTCAGCTTGCCTGTCTGTCTGAATCGGCGTTGAAAATGCACGCAGCCTTAGACAAACACATGTACTTCATCTGTGACTTCAGAACCTATTCGATCAAAAATGTAGCTTGTAGGGGAAGGTGCACCCACTTGACCAAAGCTCAGACCAGTTTTCTATTAGAAGGACATTACCAAATGGCAACTCCATTCGGAATTTCACTGATCAGCGATTTTTATTTCCAATGCTATTTACTATTAAAAATTTGGCTTGTATGGGCGGATTCACACCCCGTTTTCCAATGCCCGTGCTATATTTCTTGTCGAAAGACATTTCCAAAAATTTAATTTATACTGAGTTTAAATATTATGAAACATTAAGTACCACAGCTATTCGATATTAAACATTTAAACTATGTTGATGGTGTCACGACCCAATTTCCAATGCTTGCTGAATTTTTCCAGTGGATGGACACGACTAAAAGTTATATTCCTTCCGAGTTTCACAAATTTGTGACTTATGTTTCTTAAATTATACTGAAAAGTTTGAATGCCTTAAAAGTGTCACGCCCCTTCTGCAACGGCTTTAAAATTTTACCAGTAAAACAGCACTTGAAAATTGAGGTCAAATACAGAATTTTGGAGCTGTGCAACATGTAATTCTAAAGCTTTTCGATATCGATGCCAAACTTCACAGGAGCGCTCTGCAGACTTTGCTAGAGTTTCCCTGAAAATTTCATAACAATTGGTTTAGCGGTTTTGAAGTCTACTTGTACATACAATCACTTTAATATACAAAGAAGATGTTAACAGCTTGTTTAAAATATGCTTTACTTACGCATCCTTTAAACACTAAAATATGCGTCAAACATACGTTTTCGATGCGTTTTACATGCGCTGCGTAGCTTATGCCAGGCTGTCTAATATAATGGAAAACCATTCAAAAGTTGAATTATAATATTAAGGTTCAACTAAAACTACTGGAGACCAATGCAAATGCATTATTTATAATGCTATTATAAAAAAACAGAGAAACCAACCAACTTGAGACCCTCCTCCTTTTTGAAATCGGTTAAAAATAAAAAATATGCTCCAATCACAATAACTCTTTTAATGAGTAAAAGTGTTTTGTTTTTTCCTTTATTGACTACAAAGATTGTCTACATTGACTACAATCTTTGTAGTCAATAAAGGAAAAAACAAAACACTTTTACTCAGTTTTTCGACTACAAACACGGTTCAACATACTTTTGTATAATAAATATAAGAGTAAATCTATAACTCTTTTAATGTGCAACATTTATTAACACGCGAAATAAAAAACTTTGAGGCTTCTGTTTGGAACAAAATCGAAAATCCAACTAAATTAAAGAAGTTATATTGGTATTCCTCTACATTTATGGTCATTATTTTGTTACAACTTCATTTCATAGTACCAACCTATTTGATTTTAAAAAAGACGTTGGAAAATAAAAACAAAAATTATTTTCTGATGCGTCCAATATAAACCTATTGAAAAGTTTAAAGGAAATCTATTTTATAAGGTTGTATGCATGAACATAATTTCTGCGCAGATGAACACAAACAATGACATATCAATGCGACATTTCAGATCGTACTGAGATCCTCTGAGAAGCATTTGAGCATATGCAATGGAATATTTGTATACTGAAATAACTACAACAATAAAAAATTTCATCCCCCATTTCATGGTAAGATTTTAATATATTTATATTTCTCTCTGAGCAAGAAGTTGACTGCAAATAAAGTAGCTAGTGTTGCCATAAAAACAAATTTTAAATCTGAACTATTGTATAAAGCTTTCAATCCGTCGAGATTGTGTTATTGTCGATGAATAACATTTGCAATAAATAACAAAATAATAATTTGGTTATATATCAGGCATAAGAGGAAAAAGATTTTTTGACTGTAAATATGTATAAACAATTCAAGTCTGAAAACCATAACAAATACGATGTCAGATTGTTGGCAACACTGCTCAACAGACCAAACTGAGAGCAACTCCCGACACAACATGGCAGACGTGCTGAGTTACTCTCACAGCCAGAGCTTAAGCATTGGTTTTCTGCTGCTTGTTGTGCTGCTTGTACAGCATTAGCATGAATTAAAAGACATGAATTCTTAAATAATTAAAGAAAAAGTTTTGTAAAAAACGTAGTACCCTATTTTAATTTCGCTTATCATAGCAATTGAATAGTGAAAAAATTATAAAAATCGGTTCAGCGGTTATTGAGAACACGTCGCCGCAAATCCGTGAGTCTCCTTTTATATAATAGTATAGATAATAATACTATAGTATTAACCTTCATCCTTCAAGGGATTAAAATATAAAATTATGCATTAAAAACACAGTTGGAACAAAATAAACTCTTGTAATAAACATGACAAATTTTACTCTATATGTGATAAGTGTTGTCAAGTGCTATCGACAGAATGTAAACCAAATTTCACTAGGCCATTTTTGACGATTTATAAAAAAGTGGCTTTCGAAACATTTGATAGTGAGATACTGTCAATAGGTTTCAGTAACTTCATACATGAAATGGAATAAAAATATTCAATAGTGATGAATAAAAACCTTTGAAGAAGCTGAAATTATTTGAAGTAACTACCAGTGGACTTTGAGTCTGGCATGCCAAAAGAGCCATGAAGAGTTTAACATACCGTCTCCACAGAGCATAGCACATGCCTTTACATGCACCAAGGCATCAGCGTTGAATGTCGAAATATAAAACTGTTTTTTTTGGTGGACACTCTATGCCGTGGCATATTAATAAAAATTGTTTTCCTAACAGTAAACAACTTCGGCATCATTTGAACTTAATGTTCTGAACAGGTGTATTTACTCAAAATGATGTATTTACTTAGAGACAACGTCCGAATTCACTCAAAAACCCATTTTTATTTAGAACTAACAGGAGAATTTGCCAAAAAGTAGTGCAGCACCGATAAAATATAATTTCAGTTCCAGTGAAATTCAGAAATGTGACTGCTCATGCCATAAGATAGATGCCCTAAGATAATTCATGGCATCTATCGCAAGGCATAAGATATGCCAGGGCATATGCGGTCTTCACAAGATTTTCGTATGCCTTGGTGTATGTGATGGCCCTGCGCTATGCCCTGTGGAGACGGTCTGTAAGGTAGAATACATTTATAATTTCGGAAACATTTTCAAATTTATTTTATTTATTTATTTATTTATTTATTTATTTATTTATTGAGTCTTTGGAAGAATTCCTTACAGACTAAAACAAAAATTACTTAAAGTAAAAGGAACTTAAATAACTTAAAGCGAAATAATTAACAGGAAATTAATTACAAAAGTCTTAGCAAAGCATAACATACTTCGAATGCATAACATACTTTAAAATAAACTGTCAAAAGGAAAATGCGAAATATTGAATATTTATGGTATTCGAAAAACGGGCTGTGCAAAACCTAAGCAGCTTTTACAAAAACTTTAAATAACATTTATATTTTGTTTATGAATCCAGCCAAACCTTGAGGTTTTGATTTTGTCTGATGTCAAATTATGTCTTTAATTTTAAGACTTGCTTTAAATGTAGTCATCCATTTCTAAGTTTTTTAAGGAGCAAAGTTTACAAGTGAATTTTGATTATCTTTTGATGGAGGTCAACCAAGGACTACTATTTCTTTCACTATCAATCGTGTTTTATTAATTTGAATGTATATAATGGGATTTTGTTATGGCAAATCATCCACTTAACTAAAACATAATATAATACTTCAGTATAAAGTAACTTCAGTATAAAGTAAAATTTGATTCTTAAAAACAATCTTGTGGATGAAATTTTCCCTCACACATCTTTTATTTTTTGGCTCAAGCCAGATAAGAAAGTTTCAGTGAATACCTTTACCGCTGCGTTTTTTACAGACCCTTCCAAAACTCGTATTAAGCTGACTTTACTGCTGTTCTTCTCTGTAGAAGTGTTGAACACTGTTGAGCAAGTAGAATAGCATTCATTGTTATAAAATGCATTTTTCTCGAGTTTATTAATCATTTGTATTGAATGGAAGTATAATTTTACACCTCCTTACATCCTTGTATTAAACAAACCCCTTTGAAGCATTTATTTCTCGAAAGAAAAAATAGTTTTGTTGGTATAAAATTTGATTTAACCATCTTTTACGAGCAACCTAGTGTTAAATGGGTTGTTGTTGTTGTTGACATCGAAATATATAAGCCCTTTCGAGCGTTAAAGTATTTTTACCATTGTTACTTTTATTGAGAGAGGAACATTTTTCCAAATGAAGTTTACCGATATCGTCCTTCTAAAGTTTATTTTCATATTCCATGATAAGAAATAACAAAAATTGTACATATCAAAAAACAAGGGATGAAAAAATATGTTAATCTATTAGTACTATACTTACTAACTTACTTAGGTGGCCATGACAACCCGTGGTCGGGTTACGTCCGACTTCATCAGCTTTCGCCAGCCGTCTCTGCTTCGCGCGCGCCTTTTCCAATCTCTTTCACAAAGCGAGGTTAGTTCTTCCTAGGCCTGGTCAATCCATCGGAGGCATGGTTTTCCTCTTCGTCATCGACCACCACTGTTGCCGATTGAGGTAAATTTCCCTAAAGGAGGTAATTTTTTACTCATTTTTTGGGCAGATATAAAAAAGGTAATTTTTGACTAAAAGTGGTAAATTGTGCAATACAATTATTTTTTTATATTTCCAAATATTTTAAGCTCAGTTTCATTACCTCTCTGAACGTACTTACAAGCAGTATTAATGAGAGTCCTCTCTTGTAACAAAAAAATAACATAAAGGGTGATTTTTTAAGAGCTTGATAACTTTTTTTTAAAAAAAAACGCATAAAATTTGCAAAATCTCATCGGTTCTTTATTTGAAACGTTAGATTGGTTCATGACATTTACTTTTTGAAGATAATTTCATTTAAATGTTGACCGCGGCTGCGTCTTAGGTGGCCCATTCGGAAAGTCCAATTTTGGGCAACTTTTTCGAGCATTTCGGCCGGAATAGCCCGAATTTCTTCGGAAATGTTGTCTTCCAAAGCTGGAATAGTTGCTGGCTTATTTCTGTAGACTTTAGACTTGACGTAGCCCCACAAAAAATAGTCTAAAGGCGTCAAATCGCATGATCTTGGTGGCCAACTTACCGGTCCATTTCTTGAGATTAATTGTTCTCCGAAGTTTTCCCTCAAAATGGCCATAGAATCGCGAGCTGTGTGGCATGTAGCGCCATCTTGTTGAAACCACATGTCACCAAGTTCAGTTCTTCCATTTTTGGCAACAAAAAGTTTGTTAGCATCGAACGATAGCGATCGCCATTCACCGTAACGTTGCGTCCAACAGCATCTTTGAAAAAATACGGTCCAATGATTCCACCAGCGTACAAACCACACCAAACAGTGCATTTTTCGGGAAGAATGGCCAGTTCTTGAACGGCTTCTGGTTGCTCTTCACTCCAAATGCGGCAATTTTGCTTATTTACGTAGCCATTCAACCAGAAATGAGAAATTATGAAAAAGTTGCCCAAAATTGGACTTTCCGAATGGACCACCTAAGACGCAGCCGTGGTCAACATTTAAATAAAATTATCTTCAAAAAGTAAATGTCATGGACCAATCTAACGTTTCAAATAAAGAACCGATGAGATTTCGCAAATTTTATGCGTTTTTATTAAAAAAAAAGTTATCAAGCTCTTAAAAAATCACCCTTTATATAGGATTATTTTAATTTTGGGTTTGCTGCAAATTTTAACTTAAAAACCAAGGAATTTGTTGGAACACATCAAGAAATAAAGAAGAAATAAAAAGTAATGAAATGTTTTGACATTGAATTGAATTGAATTGCATTGAATATTGCTTAAACGAATGTGGGCATTTCCACCAAAAAGTCAACCGAGCCGAAAAAATTAAAAGTTCTTGATAACAATGTTTGATGTCTTATTCGCTCAAATTTAAGGAAACAATCAAATTTAAATAATTTATATTCGGATTATATAATTTATATTCGAAATATTCGGATTCAAAGAGCGCAAACGTGAAATATTGCTTATTTTGATATTTCTTTGGTATGTCTTGTCTTTATAACAGTTATTAAACAGAAACATAATGCATTGACTTTTGCTTGCTCAAATCTTTCTAGGAGTATAAAGAACGAAAAAACAAAATCATAAGTAACCACGCAATGAAAGACAACGGTAAATTTTTGATTTGATTTTTCGTTTAGTTCGTTGTCACGTTCGACATGCAAAAAGAACATTTTTACTCAGTGCGTCGGAAGAACATGCAGTAAGCTGACAAAATAATTACACTGGTTTACAAATAACGAAAAGTTGTTTGTACTTTGAATGCCACTATCCTTTTCTCATGTAAAATCGGTAGCTAATTCCGAAAAAAAAATTATTTTTTCTTTCTGTCACTCCGTTTTCAAGATATTGCCCACTGTAGGGTTTTCAACGAAAAAAAACAGTTGGTTCCACTTAATTGCATATATCTCCAGAACCAATAACAGTAATCAAACAAGTGATATATCAAATAAAAGCTAATAAAATTTCTTACAAACAATGCAGACACCATTTATGGTCGAGTTGTTAGTTTTGGCGGAATAAATTCAAATTTCGGGGATTTTTTTTATTTTTCAGAAAAATTTCCAAAAAAAGACAAAATAGTTGCAAATTTCGTTAAGAAATCAAAATATATTATTACTTTTGATATTTTTTACTAAAAGCCTATATTTTTCCAAATAAAATAAGCTATTGTTGAAGAAAATCTATTGAGAAATGAAAAAGTTGTGTTTAATGGAACGAAATCACCCAAATTGTGTGATTATCAATTTATGTATTTGGACTTATTTAATTGCCATAAAAAAAAATTAGAACTAAAGGTTGTTGTAATAAAATCATATATTCTTCATTTTTATTGTTATTTTAATAATTTACATTATTTAAATTGTATATAATTATTATTAATAATTTTTATTGTTGCATTAAATCATTTATATTGTTATTTACATTGTAAATAATTTTTATGTATCATTCAGAAATTCAAAATGATTAGAATTCTTGTTATGTCGTTTAATTAATTCGGGATCAGTTTCTCTGATGAGAAACCAACAATAGTCGCCCATCATTCCTTCGTCCCAAAATCCTTGGTACCGATTCTCAATTGCTTTCATCTGTTGGTGGAATCTTCTCGTATGCAACAATTCAACTTTTTGAGACCCGATGTTAAGGTGACATACTTCAGAAATCGTGAAAAACCGTTTGCTATACACTTTACTAAGAATGACAATATCTGCTATTGCGTAGTCATTCCTGGCTTATTTAATACCTTCGGTCAGCCGTACATTCCCAAAGAGTGGCGTTTGTTTATTGATGGCAGTATTAAATATGAATAACACGACTGGAAAATATGTTCTGATCTCAAAGTCGTTGGTATGCTTTGTGGTTTACAGAGTGGCTACACAAAGTACTGCTGTTTTCTATGCAAGTGGGATAGTTGAGCACGTGAACACCACTATTACAATAAGGACTGGCCAGAAAGAATTGAGTCGAAAGTTGGAGAGAGCAACGTCAAAAACGTTCCACTCGTCAAAAAAGAAAACATTATTCTCCCACCGTTGCACATCAAACTTGGACTTATGAAAAACACTGTCAAGGCGTTAGGCAAAGAAAGCGAAGAATCTCGGTGACGAGAGCGACGAACATGGGGAAAGATTCCACCAACAGATGAAAGTAATTGAGAATCGGTACCAAGGATTTTGGGACAAAGGAATGATGGGCGACGAATAATGTAAATTATTAAAAGAACAATAAAAATTAAGAATATATAATTTTATAACAATAACCTTTAATTCTCATTTTTTTTTTTTATGGCAATTAAATAAGTCCAAATACATAAATTGATAATCACACAATTTGGGTTCTTTCGTTCCATTGAACACAACTTTTTCATTTCTCAATAGATTTTCTTCAACAATAGCTTATTTTTTTTGGAAAAATAAAGCCTTTTAGTAAAAAATATCAAAAGTAATAAAATATTTTGATTTCTTAACAAAATTTGCAACTATTTTGTGTTTTTTTGGAAATTTTTCTGAAAATAAAAAAAATTTCCGAACTTTTAATTTATTCCGCCAAAACTAACAACTCGACCCAAAAATGGTGTCTGCATTGTTTGTAAGAAATTTTATTAGCTTTTATTTGATATATCACTTGTTTGATTACTGTTATTGGTTCTGGAGATATATGCAATTAAGTGGAACCAACTTTTTTTTTTCGTTGAAAACCCTACAGTGGGCAATATCTCGAAAACGGAGTGACAGAAAGAAAAAATTATTTTTTTTTTCGGAATTAGTGACCGATTTTACATGAGAAAAGGATAGTGGCATTCAAAGTACATATTGGCTGTAAGCCAGTGTTATCCAAAAATCACATACATTATGCACGAATGTGCGTGTTAATTTTTTGATAAACAATCGGATTAGGGCTTGATATCAAGAATATTATGGCTTAGCTCAGAATCAGTCCCAAAACTAATTGGTTTGGGATTGTTTTTAGCTCAAATTTTTCTCCGTGTAGTGCCTCGGCGATAAAACAAAAACTTATTTAATCATACTAGTATCTCTTGGGGTCGAATTTCGACCAAATATTTGGTGCACTTCTACTTCGCACTCTCATTAAAAAAAAACAATTATCAAAATCAGTTGAGAAACACGGAAGAAAATTGTTCTTAGGTGTTTTCTCTACGTCTATTTATATATAGATTAACAAAAAGTACTCTCGCGTCCGAAAAAGTACTTTCAGATGAGTAAAAAAAGTCTCCACCAGTCATATATCATCACTGAAAAATAAATCGTTTTTATAGCAGAAGACTTTTTTGTTTTTGAGAAAAGATTTCTTTTTATTGAAGAAAATAATTTAACATGGTGAATTTTTTATCAAAAGATAGGAAAAATCTTTCATTTTCAATAAATTTTTCTCTATAAATGAGAATTTTTTTGTGCGAGAAAAATGCTTATCATTATTAGAGACATTACATATTTCCATTTCCCACAAGTGAAGAAATATTTCTTTGAAAATGTGAAAAATTTTATATTGAATAACATTTTATTTGAAAAAGATAAAATTGCTTTTATCGAAAATAGAGAAATTTTTTATGGAAGAAAGAAAGGTATTGTTTTTTTTAGTGTAGTTTTAAGGCTCTTTTATTTTTTTTGACAATTAAACTCAAAAAACTTCGAGTCGAAAAAAAAATATGTGTGGCCGCCACGCACGGTATAAGTGAAACTGTAACCCAAAAAAGTAGAGAGTTTTCAATTTAATCTTACTAAAAAA
The DNA here is from genome assembly GCA_958299015.1 of Tetanocera ferruginea. Taxonomy (NCBI): domain Eukaryota; kingdom Metazoa; phylum Arthropoda; class Insecta; order Diptera; family Sciomyzidae; genus Tetanocera; species Tetanocera ferruginea. The sequence goes on along the minus strand of OY282641.1, from coordinate 51,407,045 downwards.
GTCTTATTTCATATGAAGCCATAAGAAGGTTAAGTATGTTTAAAAAATGTGAAAGTGCTGATCTTCAATTTCGTGCGTAATCAAAGAAAGCAAATAATAGGGGTAGACTTCCCTTCTCAGTGTTTCAAGGTATGTTTTGACCAGCTGCGTAACATGTGGCCGAGCTGTTATGTTGCAAAATTAACTTGTTGTGCCTTTGATTGCGCTCTGGACGTTTTTGCTTCTATGTTCAGTTCAAACGCATCAATTGAGTTCGGTAGATTTGCCCTGTGATAGTTTCACCTTGTTGTAGCAGCCTATAGTACAGCACGGCCCCACCAAATACAGAGACCAAACACAGAGAAGGACCTTGTTACTGTGAATTGGCTTTGACATCGATTTTTGCTCATGGCTGGGCGGCCCAGCCCGTATGGTTTTTAGCGCTAAGGGTTATCGTAATGAACCCATTTCTCATCATCATCAATATAAATTGAGTTCGTCTTGTAAAAAAATGTACTTAAAAATGGAATCCATTAAAGTTTCAATGACCACCCGAGAATGACGACCCGCCTGTGACCTCAGATAATCTCATTGCATCCGATTGGCCATTGAATCATACAGGTTGAAAATTTCAGCGTAACGTGTCACGGTTTGAAATTGAAGCATAACGTATCTAGTTGAAAATTCCACCTTCAAAAAGTACGGTCTAGAACTTTGTTGATTTATTCGTCTGTTAGTTCGGACTCAAACCATTGTTTGATAATTTTTCCTTCGAATTTATAAGGTGTTTCGAATACTTTATTTCAATTAAATTCACCTAAATTGACCTAAATTCACCTTAATTCGCCGCCTTTTCATTCGTTTCATCGGTTTTACTACCCGTTTCGTTCGCCGTAAGTTATATACGCGGTTAAAGAAGTTTCACGTAAAAAATTTCAAACATTTGGTTTAGATTTTAAACGTTGAAAACAGCCATCTCTTGAAACATCTTGAAAACGATAGACGAAATCTTGTCATACTACTTGTTCAGTCCAATGCGTCCCTGCATTTTATATTGCCGGGCTGGGCTGTAACGTCACTTCCGCTTCGTTATCATCGTTGCTCCATTTCTCGCAAAAGTGCTCCAGAAGATCCAAATTGTGATTCAACAACTATTTAGTTTAAACACTTTCACTATTCTATTCTTTCGACAAATTTAAACAGTTTCTGTTTCTATTTACATACATATGTATTTTGACACCAAATAAATTTAAAACTAGTAAAATGAGAGTGATAAAAGCGAGTTAAAAAGAGCGAAATAAACTCACTAATATGCACGTGATAATTATTTATTTCTGGGGTTAAGCTATCTTGCCACCATTTTAATCTCCCGCTCAGGAGCTTATTCACTATGAACAAATGAAAAAAAAAACATGGAATTAACTCGTGGATAAATGTGAACAACATGGCCCTAAGACTTCTTAATATTAACTCAACATATGTAATAAAGCTCTTTTCTGTTCATTCCAAAGAGTCCTGAATGCAAAGGTATCTGCATACTCAGAACTTTGAAGTCTTTCGTTTTTCGGTGGTAGGGAATTAAAGTATATGGCAGCCATTCTGCTCTAAAGAGCTTCAAAACTTTTTTCAGAAAAGTATTTTGCACCGCTGATTCCAAATTGCACTATTTAAAAATTATTGCAATCATTTTAGGGAACTTTGTAAATTAAATTTTTCGTTTTTGAGAAAAAGTTCACAATAAGTTTTAAGAAAATTGCATAAATTTTTGTTAAAAAATAATATCTTTACACAGATTACACCTTGCGTATGAATTTAATTTTTTTTTGTTAAAAAAGTTGGTATATCTGTGTTAATGAAATCCGTATTGAGTCCCGATTTTTTAAGCCCTAGTCCTGACCCCTTCATAAATAAAAATATTAAAATTTGCGAAATATTTTTCTTGTATAACTTTAAGATTTTAGCAGCACATGTTAAGTCAATTGATGAGTTTTTAATTTATTTTACACAAAACGTATCCTATATAAGTATATCAATATGTTATACGTATCTACGTCAATTCCAATGATTTCTGCATTCGTGAGTTATTTCGTTAACAAGTTCATAGCTATTTCTTAACAATCTGTAGTTATTTTAATCGTCTTAAGTATGACATGATTAATGGAAGTATTAAAGCTTTCCAAACTTTATTTCTAATTTATTTTTATTCCTTGCAACACGGGCTCAATTAAATCTCACTCAATAATATCGACCAATTTGCTAACATAATTAATGAGGAAAGTTTTTTAACCTTTTGCACGGGTTTCTATGCTGTTAACAAAGGCCGTCAATAAAATATAGCGTTGGGATTATGTTAAGTCCATTTGACGACACAAGCAAGTTTTTATCGCGAAACCATCTTGACTTAGTCACTGTTTATTGACCGTAATGATACCCTTGAGCACAACGATATTCCGTGTGACACACGAAGGACATGAAAAGGGAGCAGTGCTCAGGGTGGTCAATTAGATCCTATTGAGCGATAGAATAAAATAAATGCTTGAGTTGATTTTGAAAAGAAACTTATTTCGCTGCTAAGAAATTCGCCCCAAGTGTTCTGGAAATCCCGTGCGTAGCAGTGTTGGCACAGTTAGCGTCACGTTATAATTAATGCTATTCACGTTTACTTGTTTAATACCACAGAGGATTCTACATTAAAAAAACGAGATGTGAAAATTTCATTGTACCAACAAGGCTTGCTCGTCATTCAAAATTCTTTTTCCATTGAGTCCTCCTCTTGTTCTTCTTAGATTGTCGCATACTGACGTATGTATAACTGCAGTGTCTGTTATTAAATGTGTCGCGATGTGTGAAAAGTAACACCACAAGCATCAACAGATAGGAATATCAAGTCAGTGTGAAGCGTATGTGAGGATTTTTTAATGTCCTGAATGCAGCTTTGATAACGAATGTGTGAGTTTTTCAGTCTTTGAAATAGAACTTGAATCGAGGTTAAATTTAATTAATTAAAAATGTTTCGCTCCTTTGGGCTTCTCTGCGATTTTTTACGCTTTACATGAATGTTTGGTAAGCAATATTTATTTATAAATGTATGTATGCATATGTGCATATAGTCCCATGCTAACTAAAAATTGGAGATGAATATACTGATATAAAAAAATTCAGAAAGAACGAAGACATTAAGGTGATTCATGTCTTTTTGTAAGTTTTCGTATATCGTAAATCGTATTCTTCGTATTTGAAATTGACATGAACGAACTTTTCGAGTTTTCGTATCTAGATTTTGTAAACTTCAATTGATCGCATTCCGTATAAATGAGCGCTCAAGAAGCGATGAAGTACAAAGGGCTAATTTCAGTTAAATTTCTTTCTAAATTTAATATAGCGAACGTTCGCCCGTGGGGGTATTTTAACTTCGGCTAAGTCGAAGATATACCTTACTAGTTTTAAATAATTCCAGTGGACATATATGTAAATAATAAAATCAAAAAACAATTTTTTTGCTTGATTTTTTTACTTAAAAATAAATGTGTATTTAATTTTTCAAAATGATATCTTATTATACCCTAAACCTGTAAGGTCAGGGAAAGGTCAACGCATAGAACGAAGCGACTCCAGAATAGAAAAGTATATATATTCTTGATCAGGGTCACCTCGTGAGTCGAGCTATCCATGTCCGTCCGTCAGTCTGTCCGTCGCACAATGGTTTCACAGACCACTTTTGCTGGCCAAAACCTATGTTTTCACACTCTGTTTTTCTTGCTTTATTGTAGTAATCTAATATTTTAAAGCAAGAATAAATGATTTTTTTTTTCTTATTAAACTCATTTATAGTTAAGCAGTAACTCAAAGAAGTTGTGCTTTCTGAGAAGAATTGTAAATGAAAAACGTACGCGTTTATTTCGAAGCAATTGAAAATTAATTCTTGCTAAAAATAAACAAAGTTAAAAAAAAAAAACTAATATATGCAAAATAAAGGTGATATTAAGTACTTTTATTTTTAAATACTAAACTTTTTAATAGTACTGAAAAAAATCAATTGTCTAATGTAACCTATAAAATAATTGTTTTTCTTTCTTTCTAAAGTTTGTGTTGTCTTGCAAAATTTTGCCCAAGTTTGCCCAGCCTAAAACTAAAAAAAAAGAAGAATTTCTGATGTAATGAATCTGTTTTATTATGTTTTGTGATGCGATTTTTTGCGATTTTTAAGAAAAACCATTTTTTACAGACAACTTCTGATTCAAAAAAGCAGATATATTTTAGAGTTTGGCATATCTTTTAAGAAAAAAGCATATTAAAGATCAAAAACAGTATTGTGTTTTCAATTATTTAGTGGAAAAAATCGGAATGAAAACATTCATGATGCATTTTCAAAGTATCTGACAAAAAAAGTGCGCAAACTTTTGGCCGCCATATTGGATCCGCCATTTTTAATTTTTCGTTTTTGATATCAAATTCGAAATCAGCGACACCGAAAAACCCCTTCTAGAAGTTTTCAGAATTTTGGCCAGAAAAAGTGTTTAGCGAGCCCATTGTGCGTCAGTGTGTTGTCCGTATACACAGAATAAGAAGAAGGAGTTGAGATAATTGAATGAAACTCGGTACACAAGGTCACATGGAGCGAAGGATCTGCACTATTGAATATTTTTGGAATCCGCCCACCGACACGCATGCCTCTCATACAACGCAAAAATTGAAATCTACATAAATGAGCTCATAATTAACCTACACAAAATTAAATTAGGTACGTATGTATTCTATATCAAAACAAAAATGTCTTCAAAAAATGAGTGTCATCCGCTCACCTCTCATACAACTAAAAATTAAAAACTCAATAAATAAGCTCATGTTTAACCTACAGAGGTAAAGTTTGGTATTTATGTATTTTGTACCAAAACTAAGATGTATTCAAAAATTGGGCATAATTCACAAACACGCCCACCTCCCATTCAAACCACAATAGCGAAAATACTATAAAGGCATTAACATGTGAGCTACACGAATAAAACTTGACATTTTTAAAATTGAAATGCATATAAAATATAGGTTTCATCTACTCACGGACATGCCCATTTTCAATGCTATTATTGTATTTTGAAAAAGGAGGTTTAGGGTATTTCATAGTCGGGCTAGACAGACTTTAGACTTTCTTTACTTTTTTTTATTCTACTTATAGACATTTTAAAGCATTAAAAGTAACTTTTTTTGAAGGCGTCAAAAAAACCTTTCCGTTAAGGGCAGGGTTAAGTTTGAATATATTTGTTTTAATACGTATAACATCTCAAGAATATTCAATTAAATTTTGAGGTCAATCGGACCAAAACTGACGGACTTATGATAGTTTGAATGAGCGTTGCTCTAACTCAGCTATACCAGTGAACAAAACTTTAAATCTATTTTTCCAAACATGTCATTTTTAAAGTCGGTGACCGTGATTTCGAAAAAAATACTAAAACGACGTTTTAAAAATTTGGAAAATGTGAGTTTCTTTACTCACTAAAATTTATATTATTTTTTTCGGATGAACAAGCTCCTAAAAATCGTGCAAACCGCATATATTTCATGCTTTACTAAATTACAGATTCTGGTTTTATTAATTTATATTTTTTTATAAAAAAAATTAATAAAACATTTCTTAAAATATTATATAATTATAATGCAAAAACAGAAATTATATAAAATAAACAGTTGCTTGACAATAAAACTTTTAATGTTGGGGTTTTTTCGCTAAAAATATCTGAAAGGACTCTTAAGAGAATACAACAGCAAGTTCATTTTGGGGAAAAAATCATTTGTGTCCAGTGTTGCCAGACTTTGGTAGAGATCATTTTCGTTTTGTCGATACATTTCAAGAAGTTTTCTCCATTTTCTCCTCTTATATTTTCCCTTTTTTTTTCCTTTTTGAATGGCATATAAAAGAAAATAAAATTAAATTTTCTGATTGTTTTTGTCGAAAAAAAAGGTTAAAAAAGTGCGCCTTTTTGAAAGTATTTTTAAAATATCTTCGAGACTGCTTCAAAAACAAAAAACATATTCTTTTTAAAAGGCATATAAAAGAAAATAAAATCAAATTTTCTGATTGTTCCTGTGGAAACATAAAATGAAAAAGTGCCCCTTTTTGAAAGTATTTTAAAAATATCCTCGAGACCGGGCGCGCACCCAGGAAAAAATTTTGGGGGGTTTTATGTTTTCATTTTCAGACCGATTTAAATTTGTTATTCATTAAATAATGTTAAGAGAACAATGTCTATTTTTCTTTTATTTTGGGCCATTACACTTGAAATTTTCTCAATATTGTTTACTGGCGCCCGGGGCAAAGCAATTGTTTGGCGCCCCCAATGATATAATGAAAAAATTATTATATAGTATACTAGCTGGTACCAGGTGCGTTGCTACCGTCCTTACCCAATGCCTGTTCCAATTTGCCAATAGAATGCCATCAATAAATAGTAACTCCACTTTGAGTTTCAATATTCTTTGACCATTTTTTCCAAAGCTATTAAATATAAAATATTGTCTTTTATAGGCCACACCCTTTGCCCAATACTCGTTTCAGTTTGCGAGTATTTCCGAGTAGTGTATATCACCAAATAGGTACTTCAAGTCGAGTTTATTTGATCTGTGACTATTATTTCCAAAGCGATTTAATTTAAAAAATGTGTCTTTTATGGGCGGAGCCACACCCCTTGTACAATGCTCCATCCGTTTTCCAGTAGTAGGACACCATTAAATAGTTACTCCATTCTGAGTTAAAATGTTCTGTGACTTACTTGCATAGCTATTCTGTATCGAACATCTGAATTGTATGGGCAGAGCCACGCCCCGTTATCCAATGCCCATGCCTGTATTTTAATTTAACAACCTGGCCAATCAGTTATTTTATACTGAGTTTCATTGTTATACGACATTTAGGTCCAAATCTATTCGATATGAAAAAATTGAATTGTATGGGCGGTGCCATGCCCTCTTTCCAAGGATCGCTTAAGTTTGACAATCAAAGGGCACGTCTCAATAATAAGTTCGTACTAAATTTAGTTGATGTGTGATTCATAGACGAAAGTATAACCGAAAATTTTTGTTTTTGAAAAAGTGCCACGCCCCTCGCAGGTAGAAAGGTGAAAAATACTTTAAAACCTATTCTCATACCTACCTACCAAATGTATAAAAAAAATTTCATTAAAATCGGTCCAGCCGTTTCGGAGGAGTTTAAACACTAACACCGTGACACGAGATTTTTATATATAAGATTATATATAATTTTTAATATTTAGTACAAATAATTATAATACACCTATTAGATTACATAAATACACTATGTGACAAAATCAGAAAAAATGTCAGCTCATTATATTTTTTTATAGATTTGGGATAGATCTTTGTTTGCGAAAGAAATTCGTTTCTGTTTTAATTTTTTTGTGCTTTTTCACAAAATTCTCTATAAAATTTAATTTTAAATTTTTTTGATATTTATTTTTTGCTTAACGCAAAACTTTTACGATTTCTGTTTTTTAAAAATTAAGGTCAGGAGATGCATTTGAGTGTAGATCAAAGTTTCGATATTGTACTGGTTTTTATAAAAAAACTTAGCATAAAAACTTTATTGGGCTTTTTGATAGGCTGGATTGTAAAAATCCAATAATTAGTATACAAGATATATTAAAATATATGCAATTTTATTTAAAAAAAGCGAGAAAACCTTAAAAAAAACGAAATAAAATATATACTCATAAAAAATTTCTTTAACAGTGGCGCATAGTGTTATTGATTACTTAGTGGATAATTTATTCAACCAAAACCGGAATGTACCTAAAATAAAGCGATGTACCTTTAAGGTCAAAAACGTCGGAAAAATGTACAATTGTACCAACTTTTTCATCCCTAATTTAGATCCCTTCGTCGTGTAAATTGTGAACTTATTTCCTGCTGCAGACGATTAAGGACGTTTTTCATAACGCGAGCTTTTTCGATTTCTGCGGAAAGACCAACATCTCGAGTCAATTTTCCGCGCATTTGTCGGCGACATTTTATACCGATTGTTGTAACGATTTCACATATTTTTACAAAGATTCTTAGCCTTTTCGGATAACATTTTTACAAATCTCGTTACGCATTTCTGCAAGTTCAATCGCCAATCATTTGAGGTCATGGAACGCTTCTCTAAAATTAATTTTAGGACATTGTTATCTGAACTGCACACGATCAATTCTCTTAGACTCTAGTGATGTTCAGCTTATCGGCTCGCGCTGCCAGCTTCGTGCTAGCAGCAGCTCATCACATAAAACAATAACAAAGAAGCGTGTACGTAAATTTGTATTCGACAACATTGCACAGTGGACAAGAGCGAAAATATGCGGCTTATAGTTTTGCAGATTCATAAAATTAAATTATAAAATGCTTGGTATAATTTATTTTTATTTTATTCATATTACTTGTTATTATTATTACTATTATTACTTATTATTTTTATTTAGTATTACTTATTAAAATTTAATAAAAATTGTTTTCTATAGTTCTTCAAAAAGCTGAGTAGTATATTTGGGAAAATGAAGTGTTAAATTAGTGTTTAAGCTAAAAGCTTTTTTTTTAATATTAAACTTTCTGATGACATTGAATTAGTTATATAAAAAAAAATTTATCAGTAATATATATTTAAAAAATTTTGAAGGAAGTTCCCACTCAATTCAAATACTTTTTGTAAAAACGTTGGAAGCCAAATTTAATTGAACAAATCTTGCAAAAGATTGTATTTATTTTTAAAATTTTAAAATCGTTTTTATAAAAATTCTGGATTGAATAACACCAATTTAATAACTTCAAATGTTAGAACAGCTCTTAACACTTTAATTTTAACAATATACTTAATTCAATTTTATTTAAAACTTATTTCAATTAGCAAAATTTTATCTTACGCACTTATGTCAACACACTTCAAACTGACTTTACATATTAAAATAATAATATAAAATCGAACCAATTTCAACGAAATCTACTGCGCAGCTGCATGGTCTGAACTTCTGAGAAATAACAAAATTTCCTCTGTACTTGCTTGGTAGCGAATTCAACAACCAAATCTTAAAACTGCTCCACTGTAAGGAAGGCAAATACACATAAACATCCCAGCAAGAAATATAAACTGTAACCGAGTACATGAATTTGATTACTTATGCATATATAAGCGTTTCATGAAGCATAATGCTTTATTTAATTTATTGTGCAGCTGAATTATCTGCACATTTCAAAAATAATGATTTTTCCTGTTTGCATGCTTAAACTGCCTTAAACTTAACATAATCAAGCTTCAAAATTAAAATCAAAATTATATGTTAACTTTTTGCATTGACTTATATATTTACATATATAAGTTGCAATTAACTATATTTTAGGAAAAAGGTTATTGTTAAACTAAAAAGTTTCAATATGAATGCTTTTTGTATAACAGCTGACTACATTGAAATAAATTTCTGACTGGGTTTTTTGTTCAAATAAAACATACACACAAACACACAGCGTGCACGCGGTCAGCTCGTAAGTGCAGAAAGCTCGCAGGAGCTGAGTTGAACATCACTACCTTAGAGAGTTCATGTCAGAAATAGACTTAAGTTATGATGTTTAAATTCGGTATATTTTGCAATAAGTTTGCAGCTTCATTTCTGGTACCACTTGTGGCAGTATTTTCATATGCTAATTTTTCTAATAGTTCTACGTTTTCTTCCAGTTCATCGATAATAATGCTTACCACTTGTACTATGGCGCTCCATCGTTTTACAGATTCACGTTTAACAGTTTTTTTTTAAAGCATTTTTAACAATTCCCATCGTAATGTTGAACGTGAGAAAAAGGGATGTATGCTATCAATTATTCCAAAACATGTTACAACGATTGGATCTTGCTTAGCTGCAGTAACTCCTACTTAATTAAATGTTTGATAATCACAATTTACAAATGTTGCCTCATTATTTTTTTTTTAATTCTTTGTTGAACGCCAAATATGTGACCTGACTGGCATTATCATTGTACTCTACAGTTGGCTAACTTAATTATTGAACTCATTAAGTTAAAAACAAATTTTTTTGTAAAATTTTGTTTGTCTTGAGAATGATTTGGATCCCCTCTGCGAGTGGCGCCCGGAGCATGATACACCCCCTGCCCACCCCTCGCTACGCCACTGGGTAGACCATTTTTTAACCCAGTCTTCCCAGTTTTATTTACCCATTTCTGCCTGGAACCAGATCCGCTCACAAGATTTTGATAAAATTTCATACACGATTGTATGATCAATTGATTCAAAATGATCAAAAACAAACATTCAGCTCCATACCTCAATGCGTTGCTGAGATATTCATTGGGTATTTTTCAACCCATTGTGACTTGGTTTTATCAAAGGCTGAGGTTAAATTCAGCCGCTTCAGGGTTCTCTGAAGGATCCACTTAACCTTCAGCAATCAAGTACACAATTGAATTTGTTTTTTTTTCAAATTTTATTGTACAAATCCAATAAATTATTATAATCCTTATGAAAATATATTACAACATAAAGCAGCGTACGTAGTAAACAGTCGGTGACGTTGGGGCGAATCTCTATTCGATTAGTTTCGGAAATCTTGGTAATTGGTAGAATTGGTATGTAGCTAGTTATAATATTTGTTAATGACGGTTTTCGGTAACATTGGTAAAGCAGGTATACAGTAATATTATTCGGAATTGAGCGGTATTCGATAACAGTGGTAAAGCAGGTATACATTAATATTATTTGGAAATGACGTTCGGTAACAGTGGTTAAGCAGGTATACTAAGGTGTAGTGAAATTTTTTTCTTTAAAGCGGGATTGAGAAAGTGAAAACTTATAGCATTTTAAACAACATGGACGAAGGATTCAGCTCTCCGACGCATTTCGAACCGCCAACTTTTCAAAAATAACTTTTGATATGAATGGTTTAAAATATATTGGTTCAAGAGAGTTTTTTACTCATAAAAGGTGAATTTTTGTTCTTTTTCGATACTAGAAACTAATAAGAAGTTACCATTAGAAAAAAAAGTTTTTGCAAAAATTTTTGCAAAATTTTTTTTCACCCACTATGGCCCCACCGCACGATTACTGAAGCAAAATACTGCTTTGTAGGCTTATTGCTCCGGAACATGAGTACAAATTAAGTAGTGTTGGGTAACTCATAAAAGAGGCAACTCAAATGTCCCATACACGAGCTTGTGTATATCAGTGATGCCCAGAAAAATTATTTGAAGAGTGCTACAACAACTACAACAAAAAACCAACAATAATAAAAAATCATTGGATTCGTGCCACACTAATTTTTTCCAACAACAAAAACACATAAAAACAACAACGCGCATACAATCAACATCCGCGCCAGCGCAAAAGTTCATATAAATTGAACACACAAAACAACAACACGAATCCTTCAATGTTCGCAAATACAACAATAAAGTAATAAGAAGTAAGGGTGAAGCTGAAAACTTAATTCGGCGAATTACAACAATCATTGCAATATTGAAGTTGTTGTAGAGTGGAAAGAGTGGAACATGTTAAAAACAACAACACGAATGCTGGCAGCACCCAAGAACAACAACAACACGCATGCTGACAGTGCCCAAGCGCACAAGTTAAATTGTTGAATACACAAAAACAACAACATGCAAATGCTTAAAAAAACAACAAAACATTAAGAAGCAATGATTTGACTTCAAACTGAATTCACCGAATTACAACAATCATGAAAACATCGAAGTTGTTGTAAAGAGTGCAAAGAGTGGAAAGAGTTAGGCGCTGGGCATCCCTGGTGTATATCATATCCTAAAAAAAAAATGTGTACGGCTTCAATTTTCACAAAACAACTCAAATTTGGCTGCTGAAGCCCTTACCAATAAAACGAGTCGCTACATAACGAGTAAAGACGAAAATGTTCGTTTAATTGCAATTCAAAGTCATTGACTTCGTTTTTTTTTTAAGTCTGGACAAGTAATTGTAGAAAGAAGAAATAAATACTTACTGATGGCAAAGATTCAAAATTGTTGTTCTTAAGGTACTATTACAGTGTGAAGCTATTAAAAACTACACTTTTTTATTAATTGTTTTTACATTGTATTAATAAATTATTTAATTCAAATTTATTAACATTATGAACAGTTAAAGTTGAAGATACAAGGAAAATATTTTTTTTTTGTTTTTGTATTTGTTGTTTATTTTTTAGAGGTCGTTGAAGATGGCGTGCTTAAAAAAAGGTTGTAAGTTGGTTTCTCGTCTCCAGCATTTTCAAGGCTTCGGAAAGTAAAAAATCAAAGTGCATTCTTGAGTAAAGGGTTGTAGTTGAGAACTCTACCTACGCAAATAAAAAAAAAATAAGAGCAAATAAAAAAAGCAAAAAAAATGGCATGCGTTGAAAAACAAATTTACAAAAAACCCCGCTTTTTGGCAGAAATTCTTAGCCGTAAAATACAAAATATAAAAGTTTCTCAGCTTTTTATAGATAGAGTGCTTAACAGAGTCTACGAAGATCACAATGAATCAAGATTCTAATACGTTAATTACAATGAACAACGACTTATTAAAAAATCAAATTTCTGTTTGCTGGAATAAGTTTTTTATTACTTAATTTTATTTTCAAAAACAAAACTCAGTTAAGTAGTATTTGTGTTCATTTTTCGTTTTCCTCATTATCCTCTAGCCGCTTTAAAACCTCACCAACACTATTACATCTAATAACCTCTTTTTACACGAGACACACCTCATTTGAAGTGGGTCATTGTACCACTTAATTTTGATAAATGAGTAACTCACTCGAACTCACCTCAAATCTCTTTTGTGCCCATCACCCAAATTAAGTTATGTAACGCAGCACATGTTGGACTGGAGATTTGTTCCCGGGATACAGAATTTGTTATCATCTGGTCGTTTTTTCCAATCGTTATTCCAAATTTGTTAGCGAAGCAAGAGTTACATTTTTCGATTTCTCTAATATCGAACTTTAAATTCTAAAATTCACAATTATAGGAAAAACTTGCGTTTTTTGTTCATCAAAAATATATATCTCAGTAACCAGGTATATAACACAATCGATGAATATATCAAAATGTTTGTATTTAAATTATCTATAAACTTTCTAAGCATTGAAATGACGTCACTTTATTTGTACTCATGTTCCGGAGTAATAAGCCTAAAAATCAGTTTTTTGCTTTCAGAAATCGTAGGATGGGGCCATAGTGGATGAAAAAAATGTTTGCAAAAATTTTGCAAACACTTTTTTGTTCTAATGGTATCACTTTTTAGCATTGATCTAGAACAATAGTTCATCTTTTATGAGCAAAAAAACCTCTTGGACCAATATTTCTTAAACGCATTCATGTAAAAAGTTATTTTGAAAAAGTTGGCGGTTCGAAATTCATCGGAGAGCAGAATCCTTCGGCCAAATTACTTAAAATGCTTCAAGTTTTCAGTTTCTCAATCCCGCTTCGTAGCAAAAATATCATCCCATATATTTCACTACGCCTTAAGGTAGACATTAATATTATTCGGTGATGACGTATTCGGTAACAGTTGTTAAGTAGGTTTATAGTAATATCATTCGATAAGATGATATTCGGTAATGTTGGTGACGTTTCGAAAAAACATCGGTTCGGCGAGGGCAGCTAAAGTTTAGCCTGCACTGTAGAACTTTCGTGCACCAAAAGTAAACAAAAAATAACTATATTTCTGTTGTGAGGGCTTCATAATGCTGAAATCGCAATATTCGTTAGGTCGGTCGTGTGCCGAGCGTACTTTATATCGACGTTGCATAAACTTTACGAGATGAGCTGTCAGAACGCACGACCTATAAATTAACAAAACTCAATGTTGCGCTGGCAGATCGTGCGTCTGTAATTTTGGCGATGCCAATAAAAGAAGCCATACAAAAATGCCCACAAAAGTTGATCTTACCTGTTTCGCCAACGCTTATTTATACAAAGATAATTTGAAGAAAAATAATACAAATAGATTAACTTTATCAAAATTTTCATTTGATTACTTAAATAGGATGAGTTTTAAAAAAAATTATATAAAACATAAATTCCAGCGATAATAAAAGAAATCCCACGAAAATTTATCTTTGCCAGTGAAACTGTAAAACACCCACATTTTAAGCGCTTTCAACGAAAATGCAACTCTGCTATATGAAGAAATGTCAAACGCACGACCGAGTAGAACATTTTTCTACTTATCTCGTTAGATCGTACTTTGGTCGTATTTTATCTCTTCTTCTTGTTTTACGATATAAAGTACGACCAACGCTTGAGGTCGTATTTAGACTTGCACCATAAGAACACGTTGATCTCTACTCGAGCTGTCAACGCACGACCGACCTAACGCAGTATTGCGATTTAGCCATTACGCACCGACGAGTCACACCCAGTGTTGCCGTTTTGGCTATTTATAGCCAAAAGTGGCTATTTGTTTTGCTCGTGATCAGTTTTGGCTATTTGGCGATTTTATTTTTGATTTGGATATTTTTTTTAACTCGGCTATGTTTTTGCATTCAGGCGAAAATAAATTTTTTATTTTTCATATAACATTTTCAATTGCCTGAGAATCGCCAGCGAATCGCTTGGAAGATCAAGCATTTGCCTTTGAGCTCATCTTAGAATCATCCGGGTATCACCGACTGTAAGCTGCTTAGGCCGATTTGCCGGGAAGATTCGCCAATGAACCGCCGAGAGGAGTTATACGAAATTCGCCGAAAAGTGTGGCAAACGAAGTCCATTTAAGAGTCCTCAGCCATTTGTTCCGAAGCAACGTTGTTCTGGCCGAATTCAATGAATTTTACATGTAACATTTTGAATCATGTGCCACATTAGAGTATCCAACAATGTATATAACTTTGATCATTAAAAGTAATTGTGGTGTGCTTTCAAAAGTAAAATTAAGCAATTGTAATACTTTTTTTACTTCCGAAAAATCCAAACCTTATTTTTATGAAGTTTTTTTTACTCTTATCAAGTAAAAAATAAATGAGCAAAGTCCTTCTATATTAAAGATCCGTCTATTTAAAAGATATATGTCCTAAATATGTTTAAAATATGCTCTTACATTTTAACATATAATTTTTTATAACATATCTAAAAACAAACATGTTTGTAAATCTGTTTCCAGTTAAAAAACGGTACTAGGTTGTACAAAAAACTAGTTAGTTAAAAAAAAGGTATGCATTTTAGTTCTGTTTCTTTTTTCTTATACAATTAATTAAAAGTTTGGCTATTTTTTTTACATTTTGGCGATTTTTATTTTGTGTTTTGGATATAAAAATAAATATATTCCGGCAACACTGGTCACACCAGTTGCAACAATCTGCGGTTACTTAACCATTTGACACTCAAAACCAGTTGTGAATCATATCATTGAAAGGTCATACCAATCAAAGTCTCGCTACGTGTTCTAATTTAGTTGTCAATATTTTGTGCGTAGGTGTTCTGTATATGTAGGTATGTTGTTTTTTAAGCTGGTTTTACAATAGTTGTTTTTGTTGTTTGTACTAATTATGCCTTTTGATAATAATAATTCATAAATGATAATAATATGACAATTAAATAATATAATATTAATATATAATAAGTACAACATATTCATATAATGCGGTCGGCTTGGGTTCGATCCCTACGGTGGGCAAAACAAAAAAAAATTTATTGTTATTTATTTATTGTTAGAAATGCGTATTTAAGGACAAAACTGCTTTTAGCGGTGGAGGGCAAAATTAACACCTGAATGGCTGATTTGGTAGAAAAGTGCTCAAATTAATTAATTACCTTTTACTTTCTTATTAATAATGCGATCGAGCCAAAGTTGGTGTCGAAAGAAACTTAATATTTCTGTTGTAATTTGATTTATTTTCTGCTTTCCACTCCTGCTATTTCCATCACCGGAAAATCAATGGTTTTCGTAGTCTGGTAACTCTAGTCATATGGCAAAATTTCAAGGATACATCTAGTAGTCTGAGAAATTTTGATCTATTACCTAACCATCCCCATTAAAAGTATTGCGTTATTTCTTACCCAAACTTTTAAGTGATTTTTTGAAAAAAATTATTTTCATGGGTATTTTTCTATTCAAATGGGTTTTCCAATGGGTTAATTTTGCATATGTTTTGAGTCTTTGTAGCCTCAAGTTGTATATTAGGCCGGGTCAATTTTTGTTTTAAAAATATCATAGGCGCGGAAAATGTTCTACGGAAAATTCTGACCATCTTTTCCCAAGAAACACTAAGCCTAAAATCGATTTCGAGCCTCCAGTTTTTCGAAAGAAAGTTTGAATTTGTGTTTTGCTAAAAAATGCGAAGAAATTGAAACATAGAACCAAAAAGGTACTGTTCTAAGGTACACATTTTAATGGTTTC
Source organism: Tetanocera ferruginea (assembly GCA_958299015.1). Lineage (NCBI taxonomy): Eukaryota > Metazoa > Arthropoda > Insecta > Diptera > Sciomyzidae > Tetanocera > Tetanocera ferruginea. The sequence goes on along the minus strand of OY282641.1, from coordinate 51,390,693 downwards.
GAACATAAATTTCAAAATTATTAATATATTCATAAATTTCATGTTTGTCATCACGTGTCAACAAAAAATAAAAAAAAATTTTCAGATTTCATTACAACATTAATAAAATATTTTGAAAATTTATTTAAAATATAAGAAAAACATTTGAAAGCTGGATTTGCTATTATCGTTTCATTATTTAATTTTTAACTTCGTGAAATCTATTGTATAATTCCACTTGTTAGAAATTATTTTGTTTTGATGAAAGTTAGTAAATAAATAATAAAATAAGTAAACTTGATCTATAAATTCCATGCCATATTCCAGGAACTGAGAGTAATGTTCAACTTTTGGCCAATGTGCGACGAGTTGTTGAAAAAAATCAACAGTTATGGAGGCAGTTATAGTTGTTACAGCAGATTGTCGAAGAAAAATTCCACCACTTGAAAGCAAACAGGACTTCCAAAAACAATCTATTCAATTTTATATTGAGGTTAGCTAGATTCTTTTTGTTCTTTTTCTATTATAATTTTTGTTACTTTACCTTTATTTTGTTTTGTTTATTTTACCATTGTTTTTTTTATGAATTTATTCATTTCTTACATTTTTGTATTTTATTGCTTTTAATTTGAATTTGAATTATAGATTCGGTTTTTCACTAGAATCATAATATAAACCCTTTGAAACTTTGATCAAATATGATAAAATATGATAGCATTGTTTTAAATGAGGACATTTAATGAAGACTTTTTACCGATGGATGGAGTTCATAGTTTGTACACATCTTAGTTTTGATGTAACAAACAGACATATCAAGTTTGAAATCAGTTACAAACAGATATATTAAGTTTTAAATCTGTAGCACAAATATAACCCTATTGATAGAGTTTTCACTTTTGCAAGTTGGATGGATGGAAGGTAGGCGTGATCGTTTGCAAATACAGCTCATATTTTGTACACATCTGAGTAAGGATGAAACATTTACAAATATCAAGTATAATTCTTACAGTTCACATTTTTGTAAACCTCTGTATGTTTTCACTATTGTGGACTGTATAGGAGGTGGATGCATTTGTGAGCGAATGATTCCCATTTTTTGTATACATGTTAGTTTTGATATAAAGCACATGCAGTATAGAACACGTGAGCATAACATAGGAACTTTTTTTAACAGATTTAATATCGTGATCATAAAACTCATAACGGGAGAACCACACAATTGACGCGTATTCTAGAATGCGCCTAACTGGCGATGTGAATAAGGTTTCAGTTATAAAATAATTATTAAATTCTATTGACTATCGTTTTGCGGACTGCATTATTAACGTGATTGTGAAAGCAAAGTTTGGAGTCCTTGGTTACTCCAAGATTCTGGGAAAAACAGTACTTTGAGAAAATAGTCTGTTACACTTCTTGCAAGTTGTTGAGTTAACACTTCTTAAAGTTGAGCTTCATGCAATTAATTTTACACCAGTTACAAAGATGGTAAAGAACAGTTTGTAAGAATACAGACTTTTGCACTGCAAGATGCAATAACAGAATATTGCTTTACAACAAATGCTAAATCATTTATAAAAAATAAAAACAATAAAGGGCCAAGCTGGCTTTCATGAAGTACACGGGAGGTAACAGGCAACAATTCTGACTTTACGAGGCTAGAGATAACACTTTATGTTTTATTTATAAATGCGAACATACTTCAACACGTCAATTAGGGCCAAGCCGAGGATACTTCCTGACTTTTTATTTTTAGTTAAATTGGCAATACTTTAAAGTTAAGTCAAGAGAACTTTGCCATAAGTAAGATTATACAAATTTTTTATTTTGGGTGTAACACTTGATGTTTACTAATTCAGTTGAATGGTTTCGAAGCGCGTGAATCTTTTTACTTTGAGTACCAGAAGTAAAAAAATTCTTTCAAATCAAAGAAGAACTCAGAAAAAATTTGCATTTAATGAACTCTTTGAGTGGTTCGCGGATTAAGATTTCATTGAGACCACAAAGTTCAACTAGACACGATTGTCGATGCCATCCTTCACATTGAACTGAACTTATTTAAACAAGATATTAAGTCAAGTAATTCATTCACGAGTTTTATTGAAGAAAATCTTTCAATAAGGGTGAATCCACAGGACAGCTAGTAAATGTGATTTTCAACTTCAAGCATTTTTTACTTGAAATCATACTCACACAACTTTGTCGGAACTTTTTTCTAGATGGAAATAAAAACTTTTAATTACAATCATTAAATAAATATGGCACAGTAAAAATATCAAAATTTCAAAAGTCAGTCTGTACCAGCAATTTGTATGCTTTGTACAAACTACAAAATAACAAGCCCGCATTATCATTAACTTGGTCAATGGCAGCGAAAATTTAAAATTTTTCATTCGATTAGTTTCACCAAATTTACAATTCTCTACGTGAGCCGAAAGCCAATCATAAGGATTGCAGAATAGAAAAAGTTTTCCATCACTGTTTAAAATGCAGTCCCTAAAAATGTTTTTAAAAGTTTTTAAATCTTAACTAATAAATATGAGAAAAAGCTACCAAAACAACCCACAACAAAGTGACCGAGAAGCGGTACAAGCCATACCAACAACTTGATTTGCCTGATGTCTGTCTGTCAGTGCAACTGAATTCGAGTGAAAACAAAATATCAGTCGTATGGCTTGAATCACAACATTGCAAAAATCGCGCAGACGCACTGTATCGCTTCGAATCTTTGAGTGACATTCTAGTCAGGGATGCAGAAGGAAACGCTAAGTTTTTTTTATCAGAAAATTTCAATTATATTTCTATACAAATACCAAATTTTTCTTTTATATAAATATATCCATGATAAGACCCATGCATTAATTGCATTGGGGGCTACCCAACTACTTGACTGTTATCAAAGGTTATTCCAAAATTATAAGATTAAAAATGTAGAGTACCAAAAGTAAAAGTTCTATTCAAAATTTGAATTTATTTATTGTTTATATTTTGAACTTACAATGAATAAAACTAAATGAGTTAAGGTTGAAATGAGCCATAATGGTAGCAATTTCACTCATTTCCCCCAGCCGACGTAGTGGATGCACGACCCTCTATGCACAATCCAACTGATAAGCATGGTGCACGCCAATCTATAAAATGTGCGACTCTAACTCGGCGGCTTCAGTTTGTTTTGCAAAGCCGTTAAAAACGTTCTACTTTGTTGTTTGTCCATCGGAGGCGAACAACACGTGCGTCCAATATTAAAACGTAATTCGACGAAACGCAAACTGTTACGCGACGGTATTTCAATGTCAATTGATTCTACTTGTTGTTAATTGCAATTTAAATTCGTTGTAAACTATGAATTTTCGTTGAAATTCAACTCTTTCAATTTAATATTGATGGTAGTGCATGATTTGAGTTTGATAACAGCGTAGTTTTGTGAAGAGCAAAAAATGTTCTGCAAGAGTTTTGTTTGAAAATGCATCGCAAATTAAAATAAGTCAAGATTTAATTATTATGTTCATCTGAAAAACCATTTCTTACTTCACGTTGGTCCAATAACGCTTAATAGTAATAGTAATTAATTAATTAATAGTTATTAGTACTTACTTTATAAGGTATCGGCATCAAGAGCTAATGTGCATTATAATAATTTTTGAGAGATCAAGTTAGAGGATTCAAATGGTTTCGAAAAATCCTAAAATTTTCAAAATTTCTGTTGCTCCACAAAAACTTGTAGTAATACAAAATAAATTTTTATTAAAATAAACGTCAAAATTTAGAAAAGAGTTCGGCAAATCCAGTGTCACTCACGTTTTAGTCATAGAAGCAGTAACCATGTATTTTTCTCCATTATGGAGAAAGGGGGTCTCACTCATGTTTCCGGATGATTTGCATTTTTCGAGTTCTTCTTACAAATTTATTTAAATCTGCGAATTGCATGAGTTAATATAAATTATGAAATAATTTTCCGTAACGAAATTGAGTACAAATTTTAACTGCAGAAAAAAAGTTTTTTCTCAGAATTTTATGATGTTTCATATACTGATTTTGTCACTCACGTTTCACGTCAGTGTCACTCACGTTACAAGACAATTTAAATTGTCTTTTTTTTGCATCCTGGTTAATCTGGAGAAAATTATTAAGCATATTTTGTAAAAAAAATTGTTTTCTTAAAATTAAGGAGAATTTTATACAAAAAAGAAAAAATTTTAATTGAAAGAGGATTATGTAAGGCATAATAAAATTAAAAAATAATATACAGTATTTACACTCAGGGAAAAAATGCTTTCATATCAAACAAATCATGGGTTGAAGTAATATATTTCACTGTTCAATACCATCCAACAACTGAAACTTTCAAATCAACAGTCGGTTGACTATTGATAGAACACGAAACCCGTATAAAACGTACTCATTGAAATTTTATCACAATTTTGAAAGTTCATGCTTGGCCGAGTGTGCTGACGAGTGCGTCTAATACTCGAGTGTCCTGGGTTTAAAATACCGGCAAGGCCAACAAAAAACTTTTTTTTAAATAAAACATTATATTTGCCATTTTTTTTTTTTTGCAAGATTGTAGCAACTTATTTTGAAAGTAATTTTTGACCAAACTGTTAATGAAACAGAAAAATAATTATTTCAATTATTAATTTACAATTTTTGATACTTACACAGCTAGGGTTCGAACCCACGTCCCCCGCATGACAGTCTAGTGCACTTCCACTGAGCTATTGGCAACGATAATATAAATATAGCAAAACACATTTGAAAACAATTGCTAAGAAAAAATAGACAATTCAACAAAAGCACAAAAATATTTCAACAGATGATTTTAACAGCACAAAAATATTTTGAAACGTTCATTCAACAAAGAAAATTCTTTACTTAAACGCAAATCATTCGATCGAACAGTGTTTTGAAATAACAGTGGCCGACTGTTAATATTACAGTTGAAATTTTCTGAGTGCATACACTCAGGGAAAAAATGCTGTGATATCAAACAAATCATGGGTTGAAATAACAGATTTCACTGTTAAATCCCATCCAACAAATGAAACTTTCAAATCAACAGTCGGTTGACTGTTGTTCCGTAGAACACGAAACCCATATAAAAACTTGAAATTTGATTACTGGTTTAAAAGTTCATGTTTGGCCGAGTGAGCTGACGTGTGGTCTAGTACTCGGCTGTCCTAGGTTCAAGTACCGGCAGGGCCAACAAAGATTTTTTTGACGTAGAATTACGTCTTACAGCGCGGTTTGTATGGGGTCGTTTTAACAGATTTTTTCAAGGTCATTAGGCAACGTTTTTGCCGAATACTTTAGGGTATATCTACACAGAGGGAAAAACCTATGGACTCAATACATAAATTTATGTACTCATCGCATAGTTTTCTGCACACAAAAATTTTACATTTTTCATGTATTGAGTACATGTTGAAATCTTTATTGACTACATAATGCTTTCAAGCGGTTATGTAGTCAATAAAGAATTTTATGTACTCAACGCAAACTGTTACAAATAATTTTATGTAATGAGTAAAGATCTTATGTACGTATTACATAAATTATTGACTCAGTACATACATAATTTACTCATTACATATTTGGAGTACATAATTTTATACAATGAGTACATACATTCTTTACTCATTACATATTTTAAATGCATAATTTTATGTAATGAGTACATACATAATTTACTCATTACATATTTTTAGTGCATACATTTATATAATGAGTACATACATCATTTACTCATTACATATGTTAAAAACATAATTTTATGCAATGAGTACATGCATAATGTATTCATTATATATTTTTAACCGACTTCAAAAAGGAGGAGGTTCTCAAGTTGGTTGGTTTCTCTGTTTTTTTTTTTTTTTTTTTTTTTTTTTTTTTTTTTTTTTTTTTTTTTTTTTTTGTGAATGTATGTACATCGATTACTCCTAAAGTACTTGCCCGATTGCCGTAATTTTTTGTCAACATATAGAGATTATCAACGCGGAGGTGCCCGTTTATGAAAGGGGGCGGTATTCGGAAAAGGGGCGTGTCTCTATAAGAAAAACACTGTATCTCAGTAAATATTGACACTACGATAATATAATTCACAGTAAAATTACAAGGGCAAGCACAAGTATTAAAAATGACGATCACTGAAGTGGGCGTAATTCTAAAAAAGGGTGTGGCAATATTGTAAAAACTCTGTATCTCGAAGAAAATTGACACTAGAGTACTGAAATTAAGTACAGAGGTAGGTACAATTATTGGAAAATACTATAATAAAAGTGGGCGTAATTCGACTAAGGGGTGTGGCAATATAAGAGAATTACTGTGTCTTGAATAATATTGATACTAGGGTACAGAAATTTATTACAAAGGTAGGAAAAATTACTACAAATTTTTGTAAAAAAAAATGGGCGTTAGTCGAGAAGGGGAGTGGCAATATTTAAAAAAACACTGTATCTCGATTACTATTGACACTACGATACTAAAATTTAGTACAAAGGTAGGTACAAATATAACAAATTACTGTCAGTAATGTGGACGGTATTCGATAAAGGGGCGTGTCACTGTAAGAAAAACACTGTATTTCAGTAAATATTGACACTAGAGTACTAGAGTTAATAAAATTCACAGAAAAAATGCAAGGGTAGGTAAAAAATAGCAGTCAATTAAGTGGGCGTTAGTCAACAAAGAGGTGTGGCAATATTACAAAAACTGTGTATCTCGAATAATATTGACACTAGAGTACTAAAGTTAACTACAGGGGTAGGCACAGTTATAAAACAATTAATTTCAATACAGTGGACCTTGTTTGATAAAGGGGTGTGGCAATATATAAAATACACTGTATCGCGAATAATATTGACACTAGAGTACTGATATTTAGTATAGAGGTAGGCACACTTATAACAAGTTTTTGTGAATAAAGTGGGCGTCATTCGACAAAGGGGTTTGGCAATATTAGAAAACACTAAATCGAATACTGACACTACTAACTGAAAAAGTACAGACGTAGGCACAATTATTACAAATTACTACCGAAGAATTGGGCGTTATTCGACTAAGGTGTGTGGCAGTGAGTAAAAAACTGTATCATATTGACATAAGGGTGGTTAAATTCATTGTTAGAATGGGTAGAACTATTGAAAACACTATGACAAAGAGTGTGATATTCTCGACAAAGAGGCGTGTCAATATTATAAACACACTATATTTCAGTCAATATTGGCATTGGGGTAGTGATAAAAACACAAGAGTAGGTACTGATAAACATACTGACAAAGACCAGAATAAGAAACGACAGAAAAGCATTTTTCCATATTATGAGCATAAATAATTGGTGTTTAATTAATTTATACACTTTTTTAATATATATCATTTTCTCTAAAAAGAAAGAAATAAAAACTTTTTAACAAAAAAAAAACCTACTTCAAAATCACTAGAAAGTAAAAAATAATTTTAAATTACTTTTACTATTTATTTCTTGGTCAAATTTGTATTTTTATAATAAATATATTTATTTTTTTATGATAATAAGAGCTTCGAAGTCGGCGCTAATATAATCAGATTTTTTGTGCAGCTGCAACACACATATAGCATTTTAATTAAGATTTAAGAAAAATTAAGATTACAAATTAATACAGCGTCACCGAAGCAGGATATTTACAAATAAAAAAGTCTTAAATAGAGTAGGGATGGCGAAAAAATCATGATTTTACGTCAATGATTAGCGCTGACTAGAAGCTTTTATTATCATAAAAAAATAAATATATTTATTATAAAAATACAAATTTGACCAAGAAATAAATAGTAAAAGTAATTTAAAATTATTTTTTACTTTCTAGTGATTTTGAAGTAGGTTTTTTTTTTGTTAAAAAGTTTTTATTTGTTCATAATTCCATGTATTGAATATATACACAATTCATGCCTGTGCCTAAAGCACCCTCTCAACACATGCAATAAATAATTTTATAAAGAAATGACTAGATTTCACAAAATAATTGGCAATTACTTATAGAAACCCAGCCATTTAATTCTTATCCAATCATCGCTTTTGTTCTAGAGTACAGTGGATGAACTCATTCCCGCTCTGATTTTCTAGAGGCTTTAGAGGTGTTGCTTATTTGAAAATCAAGAAACGAATGTCATAAAACAGCAAAATCGTGTGCCGAAGTGCAAGAGATACGTGTACTGAGTCCATATGTTATGTACTGAATAAATGTGTCACTTCAATCGTATAAGAGGGACGTGTACTGAGTCTATATTTTATGTATTGAGTAAAGATTTTGTAAAAAATTACATAACACGTTGATTGAGTACACGTTGCTTGTATCTATTGAAGTCTGCTATGTATTCAACACATAACATGATGTATTGAATACATTTTTTATTCATTTTAAAAAGTGAATAAATTGATATGTAGTCAGTACACGCTCCCTTTACTCAGTAAATACTGCTCTTGTTGCGTTCTCATACAAGTTGAAGTGCATAGATTTTACATAGCTGTCTCTGTACTGACTACATAACTTTTTCCCTTAGTGTACAGCCTTTAATACTCTTCATTCAAAGATAATATATATATTAAAATATCAGATATATCCTCCGCTGAATGAATATCTAATTTTGGATTTTGTCACTATTATATTCAAGTCACAAAATAGTAAAATATAAGAAGAAAAATTCATGTTTTTATATAAGAAAATCAATCATCAGCTGCTTATGTGCCTGCTGCTTTCTTTCTTTTTCTTTCGTTGTTTATGCTTGTATGCTTTGGTTTTGCACGAATTGATTGGTTCGCTTTGGCAGCATTGTAAGCATTAGTTCGCATTGGGTTTATGTATGCACTACTGTTCTAGTATACTATTTTGAAACCAGAGGTCATGAACCTCTTTTCAACTCAGTCTGTGAACTCAATCTGTCAAATATAACGAAATGGGTCTGTGATCCGGTTAGATTTAACTCTAATGAAAAAAACGAGTTGGATCATATTTCTTTTTATGCTTTTACCCAATAGATGGAGTAAAATTTTAATTTTTGTTTTTAATGCAAATTAATTTGGATTCCACATCCCCCTAGCACTAGCGAGTGTAGTTTGCAAACTATACATCGAACAGGAAGTGTAGCTAGCAAACTAAATATCAGACAGAGACGAGAGGAAAAGACATGTGCTCAGCGTGAAATATAGTAACCATACGATTTTGTAAAAATCGGGGTCTTATTTTTAATTTGAAATTAGTAGTAAAACTGCCTGTAGCTCGCAAACTATATATCGGGCAGAGACGAAAGTGCCACCAATGGAAAGTGCATTTGCTTCGCCTTCTTTTCAACTAAGTCAATGAACTCAATCTGTCAAACTTAACAAAATGATCAAAAAATTGTAAATTTTGCTTGTTTCTTTTTGCTTGCTCATTTAATCATACTTACTATTTAACTTTTTCTTTGTTTTGGCATCGATAAGTAGTCCATAATTGATTGTTATTCATTTGTTTTTTTAATTTTTGGAAGATCAATAAAAAATACGTGCAAAATGGACAAAACAATCGGACCAAAGAGAAAAAGTAAAAGAAGTTACAACTTAAGGTACTATTACAGTGTGAAGATATTAAAAACAACACCTTTTTTATTAATGTTTTTAACATAGTATTAATAAATTATTTAAGTCAAATTTATTAAAATTATGTACAGTTAAAGTAGAATTTATAAAAAAAATGTTTTTTTTTGTTTTTGTATTTGTTGTTTCTTTTCTAGAGGTCGTTGAAGTTGGCGTGTTTAAAAAAAGGTTGTAAGTTGGTTTCTCGTCTACAGCATTTTCAAGGCGTCGGAAAGTAAAAACTCAAAGTGCATTCTTCAGTTAAGAGTTGTAGTTGAGCACTCTACCTACGCAAATAAAAAAAAAAAAACAAAACAAAAAAATGGCATGCTTTGAAAAACAAATTAACAAAAAACCCCTCTTTTTGGCAGAGATTCTTAGCCGTAAAAAACAATATATAAAAGTTTCTCGGCTTTTTATAGGTAGAATGCTTAACAGAGTCTATGATGATCACAATGAATCTAGATTCATCGAAATCGATCAAGCGAAACTCGAGATATCTTAGAAACCAATTCGAAAAAACTTGTTTCGAGAAAAACGCGATTAGATTTTCTTCTATGAACGATAATATATGAATAAATGCGCGACATACGAATGTAATGTATGTTATATCTTTTTTTTATTTGATATTTTTTTCTAAAATTAGGTATATGTATTCTTAAAACCTTAAGGAGCCAGATTCTAAAAAAAAAATATTAATTTTTTATTTTTTACACACTGTAATAGTACCTTAAACGGAATTCTACGTCTACACTTACGATACTATCGAAACTGTTTCTTTTTTTTATATATTTTTTTTTTTTAAATAAAAAAATAAATTCGGATTTTTTTTGCAAGTTTGTATGCAACTTATTTTGAAGGTAATTTTTGACCAATCAATTAATGAAGCAGAATTATTATTATTTCAATTAATATATTACAATTTTTGATACTTACATAGCTAAGGTCCGAACCCACGTCCCCCGCATGACAGTCTAGCACACTTCCACTGAGCTATTGGGAACGATAATATAAATCGAGCAAAACACATTTAAAAAATGTCTAAGCCATATTCCACGAAGACAGACATTTCAACAAAAACACAAAAATATTTAAACGGATGATTTTAACACAACGAAAATACTTTCAAACGTTCATTCAACAAAAAAAACTGTTAACTTAAACGCAAATCATTCAATCCAACAATGTTTTGAAATAACAGCGGCCGACTGTTAATATTGCAGGTGATATTTTTCTGAGTGTAGTAAAAAGTATTTTAGAACTATTTCAGAACATTTTAACAAAATTTATTCCGGTTCTGCATCCGAATTTGTGTATATATCCCTAAACCTAATTCGTTGATCCTTACGCTCATTAAAAATCAAAGACGGTGCCAAATATAACTATATGTCTGGCCTATTAGCAATTCCCTCGATTTCAACGGCTTAAAATAATGATTTATTTAGATATTTTTAATCTTTGCAATGTTTGTTTTTTTATATGAATCCGGATTTAACTATAATTTTTCTCTATTTTTTTTTTCATACGTTCTTTTAGGGTAGGGTTTCACGTTTTCTTGATGTTTTCGTTATCTTCTTGCATTTCAATTACAAATACAAACAAAAAAAAAATTAAATTTCACTCACGTTTCAGCCCTTCAAATCCCTTTTTAATGAAAAAAAATTGCGTCAGTTTTATTTAAAAAAAATACAAAATTCACTAATCTTATATAAAAAGTAAATCCGAGACATAAAATGTGCCACCCAATTATTTTCCAAGATAATCCAACTTATCAATAAAAACTGTCACTCAAGTTTCACTCTTGAATCACTTTTTCAAATTATATTTTTCGATAGAAAATGATATTTTAAAAAAAATTGTAATATGATTTTTTCAACAGAAAATATTTCAATTATGGATATTATATAACTGTGCTTTGATATTTATATCGCGAATTACCAAATTACAATCCATAAAAAACTTACAATTTTTTCAACTTGCTAGAGATTATAATTACATATCATAAAATCAGTTAAAATTTATGGATACAATATGTTTTTTCAAAATTTTTATACACTCAGAAAAATATCAACTGTAATATTAACAGTCAGCCACTGTTATTTCAAATTACTGTTCGATTGAATGATTTGCGTTTAAGCAGACAATTTTCTTTGTTGAATGAACGTTTCAAAGTATTTTTGTGCTGTTAAAATCATCTGTTGCAATATTTTTGTGCTTATATTGAATCGTCAATTTTTTCTAAGCAATATTTTTTATATGTGTTTTGCTATATTTATATTATCGTTGCCAGTAGCTCAGTGGATGTGCACTAGATTGTCATGCGGGAGACGTGGGTTCGAACCCTAGCTGTGTAAGTATCAAAAATTGTAATTAATAATTGAAATAATAATAATTCTATTTCATTAATTGTTTGTTCAAAAATAACCTTCAAAATAAAATGCTTACAATCTTGCAAAAAAAAAAATTGCAAATTTCATTTTTTATTTTTAAAAAAAAATATTGTAAATAAAAAAAAATTTTTATTAGCCATGCCGGATTTGAACCGTGGACACTCGAGTACTAGACGCACACGTAAGCACACTCGGCCATACATGAACTTTCAAACCGGTGATTAAATTTCAATAAATAAGTTTTTATACGGGTTTCGTGTTCCATAGACCAACAGTCAACCGACTGGTGATTTGAAAGTTTCATTTGTTGGATGGTATTTAACAGTGAAATCTGTTATTTCAACCCATGATTTGTTTGATAAAACAGCATTTTTTCCCTGAGTGTACCGTAGGAAAGCACAAGCAATATTCTTAACGTTCAATTTTTTTTTATTGACCTCGGCATAAGTTAAGTTTTATTGGCATGAAAATTTAAACTCAGGTTAAGGAATTTTAAACTTTGTTTGAGCTAACCTTTGCTTAACCCTTTCAATGGCTTGTCAAGAATAATCGTGGAAATATTTTTTAGCTAATATTCCCATCATTTAGGCCATGAAAAGATAAAAAAAATCATTCCTTAGCGTTTGCCAGGCTGTTCAATATAATGGACAAAATTATTTAAAGGTTGTAATATAATATTTAGGTGAAAATGCGTTATTTATAATGTTATTATAAAAAAATTATGCTTTGCACATCAATTACAATAACCACTTTTTTTTTTGCAACATTTATTAAAACGCGAAATAAAAAATTTTAGGTTTCTGTTGGGCACAAACTGGAAACTAAGTTAAACGTTATATATCTCTCTAAATTTATTTTTGTCATGTTGGAAACTTCATTTCATAGTACCAACCTATTTGATTTAAAAAAACGTTGGAAAATAAAAACAAAAATTATTTTCTGATGCGTCCAATATAATGGACAACTCCATTGAAAGGGTTAAAATCTAGTTGAGTTAACAGGCCTTTATAGTTGATATATATAATAAACTTAGGGCTAAAAATGTTGATTTTTAAGAAAGTTTTTTAAATATTAATAATAAAAATATATAAAGGTCAATTTCTGAAATTATTAATTCAAGGCACTGACAATACTTCGAAAAACAAACTTCAAAAAAATTTTCAGTTAGCACTCATTTCAGAATCACAAAAATTAAAAAAAAATTTTCAATCATCATTCAATTCAGAATCGTTCTTTTTTTTATGTCAAAGACGCCAATGTGCATAATTCTCACTAAAAGTAATCTTGTCCCGCTGCTGAAGCATGTATCAGTTATTCTTTTTTCTTTTACCCGGCGCGGCTCGAGTCTTGTGCTGCTGTTTTTGTATTGGATATGAGATATGCAGTGGCGTAGATAGGGTTTGTGGCACCCGGGGCGGAAACCAAATTTTTCACCCTTTTAGTAGGTTATACTTAACCTTATACGCGTAATGTTATAAAAGTATCAAGTAATTTATAAATTTTTAAACCCCCAAGCGTACTGCGTAAGGGGTATATTAATTTTGTCACGACGTGTGTAACGCCCACAAGGAGGCGTGGTAGGTATAGAAAAGTATATATATTCTTGATCAGCATCACCACCCGAGTTGATTTAGCCATGTCCGTCTATCTGTCCGTATGTCCGTCTTTCGACACGATTACAGCCGTAATTTTCAAGCTATCTTAGTGAAACTTCATATTTTAGTTTTTTTTTTAAAGCGAAGATCAAGTTTGAGAATGGGCTAAATCGGATGAAAACCACACCCACCTCCCATACAATGCATACAAAGCTACAGTGCTGGAATTTAGTATTTGTGTATTCTATGGCAAAACTGAAGTGTGTAAGAAAAATGGGCGTCATACACCTACTAACACGCCCACCTCCCATACAACCCCAAAATTTAAAACTATATAAAAAGGCTTCTGTGGAAGCTTAAGTAATAAAATAGGGTATTTATTCACTTCATATCAAAACTAAAGCGTGTTAGAAAAATGGACGTCGTTCACCAACGACCACGTCCACCTCCCATATAACTCCAAAATTGAAAACTATATAAATAGGCTTCTATCAAAGCTTCAAAAGTAAAATTAGATATTAAGTAATTTTATATTAAAATGAAAGCATGCTAGAAAAATGGGCGTCATCCACCCACTAACACGCCCACCTTGCATACAACACCCAAAATTGAAAACTATATAAAAAGCCTTTTATCAAACCTAGAGAAGTAAAATTAGATATTTATTCATATTATGGCAAAACTAAAGTGTGTTAGAAAAATGGACGTCATCCACCCACTAACACGCCCACCGCCCATACAAACCTAAAATTTAAATCGATATACAGAGGCTTCTGTCAAAGCTACAAAAATAAAATTAGGTTTTAATTCATTTTATATCAAAAATAAGACGTTTTAGAAAAATGGGCGTCATCCATTCACGAACACGCCCACCTCCCATACAATCCAAGATTGAAAACTCTATAAATATGCTTCACTTTAAGCTGCAGGCAAAAAATTGGATACGTTTGTGTTTTATATTAAAACTAAATCGTTGAAAAAAGTGGGCGTCATCTGACTACGGACACACCCATTTCTCATAGAACCCACTTTAGTGAAAACTGTGAAAAAAGCTAATATTTAAGCTACAAAACTGAAACCCAGTATTTGTATATTATATATTAAAACTGAAGTTTGCTGGAAAAAGAAGCGACATCAATCCACTAAGACGTCCACCTTCCATAGAAGTCATAATAGTGAAAACTTTATAAAGAGGCTAATATTTGAGCTACAAAACTGAAACAGCCACAAACACGCCAACCTCCCATGCAACCCCAAAATTGAAAACTTTATAAAAAGGCATATCTTTAAGCTGCAGGGAAAACAATTTCATATGCATGCAAAACTTTTAAAATCTCGTAAAAAAAGCTACAATTTAAGATTGTTTTACACTTACGATTCGGCCGTGGAGTATTTTAACTTCGGCCAAGTCGAAGATATACTTTACTAGTTTTTATATAATATCACAGTGTGACGAACAATGAAAAAATTTTGATTACAAGAACCATTTGTAGAAATTCTCAAAGATGAACCTTTTGCGAGTTAAACGCACCTGGTGTGATCTCTCAATGTCGTCACAATTTTTTTTAATTGATGTTCAAAAATTATGTCTTCAAATTTTGCTGCACCGACATTTAATGACGTTTTGCAGTCATTTGCATTAGCGGAAAAGGAAAACAAAATTCACTTTTATTCAGTTGAATTTGTCGTAGAACAAGACTGAGCAAAAAAAACTTCGAAAAAAAATCCAAACGGAGCGTGGAGAGAAGCCAGTTCTTGTAGTTTTTGTAAATTTCTCAAAAAAATATGTGTTTCTTTTAATTTTATTTCAATAATATGCCAAGAAGGACATTTGTTTTTTCACAAAACTAACCTGCACTATAAAAGACCTTTCGATTGAATCTACTAACATAGATATCGGTTGAGAATTCACTAAATGCCAGCAATTTTAACGTTTTTTTTTCACCATGGAATACTGATTCTCATATAAATCTACTTCCAAACAAAGTGTTCCCATTTACTCAAAAATTAACCGATTTTGGTCATCTTTATCTTGTTGGAAAGACAATATGAAGCAAAATAGAATTTTGAAAAATAAAATAGTTACTTTGGTACGATTTTTTGTATTTTATTTTTGCTCACAGTGCACGCTGGAACAGTATGACTATTTCAAATTAAGAATATTGGAATGCATTTACCAATGCAGAAAATTGTAAGAAAATGGTTTTTAGGCGCAGGACTCGCCTTAAGGTATAACTACGAGCGTGGTCGTGCAGAAAATCGTGAGAGTATTTTCGTGATACTGCGCTGACATTTTACAGCTTTTACTTTATTTACTTGTACATGTTAATTTCCCACTGCATTGTAACCTCAATCTTACAACTTTCTGCATTGGTAAATGCATTCCAATATTCTTAATTTGAAATAGTCATACTGTTCCAGCGTGCACTGTGAGCAAAAATAAAATACAAAAAATCGTACCAAAGTAACTATTTTATTTTTCAAAATTCTATTCTGCTATATTGTCTTTCCAACAAGATAAAGATGACCAAAATTGGTTAATTTTCGAGTAAATGGGACCACTTTGTTTGGTAGCAGATTTATATGGATATCAGTATTCTATGGTGAAAAAAAAACGTTAAAATTGCTGGCATTTAGCGAATTCTCAACCGATATCTATGTTAGTAGATTCAATCGAAAGGTCTTTTATAGTGCAGGTTAGTTTTGTGAAAAAACAAATGTCCTTCTTGGCATATTATTGAAATAAAATTAAAAGAAACACATATTTTTTTGAGAAATTTACAAAAACTACAAGAACTGGCTTCTCTCCACGCTCCGTTTGGATTTTTTTCGAAGTTTTTTTGCTCAGTCTTGTTCTACGACAAATTCTACTGAAAATAAGTGGATTTTGTTTTTCTTTTCCGCTAGAGCAAATGACTGCAAAACGTCATTGAATGTCGGTGCAGCAAAATTCGAAAACATAATTTTTAAACATCAATAAAAAAAAATTGTGACGACATTGAGAGGTCACACTAGGTGCGTTTAATTCGCAATAAGTTCATCTTTGAGAATTTTTACAAATGGTTCTTGTAATATTTTAGCGGTCACACTGTGTATTTAATGATATGATTTCTTTTTTAAAGTGCAAATGAGTATATATTTTAATTCTTTGTATTCAATTTATTAAACTAAAAAATAAGCTCATCGATATTAATATATGGACATTTCAACGAAAATGTCAACCACAGCTGAAAAATTTCGAAGTCCAATTTTTTACTGTAGTAAAATACTGCTACATAATGGGGGCAAAAAAAAGCAACAATTTTGATTTTTAACAACGGGGCAGTGAACCTACATGAGTTAAGTCCCTTCTGTAGGCAGATTCCAGGATTTGCTATCGCTAAATCTCGATCGCTAAAAAATGCTTACGTCAGTTTTAGCAAATTTTAGCGACAATCGCGATTCTGACTCACATATCATCTGTAGGATTGTCGCTAAAATTTGCTAAAACTGACGTAAGCATTTTTTAGCGATCGATATTTAGCGATAGCAAATCCTGGAATCTGCCTACTGGTAAATAATCTTTTTTCTGGCTCATCACTGCAATGATAAATAGTAAGGTATATCTTCGACTTGGCCGAATTGTAATTGTACTCATTGTTATTCGATGTTTAATAATAAAAAGATATGAAAATACGGCTTGTCGTGCTGCATTCAAAATAATCAAGTCGTAGACAACATGCCAACATTTTCGTTTTCAGCTCGTGTTGTTATGTTGCAGCCGCAGTCAATGTGTCTAGGCTATTAGAATTAATTAATTAATTCAGTGATTTCTTTTTTTTTCGGGGACTGTGACATAATTTTTAACACTTCAATGGTTTTGTACATTGTACAGAAAATTGGTTTTGTGCAGAAAATAATTTTTGTTTATATTTTCCAACGTTTTTTTTCGAAATCAAATAGGTTGGTACTATAAAATGAAGTTCTAACAACATGGCAAACATAAATTTAGAGGGATTTATAGCGTTTAACTTATTGAAAAAGATAAGAAAACAATATCATTTG
This sequence comes from Tetanocera ferruginea, assembly GCA_958299015.1. NCBI lineage: Eukaryota > Metazoa > Arthropoda > Insecta > Diptera > Sciomyzidae > Tetanocera > Tetanocera ferruginea. The sequence goes on along the minus strand of OY282641.1, from coordinate 51,373,105 downwards.
CCTCCTCTCTTAAGCTGGAACAATGCACTCGAATCATAGCTCTAAGTTGACTTCATTCTAGAAAACAGCATTCTATGTTTTCTTCTACATGAAAACTATTATAATATTGCCTGTCTTAGCTACATAAATTTTATTTGAATGTCCATGCTAATTATCGACACTTTGTCACGATTGTCTCAGGACAATCATGTTTTGGTCCTTTTGCCAAATTTAATTGTTTATCTTGGTCTCAAATGCCCAACAAAACAACAACATTCAATCAGATTATCAAAAATGTTTGATTGTTTGAGTGTTGTTTACCTGTGGTTGGCAACATTTGTACAACACTCACACGTACCGATTGCTATCCTGGACGTGTGCGGCATTCTTATTTGCATTCAAGCTCAATCAGCAGGACTTCCTTGCGATTAAGATGGTAGGGTTGTAACGCGTAGATTCTGTTTCTGTATATTTTAGAAATAGTTCATTGCGAAAGATTAATGATTGACAAATTTAGTTTGCGTCAAATTTAAATCAAAGCAATTTATGTTTGCTATTTAAAAAATAAAAAGTATAAATATTTTAAGTTATCTTTAAATTTAAACATAAGAACAAAGTGCTAACCATAAATGATACAATAAGGAAAAATCATCAGAACAGAAGTTATGTTGAACTGTTTCAATGTTTTAGCAGCCTTATTCTTGCTGAATCTTTCGATTGCATTCGGTAAGTTTTTCATAATGAACTCTTTTGACATCACTTTATTTTTTTTATTGCAAACTTTTATAGTTTAAAAAATAATTTAGTAAATTTTTAAGATTCGCGAGTTTTCATAAATTCAACGAATTGTGGAAACTCATCTGAAATTTTAACTCGTAATCTACGATACCAATGGCTATCGCTGGGGCTAGAATCATGAAAAGAAACCCAATTTTTAAAATAGAAATTTTTTTAAATAAATTTAAAAAGTTTTTCTGATCCAGTTGGCGATTTCAGCCCTTGAAAGGACTTTGACTAAGCTTCTTATGATCTATTGTGTTGTGTGTGTTATTTATTTGTTGCACACAATTGGCCGAGAACTGGACCTACAATTTTCATGTCGATTCCGAACGTATAATGTTCATGTTCTCAAGAAACTTTACATGTCATTGTTTACTCTCTGAGGTTTGCCATAGTCTGCCGAGAGGTGACGGTCGAACCCAAAAATGTACTCCCAGATCCCCAGATTTCAGTCAAATTATTAAAAATTAAAGTTTTTAAAATATTTAAATATCTCAATTTCTTGTAAATAGTGTCAACTTTAAAACCATATTAGGAGGTATTTAGACGTAAACGCTAAGACGTCTTAACAGAACTCCATAATTTTGGAAAATCCTTGGAATTGTCGTTCTGTGTAATTGTTTGTTTTTATTTTAGAAGAAAATTAACTAAAAAAAAAACCTTTTTAATTTAGAATATCCCAAAAAAAGGAATTATTTATGTCATTATTTTTTAAGTATTTGTTTTATCCACTTATTATATTTTCCTTTGTCTTTAAGCTATATGAAATGCCTTTCTGATAATCCTAAATCCGTTCTTATAACATTGAACAGATTTTATACCATAAACCTGTAAAGGTATATTAACTTTGTCCAAACTTTTGTAACACCTAGAAAAAAGGGAGTCCGGTATAGACAAGTATATATATTCTTGATCAGCGTCACCTCGTGAGTGAATTTCGTCCTATCCGGCTAGACTAGAGCCAAGGATCTGCGCTAATAAATAATTTTGAAATTCGCTCACAGACACGCCTAGCTCCCATACAATCACAAAATTGACATGCATGTTTTTTTATATCAATACTCAGTTGTAGACAAAAAAGGAAACAGTTTCGATAGTATCGTAAGTGTAGACGTAGAATTCCGTTTAAGTTGTAACATCTTCTACTTTGTCACTTTGGTCCGATTGTTTTGAATGAATAACACTATACTATTGACGATGCCAAAACAAAGAAAAAGTTAAAAAGTAAGTATGATTAAACGAGCAAGCAATAAGAAACAAGCAAAATTTAAAATTTTTTTATCATTTTGTTAAGTTTGACAGGTTGAGTTCATTGACTTAGTTGAAAAGAAGGCGAAGCAAATGCACTTTCCATTGGTGCCACTTTCGTCTCTGCCCGATATATAGTTTGCGAGCTACAGGCAGTTTAACTACTAATTTCAAATTAAAATTAAGACCCCGATTTTTAAAAAATCGTATGGTTACTATATTTCACGCTGAGCACATGTCGTTTCCTCTCGTCTCTGTCTGATATTTAGTTTGCTAGCTACACTTTCTGTTCGATGTATAGTTTGCAAACTACACTCGCTAGTGCTAGTGGGATGTGGAATCCAAATTAATTTGCATTAAAAACAAAAATTAAAATTTTACGCCATCTATTGGGTAAAAGCATAAAAATAAATATGATCCAACTCGTTTTTTTCATAAGAGTTATATCTAACCGGATCACAGACCCATTTCGTTAAATTTGACAGTTTGAGTTCATTGACTGAGTTTAAAAGAGGTTCATGACCTCTGGTTTCAAAATAGTATACAAGAACAGTAGTGCATACATAAACCCTATGCGAACTAATGCTGACAATGCTGCCAAAACGAACCAATCAGTTCGTGCAAAACTAAAGCATGCAAGCATAAACAACGAAAGAAAAACAAAGAAAGCAGCAGGCACATAAGCAGCTGATGATTGATTTTCTTATATAAAAACATGCATTTTTCTTCTTATATTTTACTATTTTTTGACTTGAATATAATAGTGACAAAATCCAAAGTTAGATATTCATTTAAAAAAAAAAAAAAAAAAAAAAACAAATTGGCCATTTCAGCCCTTGAAAGGACTTTGACCGAGCTTCTTATGATCAATTGTGTTGTGTGTGTTATTAAATGTTTGTACACAATTGACCGAGAACTGGACCTACGTGTTTTATGCCGACTCCGAACGGCTCATGTTCTCAAGAAGCTTTACATGGCATTATTTACTCTCTGAGGTTTGCCATTGTCTGCAGAGAGGTGGTGACCGATCAGAAAAATTTTAATTGAAAAAAACTTTTTGCCGCGGCTGGGGATCGAACCCGGGCTCCGAGCATGCTAAGCCACACACTTAACCTGCATGCCATGGTCACCACATAGATATTCATTTAGCGCAGGATATATTTGATATTTTAGTATATATATTATCTTTGAACGAAGAGTATTAAAAGCTGAAGGTATACCCTAAAGTATTCGCCAAAAACGTTGCCTAATGACCTTGAAAAAATCTGTTAAAATGATCCCATACAAACCGCGCTGTAAGACGTAATTCTACGTCAAAATTATCCATCTACGAACTACGATCTGCCCACAAACACGCCCACCTACCATACAACCCACAATATTAAAATCAATATAAAAAGTTATGTACAAGATGGCGCAAAATTAATCACGCTGCGGGAAGATGATAATTTTTGGAAATTGCATCGTACGTCAGTCAAATTTGACATTTGTGAACTAGAAAGCTGCAGTATAATATCAAACAAGCAACGAAAAGCTTTACTACGCATACTCTGCTATACTCCGAAGCGATCGATTTTGTGCCAAAAACCATCATGAGCGACGAGGTGCATTTCCACTTAAGCGATTACATCAATAAGCAAAATCTTCGCTTTTCTGTGTGGTGCGGCATTTACGCGGGAGGAGTGTTGGGCCTTTTTTTTTTTAGGACGCTAACGGAAACTTGGTCACTGTTGCTGGCCATCGCAACAGGACCACGATTAATAACTTCTTACTGCCGGAATCAGATGTGCGGGGCTTGATTAAACTGTGTTTTCATCAGGACGGTGCAATCGCACACACAGCACAAGCCACAATTGATATGTTGAAGAAATCATTTTCTGGTGTCGCGTTATCTGCCATGGGACCGTGGCATGCGTGTTAAATGTGTGACTTGCGAGAGTGTGACTTGCGGAGTGCGAGATCGATTCCCACTCGCGGCAAAGTTTTTTTTAATAAAAAATTTTCTGATCGGTCACCACTTCTCTGCTGACAATGGCAAACAAATGGAGTAAATAATGCCATGTAAAGCTTCTTGAGAACATGAACTTTAGCCGTTTGGAGTCGGCATAAAACATGAAGGATCAGTTCTTGGTCAATTATGTACAAACATTTGATAACACACACACAACACAATTCATCATAAGAAGCTCGGTCGAAGTTTTTTTTGTAGTCTCTCGTTTTCATCCCAATTTAACAATCTCAGACATCTTTCTTGGGCTACTTGAAGTCGCGGATTTTTGTCAACGAGCCTCAAATAATTCTTTAAACATTAAGGCAGTTTTCTAGTCTAAGGCTACAATCTTTGTTTGTTTTTTTAAAATTCGATACAAACAAACTCAGAATATTTTTCATAAAGAATATTTTACAAAATGGCGGTTGTTTGCAAACAAAAAGCAATTTTTTGCCCTTTCCGCGTCAGCAGAATAGGTTCGCTGTTTCAATGATGTACAAACGATTTTTTCTCCCAAAATGAGCATTGCAGAGAACTTTTGACGTAGAATTACGTCTTACAGTGCGGTTTGTATGGGGTCGTTTTAACAGATTTTTTCAAGGTCATTAGGCAACGTTTTTGGCGAATACTTTAGGGTATACCTACAGCCTTTAATACACTTCGTTCAAAGATAGTATATATACTAAAATATCAGATATATCCTTCGCTGAATGAATTTGTCACTATTTGGATTTTGTCACTATTATATTAAAGTCACAAAACAGTTAAATATACGAAGAAAAATGCATGTCTTTATATAAGAAAATCAATCATCAGCTGCTTATGTGCCTGCTGCTTTCTTTGTTTTTCTTTCGTTGTTTATGCTTGCATGCTTTGGTTTTGCACGAACTGATTGGTTCGCTTTGGCAGCATTGTCAGCATTAGGTCGCATTGGGTTTTTGTATGCACTACTGTTCTAGTATACTATTTTGAATCCCGAGGTCATGAACCTCTTTTCAACTCAGTCAATGAACTCAATCTGTCAAATTGAAAGAAATGGGTCTGTGATCCGGTTAGATTTAACTCTAATTAAAAAAGCGAGTTGGATCATATTTCTTTTTATGCTTTTACCCAATAGATGGCGTAAAATTTTAATTTTTGTTTTTAATGCAAATTAATTTGGATTCCACATCCCCCTAGCACTAGCGAGTGTAGTTTGCAAACTATACATCGAACAGAAAGTGTAGCTAGCAAACTAAATATCAGACAGAGACGAGAGGAAAAGACATGTGCTCAGCGTGAAATATAGTAACCATACGATTTTTTAAAAATCGGGGTCTTATTTTTAATTTGAAATTAGTAGTTAAACTGACTGTAGCTTGCAAACTATATATCGGGCAGAGACGAAAGTGGCACCAATGGAAAGTGCATTTGCTTCGCCTTCTTTTCAACTAAGTCAATGAACTCAATCTGTCAAACTTAACAAAATGATCAAAAAATTTTAAATTTTGCTTGTTTCTTATTGCTTGCTCATTTAATCATACTTACTATTTAACTTTCTCTTTGTTTTGGCATCGATAAGTAGTCCATAATTGAGTGTCATTCATTTATTTTTTAATTTTTGGAAGATCAATAAAAATACGTACAAAATTAACAAAACAATCGGACCAAAGAGACAAGTAGAAGAGGTTACAACTTAAACGGAATTCTACGTCTACACTTACGATACTATCGAAACTGTTTCTTTTTGTTGTTATTTTCTCTTTAGTGTTTTATTTTAAAAAATTAGGTTAAGCGAAATTTTAAATGAAGTAACCGTTAATTTTCTGTTGTTGTTTAAGCTTTAGCATTACAAAATTATGCACTTTTTGATGCGTCATTAGAATAGGTTCATCACATTCATTTGAAGAAATCGAAATGAAAAACTTTTTTATTTTATCTCAACTTAGTTTTTTGTTAAATTTAATAATTTTTTTATAACGAGTGCTATTCCCTTAACTTAATATAGTTTAAAAAATCCGGTTTGGAATTGAATCATAAAGTTGTTCCAAGCAGTTCAAGGAAATTTCACTCCAAGCCTCTTTAAAATAAGAAATGAGTGACTTTTGGTCTTCAAACGGATTCATACACATTCCGAAACAACCAACCCAAAACATTTCCAATCATGCTTAGGTCGAGATTATGGAGTCCATGATATTATTTGAATATTTTGTTCACTAATCAAGCTTGTAACGGAACGTGCCGCATGAATAGAAGCGTTACTATGTTGGTAAATCTTTTGCAGGGGTCCAAACCTATTTTGAAACCTTGGGAAATCTTATTCTAGCATCGCGTTATAGAAGTTTCCTGCCATTCTGCAAGTTGGAAACTTCAACTCAACAGTTTCAAAATATGATATGGGAGGATATAGCCCCCAAACAATTACACCTCTATGGCTTTGGTGATGAGTTGAAAATCGTTTCTTCTTTCGCAAATTATGAAAGTAACAGTTATAATCAGCTGGTTCATCCAAATTTAACTACTTTTCGTCAGAGAAAACTGCCTACTGCCATTCTCTCTTCCAAATGATGTGATTCTTATAAAATTCAACCAATTTTTCTGCCGCTCAGAGTTAAGTTTTTTCTTAATATTATGTCTTGTTAGCAGGGCTGCCACTCTCAAACATTTTTTTCTACCAAATTTCATCCAAAAATTTACCAAAATGAAAAATAATTTACCAAACACAAAAAAATTTTATTTTTTAGTTAAAGAAACAATACTTTTATACATATTTTTTAATTAAATTAACATTTATTGTACGCTTGAAGATGTTTCATCGCTTTTCACATTGGTCGCCTTCTTTCTAATAACATATCTAAACAGAAATAAGATAATCGCTTAGAATATAAATTTTAGGAAAATCAATTTATTAAAAATAAAAACTTACTTATCCATCTTAGCCATCATACAAAAATACAGATAGCATTGACAGCTGCTTATTTTCTCTTCAGAAGGGAACTGGCTGCTGTCAAAAACGGCAAAAACCACATTCAGCGTAATCAACTGTTGTGACAGTGTACCTAGGTGAGCTATGTTTTAGCTGAATGGGTTGCTATATGAAGCGTCTTAAAGTTGTCAAGTTGACGAAATGTTAATCATGTACCGTTTATGTGTAACATATTATACTATTACAATAATTCATACTATTTATTTATAATTTTTCTATTTTAAGTGCATATGTAATTCATGTGCATATTTTTGATTTTTAAGTACCTAAAAAATATCTAATATTAAACTGCATTTTAAAAAAATCATATAGAAATAATAAGTATTTTACTATGTGTTGAAAATTATTTCCCACCGTCTCAGATTGATGTGTATGTAATTAATTAACACAGATTCAAAGTTGAAGTTTAAATTTCTGAACAGTTGAGACAGAAGCTTACATTTTAGCGTCTCCCACCTCATCAGTTTTACTGAACGCTATCAAAATTTAATTTTATTCAAGTTTTGGCAATATTGAGTATGCTGAATGTGCCCTTTGTATTATGTTGTTTGCTTATGAGCGCTCTCTTCTTCGATATATTTTTTTGACAGTTTGAAGTAGTCGACGGAAACGTCAATACTACCTGTATTTTTGTATCATGATCTTAGCGATTCATCAATTTCTTTCCTAAGCCGACCATCTAAGCAACTGCCAAATTTAAATTTTTGACATGTTGGTTTGCGTTCATTCGTGTAATTTTCACTTGATGCGTTCAATTATATATTTTCAATTATAAGGATGGTGGTTCACAATGAGCATAATGGATATAATTTTTATACAATCATTTTTTGAATTGCAACTTATTTTAAATTTTCATTGATTTTAAATGTACCAAACCAAAAAAAAATTTACCATTTTACCAAGTCGAAATCTTTTTACCAAATTTGGTAATATTTTACCAAAACGGCAGCCCTGCTTGTTAGGTGCAGAACACTACTAACAAATTGCTCAGAATAGGAATTTGTATCAATTTTTACTTTTGTATCAATTGATATTGAGGTGGTTTTTACGACTTTGTTAGAATAAAGCTCTAAATCTTTATTTGTATAGCCACAAAATTGATCAGGAAAAATATTTCAGTTCTGTTTTTTTTAAGAACAAATTTTAATGAAATTATTCCCTTGTTTTTCTTTTCCTTAACTTCTAGCTAGTTTCAAAATAAAGTCAGTATAAATATTTACATATTTCGAGGCTTCAATAAAAAATTGGTATACTTGACAAAAGCGTGATATATTTATATAAATTCTGTGTATATTCTTCAATAAATATTTGATTCGATATTCGATTATGTGGTTATATTCAAAAGATTTATATAAAAAAAAGAAATTTTCAATTTAACACCAAACAGAATCATTAGTAATTAGTTTCGGCTTTAAAGTTTAAAACAAATTTTAATGAATTAAATCTTCGATATGGTGACCAACTCAGATTTTCGTATCTTGTCAAACTTTTTTGTTTGATAGTTGAAAAACTTAAATTCTTAAAACAAGTATTTCTATGAAAAGACTTAATATAATTTTTGTAAGCTTTTAAATAAAACTATGACACAAAAAACATTTTTTTGTCAAAGTAACAGGATTCTGCGGTATAGGTTCGATACTATGACTAGAGGTGAGTAAAACCCTAGCTGGGTTTCGCGAGTTTGGCGACCGTATTTTTTTTTGTATGACCCTCAACATATTGTGCTCCTTGGTGATTTCGCCTAAAAATGGTGCCATCACTTTTTGGTCAACAGCTCCGTCATAGTTGGAGATATCGGCTTAATGTCTTAATCGACAAAGTACCTGCTAACATTCTAGTGGTTAAATATAGAACGGGTCCGGTTAAATTTTTAAAATTAGTTGACAATAAGGTAAGCCAAAAGTTGAAAACAAATCGGTTTTTTAACTGTAAGTCCAGATTTTGGCGGTATCCCGGCAAATTTAAAGCATAGAAAATTCTTTAACTCGACATGATTTAGCAGAAAAAATATATTATCTTCCAGGTATTTGGGCCTGTCGCATAGTGTTATCATCATTTATCACTTATGTATACTTTAAATACAAAACATGATCTTTCTGGCATTTTTAAAGTACTGTTGACATGCTCAGATCACATAAGTATGTTCACAAAATTTGTTCAGTATTTCTCAAGCTATTTTTTGTTAAATATAGCATAGGAAAAATTTGGATTCCCTTCAAGTTATGCCAAAAAAAGCAAAAAAAAATTAAAACTATTTTCCATTTTTTCAAAAAAAGTCTAGAAAGAAATGATAAGAGAATGCTTCGTTTTTATATTTACCATTAAACTGTTAGCTACAACTTTGCCAAAGTAATTAAACCGTTATTTGTTAACCAAAAAGTGGTACCATTTCTAGGCGAAATCACTAAAGAGCAGAATATGTTGAGGGGCATAAAAAACAAACGGTCGCTAAACTTGCGGAACCCAGCTAGGGTTTTACATACCTCTAGTCGATACTATAGCTTATACCGCAGCATACTGTTATATTGTTGACTGTTGCACAGAGTAATTAAGGGAAATAAAGGAAGATAGTCTGTTCAGTAGTTGCTAATTTCTTTTTTATTTTAATTTTTTATGCTACAATTATTATGACTTGCCTAGAGTAATTGTAAACTATAAGATCCTTTTTTAAACTTTTTGGGCGTTTAGGATATTTAGCTTTTTCCATTCATATATGAGTTTCTTATAAACTTTTATGTAGGTTTTGTGTTAAATTCAGACGTGATGTGTATATATAAAATTGACTATAAATTATCGGCCTTTTAAAACAAAATACGAAAATTATTATTGTAGCCATATTAAACTCATTGATAAACACCTATTAATTGCCTAAAGCAATGCAGTTTCCAACAAACCTTATTTTGTCAATAAATTTTGTGCCTTTGTAATCCTAGGTATTGTTGTTGAAATCAATCAATTCATTTAATTAATCATCGAATGCTTGGTACATAGAAAACATTAAAACAAAATATAATAGCAACATGTTTTACCCATGGATAAATCACAAACATGCAATTCGAATACATGTTGCTGATTTTTCTCCAATGCGGTTCACTGCATTTGCAACAGTCGTTGCGGCAACCATCGTTTAAGCGACAAAAGTAGCAACAGAAACTTATTTGCTAACAGGTCACGTGCAAACTTCGCAAATTTAATAGAAATCTTATAAACGAAGGAAAAGACAATGAAAACAGGTAAAAATTTCCAAAACGTGTCTTAAATGGATTAAGAACTGTTTTTATTTCGTCTTGCGTTTTGTCTTAAGTGAGAGGAACTTTTGTAAAAAAGTATTTGGACATTTTCAGAAATGTAACCGTTTTCGTATGTTTCTGATTTTGATAATATATACACTGAGAAAAAAATACCTATCTTTCTGCAATAAATAATTTTTCCATTTTCGATAAAGTCAATTTTCTCTTATAAATAAACTAGCAATACCCGGCGCGCGTTGCTACGCCTTAGGCCACGTGCATAGTAAACGCCGATTCAGACTGCCTGCCTGTGTCCGCAGAGTGTGTGAAAAAGCGAGAGAGATAGATATTTGTATCTCATTTGTTCACACAGATTTCAGCTTGCCTGTCTGTCTGAATCGGCGTTGAAAATGCACGCAGCCTTAGACAAACACATGTACTTCATCTGTGACTTCAGAACCTATTCGATCAAAAATGTAGCTTGTAGGGGAAGGTGCACCCACTTGACCAAAGCTCAGACCAGTTTTCTATTAGAAGGACATTACCAAATGGCAACTCCATTCGGAATTTCACTGATCAGCGATTTTTATTTCCAATGCTATTTGCTATTAAAAATTTGGCTTGTATGGGCGGATTCACACCCCGTTTTCCAATGCCCGTGCTATATTTCTTGTCGAAAGACATTTCCAAAATTTAAATTAATACTGAGTTTAAATATTATGAAACATTAAGTACCACAGCTATTCGATATTAAACATTTAAACTATGTTGATGGTGTCACGACCCAATTTCCAATGCTTGCTGAATTTTTCCAGTGGATGGCCACGACTAAATGTTATATTCCTTCCGAGTTTCACAAATTTGTGACTTATGTTTCTTAAATTATACTGAAAAGTTTGAATGCCTTAAAAGTGTCACGCCCCTTCTGCAACGGCTTTAAAATTTTACCAGTAAAACAGCACGTGAAAATTGAGGTCAAATACAGAATTTTGGAGCTGTGCAACATGTAATTCTAAAGCTATTCGATATCGATGCCAAACTTCACAGGAGCGCTCTGCAGACTTTGCTAGAGTTTCCCTGAAAATTTCATAACAATTGGTTTAGCGGTTTTGAAGTCTACTTGTACATACAATCATTTTAATATACAAAGAAGATGTTAGCAGCTTGTTTAAAATATGCTTAACTTACGCATCCTTTAAACACTAAAATATGCGTCAAACATACGTTTTCGATGCGTTTTACATGCGCTGCGTAGCTTATGCCAGGCTGTCTAATATAATGGAAAACCATTCAAAAGTTGAATTATAATATTAAGGTTCAACTAAAACTACTGGAGACCAATGCAAATGCATTATTTATAATGCTATTATAAAAAAACAGAGAAACCAACCAACTTGAGACCCTCCTCCTTTTTGAAATCGGTTAAAAATAAAAAATATGCTCCAATCACAATAACTCTTTTAATGTGCAACATTTATTAACACGCGAAATAAAAAACTTTGAGGCTTCTGTTTGGAACAAAATCGAAAATCCAACTAAATTAAAGAAGTTATATTGGTATTCCTCTACATTTATGGTCATCATTTTGTTACAACTTCATTTCATAGTACCAACCTATTTGATTTTAAAAAAGACGTTGGAAAATAAAAACAAAAATTATTTTCTGATGCGTCCAATATAAACCTATTGAAAAGTTTAAAGGAAATCTATTTTATAAGGTTGTATGCATGAACATAATTTCTGCGCAGATGAACACAAACAATGACATATCAATGCGACATTTCAGATCGTACTGAGATCCTCTGAGAAGCATTTGAGCATATGCAATGGAATATTTGTATACTGAAATAACTACAACAATAAAACCTTGTTATTCAACCATGCCCCATTTCATGGTAAGATTTTAATATATTTATATTTCTCTCTGAGCAAGAAGTTGACTGCAAATAAAGTAGCTAGTGTTGCCATAAAAACAAATTTTAAATCTGAACTATTTTATAAAGCTTTCAATCCGTCGAGATTGTGTTATTGTCGATGAATAACATTTGCAATAAATAACAAAATAATAATTTGGTTATATATCAGGCATAAGAGGAAAAAGATTTTTTGACTGTAAATATGTATAAACAATTCAAGTCTGAAAACCATAACAAATACGATGTCAGATTGTTGGCAACACTGCTCAACAGACCAAACTGAGAGCAACTCCCGACACAACATGGCAGCCGTGCTGAGTTACTCTCACAGCCTGAGCATTGGTTTTCTGCTGCTTGTTGTGCTGCTTGTACAGCATTAGCATGAATTAAAAGACATGAATTCTTAAATAATTAAAGAAAAAGTTTTGTAAAAAACGTAGTACCCTATTTTAATTTCGCTTATCATAGCAATCGAATAGTGAAAAAATTATAAAAATCGGTTCAGCGGTTATTGAGAACACGTCGCCGCAAATCCGTGAGTCTCCTTTTATATAATAGTATAGATATAAATAAAATTTTCTTCAATTAGAATAAATTGTCACATTGTCGATGAAATATTTATCCACTTGTGGGAAATGGAAATATTTCTATGTCTCTAATTATGATGTGTATTTTTCTCGCACAGAAAAATTCTCAATAATAGAGAAAATTTTATTGAAAATGAAAAATTTTACCTTTATGTTGATAAAAAATTCACTATGCGAAGTATTATCTTCAATAAAAACAAATCTTTTCTCAAAAATAAAAAATCTTTTTCTCTTAAACAATATATTTTTATGTATTTCTCTTTTTCATGGAAGCTTTTTATCATTTTTAGGATCACATTGAGAGAAAAGCATTCTCTTGAGCATAATCTATACCATTTTTCTCTATTTAAACATGATGCCTTTTTTATCATATTCCGAGAAACTTTTTTCTGAGTATAGTTTTGCAGAATAAGGAAATTATTTTAAACTATCTGCAATACATACTAGAGATTTCAGGCATGTTTTGGACAACCTCAAGCGTAGCCGCGGGCAAAATGTACATGATCTTTCAAATAATCTTTAAAAAGTAAATGGCAGGCATTGATGTACCGCTTCGACTAACCCGAATAAAAATGAAAATTTTTTGTCCAAAACTGTACAACGTTCGTACAACAGGCAAACAAGAAACTCAATAAGCTAAAAGCCGTAAAACGGCTGTACAACAGGCGCTTGCAGGACATATTGACCGTACAGCAGGAATGATATTTGTAGTGGATATCCACTTTTTTGCCTCCTTTCGATTTTCGAAAGTCCCCAACTCCTTTTAGCCCAAAAAAAGTACTTTCGGAAACACTAACCATCAAAAAAAGTAAACGTCACGCATGAAGATTTTGTTCTCAAATCGTCGCCGAAATCGAAAGAAATACATATTGTCATCCCATGACAAAAAGAAATTAATTTGATTCAAATTTTCTTACAATCTTCTCTAATATATAAAAATCTCGTGTCACGGTGTTAGTGTATGAACTCCTCCGAAACGGCTGGACCGATTTTAATGATTTTTTTTTTGTATATTAAGTAGGTATGAGAATAGGTTATAAAGTATTTTTTATCTTCCTACCCACGAGAGGCGTGGCAGTTTTTCAAGAAAACAAATTTTCGGTTTTACTTTCGTTCAAAAATCGCACATAAATGAAAATCGGTACGAACTTACTGTTGACACGCCCCCTTCGACTGTCAAATTTGAGCAATCTTTGAAAAGGGGGGCATGGCACCGCCAACTCAATTAAACTTTTTGACATCGAATAGATTTGGAACTTGATGTCGTATAACAGTAAAGCACAGTTTGAAATAACTGATTGGTCAGGACTTTCAATTATAAAAAAGACACGGGCATTGGAAAACGGGGCGTGGCTACGCTCATACAACTTGAATTTTCGATACAGAATAGCTATGGAAGTAAAATTCACATAACATTTTAACTCAGAATGAAGTTACTATTTGGTGGTGTCCTGCTACTGGAAGACTAGAATGGGCATTGTACAGGGGCTGTGGCTCCACCGATATAAGACATATTTTTTAAATTGAATCGCTTTGGAGTTAACAGTCACAGATCAAATAAACTCGGTTTGGAGTGACCATTTGGTTATATCCTACTACTCCAATATACTCGCAAGCTAAAACGGATGGCTCCACCCATACAAGAAAATTTTTTATTTAATAGCTTTGAAAATAATGGTCAAAGAATAATGAAACTCAGAGTGGAGTTTGTCTATTGACAATCTGGAACAGGCATTGGACAAGGACGGCAGCAACGCGCCGGGTACCATCTAGTTATAATTATAAAATTTCTTTATTTCTTATATACGTCAGGTATGCCTCGATACAAATTTGGAGAAGAAAAGTTAATGTGGGCCGTTCTCTAATTTCAGCCTTTTGGAAGGCACCCTGGGAGCAATGAAAGCCAATTTTAGAAAAAAAATTTAAAAAAAAATAAAAACAAAGAGCCCCTCCCTTTAAGGTAAAAGAGGGTTGGTTTGTTGCGATAAAATGTTGGAAAGAAAAAACCAATGGCGGTCACGCACACATTTTATTCTACTAGGCGCACCCTGGGAGCGGTGAGGTCAAATTTCCTAAAATATCAATTTTATTTAGGAACCCCCTTAGGGGGTGGAGATTAGGGAAGGTATGTGCTTGAAAAGTTTTGACGAATGGGGGTCGGTCGAACATATCACCCCTCTAGGGGCAACTCTTGGATAGTTATAGAGGTTTTCATCTAATTTTTCCACTTTTCACTAACCTTTAACACCGATGTGGCAGAACTTAGCCCCACGTTACGCCAAATTTGTTTTTTTCAAAAGCAAGTTTTTGTCGAACCTCACAAGTTCCTGGGTATCAAAATCCCGTTAAAAATTATCTTCATATATTACTGTCCCACCCCTAGTGCCTCAGCAACAAAACAAAAGCTTGAGTTATAAAATTGTGGCATTTTAATTTGTTAATTATACCCTAAACCTGGAAGGTCAGGGTATATTAACTTTGTGCAAACGTTTGTAACGCATAGAACGAAGCGAGTCCGGTATAGAAAACTATATATATTCTTGATCAGCGTCACCACGTGAGTCGAGCTATCCATGTCCGTCCGTCCGTCTGTGTGTTGTCCGTAAACAGAGGATAAGAAGAAGGAGTTGAGATAATTGAATGAAACTCAGTACACATGGTCACATGAGCCCAAGGATTTTCAATATTAAATATTTTTGGAATCCGCCCACAGACACGCCTACCTCCCATATAACGAAAAAATTTAAAACTGCATAAATAAGCTCATAACTTACCTACAACAATAAAATTTGGTGTGTATGGGTTTTGTATCAATACAAAGATGTCTTTGAAAAATGATGTCATCGGCCAACGGACACGCCCACCTCCCATACAACCCAAAAATTGAAAACGCATTATTATTATTATTATTATTGATTATTTATTAGTCTAATAAATTAGAAAAACAAAAACAAAAAAATGAGAAAGGCACTAACAACTAAGGTTTTCGGCCTATATTTATACAATTTATACAACAATAAAATTTGGTATGTATGTGTTTTATACAAACACAAAGATGTTTTCGAAAAATGGATGTCATCCGCTCACGGACACGCCCACCTCCCATACAACCCAAAAATTGAAAACGCAATAAATAAGCCTCTGTTGAAATTACAGAGCTAAAATTTGGCACGTATGTTTTTTATGACAAGACAAAGATGGTTTTGAGAAATGGACGACATCCGCCTACGGACACGCCTACCTCCCATACAACCCAAAAAGTTTAAAACTCAATGAATAAGGTTATGTTTGTCATAGAGAAATTAAATTTGGTATGTATGTATTTTATACCAAAACTAAGGTATGTTCAAAAATTAGGAGTACTCCGTCCATGAACACGCCCACCTCGCATAGCGAAAGGCATTAACTGTGAGCTACAAGAATAAAACTTGGTATGTGTAAATTTTTCATCAACATGTAAATGCAAAGCCCACGGACACGTTCATTTTCAATAATATTATTTTGTTTTTTGAAAAGTAGGTTTAGGGTATTTCATAGTCGGCCAAGACCGACTTTAGACTTTCTTTACTTGTTTTAATTTATAATTCTTAAAAAACATATTCTTGAAGAATTATATTCTGAACTTTATGCCAAATAATTCATGAAGTAAAAGGCTTGCTACAACAACAAAATTCTATACAGAACAACCAACCATGGTTTCGTCGGACGCTACTCCGACTCATCAGTAGTCTCTGGTGGTTCATCCAGTCCACTTACTTTGAGAAGCTAATAAGTGCAACTGCCGCACTTATTATTCTAAAAGAATATGTTTTTTAAAAATTATAAATTAAAATGAAAACAAAAGCATATTTAATCAAACTAGTATTGATTAAACAAATTATTTGGTGCCCTTATTCTTTGCACTTGGATTGAATTAAAAAACAACTATCAAAATCGGTTGAGAAACACGGGAGAAAATTGTTTTGAACTGTTTTCCCTACGCCTATTTATATTTAGACTAACTTAAAGTACTCTAGCGTCCGAATAAGTACTTTCAGAAGAGTAAAAAAAGTTCCCTCCAAAATTATCAAATATCATCACTGCCGTACAGATGCTTTTTGCTTACACAGTGTCTTGTTTGCCTATTGTACGAAAGTTGTACAACTTTAGCTAAAACAATTTCATTTTTACTCGGGAATTATTGCATTCCTTTAGTAGGGGTTTTGTTTTCATAAGATTTCAATTTAAATTGTTTAAAATTCACAATTGAAAAAAATTCACAATGGTCTAACCGGCAGTTACTTAACCGACACTTGGTGAAACGAAATTGCTTTTTTAGCTATCGTAGGGTTAGCTATCTGCTGGTTAAGAGCTAGACTAACCGGACATTGTGAAAACGGACCTAAGCCTATTATTAAGATTATTTGAATTGACTCTGGTTCTTGCGATAAGTCGGTATTTTAAAAATTAAGGAGATTTCATTAGAGATTTTAACATAACACCGGAATAGTTAGTCTGATTTGGTAAAAAAAAAATTCTAAAAACCGGAGCTAAATTGCCTCTAAAGTTACATCTACATTAACTGCGTTCGATTCGCCAGCCTATACTTAACTAATGTCGCTAATTTCAAAATTTGTATGAGAAAACAACAACAAAGTCTCCAGCTAGTTGAGAATAAAGAAAGTCAACTACCTATTAGGCCGAAACACATAGAAGGCATGCATGCTTCGAGACTTTTGAGCCATGCTTTTTGAAACACACCAGCCATGCATGAACAATAACAACATAAGAAGAAAAAATGCCAAATGTAAACAAAATCAGCTGTTTCCTAGCTGCCAATGCCTTGATGCTTGAGAAAAGTTCAAAGATCGCCAACTTCAAGCATGCATAATGATGCTTGATGCGTGCATGCGTTGCCTCATAAACTTACATGATTTCGAATTAAACGTCAGATGCTTTGATGCAAGCATGCCTTCTATAGGCAGAAACACGTAGAACAGTTTCATCTACATTTCATTTAGTTTCATCTAACAAGCATGCCTTCTATAGGCAGAAACACATAGAAGGCATGCTTGCATCAAAGCATCTGACGTTTAATTCGAAATCACGTTAGCTTATGAGGCAACGCATAAAGAAAGCATGCACGCATCAAGCATCATTATGCATGCTTGAAATTGGCGATCTTTGAACTTTTCTCAAGCATCAAAGCATTGGCAGCTAGGAAACAGCTGATTTTGTTTATATTTGGCATTTTTCTTCTTATTGCATGCAACACATGCATGGTTGCTATGTGTTTTGAAAAGCATGCCTAAAAAGTCTCGAAGCATGCATGCCTTCTATGTGTTTCTGCCTTATGTGTTTCTGCCTTATGTGTTTCTGCCTATTGAGTTGAGTAAAGTTGCGTTGCCAACTTCTTATATTTTTACTTGGTTGGTGTGCGGGATAGAGTAAAACGTCATAGATTCTACCAAAATGTGATGTGAGCACAGAAACCAAATTCAATTCCTTCAAGCAGTCAACGGTTTTATTTTCAAAATATTTCAAAATGTTTCATGTTGATTGAATTTTTGGCAGGTAAAAAATTTGAATTTATTTATTGATGTGGTCATCATAACAAAAGCGTTGCCAACTATTGAGCAAATAAAAGCAAAATGAGTAGACGCTCTTTTCACAAGCGAGTTGAGCACTGGCGAATCGAACGCAGCTATTGTTTTTTAGTTTGCTGAATAGTTTCGGAAATATTCATAAAGTTCTTGCGAAAAAACATTATATTTATGCAAAATTTAAACTTTTTTGTTATTTCATAATTCATAAAAAATCGAAAACGTCAAAATAGCTCTGTTTTATTACAAAGTTATAATAACACATGTGTTACAAAGAAAATAAGCTATATTTCAACATTGGCATGTTTTGGTTTAATTCGCATTCAATGATGTTATCTTGTTTTGATAAAAAATTGCTAAAAAAAATACGATGTGTCAATAACACATAAATGATTGTTCTATCGGTATTTGATTTTGAGACGAAATTTTTATTATGACATGAAACCAAAAAAAATGCGAAAAATTACCACTACTATAGGAAAGTTAGGCCATTCATAGCAAATATGAATGTTGGCGTAAATAATATCGTCTATGATCCATTAATATGTCGAGAAAAATAATTTTGTTAAAGTTTTGGGATAAGAATGGCGAGCAGTGCTGCCGTTTTGCAATTTTGAATAGTAGTAAATTTCCTGTTTTTGGGGAGTATTTTTAAATTTTAGGAGTACTTTAGTACTTGGAAAAAATGACAAAAAATAACTATTGCAAAACCAACTTATAATGAGATAAAATGTTATTAAGGGTATTCACTTCACTGCTGAAATTTACCAAACCGGAAATTTCCGAAGAGTTGAAGTGAGCGACCGTTGTTAAAATTTTTTTTTCTGTCAAACCGAAAACTGCCATTACTCACATTCATTGAAAATAAAGAAATGCAAGAAATTATTATTGCCGGTAGTTGGACGGTTTAATGAACGGTAGTTGGCCTCCCGCTTAAGTTTCTGAACGTGAAATATTTATTTAATTGATTTAAAATTCGACAAGAAAATTACCTTTGAAGATGTTTCTTCCATTGTATAAAAAATCAAATTAAAATTATTTGAAAAAATTTGACAACTGATTTGATTTGACAACAAAATTTTGAATTTGTACACAATCACAATGACTCACATCTATCAAACAGGTCTATATACGACTACTGAACATATTTTTTCTTTGCAAATCGCCGACGATTATTTTTCATCAACTCAAAAGATGATTAAATTTAAGCAAACTTCGGAAAACCAAAACAACAACAATTTCACTGAAATTTTCGGATATTTCCGATTTCGGAAATTTCAGCAGTGAAGTGAATACCCTTATTATTTTCTCCTTTTTATTAATGTTCCTTGTTATTTCATTTTATTAACAATTCAACAATGTATTGTGAATTCAGTGTATTTTAATTGTGTGGAAGAGGAATTCAATTGTAGTGTAGTAGTGCAATTGTACTTCAATTTAATTATACCCAACTTAACGATATTCCCTTATTAAATTAAGCTTTGAAAATATCCTTTCTACAGTTGCATTGTCATGTGGAAACGACAATATTATGCTTAGTAATTGAAGGGTTTATTGCATAAACATGATAAGCCAAAAATAAAAATTTTTAAATAATCACCTTTGAAAAATACATAATATAGACGTTGCATGTTGCCGTACTTTTAATACTTGGTACATGTTGATTTTTGAAGCCTTTTTCAACATGTACAAAAGTTAATGAATAAAAGTGGAAAGCATTAATTGTTTTTAAAATATATACAACTTTTGCTGTTTTACGATTTTTTTGGACTTTGTTTTGGTATTAGAAAATTTTTTTAAATTAATCGTTGATCATCTTTTTTCTTAATCTAACGATATACTATATCCTCTTTAAGGTTTTGCATAAAAGTTATATTCAAGTTTTAGCGGTATAAGAAAATATTCAGTACTAAGCTGCAAAAACTGAAATTTCATTAAATTATTGAAGCAATGAACATAACTTATGTTCTTAACTATAAGTCTGCTTACTTATTTTTCCAAATTCGCGAATTTTTCGAGCTATTAAGAAATAGCAGTACTTTTAGTATGTGAGGAGTATAGTAGTACTCAAGAGTCAATAGGAGTAAAATACTCACATAGTAGTACTTTCGGCAGCGCTGATGGCGAGTGCTACAAATATTTGCCAAGTATTTCCTGGCTAAAGCAGGCATATTTGATGGACCACAAATCCGAAATCTTATAAACAACAATGATCTCACAAAGAACATGACAAAGGTCGAATCAGAAGCATGGATAAGCTTTGTATCAGACGTCAAAAACTTTTTGGGAAATCATAAAGCTCATAAAGTAAATCATAAATCAATCATAATCATAAAGCTGCAGAGTATTCTGAAACTTCTAAAATGCATTTAAATTTTAAAAACCTAGGAACTAATATGATTAAAAAATTACATTACTTACATAGTCATTTGGATAGATTTGGATAGACAGATAACCTATGTGATTACAGTGAAGACCAAGGAGAGCGTTTTCATCAGGATATCAAGACAATGGAAATTTGTCGTTTACAATACATTTTCTTCAATATATCCAACATTTAACAGTTAATTCGTTTTGATTTATATTATTAGAGATTTAAAAACTTCAAGTTAAAAACATAACGATTTTACTTATCATCCATATAGTCACATATTGAACTCTCTTACACCATTACTTTTACTTTCTTATATATAATACTCTTTACATTAATCTCTTGTTAATATCTTTTATTATAATTGTTATTCTTATTATCTTTAGTTTTCTCTTACTTATTCTTAATACTTATTCTCTTTTCTCTTGACTTTAACCTTTAATCTTAAGTTTCTAGCAATGTAAGTTAATTTGATACGGCTACGGTTTGATACGGTTTTCGATACGGGTCTTGTAGCGGGATTCGTACATGTTTTACGAACTCAGATCCCATCCCGACGCCCTTCTTTGCTAGTCCGTCAGCCCTCTCGTTACCATTAATGCACTGGTGGCCTGCCTAATAGTAAGTGAATCTAAATTCTGTGCAAAAATATATGCCGCAAAAAAAAAATCTTGTTTTTATGAATTATGAGTAACAAAAAAAGTTAACATTTTATGAATTATGATTAAGAAAATAGTTTAGCATTTGCATAAAAAAAGGTTTTTTTCGGAAGAATTTTATGAATATTTCCGAAACTGTTCTGCTTATTAAAAACAATGAAGATTGCTTAGAGGCAATTTAGCTTCGAATTTTCGAATTTTTTATTTTATCAAATCAGACTAACTGTTCTGGAGTTATGTTAAAATCTCTGATGAAACCGGTTTATCGCGAGAACCAGAGTCAATTCAAACAATGTGAATTATAGGATCAAAACTTCATTATCGCATTAGTCTTAATTGACTTCAAAACCTTACGCCGCAGACTAAAATTTATTTTTTGTTCCCCTGTGTTGTTAATATACTTTTGTTTGAGAATATGCTCGAATCACCAAAAAAGTAATTTTTGCCATGTTCCAGGTGAAATTTTATCCGTCCTTGTATCTTCTTGAATGTTCGACTGACAAAATTCGTAAAGCCTATTAAATTTACTTAATATATTTAATTTTTTTAGGTTTGGCAACTTTTGGCAGCCTTTCCTTTCGAGGGGTTTTCGTCTATAAGTCTAATTTTTGTATTTTATGTTTTTTGCTGTGCATTCATACAGCAACCTCACCATTCTTCAGTATTTTAGTGTAATGCAAAAAAGTTTTAATAAAAATATAAATGTTTTTTAACCCCCTCCTTTTCCCCACTCACCTAACTCACCATTACTTCAAAATTACTGTTCATTTATGAGTAAACCTACGACAATAATTTTTGAGTCGAATCATACTGGTTTACAAATAACGAAAAGTTGTTTGTACTTTGAATGCCACTATTCTTTTCTCATGTAAAATCGGTCGCTGATTCCGAAAAAAAAATTTGTTTTTCTGTCACTCCGTTTTCGAGATATTGCCCACTGTAGGGTTTTCAACGAAAAAAAAAAGTTGGTTCCACTTAATTGCATATATCTCCTGAACCAACAACAGTAATCAAACAAATGATATATCAAATAAAAGCTAATAAAATTTCTTACAAACAATGCCAACATCATTTTTTGGTCGAGCTGTTAGTTTTGGCGGAATTAATTCAAATATTGGGGATTTTTTTTTATTTTTCAGAAAAATTTCCAAAAAAAGACAAAATAGTTGCAAATTTCGTTAAGAAATCAAAATATTTTGTTACTTTTGATATTTTTTGCTAAGAGCCTTTATTTTTCCAAAAAAAATAAGCTATTGTTGAAGAAAATCTATTGAGAAATGAAAAAGTTGTGTTTAATGGAACGAAAGCACCCAAGTTATGTTTTTTTTACAAATTTTATTGTCATATAAATAAATTGGGTTATTGTACTATAAACTAAAATCAAGTCAAGAGTTTTGCGAAAGAAAAGATAAGAACAAACACGCTACAATAAAAACAGGTAGGTTCACGACTGAGAGTGCAACCGTCGAAACCGTCACAGCAAAACGTCTGATTTCGACACTTATGGCTATAAGAAAGAGAGCCTTGCTGTTTTTATTATGCCATGTGAATACTTATTTTGTGTTTTTTTGACAGTTTCGGCGGTCGCGCTCTGAGTCGTGGACCTACCTACCTTTATTGTACCTGCAGCACTTTCGAGATGCATAAAAGCAAAAACATTCATGCATTATACTAAAAAACGTGGCAAACAAAGGGACGAATAATTTGTAACGAAAGGAAAAAATAAGATATACTTCAAAATAAAATGAGTAAAAGACTGCGAGAATTCCAGTGTAAAAACTACCCAGATATTTTCTGCTACGTGTGCGGTGAATTTACTTTCGAAAAGAAACGAGTCAATTTTACGAATTTACTCCAAATGTCATATCTACATTATTTTGGTATTGCTGCTGAGAACATTGGTGAATCATGGACGCCAAGTATTTTGTGTCAATCGTGCAAATTAATATTGTCTGAATGGAGCTCGGGTAAAAAACGATACATGAAATTCGATGTTCCGATGATCTGGAGACAACCGTTTTGCCACCTAAACGATTGCTATTTTTGTCTGGCCAAAGTGACTGGTGTTGGAAAACACAAAGGAGTGATATACGCCACTGTCCCGAATGTTTCATTGCCAGTATCTCATTCTGACGATGTTCCATATCCTACTTGTCCCGATTCAACACGCGAAAACAATCGAAAATCCGTAGATTCAATGGAGTCGGAAGGAACCACAGGTGGTAGTACTATTACAACTGAAAACACAACTCACCTTTTATCGCAAGCGCAGCTGAATGATTGGATAAGAGATTTGGAACTGTCAAAGGAAAAATCGGAATTGCATGGTTCTCGTTTGCAACAATTCAACTTTTTGAGACCCGATGTTAAGGTGACATACTACAGAAATCGTGAAAAACCGTTTGCTATACACATTACTAATAATGAAAATATCTGCTATTGCGTAGACATTCCTGGCTTATTTAATACCTTTGGTCAGCCGTACATTCCCAAAGAGTGGCGTTTTTTTATTGATGGCAGCAAAGTTGAGCACGTGAACACCACTATTACAATAAGGACTGGCCAGAAAGAATTGAGTCGAAAGTTGGAGAGAGCAACGTCAAAAACGTCCCACTCGTCAAAAAGGAAAACATAATTCTCCCACCGTTGCACATCAAACTTGGACTTATGAAAAACACTGTCAAGGCGTTAGACAAAGAAAGCGAAGAATCTCGGTGACGAGAGTGACGAACATGGGGAAAGATTCCACCAACAGATGAAAGTAATTGAGAAACCAAGGATTTTCGGACAAAGGAATGATGGGCGACGAATAATGTAAATTATTAAAAGAACAATAAAAATTAAGAATATATGATTTTATAACAACAACCTTTAATTCTCATTGTTTTTTTATGGCAATAAAATAAGTGCAAATACATAAATTGATAATCACACAATTTGGGTTCTTTCGTTCCATTGAACACAACTTTTTCATTTCTCAATAGATTTTCTTCAACAATAGCTTATTTTTTTTGGAAAAATAAAGCCTTTTAGTAAAAAATATCAAAAGTAATAAAATATTTTGATTTCTTAACGAAATTTGCAACTATTTTGTCTTTTTTTGGAAATTTTTCTGAAAAATAAAAAAAATCCCCGAAAAAATTTAATATTGGAGGTATGCTCGACATTTCATCACATACATCAGCCATTTGAATATTTTCAATTTGCTGTTGTATATTATCAAAAGTCAACTGTCTTTGAGGAATCTTATCAAAATCGGAGCAGCTACTTTGGGCATTTGTTTCCATCTTACATTTGCCCTGACATATAAGAAAAATCCTGTTCCATTCCACTTCATTGTATTTATGTGGATGTTTTAATTAATCATAATGTTCTTTTATGAGACTTGTTAGGTACCTCCGACCCGTCGTTTTACAACTGTGGGAATTTTTTCAAACTTTGTGACGTTTTTTTTACAAATTTGTTAATATATTATGTAAGTATTCATTGACTAAAATAAAAGATATTTTTTTATAACAAAAAGGATTATATCAAATATTTGAACTATTATACCTTCCTTGTTTTTACCCTTAATAAATAATTTTTTGAACACAAATTAAACAAATTTGAAGGAGTTTAATCTTATGAGAAAAAAAATAAATTTAAGGGGGTAAATCGGGCTAACGGGGCTTATTTAGTTGAATATGACCTCAAAAGTCAAAATGTTATAATAAGACAATGTAGTGTTCATTAAGCTCTTTTCAACGTCATATAATTTTTTAATATCTGACATGTAATGCTTAAGTTATGCAAAAGAGACCGTTTTGGCTGTTTTTCCGGTGTTCCAATAATACTTTTATACCCCCACGCGTACTG
Source organism: Tetanocera ferruginea (assembly GCA_958299015.1). Classification (NCBI taxonomy): domain Eukaryota; kingdom Metazoa; phylum Arthropoda; class Insecta; order Diptera; family Sciomyzidae; genus Tetanocera; species Tetanocera ferruginea. The sequence continues at coordinate 51,347,943 of OY282641.1, read as the reverse complement.
CGTAAGGGGTATATTAATTTTGTCACGACGTGTGTAACACCCAAAAGGAGGCGTGGTAGGTATGAAAAAGTATATATATTCTTGCTCAGCATCACCACCTGAGTTGATTTAGCCATGTCCGTCTGTCCGTCTGTCTGTCGACACGATTACAGCCGCAATGTTGAAGCTATCGTAATGAAATTCGATATTTAACCTTTTTTTAAACAAAACTAAGGTCAACTTTGAGAATGGGCTAAATCGGATGAAAACCACGCCTACCTCCCATACAACCCAAAAATTGAAAACTTTACAAAACAGCTAATATTTAAGCTACAATACTGAAATTTGGTATATGTGTATTTTATATCAAAACTAAGATGTCTTAGAAAAATTAGCGTCATCCACCAACTAACACGCCCACCTCCCATACAACCCCAAAATTGAAAAATCTATAAAGAGGCTAATATTAAAGCTACAAGACAGAAACTCGGTATTTGTTTATTCTATGTCGAAACTGAGATATGCTAGAAAAATGGGCGTCATACAAAATCTAACACGCCCACCTCCCATACAACCCCAAAATTTAAAACTTTACAAAAAGGCTTATATTTAACCTGCAGGAAAACAATTTGATATGTATGTTTTTTAGACACATAAAAATAATAATATCTCTCAAAATCTCATACAAAAAGCTCTCCAATTTAATATTCTTCCACCCTAAAGAATCGGCCGTGGGGGTATTTTAACTTCGGCCAAGTCGAAGATATACCTTACTAGTTTTTTTTTTCTTTCGGAATCTTCTCGAATTAAAATAGGGGGTGGTTTTTTCAAACTTGTTTTTTTTTTTTATGGAGGCCGACCCACTCTAATGAACACGTTCGCTGTAATGATTATATAGCATGTGTACGCTGCCGTGTTGCAAGCTTTTTTGTAAAAAATTGCATAACACGTTGATTGAGTACACGTTCCTTGTATCTATTGAAGTCTGCAATGTATTCAATACATAACATGTATGTATTGAATACATTTTTCATTGATTTTAAAAGTGAATAAATTGATATGTAGTCAGTACACGCTGCCTTTACTCAGTATATACTGCTCTCGTCGCGTTCTCATACAAGTTGCAGTGCATAGATTTTACATCAATTTTTTAGTAAATTTAAAATCTGAGGTACTAAAATTCAAATTTTATTCCCAATTTATTAAATTTAAGTACAGCCTGCTTAAAAAATTATTGTAGTTCAGTAGAGACTCACAAAAGTTAACCTGTTTGTTTTTGGCCCTGTCAACTTTTGTGAATTGTTAACTTTTTAAGGACAATAATGTAATTTTTATATACAAATATAGATGAAATAAGAATAAAGCAGTATATTTACTAACATACTATGTATGCATATTTTATTGATATTTCAGACTTTTTCATATGAATTTCATACAATATGTAGTTTATTAAATACAAGAAATGCTTAAAACAAAAAAAAAACAAATTGGCCATTTCAGCCCTTGAAAGGACTCTGACCGAGCTTCTAATGATCAATTGTGTTGTGTGTGTTATTAAATATTTGCACACAATTGACCGAGAACTGGACCTACATGTTTTATGCCGACTCCGAACGGCTAAAGTTCATGTTCTCAAGAAGCTTTACATGGCATTATTTACTCTCTGAGGCTTGCCATTGTCTGCAGAGAGGTAATGACCGATCAGAGAAATTTTTTATTGAAAAAAACTTTTCGCCGCAGCTGGGGATCGAAGCCGGGGTCCGAGCATGCTAAGCCACAAGAAATGCTTATAAAAACTTTATTCGGATGACACTCAATTCGTCTTTGTGTCAACTTGAACAATACAAATTGAACTGAACTAAACTGAGCATGCATATTTTTGCTACTTCTGCTTCATAACGGTGAATCCCGATTGTTTTTGCGTTTTACTTTTTCTTGCAAACATCCAGAGAGTACAAAATCAATTGTGCCTAGATAAAACAAAAATAAATAAAAGGGTGAAAAAAGGAACTCGGAAAAGTTAACGCAAAAGTTAACTTTTTAGAGTATCCTGTGGTGGCAGAAACCTGGTTAACTTTTCCGTAGAATTAACTTTTGCGAGTCTTAACTTTTGTGAGGCTCTACTGTATTTTGATAATAATCAATTCTAATAAAAAAAGGATTAAAAAATGCATTATTCTAAAGATTGGTTTAGAAATTATTCCAAGATTTTTACCGTGAACTTATATATAATTTAAGTATAAAAAAATAAATAATTTTCTAGCTTTGTTTGATTTTATCTTATACTCATTACTAGCTCCAAATGAAGTCCTTGTTCTGATAAACAGCCAGGACACTCATTACCATCGTCAATTATGTCGATATCTTCGCAAGGATATTTTGAAGCAATCACTATCAATTGTCGGAAATCATGTTGTCAATGTCCAAATAATACATGAAATATTCAATTATCCAGGAGACTGGACTATCCTGACGGCACTTCCCAAATTGTCTACCACACTGGATTTGGTAAATTCGAAAACAAAGTGGATTATTTTATGCGAGGACACGACCAGCATCGCATTGCAGCCCTTACTGGACAAACTCTCTATGGAAAACCACACCGAGGTAAAAGAAATACGCACGTAAATATGTGTTGCAAAATGCAGCAAAAGACATGCTCACAAAAAAACAAAAACCGTTATTTTATTTCTTTGTTGTCTCTCTTCTGCTCCTCCAGGCCTTCTACTTGGGACATCCATTATATGATCAGGAGGCGACTATAATTCATCACTTTGCCTTCTTTGAAAATCCAAGATGGTTTCCATATCCTTTGCTTCGCTCCGGCGTCATATTTACTGTTCCTCTAGTCAAAAGGTAAGCTACATAAGTATTCTGCATATCAATGCTGCTTGCGCTGTATCAGTTGTTGTTTTCTTGTTGTTGTTGTTGTAATAACAACAAGTACATTTTGCAACAGCATCATGGCACTCATAGGTGAATCTAAGCAACAGATTTTTCGCACTTTTCACGTTACATAATTTAACAGAATAGCACAGCAACTAGCGAGCTTGAAGCGACTAAGGACAGAGTTTCACATAGACGCATCCCATGAACTTGCTCGTTTCATTATGGAAAATGTACCAGTTGATAGCAGAGCAAGTTTAGATAATTCAGTAGATGTTGAGGTCGTCGAGGGACTTGCGACTCGTGATGCATTATATATGAAACATGTTGACGGTCTATCAGAAAAGCCACACACACTGAAAAGAAAACATGGTTATGATATGAAAAAAGTATATTTAAAGGAAACGAGGTATATTTGCTCAAAGTCAGAGACTGGAATTAAAGAACACTGTCTGATGTACCCCAGCCAACAGAACTCTTCAACATGTGTGAGTTTATTTTTGTTATCCATTCTTAATTGTTATTTTAGCAAGTATAATAACATTAGTATTATTGATTGATTTTATTAATTAAAAAAATTCCATTTCTTATAATGGTAATTTCGAAAAGTTTACAGATATTGTTGCATCAACCAATCATACTATATCCATCATACCATTGTATTGAGTTTTATTTCTTGTAAAAACCTTTATCCAAATATGTTAAACAAGCAATTAGCGGCGAATTCGTTGTGGCAAAAGGGAAAGAAAATTTAAGAAGCACATGTCTTTTAACCGCCAAGTTTTTGTAAAGAAAGTTCAGCAGGTTTAGCTTCCTTGTTATAAAACGGTTTAAAATTGATTTTATTTAGATATCTTTGGGATTCAATGCATTTAACTGTAATGCAATGCAATCACCATTCTTAAGTGCTTTATACGTGGCAATAGAACAGCGATGGGCACACACATACTATCACATTCTAGGATTGTGTGTAAAGCAGAGAAAAACTACGCAATCAGCCAAACAAGCTTGGAATAAGCTTTAAACAAGCTTAAAAACGTAAGCCTCAAGCTTAGATAACGCTTTCATTTACTATTGTAGAACGCTTACATGTAATTGTAGGATAAACGAAAGTGAACCCTTGGAATAATATTCCTTACTTCAAGCTTAATCCAAGTGTTGTTTTTACAATTGGATATAAGTGTTTTAATAAGCTTTTTCCAAGTGTGCTACATTCAACAAATCAATTAGCACGCGTGAAAAATTTGTATTCCGAGGCTCAGTTGGTAAGCCACTTGTTTATTTAATGTGTTATGATTTGGATATCCAAGGTTCAATTCCCAACCGGAACATTTTTATTTTTATTTAATTTTTATTTTTGTTTTTAAAATTGCTTTCCATCAAAAATGTTTGTGTTTGCCTTCAGCAGGGATCGAACGCGCAAACCATCGCATATGAGTCAGACACTCTATCACCGTGCCGTTAGCCTTATAATTAATTTATAATTTAATAATATAATTTATATATAATTATTAATTATTAATATTATAATTTTTGCTTTGTCATCCTAGGGTTGCAGTACTTGAGTATGTTGTTTATGGCATTGCCAACAATGAGATACCCAAAGCTGCCACCTACTACATTTTAGTTATTGTTTTGAAATTATTTTATTGTTTTCTTTATGCCAATAATTATAATAAAGTAATTTTTTTTGCCAATAAACGAATTTCCCCAGCAAAGATAGTGACGGCCTGGATTCGAATCCAGAAGAAAGAATTTTGTTCTGTCCGAACAAGAGGTACAATATTAAAATTGTCCGAAGTGTAGAGATGGCCGTTTTACTGAGAAGTCCGTTAAAGCAAGTGTCCGGATAAACGAGACTATACTGTATATAGAGTTCAAAATTATATGGAAAAATTAAACATCTTCTTTTCTTAGGTTCGCGTCATCTTTCTTAAAGTTCAATCCTTAATGAACACAGAAATACCTTCAGACCAAAAAATTTGACCCCTTAACCTTTGCAGAAATCGCTTAAAGGTAATTTTGAAAAGTTTTAAAACTAAAATTAATTTGATGATAAAAAATAAAAAAAAAAGTTTTTGTGAAAAAATTTGAGGATCAAAATTTCACCAAAAATAATCAGAATTGTTTTATAATTATGTTGACCCATTTGAAGTTTTTTGATTTAGATTTAGAACAAAAGCATTTTACACACAAGCCTTGATCTAGTACGATTTTAATATCTAGTCAAACTTCATCTGTGTTGTATGTTAAATTATTTATTTTAATTGTTGCTAAAATGTTCAAAAGTTGTTTATTAATTATACGAATATCAATGTCAAAATTCGTTTCCACTAATTCCCCTGAAGAAGCAGAAAATAAACCTTTTTACTTTTTTACGTTTTATTGATCTCAGAGACTAAAAAAGCCCAACATTAGATCATATTAAAGCAATAATCAAAATGGTTTTTTAAAAAAAAAATTATTATGAGTCCAAAATAATCCTTAAAATAGTATGCCATTAAAATAAATTTAATATATGTTTTAGTTTGTAAACCATATTTTATAAGGTGGTCCAGGTCCTGTCTACTTTCAAAATTAGCTTTAAGCGATTTCTGCAAAGGTTAGAGGGTCAATTTTGTTTGGTCTGAGGGTATTTCTCTGTTCATTTAGGGTTGAACATTTAGAAAGTTTACGCGCACCAAAGTATTTTAACAGTTTTGAAATATGAAACGGTCTGAAGAAGAAATAGTTTAAAAATAATTAGCGTTTAGTGCATTTTCAAAGCGTGCATTTGTGGTTTTCATTCATCTTTTAAAATATTTTCTTTAAAATTTTTTCCTAAAATCCATCAAATACAGCGACGTGAAAGAAGAGATTCCATCTACTTTGCAATTAAGACATGTCAAAAATTTCATGAGGAGCGTATACCAGCTATTGAAAATACTTGGGGACGATTTGCAGTTCATAAACGTTACTTTAGTGATGTAAAAGGTACTTGACACTATTTATGTCCATGATTTGTGTTCTTCTTCAAAAACATTGACTTTAAAACTGAGCCAATGATTAAATTTACGCAACAAATCATGTCATCACCCTCAGATCAGAATATTTACCAACTCACCTTGCACACTGTCACACACACACACACACACACATACATGCATACTCAACGATTCAAATACATCGAATCACATGTGCGAGTAAATGTTCATTTATTTATAGTATATACGAGGTATGTTTATATTAAAACCTCATTCTTGACTTTCCTGGCTTATGTTTTATGCAGATAAAGATATACCAACCATCGCCACTGATGTTCCCAATGCAGACACCGGCCATTGTGCCAAAACTTTAGCTATATTGAAATTAGCCTTAAAAGATATCGAAAACATGAATCGATATAAACGTAATCAGGCCGTTCTGTGGCTATTCCTTTCAGATGATGACACGCTGCTGAGGTTAGTATGTTGGCTATCACATTCTCACCCATCCACACCCATTTTTCAGATCACACTGTTTAAGTTGAATTTTTCAATTTCGTTTCAATTTGTACAATAAAACAAGAAAAACATTATTTTTTATTTTATTTGCACGGTTTATCGGTTTCATTACATGGATTATTTCCACTGTATGGTAGTCACATCTACATGCACAGCTATTTGCATCCGCACTAAACCACACTCGGTTGCAGAGGGGAGGGGATGGTAGTCGGCTGCAGTCTGATTTCAATTATAAAAATATCAGTTTTTCTTCAGTTGATTGCGGCATTTAATATTTTCTTCTACTCTCATCAACGCAATACATTTAAATTAACTAAGTTTTTGAACATAATAAATATTAAAATTTTTGTGGCTGCTCCTGCTATACTGAAATTCAATTTGCAGTGTAGCCGGTGTCAGTGATATTTTAGGTTGCTTCAATCCCATGGAGAATATTTACCTTGGTGAACGTTATGGATATAGATTGCATGCGAAGGATGGATTCAATTATATAACCGGAGGAGGTGGAACTGTACTGAGTCTGCCTGTTGTCAGGAAAATTCTGAAGCACTGCACTTGTCCGTCGTTAACTGCTCCTGATGATATGGTTTTGGGCTCTTGTTTGCACACACTTCAAATAAAGGCCATTCACTCGTCGAGATTTCATCAAGTACGTAGATTTGCTTAAAATTAATTATTATTAAAACTGTTGCTTTAGTTATTTGTTTATTAGTTAAAATAATACAACACAGTTTAATTGCTTCCGAGGGTCACAAAGTATTAACACACGTTTCCTTATATCATAATAAATTTGTTTAATAATTTAAAATCTTTTAATTTTTTTTTTCTGTGTAGGCAAGACCAAATGACTACAGTTATAAATTGTTAAATATTGAGAAACCGATATCATTTCATAAGTTTTGGCAGCTTGACCCCGAGGCAGTCTACGAGGAATGGTTTGCGACTGATGATAGAAAGATGATTGAACTGGAAACTTTGCCGTTGCAAGAAAAACAAGTGCTGCTTAAAAAACCAAACCATAGACGTATCCGAAATTCTGATTATGACATGCTTTCGCGAGTAAAGAACAATAATGAAATTACCAGAATTGCAACTGCTCAAGAACTTTCGTTAATGGATGTTGGACTACATTCAAATGATAAACACATCGATCTATAAAATAATCATTTAAATAAAACAGAAAATTGTATTAAAACAAAATGCATTTTGTATAAATATTAGTATGTAAGTCGTATTGCAGGTAAGTCACAGTAGTTTCTACATCCATGCAGGAGACTTTTCACCACTTCAAATAGTGAGATTAGGTTAGTGGTTAACTACTTTACCTACTATACAGAGCTCAGTATTTGGTAAACATATAATTTTGCGAGGCCGTCTAGTCACTGTTAAACCAGTTACCTTAGAAAAGGTTGCGAGTTTTGGGCAGCACTGGGGCTATGTTCATTTTTCTTATCCTCGTCTCTGTAGTTTCTGCAAAAATCGTTTTGGAGAATGTTTAATATTTGGGCATGGTTTCCAATTATCAGTATCCTATTAGAACGCTAATGCTAATATTTATTTGGTCCCTCTTATCAGTCCCTTGAATCAGTTATTTTGGACTTTTTAAGTTCAGGTTAAGCCAAACTTGACAAGCAGCACAGTGTTCCGCCCCCATTACCATTGGACGAAAATAAAAGGAGTGCACCTATAATAATGAAACTGTCTTTGCATGGTTAACTTCAGCAAAATATGAACAATTTTTTAAATCGATCAGTCTTTAAGGATGCCTTCCTTGGACGTACATGAATTTTTTTACATGATTTTGTATGGAAAGTATACATATACAAGTAGGCCGATCTTAACAAAAATTGGTCAGAAGGATAGGTAAACAGAGCAATAGATGTGTGCTGAAAATGGTTGAAGTAGGTGAGACCCTAGGGGTTCATCTTTTGTACTTATAAACAATGTTAAAATTAAATTGTATAAGAGGTGCATACAAGTTGGCTTATCTAAACAAAAATTGATCAGGAGGCTAGACAATCGGTGAGACCCTAGGTTTAGCTCCCTTGTACCTATAGTAACTAATATGTGGACAATGCCAGTAAAAACACATACATACTTACATACTTACTTGGCGCTTACAACCATTGGTGGGTTTTGGCCTCGTACAAGAATATGCGCCGTCACACAGTACAAGCAATGTAGAAAAAATAGGACTGGTTGGATATCAATGAAATTTGGTACTATAAGTAATTTTGGGTCGCTGAGCTCAAAAATGATCTCAGATTTCAAAACTTTATAGTTTTGGTACTTAGGACGATTTTTTAAGCCCTATATATAACGACCCTCCAGTTCGAAATACCAGTGACGAATGAGTGAGTTCACTAGCTATCGGTAATCGCCACTGGTTACCCACCAGATTACCTGCAATGCAATTCACTCATGAATTTAACACGGGGATGTCATTGCCGGTAATGATTCCATTACTCTCTGCATTGCCATTCACTAGCTGTTTCATGAGGTACACTCATCATTCCTTTTGTTATACAGTTTATGTGGAAGAAAAAACAAATGAAATAAATGTATTTGCATTACCTGCTACATTATCTCGGGTACTAGAATTCACTAGCTACTATTCATGCATGATATCATGACCGTTAAAAGACTAATTGTGATTGCCAGTACTGGAGGGGATTTTTTAATAAGTTTTTTGTTTATGCTTTTTTCTAAACAGTATTTTTCCATCTTTGGAATTTTCTTTACACATTAATAAAATGAATATATTTTCCTGAATATTTAAGTTTTTTTAGAAAAATATATAATTTGTTAAATAGGTAATTGTTTAATATGTAAGACGAAGTTCATTGATTATAAACTAACACTGAGAAAAAATCAACCAACTTCAGCTTAAATTAAAACAAAACATGCTTGAAAAAGCATCGAGCACGATTTTGAGTTGTTTTAAGCAAGTTTGTGCTTGGGTAAAGTGAACAAAAATATTCTTATTTCGTGCACAGGCTTGCTTGAAACAAGAATATATTTCTTGAAAAAGACAAACAAGCAATGATTAATTAAAAGAAATTTTTTGTTTCGTTATGCTTTTCCCTGTTTAAAAAAAAGGCCACAATTTGTTTTTAGATGTTACACAAACTTCTTTCGGAGATTCTTACTGTTGAAGCAGCCAATGAATCATAGATTGGAATTGAAATTGCAATAATAACAATAACACTAAAATGTTTATACTTGTACATGTGGCATACGAACCGGATAGCAGTCATACACTTTTCCACTGAGCTGTTGGTATCGATAATTTAATTCAGTCGTCGGCGCCCATGAAGCTCATGCTTTGAGAGCAGTGTTGCCACAAAAATATTTCAAAATTACACAAAGGTTTCCTAAAATTGCACAATTCTGATCAAATTACACAAAGTTTTTATTTAATTTTCTTATATTTTTCTTTTATTTTCGTATTAGAAGAATATTAGTAAAACAATAAAAAACAAATTATATAAATGAACTTTTAAAGAATTAAACAAAACAAAACAATAAAAGAATATATTAAATTATATCGGATTGCCTACATATACAAATGGTTATTAATTATTTCCATTTTAATTTATACATATCAGCCTTTGGCTCAAAAAATTCATCTCCACTGCTATTTATTCCTTCCTTGACAAGGGAATTGTATCAGTCTTTAGTCTATTTCTTTTGTCAGTCTCTCACTTACTTACTTAAGAGGCAATGATAACCCATTGTCGGGTTAAGGCCGACTTCATCAGCTCTCGCCAGGCGTCTCTGATTCGCGCGCGCCGTCTCCAATCTCTTTCACCAAGCACGGTAAGGGCTTCCTCGGCTTTGTCAATCTCACAATTCTTTAATATAGGTATTAAATATTAGTTCTCAAAATTCAGAAAAAAATTATTTCGTTTCGGAGAAAACGATATAAAAATGTTTCATTTTTGTATTCAATCAAACGTTTAAAACAACGTTAATTTTAACAAAAAATGTCGGTTTTTATCGTATCAGAACAAATTTTTTTTTAGCATTGATAGAAAATGATAGGACAATTTTCGTGAGAACTACACGGTTAAAAATCTTGGATTAAATTTTAAACTTTTTTGGATTACATATAGGACACGACCAAAAAAAGTTTATTTTTTAATCCAATGAAAAGTTTTAAATTTTTCAATCCAAAAAGGATTTAGTTTTAATCCGCAAAAAGTTTAAAATTTCTTAATCCAAAAAGTAATAATTGTTAATCCACAGAAAGTTTAAAATATTATAATCCAAAAAGGATTAGATTTTAGTCCAAAAAAGTTTAAAATATTGTAATCCGAAAAGGATTACTATTTCATCCACAAAGGTTTAAACACCGTTTACTGTAGTAATGTATATAATAATATTTTGATTCATATTTTAATAAAGAATTTGTTTCATTTAATTAAAAATAAATTTCGGATGCTTTAACAACATTTAGAATTATATTTAGCTTAAAATCCATAGTAGTAATAGTTTTCAATCTTATACCTGAATTACAATGCGGGAGCGGCAACGTCAGTGGCAGTGGCATTGATCAGCTGTTATTTTAGGAATACTGTTGTTCAATGTTGAAACAGTAAGCAGTACTGCCGAGGTTAGTCCTATTTCTAAATTCAAATGTTGGCTGTGAATTTGGCACATGTTGGCAAATAATTAAACTACTAAGAAAAATTCCACATTCACTGTTTTTGATGCTGACGCTGCCACTGCTAGATTGCAATTTGGAGGCAGTAAAATACGAAACAGTTGATCTGCCACTGACGCTGCCACTGCTGCATTGTAATTCAGCTATTAAATAACATAAATACTTTCTCCTGAAAATAATACCCTAATGCAAATTTGTAGTCCAAAAATAGTCTAAATCTTAAACTTTTTCGGATTAAAAAAAATTAAACTAAAATATGGAATAAAAAATAGTACTTTTAGGATTCAAAATTCCTTTAAACCAAAGTTTGGATTAAAAACTAATCCAAAATTTTTCACCGTGTACCAGGTTGATTCCCAAAATAATCATATCCTTGATTCCCTCTTCAGTACTACTGACAACGATGACTTGTTTGATGCATATTTGATTCAAATACAATATTAGAAAAAGAATGCATTCTACAAATCTATCTGAAGTGTGTGCAACGGATGAAAACCACCAAAATGTTTTGTGAAACCACCACATAGTAAAAAGTTTGAGGGTAAATTTTATATTTTTTATAACATTTCTATTGTATAAACTCGTTTTATTCCAAATTTATTATAAGTTTTATTCCTCTCAATATTATAAAACTTGCATTTCCATTCAAACAGCTATTTTATTCCAAAATAATATAATTTTTATACCATAAATTTATAAATATCATATGTTGGAAATTGTTGAATTTCCTTTCGCAAGATTTCTTCTAGCTGGAGTTTTCAAATAAGAACACCCTTTTTTATGGAATAAGGAATGCTTTATTTCCTATAGAAAATTCAAGGTTTAAGTTTAAAATACAATTAATGGAGAGATTCTTACGCTTTTGTACGTCCTCCTGCTAGCTTGAATGTTGAGAAATGACAAACCGAATTTTACTTAGACTTATGTCAGTGTTGCTAACTACTTAAAGTGCAAGTTATTTCAGGGTTGCTAGCAGGAGTACGTTTGACAATTATGTAATAAAAAAGTAATTTGAAGTAATATTTTACAACACCCCAGCCACCGTGAATCTAGCACATCTCAGATTCACTTATGTCAAGCTTTGCTAATATACAGGCAGGTCTTTTAAACGTGCCAAGCTTTGTCGTTACATCTGCTGCTCGAACTTGAGAATCCTTACCAGGGTACACTTTCGTCACTCTGCCCATCAGCCATTTGGAGCGATGGGTAGCGCTGTCACAAACTAACACAATATCGTTGACAGCTAGGGGTTTAACGGGCTGGCACCATTTTGATCGACAACACAAATCAGGAAGGTATTCTTTGAGCCATCTTTTCCAGGAGCTATGATGCAACTGTTGCACTATTCTCCACTGCTTCCTAGAAGCACAGAACTTTTCTTCGGTTGGACTTGGCGTTTGGTCGGAATTGGGAGTACCTATAAGAAAATGGTTAGGAGTAAGTGGTTCATCGGTAGGTGCGTCTAGTGGTATGTGCGTCAAAGGTCTCGAATTAATGATGTTTTCGGCTTCGCACATCAAACTATAAAAACTGTGTTCCTGCAAACTTCCATTAAATAGTACATCACCCATAGCTCTTTTTACGCTCCTCACTAAACGCTCCCAGCAGCCACCAGTATGCGGGTTAAGGGGACAGTTGAAAATCCATTCGATGTTTTTCTTTGCCAACGCATCCGCGATCTTGCCATTATCAAATTCTGCCAATTGTTGCTTTAATATGTTGTTCGCTCCAACAAAGTTCGTCCTATTATCGGAACGGATGCGAATTGGATTACCTCGTCTATTCATGAAATTATGGATGCACATGAGGCATGTATCTGTTGAGGGGTTTCTAGCCATTTCCAGGTGCACTGCGCGCGTGGTTTAACAAGTGAATAGCGCTATCCAACGTTTTTCGTTGCGCCTTCCGATAACAACAACAAAGGGACCCATGTAGTCCAAACCTACATAATAGATGGTCGCACGAATGGCGTAACTCTGTCCTCAGGCAGTTGCCCCATTAAAGGTGTTTCTGGTTTTGTTCGCTGCTTCTTGCAAAAATTACATTTTCTTTAAGCACGCCGTACTGCAACCCTCGCATGCGGTATCCAATAACGTCTCTGAATCTCCGTTATTATGGTGTCGTCATTTTGATGTTTCCACAAATTATGATAATAACTTACTATTAAATCGGTAACATGATGATCCTTCGGGAGTATTATCGGCCTACGCGTAAATGGGGATATTGCAGTGGCTTCATTTAATCTGCCATCTACTCGCATGACTCCTACTTTGTCTAAATATGGTGTTAATTTTAACAACGCACTGCTGCGCTTCAGTTGCTGCCCTTCTTTCAAGGAGTTATATTCGGTTGCGTACGATGTCATTTGGACACTACGACAAATCGCTACATCCGCTCATATGCATCCGGTTTTCTTTCCCCTACCGTGGCTTTGCCGGCAATTGTTGAAAAACCGTTAAATCCAAGCAACCACTCTCTTTAACTTCAGAAACGACGAAAATTTTTCATATGTGATACAATCGATTGGAACTATAACAAAAACAGATTTTATACGTAATTCTTCTTTCGTTTCTTCAAAATTATCCGATTCAGGCCATGAAGACTCATCTCCAAGCAAAAATGTTGGCCCTCTTGCCCAGGTTGATTCTCGTTTCTTGTTGCCAATGCGAGTTCCAAAGTCTACTGGGTTAACTACGCTCGGTAACCATCTCCACTCCGCTAACTTGTTACTTTCTAGGATTTCATTCACTCTGTTTGCTACGTACGGCTTATAGCGCCTGTGGTCCGACTGAATCCACGATATCGTCGTTTTGGAGTCACTCCACATAACTACTCTTTCTGGTGTAACATCATGGCTTTGTAGAATTAACTGCCGAAGGCGGGTCGCCAATACAGCCGACTGAAGTTCTAAGCGAGGAATGGAAGCCAACTTCAATGGAGCACATTTGGTTTTGCCGGCTACACATGATATCTGCACCGATCCAGCCTCCTCAATTGTTCGCCAATATGCCACCTATGCCACCGCTGCATAAGCCAACTCACTGGCATCCCCAAAAATATGTAACTCGACTCGAGCGTTTCGCCTCATAAAAACATAAAAATGACGTCACAAAACAAAAAAAAAAAAATTTTTTTTTATATACTTTAATAATTGTTGAAATCAATAAAAATACTACAGTTTAACAATGTGTTAAGAGATCTACTTAACCATCATATTTCTATATGTACTCATCACTTTCTGCTAATTAAAAGTAGCTAACACTTTTTCATTTATCTCACTTTTGTTATTACTTTGCTTTCGTGAAGTTTACTTGCATTGTTTTTGTTAATTTAAGTCGCGACATCACTTAGCTTGTAACTGTACCTTAAGCTTTCAATTGCATTGCCTAGCATCATAATTATATTTTGTTTAAATAATCATTATTGGAATAAAACTTGTTGGCGAGAACACATCGCATAAAATAGCACAAATAACAGAATTTTTTCTTTAATTTAATTCGATTTCGACACTAGCAAAAAACATTGCTAGTCTTTTCACAATGTCTCTGACCTTTTTTTTTGTAGTATTTCTCAAAAAACGCTTTACCCGCCCTTTACCCCCCTTGTATCCGCGCCTGACACTTGGCCGCTTCTTTCGACTCATCAAATATATGATCATTCCAACGAAGATCAGATTTCATCGATATGAACAGAGCGTCAAGAGTTGCTGACTCCACAATATCTACGCCGTTCATAATGATAATGACGTTCATAATGACTCTCGTGACTTAAGACTTCAGACCTATCTTCTTAGAATGAGGAGCACAAGGCAATCCTCACGGAATTGTGCCTTAATAGAAAAAGTGTCTTGGACAGCTCCAAAAACAACATCGACAAAATTAGGCAGAAGGACAAGATATGGAGCTTGAGTAGTTGGTGGGTCAAGGCCAAACTCGGTATCCATTGTAGATATGGCAATGGCAGCGGAAATGGATGTTATGATGGCTCTTATGAAGACCAAGCCAGCAATGACGGCAACGTGGAGGTAGGTTTTTTATACTATGTATTTTTTCGTACAGCACTATAGTCAGTCAGGATTTCTCTGCCCATAAATAAACTTTATTCGTCCATGTTAAGTTAAATTTTACAATTTTAAATTATAAATAAGTCCAAAACTGAGTTGAATGTCAAAAAAGTAGCCAGTTTTAAAATAAAATACATGGAAAAGCTATGTATTTTCTGAGCTCGCTATTTTTTAAATTTAAAACTGACTTTATGTTTTTATTGGTACCATTTTTGCTTAATGTTCAACATTTTTGAAAATGTTGTACATTAAAATCGTTTTTTGGTAAGACTGTAAGATTTCTTATACATTTCATACTTTCAAAAACTTTCGTTTAATTGGTTAATAAAATTGTTTTCAACAACATCAATAAGTATTTGTTTGCAAAAACATTTTTTTGTAAAGAAAGTTATATTGTGATATGCAAAAGTGCAAAGAAAACGAAAAAATATATATCCCAGCGGTTTTCAATATTAAAATGGTAAAGACTGTATAGAAAAATATATTTTTTTTTTTTAAAAATGTATTTTTACTTACTTTAATCTTCCCTTTAAATCTGAGAAATTTCGATATATAAACCTTATTTCCAGGTTTCGAAAGGAATCAATGTTAAATCTGATTTTTTATATCAGCGGCCATTACTCAATCATCAAAATTTTATAAAAATTGAACGTCTCTTTGTATTTATTCCTCACTTTTGTATGGGCTCAAAGTACTGTGCGCCGATGTCTTTTAACAAATTGTTCTGCTGTTGTTCAACAGGAATAACATTCGCTACATGAGGTACGGTTTTGTGATCAGGATCAAAAATCACAACAAGGCAAATGTTTTTTGATCAAACAGCACAACCCCTAACATTTTATTCCGCTCTCTTTTTCAGCGTGGTAGTGGTTGTGCTTGTGTTTGAGTAGAAGAGCGGAATTCGAATTAAACCGAATAAGATATAAGGACTATACCTATGATCAAGGTTGATTTATTTAAGGTTGCGTACATTTTTTGACGCATCCTTATTTTATGTAAACAAAAATATTTTGACGTTTGCAGAGTAGGGTTTTGTGCTGCTCGAGAAAAAAAAGTACTTTTCAGGGTTTTGTGCAGTTTTCTGTTTTATTGTGTTTACTAAGTCAAGACGTGTTAAAATTTTGATTTTTGTCAAAATTCGAAGTAAAAGTGGTTTTTACGATCACCGTTGTCCAATGTAATGAAAGTTTCGAATATGAAAATATTTATTTGGTCGGTCTTTCTTGATTTTCTTAATATATATTTATTTCATTAAACCTTTTTTAGGGCATAATACTGAAATCCTTCAATCAAAACTAAAATTATGGGGGTAGATCAAACTCGATGACTTAATTTTATCAGGACATCCGAATAAAAAAAGGACCAATAAAAGTACTAAGCAAAAATTTTAGTATTCTATTTACCAAATAGTACTACAACAAACTACCAATAGTATTATATTCAGGCAACCGTGTCAGTTCTTTACTCAAATGAATTTTGAATGAAATTTGCTCTCATTTCAAAATAAGGGTGCCGAAATGAGAAAACGTCAAAAATGTATGCAACCTTATATAAATAAGCCTTGACCTATGATATAAGGACTCAGCAAAGAAGTAAAATATAAGGAAATGGTGTTCTTCTCACACACAGTGTTCGTGTGATGCGGCATGTGTGAGCGAGACGAAGGGTGTTTTTGACACTTCGATATCACAACAAATATACAACGCGCAAAAAAGAAAGATATATTAGCACCAATGTTGTGATATCGAATTGTCAAAGTACAAACATTTCTCCATAGGTGCATTAATTTCCATAATTTCACACATTTTTAGGGCGCGTTTTTTAAATGAATGAATGAATGAATATAAAGCAAGTGTATAAACATATTATTTTTTTGAAAATTAATAACGTCCGACGAAACCATGGTCTAGTCTGCTCGGTTCTTCTGAGGTAGATTTTGTTGTTGTAGCAACCTGTTGCTTCATGAAATTTTTTGGCATTAAGCTCAAAATATAATTCTTAAAGAAGACGTTCTTTAAGAATTATAAAATAAATTAAACAAATTAAATTGCCACAATTAAAAACTCATGTAAACTGGTGCGAGCACGACCTACGAAAGCATGTTAAAAATTATATGTTTGCGCATATAATAAACATCTGCTTTCAAAAAAACCTTCTTCACGCCTTCTATGGTTTAATACCAACAAAATGTTGGAACCTAGATACCCAAATCGCAAAGGCGCGTTAGGTCGGTCGCGCTTTGACAGCTAAAGTAGAAACAACGAGTTGTTATGAAGCAATTCATAATTCGACCTCAAGCTTTGATCGTACTTTGTATCGTAAAAACTGTCAAATCTCGTAGGAAGGGGTAAAGTACGATCAAAGCGCGACCTGCCGAAAAAAGTTGAAAAATGTTCTACTCGGTCGTGCGTTTGACATTTGCTGATAGCGCAGGGTTGTATTTTCATAGAGTTAGCTAAATATGTGGGTATTGTTCAGTTTCTATGGTAAAGACATGTTTGCATGGGATTTGTTATTTTGTCAGAATAGTTATGTTGTAAATGATTTAATTTTTTAATTTGTTTTATGAAAATGATGAAATTCATAATTAAATGCTTGATGAGTTGAGCATATTATAATTTAATATTAATATTTGTGCCAACATTATTATAACATACTTTGGGTAAATGGGACTTTGCGGGATTTTTTGATTTGACTGCGTATAGTGGCATCATCTAAGTGATAGACGCACAACATGTCAACGCTACATTATGATTTCAAAATTATAAGGTCGGGCGTTTTGACAGTTCATCTCGTAAAGTCGAGTAAAGTACGAGCAAAGTACGATCAACGCGCGACCGACCTAACGCGTCTTTGCGATTCAGCCAAGATGGACACGTGATAAAGAAGAAAACAAAAAGCGCAACAACAAAATCTTCGCAGAAGCAATGCAGTCAGCTTTTTGAAATTTTGCGACTAGCAAAAGAGTAGAAAAACACTGCTTTGATAAAGTGAAAAGTGCATTAAGTAATTCCATTCTGGTTTTGCGGCAGTTGCACTTATTAGCTTCTCAAAGTTAGTGGACTGCATGAACCACAGAGACTACTGATGAGTCGGAGTAGCGTCCGACGAAACCATGGTCTAGTCTGCTCGGTTCTTCTGAGGTAGATTTTGTTGTTGTAGCAACCTGTTGCTTCATGAAATTTTTTGGCATTAAGCTCAAAATATAATTCTTAAAGAAGACGTTCTTTAAGAATTATAAAATAAATTAAAGAAAATTAATAACTTTTTATATTATTTGCTAATTTTGTTCTCAGCTTTAGAGTGAAACCGAATCGAATGGGAACTGAACACCCAGAAAGAAATCGGTAACGCACCAAATTGTATACTTCAAGGGTGGTGTGGAAATAGTAAAGTAGTAAAATATAGTATTTTAATGAACAAAACAAATAAAATAGCGATTGCTTTAAACTAGATCACATATTGAACAACGTGACTTATCCGATAGTTTGGCCGTTTTTTAACGATGCCACCAAATACGGTCCTTTGTGAATGTTCAACTACACTTTTGTTCAACTACAGCACTTCCTTATATTTTTCTTCTTTGGGACTCAGGTAGACTTATTAGAATGACAGCAAAAAATGGCATACCTATGCTGTCAAAATACGATCTTAAAGCCAAAATCCAACTTTATAGATCTTAATAATAAATAGAATGTGCTTATTAATAATTTCAACGGAAATTATATTGTGCATTGCAAGGATTTCCAAAAAAACTCTTTCAGACCTATTTTCTGCAATCAATATACCAAATGCCGTAAAAAAGTTTTTTAAATGCAGAATGCATTTTCGAATAAAAAATCTTAATAAAAAATTCAGAATACAAAAAATAATGGCAAATAATAAATTAGAAACCGTTGGTTAAGTTTTTTTCCATTCTCTGGTTTAAAAACAGCTCATCTCACAAGCTGTCATAAAATTTGAACAAAAGTATAAAGGTTTTGTTTTTGTTATTTAATTTTTAAACCCAGTCATGAACCCAGAAATTGTTTTTTCCTCTGTTGTTTACAAAAAATATTATAACATACTCGACCATCAAGATAATGAATTTCTTTGCTTATATAAAATCCCAATATAAAATCATTAAGAATATCGATTCGAACAATTCATTGTTTGAAATAAGAATGCGTTTGCTTCTGTGAAGGTGATCTATATTTTGTTCTAAATAATATTTCAATTAATTTTTCAAATAACTATTAAAATATTATTCACTTGAACTTTCCTCCCGAGAAGAAATTTGAAAACATTTATATTCGTTAAAAATATCTTCTTCAGCACTTTCTTCGTATATGATATACTTATTTCTTGATTTCCTCCTCTACTGGTGTATTTTTCGTTTTGTGCCTTGCTTCTGAAGCCTCTTCAAACAAGCACCATTCAAATAAGAAAGCTTAATATATAGATGTTAAAATATAATAATGAAATTAATTACTAGAGAAGATAAAAATATGCACGATAGAAGTCATTTTAAGCGCATTGATATGCTTGAAAAATCGTTAAAATATGCTCGATAAATCGGAAAATATGCTCGATCAAGATACTATACAAGTAAAAATAAAACAAATTTTTTCGTTTTTCGAACGGAACATGTATTAAGACATTCAATATTATAAATTGTGTATGGAATAATTTTTGCAGGAAGCTTGTTTATATATCAAATATCTGACGCATATGTATATTAGGTACAAAATAAATCTTTTTATAAAATAACCAGCAATGACTAGTTAAAAACAAAATAAATTAACATAAAGAGAAAATTTTTGATATTTAGAAGCATGCTTTGAGCGTTTTAATCGACGGGTTATTAACATAGTTAACATTGTTAAAATGTTAAAAAGGAACTTTTAATTTAAAAAAATTAAAATTAAAAAATTAAAGATATTCACTTAAAAATTTGTATTTAATGTTAAGACTTACAGACTTAAATTTATAAATTTATAAAAAAAAAATTGTACTTTTGTTTTTAAAGTTCTTTTAGCTCTCAAATTAAAATAGATAGTAGGGAGACACTTAGCGCCTTAAAATGAAAACGAGTTTACATATCAATGTGAAATTTTGTAAACGCATTCTTTGGGTAAATATTTATACAAGAAAAAAGATTTTTTATAAAATTATTATTATAGAAATTTATTATAAAATATTTATAAAAGAAAAACAGTTTTTAACAGTGTTTTAAACTCTATTTTACATATTACAAGTAACGAACGCAAAAGAATGGAATCAAAAATCTTTTTCTAATTCATTTTCACAATAACAATAAACAACCAAATGTTTCTTCAAATTCTCCATAGAAAACTTTCTACGTTTTTCAGTTAAAATCGATGAATATGCAGAGAAACTGCGCTCAACATTGCAGGAAGTTGCCGGACAATACCTCAATTTTGACAACTCATCGGGCGTTAGTTTATTCAAATACTCACAAAATACTTGTTTGTTCTTAAACAAAATTTTTTTGACAATTTTAATGTCCTGAAATCCTACATTGCGTGCAAAACCTGAATTGAATTTATTTAAAAACTTTTGTACATTTAATTCTTTCAGAGATCTTTTAACATCTTAAACCACTTTCAGGCTACACTGGAGCGATAAACCCTTTGTTTCTAGAGTGGTAATGGAGCGATCGAAAAATTGGACTTAATAAAGGCCAAATCGGTACATAATGTTTCTTTTATAAAAAATTTGTTTGCCGTATGAGTAGCTTCACTGTCTTCATCATCCAATGTATTATATTATATCATCCAAAATTATCGGCGTAGTAAACAGCCGCTTTCAGCCATGAACCCCAACGAACGGTTGAAGGTGCAGATGGCAATGGGAGTTCAGGATATTCTGATCTAAATTTTTTCGCCGAGATGGTACGTGAAATATTAGCGGAGGTTTTAATGTGTTCTCAACCAATATTAATTAATGTTACCTTTACAAAAATTGACTTAATGGAAGATATTAAGCTATTAACATCCTGGAACTCGCTGCGAATGTACTCGCAAACACGGTGAAGACCATGAGCAAAGCAGGTTATGCATATGAATGAATGCATATGACTACATTTTTTTAAGAAAATTTATACTATTATAAAAACTCAAATTTAACCAATTTAAAAGCTCTATCCTTACCAAATTCCATTTTCATCAAAGAGTGCGTTTTTTCATAAAAAGTTAATTTCTCTCTCAGAAGGTTGGGAGAAGGAGGTTGAGTTCTTATTAATACTAAAAAAGCGTACGACAAAGTACATTGTTCACATATACTACTATATAAAATTGATCGAACGAATGAGTGATTTTGGTTAATTTAACTATGTTGTATTAAAATAGTCGGGACTTAAGGGTATTCAGTAGGCCAAAATACCATAATACCCTCTAACCAACATGGTCTCGGTACGCACCTGCTCACAATTAGAAAAAAGTTGACATACACTTTGTTTTAATTTTACATTCTAAATATGCTTTAATAAGCACGATCGTTGTAAATATGCAAAAACGACTAAAAAGTGTCAAAATATGCAAATACATATGCAATATGCATTTGCATATTTTTACCTTCTATATTAATTACCAATTGGCAAATCTAAAAATTTTTTAACATCGCTTCCATGAACCAAAATCTTATGTACCGAACTTGGGTCATTCCCAACTTGATGGGTCTGTAACATAGCATAACATGTTTTCATAATATTATGTAAACATTGTATAGAAATTGATTGATAGAAAAACATTGCTGTCTAAAAAATTAATATAACCTTCAAGAAGTAATAGAGTATTAAAAACTGTTTATTTTGTCTATCACAATATTTTGTTTTGAATACTCAACTACAGTACTCACCCGATAATAAAATGTTCTTAAACAGTAAAAAACAATAACCTGTCGATTGATACCAATATTGTTAAGTTTCGAGTCACAAAAAATTTTGATTTCTGTCCATTGGCCAACGCAGTGTACGTCATGCTGAAGAACGCCATTATTTGCTCGAAGAGCAATACTAGTAGACAGTGGCGAAGCGAGCATAACTAACGCCCGGTGTAAAACAATTTTTTGGCACCCCAATGAAATAATATATAATTTTTAATATTTAGTAGGTACAATTCTTTTACACCTTTTAAATTACATTTATACAGTTACCACTCTGCGCCCAAATCAGAAAAAATGTCTGTTCACTACAGCTCATTATATTTTTTTATAGATTTGGCGGTCTCTAAACACGAAAATCGCAAAAAAGTTTTTATGGTTACGTGTTTTTCTAAAGACTTTTTTTAAGATTTTTAAAACATCTGCTTTCAGAAAACCCTGTTCACGCCTTCTATGGTTAAATAGCAACAAAATGTTGAACCTAGATAGACAAAGTCTTTGCAGAATAAATTTAGTAAATTTTTTGAAATTTTGCAACTAGCAAAAGAGTAGAAAAACACTGCTTGAACAAGTGAAAAGCTTCTCGGCAATTCCGTTTTGGTTTTAATGCAGTTGAGCTTATTAGCTTACCAAAGTAAGAGGACTGCATAAACCACAGAGACTACTTATGAGTCGGAGTAGCGTCCGACGAAACCATGGTCTAGTCAGCTCGGTTTGTTCTGCGAAGAACATTGTTGTTGTAGCAACCTGTTTGGCTTCAATAAATTATTTGGCATCAAGCAAAAAAAATAATTGTAAGAATTATAAACTTAAAATAAACAATTAAAATGCCACAAATGTTTTTTTCAAATATTTATATTTAAATATATCTTGTACACTATTTGTTCGATATTAATTATCACGCGTATCAAACTAAACCCAATAAAATTTTTAATTTTCTACATGTTTTTCAACAAATTTTGCATTTGGAAAAGTAGTTTTTGCGCTATCATAATTTAAATATTCATTGAAAATTGAAAACTTCAAAAGGTGGTTAATTTTACCATTTGATCTTAAATCTTCATTTTTAATAGAGAATATAAGCTATCGCCAAAATAAATTCGTACAAAATTCGGTCCGAAGATGCATTTGAGTGAAGACACTAAGATTCGGCATTGTACACTGAGAAAACTATATTTTTCATAACTAGCAGAAACGTGCTACTTTTGAAAACGTTTAACACGTTTAACCTCTAACGTTTATGTTTATTTTAAAAATGGGCACTTTAAAAGAAGCTTCTAAAATGTTCGTTTGATTTTCTATAATAAACATTTTAAAATGAGCATTGATATTTGATATTTTCCGTTCGTTTGATATTTTAAAATGAAAATTTTAAAAAGAGGTTTTAATTGCCTAGATTTCCTTCACGTAGTTAATGAAATTTGATCAGATTACGAAGGACAAGTTTAGTCGAGCTTGCAGCTGTCGAGTTTAATACCGTCTAGGTTCAATACCTGACGAAACCTGCAAGAAAATTTTTTTTTAAAATTACATTTATTACTTATTTCGAGGTTTTTTTCTGATCAATGAGTTAATGAAACAATTAGAATTAGAATTTTAATCATTAAATTAATGCTTTTTATACTTGCACAGTCAGGATGCGAACCTACGTCCTTTGCATACCAGCCAAGCACACTTCCACTGAGCAATTGGCAACGATAAGTTAACTGTAGCAAAACATATTTAAAACTTCTCATCCTAAAAAGTGTCAGGATCTTGAGAAACACATGCATTTTTTATAAAATTCTTGTAAAAACGTTTTAATATCAAGTTAAAATGTTAAAACGTCCATTGCATCTACATTTCGTATTACTTTTGTTTAAATGTGCTTTTTTAAATTTTTGTGTTGGCTTAGAATGTTTTTGAAAATATTAATTTCAGACTACTTTATTTCATTTGGATTTTTGTACCGATTCCTCATTTTTTACAAAGATTCTAAGCTTTTTCGATAACCTTGTCTCAAATCTCATTTCGAATTTCTGCAAGTTCAGTCGCCAATTATTTGAGAACTTGGAACGCTTCTCTAAACTTCATTTTAGGACCTTGTAATCTGAGCTGCACACGATCAATTCTATTATAGAGTTCATGCCAGAAATGGACTAAAGCAGTGGTCGGCAAAATTAAAAATGAGACTGTAAGTGAAAGTGAGACAAAAAAATTGCATATCAATCAAAACAATGCTACTTCGGCACTAGTTTTTTGTCGAGTGAGTGAAAGAGCATGAAAATACGTGAGAGTTTTGACAAAGCATGTGCTTCATGGGTGCCGACCACTGGACTAAAGTTGTGATAAATAAATTCGGTATATTTTGCAATAAGATTGCAGCTTCATTTCTGGTACCACTTGTGGCAGTATTTTCATCTGCTAATTTATACCCTAAACCTGAAAGGTCAGGGTATATTAACTTTGTGCAAACGTTTGTAACGCATAGAACGAAGCGAGTCCGGTATAGAAAAGTATATATATTCTTGATCAGCGACACCACGTGAGTCGAGCTATCCATGTCCGTCCGTCCGTCCTTCCGTCCGTCCGTCTGTGTGTTGTAAGAAGAAGGAGTTGAGATAATTGAATGAAACGCGATACACATGGTCACATGGACCCAAGGATCTGCACTATTGAATATTTTGCAAAAATGTAAAACTGCATAACTCAGCTCATAATAAGCCTACAACAATAAAATTTGGTATGTATGTGTTTTATGTCAACACAAAGATTTTTTCGAAAAATGGACGTCATCCGATTACGGACACGTCCACCTCCCATACAACCCAAAAATTGAAAACGCAATAAATAAGCCTCTATTTAACCTACAGAGCTAAAATTTGGCACATATGTTTTGTGTAATAAAAGAAAAGATGGTTTTGAAAAGTGGACATCATCCGCCCACGGACACGCCTACCTCCCGTACAACGCGAAAATTGAAAACTGCATAACTCAGCTCATACTTAACCTACAACAATAAAATTTGGTATGTATGTGTTTTATGTCAACACAAAGATGTCTTCGAAAAATGGACGTCATCCGCCCACGGACACGCCCAACTCCCATACAACCCAAAAAGTTTAAAATTCAATAAATAAGGTTATGTTTGTCATAGAGAAATTAAATTTGGTATGCATGTATTTTATATCAAAACTAAGGTGTGTTCAAAAATTGGAAGTAATCCGTCCATGAACACGCCCACCTCCCATAGCGAAAGCACAATAAAGGCATTAACTGTGAGCTACAGGAATAAAACTTGGTATGTGTAAATTTTTCATCAACATTTAAATGCATATAAAATATAGGCTTCATCCGTCCTTGGAGACGCCCATTTACAATAAAAATTTTTTGTTTTTGAAAAGTGGGTTTAGGGTATTTCATAGTCGGCCTAGACCGACTTTAGACTTTCTTTACTTATTTTTATAATAGTTCTGCGTATTCTTCCAATCCATCGACAATAACAATAACTCGGCTTTGACGTACAAGTCGAGTTTTCGAAGCTACCAAACTTCAACGATGCTAGCAGACAATCAGTTTGCGTTTGTTCTTCAGTCAGTAATAATGTTATGCACAAATAGTTCCGTTGAATATTTTTTTTGTACACACAGATTAAGACACAAATATTGCGCTTGAATTGGAACATGGAACATATACTGCCAACATAATTAAACATGCAAATTTCTGAGTACAATTTTTTACTCTTTATTTTACCTGTCAAACTGTTTTTGAAAATATAAAAAAACAATATATCATGAAATCTATGAATTGTTAGGTGTATATCCTTAGATGGTATTATAAGACCATTAGATTTCCAATTTACTCTTAAAACTAGTACACGCAAAGAAATTTTTCGTTTACCGCAACTGAAAAATTCACCAACTATACTTCGTTTGCAAACTTTATTTGCCGCAAACGAATATTCAGTTGTCATCAACTTAAAAAAATTCTTGCTTGCAACAAAAAACATCGAACTTAATGAAATTTTATCATTGTTTTAGAAGCACGAGTTTAGCCGAGTGTGCTGGCGGTCGAGTCTAGGAACTCTATGGACCTGGGTTCAATCCCCAACAGGAACACCAAATATTTTTTTTTTTTAATCAATGTTTTTTTAAGTAAAACTTATTTTGACGGTTCCTTTTGACCAAGCAGTTAATGAAACAGAATTAGAATTTCAATAATTAAATTAAAATTTTTGATACTTACACAGCCAAGAATCGAACCCACGTCTCCCGCGTGCCAGTCTAGCATGCTTCCATTGAGCTATTGTGAGATATTGTCTAGAATGAATTTTTTATTTACTTAAGCTGTAACACGTTCTTGTTTTTTTCGTTTATGGCAAATATTTAACATTTGTCATCAACTAAAGCGAGCTGTGTAGCAGTTGTGTGACTGCGCTTGTGATTCACAATTGTGTGTCTGTTTGTTCACACTCTTAAAATACTTCCTTTTCGTTGATGGCAAATCAACAAAAAGTGGAGAACTATTCGCTTATAACAAATTAATTTTTTTTCCTGCAAACGACGTTTTCAGTTGGAAAAAACAAATTTTTCGGTTGCTGCAATTTAAAAATCACTGCCGTTTATGACAAACAAAATTAATTTCTTGCAAATAAATAACGTGTTTCCCGCAACTAACCATTATTATGCCAACTGTTCAAACGTTTACAAAAAATGATTTGAAACACGACAAACGAAGTTCGTTTGCAGCAAACTGGCGATAAACGTTTTTTTTCTCTGCGTGTAAGGTATATCTTCGACTTGGCCGAAGTTAAAATACCCAACGGCCGATTGGTAAGGGTACAAAATCTTAAATTGTAGCTCTTTTTGTGTGAGATTTCAAAAAAGTTTACTATTTTGATGACGTCTAAAATACATAAATATCAAATTGTTTTCCTTCAGTGTAAAGACAAGCCTCTTTATAAAGTTTTAAATTTTGGGGTTGCATGGGAGGTGGGCGTGTTATTGGGTGCTTGACGCCTATTTTTCTAACTCGCCTCATTTTTGATATAACAAACACAAATACCCAATTTCAGTTGTGTATTGTGGGTGTGTTCGTGGGTGGATGTCGCCCATTTTTCTAACACGTCTTAATTTTTATATAGAATGAATAAATATCTAATTTTACTTTTGTAGCTTCGACAGAAACTATTTATATAGTTTTCAATTTTGGAGTTGTATGGAAGGTAGGCGCGTTAGTTAGTGACTTTTGTCATAGAACACATAAATACCGAATTTCAGTTTTGTAGCTTAAATATTAGTCTCTAGGTACGCTTGATTTTCATCCGAATTTCATAACGATAGCTTGAAAATTGCGGCTACAATCGTGTCGACAGACAGACGGACATGGCTAAATCAACGCAGGTGGCGATTCTGATCAAGTATATATATACTTTTCAATACCTATCACGCTTCCTTATGGGCGTTACATAGGTCTTTACAAAATTAATATACCCCTTACGCAGTACGCGAAGGCATATAAAATAAACTTTAAAAATCAACGTTTTGTTGGGAAGCAATATCTGAGTTAGTTAAACTTATTTGTAGCTAAGCATCCTGTGTTAAAACATGAGGATTTCACTTTTTTTATTTTGCATCATAAAATTCTACATGACACATTAAAAGTTCATTCAGGTCCACAGTGCCTATTGTTGTTTTCACCACCAAAAACCAAAATCCTTATTATTATATATAATCCTATAATCCTTAAATATTTGTGATTTTTTTGTAAAACTAGTACTAGTAGTTTTATTTGAAAACTAGTACGAAAATATGTTCAGACAACTCATTCACTCTAAATATTTTCTTTTCACATTTGTATTTTACTAACTGATTACCTTCCAGCACTGATTCAATGGAACGTGACAGAAGCAATTCTTGAATAGCGATTGGTTGCTTACATGCATATAAATCAATTTGAGAAACGGTCCTGCAATTTAAAACAAATTCGGTGCAACACTTTCTTAGAGCCAGGAACATACCATGGGACCACAACCAACCACACATGCACCAACAAACTGCAGTATGTTGGCTTTAAAAAGGATTTTTAAGGATTATAAGGACATACACACACATTGTTTTTGGTATTCTTGGTATTCGCCACGGGCACAACAAATGTGCCCCGTTAAGCCCAGCGACCGCCGACACAGAAATAGTAGAAAACTTTTGTTATTTTGCTATCAGATCACGTGCACACAATGTTTGGCTTGGCAACTCTGCGTCTTCATGTTACATACATATGAGTACCTTTCCACAGCTACCTGAGTAAGTTTTCTAAACGTATCACAACCCCGTCACACATTCCTAAATGAATGCTAGGAAAACCATTTTGTAAAAGTGGGAAAACGTATTATAAAGTAGCAAAAGATTATCTCAATTCATAGGCTCAAGGCTCTGTTTGGTCTGTTATGTTTGGGGTGGAGTTGGGGCCATAAAAGTTATTTTAACTCTTTTAAACTTACAACTAGCAAATAAATCGCTCACACGTGTGTTTGAACGTGATTTATTGTTTTGTAAACGATGCGAACATTTTTATTTTTTTCCTCATTGTTTTCATCGTCAAGTTTTAAAGCAAACTAGTTATAATTGCAAGCTTACTGGAGCAAATCCCCCTTTATTATTGGAAGGTTTGTGTGGAACTAGTTATTTGAGTATTTATACTATATATCTATATTGTAAATCATTTGATTCTAATCTATACTATTATATAAAAACGAAACTCCAAGATTCGCTTTTTTTCATGTTTGTCATTCAGGATCTCCGGAACCACTGTACTGATGTACTGATTTGAATGAAATTTTCACTACTCGAACAATAATTATTCTAGACCGTTTTTGTACCCTCAGAATTTTAAGTTATTAAAAAGCTAAGAAGTTTTTGGTCAATAATCTTACTTAAGTCAATATTTTTTATCAAATTAAACGCTTATTTTCCATATGCTGCCTACACCTTAACAGTAAGGTGCAGTGGCGTAGCTAGGGTTGGTGGCACCCGGGGCGTATGCTAAATTGTACACCCCTTTAGAAGATTTTTTTGACGTAGAATTACGTCTTACAGCGCGTTTTTGTATGGGTTCGTTTTAACAGATTTTTTTAAAGGTCATGCAACGTTTTTAGCTAATACTTTAGGGTATACCAACAGCCTTTAATACTTATCGTTCAAAGATAATATATATACTAAAATATCAGATATATCCTGCGCTGAATGAATATCTTATTTTGGATTTTGTCACTATTATATGAAAGTCACAAAATAGTAAAATATAAGAAGAAAAATGCATGTTTTTATATAAGAAAGTCGATCATCAGCTGCTTACAATGTTCCTGCTGTGCCTGCTGCTTTCTCTGTGTTTATGCTTGTATTGTTTTTATTTTGCACGAACTGACTAGTTCGTATTGGAGCTTCAGCTCAAATACGTGTTTCGAACTATGAACCGATAATAAAGAGACACAAAGGGATTATCTAAGGTCACAGGTGGGTCATTGACAGTTTTAGAGGTTTCATGGAACATTTGGACCAAAATGGATGATTCTATGGCCAATCGGATGCAGTGGGATTATCTGAGGTCACAGGTGCGTCATTGGCAGTTTTAGAGGTTTCATGGAACATTTGGACCAAAATGGATGATTCTATGGCCAATCGGATGCAGTGGGATTATCTGAGGTCACAGGTGGGTCATTGGCACATTTATGGGTTCCATGGAACATTTGGACCAAAATGGATGATTCTATGGCCAATCGGATGCAGTGGGATTATCTGAGGTCACAGGTGGGTCATTGGCACTTTCACGTGCATACGAACTTCACATTTAGTTCGTGAATAAAGTGCACGTGTAGTTGAGGTTCGTGTTTTCACTTGATTTTTTTAAAAACACGTGAACACGTGTAACACATCCATACGTGAAACTGGAAGTTCTAGTTCGTATTGGTAGCATTGTAAGCATTGGTTCGCATTGGGTTTATGTATGCACTACTATTCAAGTTACTTAATGCTCCATTTTGAAACCAGAGGTCATGAACCTCTTTTCAACTCAGTCAATGAAGTCAAACTGTTAAATTTAACTAAATGGGTCTGTGATCCGGTTAGATTTAACTCTTATGAAAAAAAAACGAGTTGGATCATATTTCGTTTTATGCTTTTACCCAATAGATGGCGATTGGATCCCACATACCACTAGCACTAGCCAGTGTAGTTCGCAAACTATACATCGAATAAAGACGAAAGTGTAGCTCGAAAACTAAATATCGGACAGTGACGAGAGTGGCACTAATGGAAAGGACATGAGCTCAGCGTGAAATATAGTTACCATACGATTTTTTTGAAAATCGGGATCTTAATTTTAATTTGAAATTAGTAGTTAAACTGACTGTAGCTCGCAAACTATATATCGGTCAGAGACGAAAGTGGCACCAATGGAAAGTGCATTTGCTTCGCTTTCTTTTCAACTAAGTCAATGAACTCAACCTATCAAACTTAACGAAATGATCGAAAAAATTTGAAATTTTGTTTGTTTCTTTTTGCTTGCTCATTTAATCATGCTTACTTTTAACTTTTTCTTTGTTTTGGCCTCGATAAGTACTCCATAATTAAGTGTTATTAATTTTTTTGTTAATTTTCGGAAGATCAATAAAACATATGTGCAAAATGGCCAAAACAGTCGGACCAAAGAGACAAAGTAGAAGAGGTTACAACTTAAGGAACAAACAAGTTATGCGTAAGTATACAAAAGTTTCAGAGAGAAGTCAACGAAAAGTATAAAAAAGTTCAAAAACACACTTTTCCATACTTAATTAAAAATAAAGTAAGCATGAAAAAAATTTCAATTTAAATCGATTCGAATGAAATGACAAATAAAAAATAATTCGTCTTTGTCGTAAAAGATTGCCAACTCAAATTACAAAAAAAAAAATGTCTTTAAGTTGGTAAATTCATTCATGCTTTATGATTGAAAATAGCGGTCAATTTCAATACAAATCTCGCTTAATAAATTAATCCTGTCTAAAACATATAGTTTTTACTGATTTTTAATAAAATTTCGGTACATAAGTGTTTAAAATCAAAATTTAAATTATTTATTAAACAGATTGCAATCCTTTTCTGCTTACCAATATACGGTGTCGGGCGCTCACTCTCAAGTTTTGAAGAGTAAACGAAAATTGAGAAACTGATCGAAAAATTGCTTACGCAGAACTTGGGCAACTCAATATATTGCTGAGCAAGTACGTTCTTTTGTTCTCTAGCTTCTGTATGCTTACGCATAACTTGGTTGAGCCTTTAATATATTACTTTTTTATTTATTACTTTTTTATCATTTTGTCAAAATTTCTCATATTAAAAATTGTTAGTTTTAAATTTAGTAATTTAATTTATTTACTTATCTTAATCAATGTTTATTTCAATGTTATACTAAAAAAGACTTTGTCTTATTGTACGCCAAAATCTTTAATAATAAAAATAATAATAATAATAATAAACGGAATTCTACGTCAACACTTTCGATACTATCGAAACTGTTTCTTTTTTTTTTTTATAAAATAAGTCGATGAATCTTACTACATATTTTCAAATCAACCTCTACAAAAATGACATATTTAAGAAGAGATTAAAAAAATAAACAAAACTATCTATTGTAAGAATCTATAATTTTCAGAAACTTAAGGTACTTACAGTGTAAAGCTATTAAAAACAACACCTTTTTTATTAATTTTTTTACATAGTGTTGTTAAATTATTTAATTCAAATTTATTGACATTATAGTACAGTTAAAGTTGGAGACATAAGAAAAATGTTTTTTTTTTTGTTTTTGTATGTGTTGTTTATTTTCTAGAAGTCGTTGAAATTGGCGTGTTTTAAAAAAGGTTGTAAGTTGGTTTCTCGTCTCCAGCATTTTCAAGGCGTCGGAAAGTTAAAAATCAAAGTGCATTCTTCAGTTTAGGGTTGTAGTTGAGCACTCAACTTAAGCAAATAAAAAAAAACAAAAACGAAAAAATGGCATGCGTTGAAAAACAAATTTACAAAAAACCCCTCTTTTTGGCAGAAATTCTTAGCCGCCAAAAACAATATATAAAAGTTTCTCGGCTTTTTATAGGTAGAGTGCTTAGCAGAGTCTATGAAGATCACAATGAATCAACATTCATCAAAATCGATTAAGCAGAACTCGAGATATCTTAGAAACCAATTTGAAAAAACTTGTTTCGAGAAAAACGCGATTAGATTTTCTTCTATGAACGATAATGTCTTATATATTAATACGTGAACATTAAAGTTTGTCGTACGCTTTTTTGGTATTAATTAAAACTCAAAATAAATGAAACTTATATCATTCGAAAGGTTATGTTGCCCAGATGTGCAGAATGTATATATACATATATCTGATAGAGGGGGTTCCCAACCTTCTAAGAGAGAAATTAAATTTTTGAGAAAAAATCTTTGGTGAATTGGTCGAATTTGAATTTTTTTTAAAAGTAACGATTTCTTAAAAAAAAGTAGTTTTATCCATTCGTCAATTGTAAAATTTAAAAAAACATGTGTTTTGAATTCAAGAATTTAAATTTCCATGTGAATATCTTGGTCGGATTTTTACGGTTTTTCAATTTTTCTAATTTTTTCTAAAAGTTTGTTAAATTTTCTTTCAAATGTGATAAAAATAACAGCAAAGTTCTAACCAAAAGTATTTTTAATGAATTTTATTAATATTGTCGTTAGTTATTTAGCGTGTTTCAACCAAATGCCAAAAGAGAGAAAAAACTGTCTCAAATTGAATGTTCTAAATTGGGAAGCCAATATCTCCGCCATCTGTGAATAAATTTTATTTATTTCTTTTTTTGTATTTAAGTCTTATCATTCAACTTAAAAAAACTTTTGAAAATAATACCGTTTTTTTTATATTTAATTTATTCCTTTTCAAAAAAGACCATCATATTTGATTTATTCTTAAAATATGGGGAAAATATGATTTTTGTTGTAAAAAACCAAAAACTCAAAATTGCCTTTTTAATTTTCTTTCAAAGTCTATACCGAATTTAAGGTGAATTTATTTTGTCTTGACACTAAATTAATAAACTTTCCGTGCCATCAAAAAATCAAGGCTACCTACCCCCTATGATTTATTTGACAAAATTAAATTTTTTTAAAATGTTGTTTTCTGTTTTTGAACAAAATAATGAAGTAAAAAAAATTATTTTTTTGAATAAAATAGCTTCATACCTCCAATCAATTAAGAGTTATAGCCTCAAACTTATTTGAACCATCTCGCATATAATTATAAATAGGCAAAAAGGTGATACTAGTATGAATAAATGCGCAACATACGAATATAATTTATGTTATATTTTTTTTTTATTTGATATTTTTTCCTTAAATACATTATGAAGTTATAAAAACTTAAGTTTGTTTAATATAGAAAACTTTGAAAAATTTAGAAAAATTTTGTATAATTGAAGAAAAAATAGGACCTGGAAGCAAAACGTTGACAAATTTTCCCCAGTGACCCTGAATAACTATTAATATAAATATATCTTTGAAATCAACCCCCATTTTCTACATAAAATTTAAATGTAAAGTTAATATAAAATATTAAAATTCATTTATAAACATTTTTCATAATTTTTATCAATTTCTTTATAGTATCTATATTAATTTCTGTTTCGAATTTTATAGACAAAAAATTTATAAATCCAAGAAATCTGTTGATTCTTCACATTCATTCAGAAAACTATCTTAGAGTATTTAATAGACATCTTCAAAATAAAATTTTAAAAAAGTCAGAACGAATTTATTTAATTTAAATAAAACTAGTAAGGTATATCTTCGACTTGGCCGAAGTTAAAATACCCCCACGGCCGATTCGTAATGGTACAAAATTTTAAATTGCAGCTCTTTTTGTATGAGATTTAAAAAAATTTTACTATTTTCTTGATGTCTAAAATATATTCATATCAAATTATTTTCCTAAAAGTATATACAAGCCTCTTTAAAAAGTTTTCGATTTGGGGTTGAATGGGAGGTGGGCGTGTTCTTGAGTTGTTGACGCCAGTTTTTCTAAGACGCCTCAGTTTTGATATAATATTCATACACAAATACCCAATTTCAGGTCTGTAGCTTAAATATCAGCCTATTTACACAGTTTTCATTCTTATGGGTTGTATGGGAGGTGGGTGTGTTCGTAGGCGGATGACACCCACTTTTCTTCCACAATTTAGTTTTGATATAAAATACAAACGTATCAAATTTTGTTCCTGTAGCTTAAAGAGAAGCCTTTTTATAGAATTTTAAATTGTGGGGTTATATGGGAGGTGGGCGTGTTCCTGGGTGGATGACGCCCATTTTTCTAACACGTCTTAATTTTGATATTTAATGAATTAATATTTAATTTTACTTTTGTAGCTTTGACAGAAGCCTATTTACATAGTTTTTAACATTTTGGGGTTGTATGGGAGGTGGGCGTGTTCGTTGGTGTAAGACGACGATTTTTCGAACACGCTTTAGTTTTGATATGAAATGAACAAATACTAAATTTTATTCATGTAGCTTTGACACAAGCCTCTTTATATAGTTTTAAATTTTGGGGTTGTATGGGAGGTGGGCGTGTTAGTGGGTGGATGACGCCCATTTTTCTAACACACCTGAGTGTTGTTATAGGTTACACAAATACCGAATTTAAGTTTTGTAGCTTAAATATTTGCTTATTTATGGAGTTTTCAATATTGGGGTTGTATGGGAGGTAGGCGTGGTTTTCATGCGATTTAGCCCATTCTCGAACTTGATCTTAGTTTTAAAAAAAAGCTTAAATATCGAATTTCAGTACGATAGCTTCAAAATTACGGCTGCAATCGTGTCCACAGACAGACAGACAGACGGACAGACGGACAGACAGACGGACATGGCTAAAACAACTCAGGTGGTGATGCTGAGCAAGAATATATATACTTTCCTATACCTATCACGCCTCTTTTTGGGCGTTACACACGTCGTGACAAAATTAATATACCCCTTACGCAGTACGCGTGGGGGTATAAAAATGTAATGAATTTAAATAAATTTAATTTTTTAGAAATTTTTTAAGCAAGTAAAAAGTTTATTAATTATTTTTAAACTTTTAAAGTAAATTACTATTCCAAATAATGTTCTAGCAGGTTAAAAGCTGTAAATGAGGTTTGTTTGTTTGAACAAGTGCTTTTTTATAAAACTTAATGAAATATAAAAAAAAATGTTTTTACATTTTTCCTTTTGTACTCCATCTTAATATTATGAAAATCTTAATATAATTTGTTTGGAAATTGCACCCCTAACCAATGAAAAATTGCATATTTAGTGTGAGCGTTAATATTGAACAAAATTTATTATAAAGTTAAAGTTTGTTTCAATAAAAACGAAGTCCTGGTGATGGTAAAAAATATTTTCATTCACTTTTGCACCCTCTTGATATTCAAATATCAAACCGAAGTCATTGAGGTGTGTTCTTTTTATTAAAAAAATCAAAAATTATGTGGTAAAAAGTAATTTTGCCAAACCTTGCACCCCATTTTGGCGTGCATCCTCTTCTGCAAAAAGGTCTTCTTTGGTGAACAAAAAAATTACTCTAAAATGAGTGTGGACTCAAAATCTTTTAAGCAAAACATTTCTTGTCATCATGTATATTTACATCAGTACATTTTATTGTCGAACGAATAGAAGTAATTTATTAAACTGTATCAATTGCATCCTTTTCTTGGAATGCTTCTTTCGCATCATCGCGTCAAATTTACACATTTATACGTTGCCCCCAAATTTGTAAAGCTGTGACAGCCTTTTTGTTGACATCAGTTGCCCATCAGAACATGGACTGTGTATCATTTTGCAAATTCAAATAAAAAGACCAAAACAAGGCTAATTATTTTGGAAAAAGCACAATTTGTGGTTCTTATCGCAGTAATGTAGGAAAGCTTAATTTGTGCCGCATACTGGACACGTCCATTAAAATTATAGCGCAGAGTATACCGCATCACGTACGCCAACGACAGTAGACAGTTTGCTGCAGCGAATGGTGAGGGCTCATATTTAGCTCTGCATAATCCCTAAATCTAAACGTGTTGTTTACTCCATGCTATCAAAATGTATTATTTGCTAGTTTGTAGTTAAGCTTTGTTATATGTGTTGAACAACGTTTCCCGGTTAACTCAATGATGTAGTTTAATACATTGCATACTCGTGCGTGACTTTTGAACTCATTTTTAAATTTAATAAATTAATAAGAATTTGTTGAATTGCTTTTATAATAAAAATTAATATCAAAAATACAGGAGCTCATTTCCAAAACGTGCAACTAAAATTGTGTACACTGAGAAAACTACATTTTCACAAATACCAGAAACGTGGTACTTTCGAAAACGTTGAATCAAGATTTTGCGCCTCCAAGATTTTGCGAGCTTCTAAAACTTTCTTTTGCTTTTCTTTAATAAACACTTCAAAATGAACATTTTTAAAATTGCTTCCAATTCTTATTAAATGTTCATTTTAAAATATCGTTTTAAAAGATCATTTTAAAATATTTGTTATAGAAAGTCAAACGAACATTTTGGAAGCTAATTTTAAAATGTCCGTTTTAAAAATGAAAACAAACGTTAGAGGTGCAAAGTTTTCTCAGTGTTAGCGTTTACTAACATATGGCCATCAAAAACATGTAAGTATATAATAGGAAGATCTCCAAAATATGAATTGAGTTTAATTTCGAGTGCCAGCAAATTTTATTCCTAAGGAAAGTACAATTTGGAACATGAGCCACGATATCATTATCAAGTTGTGAACCAAAAGCGGGTACAGTATTTCTATATTCTAGGCTCGTGCTAAACAGTTCCAGAGCCAGAACGAACATGTAACGTTTCTTTTGTACAGAGAGAACTGGTTCGCGCAAATATGTTCGTTTCTATGAGAAACTATGTAGTTTCTTTGCACTTTTGATGAATATTTGTTTATTTAAATTTATGAGGAAATCTGCTCAGATATGAATATATATTATTAAATTAGCTCTTGATGTTGATTTTGAATAAAACACAAATTATTGTCATTTCTTTTTTTCGGCGGCATACCTCCATCGGATTGGTTCAAATTTTTGATGACGCTAAAGCATAATTGAAGTTCTATGCCGTTAATGTGCCGAATTATCTCATCCTTAAGCTCTTGAATTGTTGCTGGTTTATCGACGTATACCTTTTCTTTCAAATAACCCCAAAGAAAGAAGTCCAACGGTGTCATCACATGATCTTGGCGAGCAATTGACATCGCCACTACGTGAGATAACACGGCCATTGAATTTGTCGCACAAAAGAGCCATTGTTACGTTAGCTGTGTGGCAAGTGACACCGTCCTGTTGAAACCACATATTGTCCACATCCATATCTACCAATTTGGGTCATAAAAAGTTCGTTATCATCTTACGATAGCGAACACCACTCACAGTAACTGCCTGACCGGCCTCATTTTGAAAAAAATACGGCCTGGTGATCCCGCCAGTCCACAAACACTGATGTGAAAAAGTTCCTCAACACTGAAGATGATTTTCTTCGAAAATTGATCATACACTGTTGCCATTTCTTGCCACCATTCTGACCATTGACGACTCTTGAAATGGTCAAGAAGCTTTAGTTCTTGAATAAATTGCACCTTGTAAGCGTGTAAATGCAAGTCTTTATGCATAATGTTTATCAACGACGAGAGGGCGAGGTGCAATTATTGGGCACGATGGTGGTGTTGACGTGGACGGCTCTTAAGCCACACTATCGCGAAAAGAAGAAATATTTTCTGCAGTACGAGCTGTACGAGCATGCACTGGTGTTTTCACATCTCCTACAGATCCAGTTTGCTCAAATTTTTGCAAGATTATTTCGATTGTACGCACATTTTGACGATAAAATTGACCGAAAAAATCACGGAGTGCACGATATGCACTTTGATTTGAACGCCCATTTAAGTGGGAAGTTCATTCACTGCATATGCATATGGGCATCTCCCAGTGGCACGGACGCGACATTCGCACGGTTTTAATAACTCGTAAACAAGAAAGAAACAAAATGAGCCGATATGTATTTTAAGTTTTCTAACGCGATGAAAGAGTGCTACATTTTATAAAAATATTGGCGAGATTAATAAGCAATCATTCAATAGAACGGACGCAACAAAAACAGAAGATTTTTTAAGCTCGTATAGATATATGCAAAATTTAGCTAATTTTGAGAACTTTTTTTTATATGTAATATACATGGTAATGGAGGTCAAAGGATAACTATTCTTCGTAGACTTATGAAGATGCCCATTTGCCTCCGTCTACTGGCTAGTTATTATGTCACTTCATGGACTTTGAGCGTTCACACTCTCAACACTCCTGAGCTCTTTGTGTATTTCAATTATGAACAGTCGAATGCAAACGCAATATTTCAAAAACTTTTTCTTGAAAGTGCCTGAAAATCGTTCGTTTACTGAGGAGATTGTGTAAAAGAGGGGATATTCGACTTTCTCTGCGTTCAAGTTTTTACTAGTAGATTTTCATCAGGTAAAAAGATGGAAACTGTCAAACGGTAGGTGTGAGGAGCAGCACAACAGTTGCGAACTTGTCAGAACTAGGCATATTTGACATTTTTCAGTTTTTTACCAGAAAATCGTTCGTTTACTTTTTTAGTGTTGGAGTTAATTAAAAAGTAGTATATTTTTAATTTGGTGCAACAGCGTAACTACCGGGGCTTGGACTAATTGTTTTATATTTTTAATTAAAGTAAAATTTCAGTTTCAAATTCGCAACTGGGAAGCTCCACGTGAATAGAGTGAAAATAGTATTCTCTCATGAATAAAAAATTAATAATGAATAAAAATTGAATAATGCATAAAAAATTAATAATGAATAAAAAATTAATAATGAATAACAAATTGAATGCAAAATGAATAACGATTCTTTGTGATTTGCATTCTTTATGAATTTGAATAAAAAAATTAATACATTATTCTGAATAAAGAAAAATGAATAATCAAAATGAATAATCAAAATGCATTATAAATTAAATTTTTGAAATTGAATATGAATTGAAAATTGTATTAATGGATCAATTTTGTATTCATTAAATGCATTCTTGTGTCCTTATTCACTTGTACTTAGAATTCTGAATATGAATGCAGTTTTTACAGCTCTGGGAGAATCAGTAGCATACAAGTAATATGATTTGACTGTATCTAGTATTTATAAATTCGTTTTGAATTCATGAATAAATAGCTTTTGTCTATCATCTATATAATATGAGTATTGTATTAACGAAATTTCTAAGAAAATAGAAAAACTCATTCTCATATATGTGGGTCACTTCATGTAAACCTTTTTACCCCCTTTGGGAAATCCTGTGGACGCCCTTGTATACCACTGATGTGGTAGTGTTAGTGTTATGATTTCAAAAATTATGGCACACGAACTCAATGGTTTGCGGGATTTGTATGCACTTATAATTTTCCACTACGCCAAAGACAGTTTCCAAGACGATCTGGCTGATGAGGCTCGGAATCAACTTAAATGTCATGACATTAATCGCCTGGTATGCTATTAATTTAGTAGTGGTCCCTGTGGTCGGTACTTTATGACAGATAAATATATATGAGATAAGGTAACTTTTCTACCACTTTTCAACTTAAATTACATACAGTATTGTGCAATACATAAGCAACTCGTCCTTCCCATTTGAATATAGTGTTGGATTTTTTTTTTTTATTTTACAGTTCACTTAGTTACTTAGATTGGCGCTAACAAACATTGATCAGTTTTGGCCTCATCTAAGAATTTGCGCCAGCCTCTTTTGTCGTGCACTTGCTGGCGCCAGTTGGAGACTCCAAGCGGTATTAGGTTATCCAATGCCTGGTCTTTCCAACGGAGATCCAGCGGTCTTCCTCGTCTGCGTTGGCCAACGCTGGGTATCGAATCCAATAATTTGTTTGCTGTAGCTTCGTCGTTCATTCTCTCGACATGACCTAGCCAGTGAAGCTGCTCTATTTTATACGCTTGACTATATCGATGTCGGCATATAGCTCATACAACTCGTGGTTCCATCGTATTCGGTACTCGCCATTGACGCAGATTGGATCATAGATCTTGCAAAGGATTTTTCTCTCTAACGTCCCAAAGTCCTTTCATCAGAGCTGCTCAACGTCCATCTTTGTGATGCGTATAGTAGGACGGCCATGATTACACTGGTTTACAGCCAATATGTACTTTGAATGCCACTATTCTTTTCTCATGTAAAATCGGTCGCTAATTCCGAAAAAAATTATTTTTTTTTTCTGTCACTCCGTTTTCGAGATATTGCCCACTGTAGGGTTTTCAACGAAAAAAAAAAGTTGGTTCCACTTAATTGCATATATCTCCAGAACCAACAACAGTAATCAAACAAATGATATATCAAATAAAAGCTAATAAAATTTCTTACAAACAATGCAGACACCATTTTTTGGTCGAGTTGTTAGTTTTGGCGGAATAAATTCAAATTTCGGAGATTTTTTTTATTTTTCAGAAAAATTTCCAAAAAAACACAAAATAGTTGCAAATTTCGTTAAGAAATCAAAATATTTTATTACTTTTGATATTTTTTACTAAAAGGCTTTATTTTTCCAAAAAAAATAAGCTATTGTTGAAGAAAATCTATTGAGAAATGAAAAAGTTGTGTTTAATGGAACGAAATCACCCAAATTGTGTGATTATCAGTTTATGCATTTGGACTTATTTTATTGCCATAAAAAAAAAATGAGAACTAAAGGTTGTTGTAATAAAATAATATATTCTTCATTTTTATTGTTCTTTTAATAATTTACATTATTTGAGTTTTTAATTGTGGCAATTTAATTTGTTTAATTTATTTTATAATTCTTAAAGAACGTCTTCTTTAAGAATTATATTTTGAGCTTAATGCCAAAAAATTTCATGAAGCAACAGGTTGCTACAACAACAAAATCTTCCTCAGAAGATTCCATTCTGGTTTTGCGGCAGTTGCACTTATTAGCTTCTCAAAGTTAGTGGACTGCATGAACCACAGAGACTACTGATGAGTCGGAGTAGCGTCCGACGAAACCATGGTCTAGTCTGCTCGGTTCTTCTGAGGAAGATTTTGTTGTTGTAGCAACCTGTTGCTTCATGAAAAATTTTTTGGCATTAAGCTCAAAATATAATTCTTAAAGAAGACGTTCTTTAAGAATTATAAAATAAATTTACATTATTATTACATTATTTAAATTGTATATAATTATTATTAATAATTTTTATTGTTGCATTAAATCATTTATATTGTTATTGACATTGTAAATAATTTTTATTTATCATTCAGAAATTCAAAATGATTAGAATTCTTGTTTTGTCGTTAATTTAATTCGGGATCGGTTTCTCTGATGAGAAACCAACAATAGTCGCCCATCATTCCTTCGTCCCAAAATCCTTGGTACCCATGCTCGTCGCTCTCGTCACCGAGATTCTTTGGAAAAAATTCAAATTGGAGTGCAGAAAGTGAATTTTGGGCAATGGGCAATATCTCGAAAACGGAGTGACAGAAAAAAAAAAATATTGTTTTTTTCGGAATTAGCGACCGATTTTACACGAGAAAAGGATAGTGGCATTGAAAGTACAAACAACTTTTCGTTATTTGTAAACCAGTGTTATTGACTTATAGAGCGTCAGCTTTGTTCGTCGAGAGAGAGCTCTACTTCTCAATTGCCTACTGAGCCCAAATTAGCACCTGTTGGCAAGAGTTATCCTTCGTTTAATCTCAATACTGATGTTGTTTTTGCACATCATGAAAAAACTTTTCTTTACTTAAGATCGTTAAGCATTTTAAGATCGTTATTTTTTACTGTTTTTCTCAAAAACAACTTTGTCCTTGCAGGAGAGGAAGATGTCCTTTTATTTTCATAAAATTTTTTTGGCAGATCTTGACAACCACATGCAACTTATAAGACCACTTAGAATGTGAAATTCGAAAAAATGAAGTAATTCGATACGCCCTATTGGACTATCAATCCATAAGTGGCATGCATTGAACACAAAGGAGCATATTTTTTGTTTTTATAAACAATACCAAATTTACATAAATTGGGCGCAATTGCGCATATTAATTTTTGATAAACAATCCAAAAGTTTCTTATGGGTGTGTTAATTTTTTGATCAACAATCACATTAGGGCTTGATATCAAGAATAATATGGCTTAGCTCAGAACCGCTCCCAAAATTAATTGGTTTGTGATTTTTTTCAGCTCAAATTTCTCTCCGTGCCTGCGTTTTTTACTGACTCTTCCAATACTCGACTTAAGCTAATTTTACTAGTGTTCTTCTTTGTAGAAGTGTTGAACACGGTTGACCAAGAAATATAGTATTTATCGTTACAAAAAATCGTTTTTCTCAAGTTAATAAGTCAGTTGCTGCATGCAAGTATGATTTTACCGTTACACCCTTTTACCCCTAACACCCCTGTATTCAACAAACTCTGTAAGGCAGTGATTTCTTGAAAAAATCTTTGTCGACAAGGAATACTTAGGAAAGTTAAGTTAGGCAAAAAATTAGGTTATTAATTTCTTTGCTTTTTTCGCAACGAAAAACACTAGTACTCAAATTGTTATGGTTGTCCCTTGAAAATTCAATGTTTGAGGCCATCAAATCTAAACAACAAAAGCCAGGATATCCTGTATTAAGGAGCAATTTTCATCTGACAAATGCTCTTCTGAAATTTTTATAATGAGTTTAGCTGTTATTCCTTGTCGACACATGAATTTAATGAATTGAAAGTATTTTTATATTTTTTAAAATTAAGTTTTTTGAGGAGATCCCTTTACGCTGACATGTGTCGTTTTTTCATTGCGTTATTTTAGAATAAAATACTTATTCATAAGTGTTATAACTTTTTGTGATTATTTAATACAATTTTCATGGTTTTTATAATGATTTTACTTTTTTCATATTTATTACTCATAATAAGAAACCATAAAAAATTAAAACAACCAGGTACAAACAATGAGAAACTTGTTAATCTATAACTAATGTACCATACATGAAAAGACTAAATTGAAAAAGTACCAAAGTAATGCATATAATCCTTTAATAATCGTAGAACACGTAAAGTTGGTTAGGTTTTGCACAACCTTTTTTGGAGTATATTTTGGTTTTGCTGTTTCGGTTACAGTAAATAAAACAAAACTGTTTCGAATTTTTTAAATTTCATAGGATTACTACTTAAACTTAAAGAAAAAACTGAATTCTAAATCAATTAATGGACATTAAAATAAATAAATGACACCCTCTTTGAATATCTTCGCGAAATTCAGTCAAATGAATACTTTGCCAATGGTATTCCTATTTTTGGTTTTAGTCTTCTGATTTTATATTTTTGCCTTATCTATGCAAATTACAAAAATATCCATCATCGCATTAAACCGACTGTGTACTTTTTCTTACTCCTCCTGAGGGCAGTAATTTAAGAATTCTCTAAATGCAA
This sequence comes from Tetanocera ferruginea, assembly GCA_958299015.1. NCBI lineage: Eukaryota > Metazoa > Arthropoda > Insecta > Diptera > Sciomyzidae > Tetanocera > Tetanocera ferruginea. Next base: position 51,304,489 of record OY282641.1, on the reverse strand, counting down.
AATATTTTTTAATGTTTACATCTCTTAAGACTTTGCATTGAATAGTCTTGGCCCTTGTAAGAACATTGCTACAGGCACATTTAAAACTGTTCTAGCAGATTAGCCTTTTATTGCTGCATCGCTATCCAACCTTCTCATTCTTACTCCGATGTGGCAGAAATAAAAAAACTTTCTTCAAAACTTAATATTTTAAATGAATGACAATGCAGAGAGATTATCACTTCAAAAGTTTAGCAAAGTTCAAGAAACAAAACACATACCAGACAAAAGAAACTCTTAAAAATTTGTTACTTAAAATGAAGTAAAGAAAAGTAACCCAAAGGAGAATTTATAGGAGATAACTTAAGGCGCGATGAGGGTGTAGGTTAAAGTGCAACACATTTTGAGATATGTGTGCGTCTATGCGATTGTAACAACGTTGGTTGTGACTTTCAGCAACCTTATATTAAATAACCTGGAGCATTTGCTAATCCCTTATGAGATCTACACTAACAATTTTTGGTGCAGACCATCAACCTTAAAGATTTCATTTATGAAATGGGCCAACAAAAAATCAAATAAGATAAACTTCTTTACATGTTAACAAATAAGATGGTGTACATTTGTTTGAGTTAAGAAGGAACGAACGGAAAGAACGCAGGAATTTAGTTGACAAAAATTTAAATTTTTGTTAGGTATTTTTTGTTGTATTTTCAAAAATGATATGGAGACAAAAAATAAAAATTGTTAAGAAAAAATTTTAAATTCTTACTTTGCACTGGAATGAGAATTGTAGATACAGAGTACTCTCTGTTAACGAACACCCCACTTTAACGGACACCTCTCTTGCACGGACACTTTTTAATGACCGCAAATATTTGTTTGACAATTTGTATACCCTAAACCTGAAAGGTCAGGGTATATTAACTTTGTGCAAACGTTTAAAACGCATAGAACGAAGCGAGTCCGGTATAGAAAAGTATATATATTCTTGATCAGCGTCACCTCGTGAGTCGAGCTATTCATGTCCGTCCGTCCGTCCGTCCGTCCGTCCGTCCGTCCGTCCGTCCGTCCGTCCGTCTGTCCGTCTGTGTGTTGTCCGTATACACAGGATAAGAAGAAGGAGTGCAGATAATTGGATGAAACTTGGTACACATGGTCACATGCACCCAAGAATCTGCACTATTGAATACATATTTTTGGAATCCGCCCACGGACACGCCTACCTCCCATACAACGCAAAAATTGAAAACTGCATAACTCAGCTCATAATTAACGTACAGCGATAAAATTTGGTGTGTATGTATTTTATATCAACACAAAGATGTCCTCGAAAAATGGACGTCATCCGCTCACGGACACGCCCACCTCCCATACAACCCAAAAATTGAAAACGCAATAAATAAGTCTGTGTTTAACCTAAAGAGCTAAAATTTGGCACATATGTTTTATATGACAAGACAAAGATGGTTTTGAAAAACGGACGTCATCCGCTCACGGACATGCCCACCTCCCATACAACCCAAAAATTGAAAACGCAATAAATAAGTGTGTGTTTAACCTAAACAGCTAAAATTTGGCACATATGTTTTTTATAACAAATCAAAGATGGTTTTGAAAAATGGACGTCATCCGCCTACGGACACGCCTCCCTCCCATCCAACGCGAAAATTTAAAACTGCATAGCTCAGCTAATAGTTAACCTACAACAATAAAACTTGACATGTATGTGTTTTATACCAACACAAAGATGTCTTCGATAAATGGATGTCATCCACTGACGGACACGCCCACCTCCCATACAACCCAAAAATTGAAAACGCAATAAGTAAACCTCTGTTTAACCTTTAGAGATAAAATTTGGCACGTATATTTTTTACAAAAAAACAAAGATGGTTTTAAAAAATGGACGTCATCCGCCCACGGACACGTCCACTTCCCATACAACCCAAAAAGCTTTAAACTCATTAAATAAGGTTATGTTTATCATAGAGAGACCAAATTTGGCACGAATGTATTTTATACTAAAACTAAAGTGTGTTAAAAAATTGGGAGTAATCCGTCTATGAAAACGCCGACCTCCCATAGCGAAAGCACAATAAAGGCATTAACTGTGAGCTACAGGAATAAAACGGTATGTGTAAATTTTTCATCAACATTTAAATGCATATAAAGTATAGGCTTCATCCGCCCACGGAGACGATCATTAACAACAAAAATTTTTTGTTTCTGAAAAGTAGGTTTAGGGTATTTCATACTCGGCCTAGACCGACTTTAGACTTTCTTTACTTGTTATACCCTAAACCTGAAAGGTGACGGTATATTAACTTTGTGCAAACGTTTGTAACGCATAGAACGAAGCGAGTCCAGTAGGCAGATTCCAGGATTTGCTATCGCTAAATCTCGATCGCTAAAAAATGCTTACGTCAGTTTTAGCAAATTTTAGCGACAATCCTACAGATGATATGTGAGTCAGAATCGCGATTGTCGCTAAAATTTGCTAAAACTGACGTAAGCATTTTTTAGCGATCGAGATTTAGCGATAGGAAATCCTGGAATCTGCCTACAGTATAGAAAAGTATATACAGTATAGACTCGGTAAACGCAACATATAAAAACCGAGGCTGTTTCATTTATTGAAGTTTTTGCACCCAGCAAGGATAAAAATGAAGTGAATAAAATTATATATAGAGGCAGTTTTATGGAGTTTTAAGCAAAATGCTAAATTTTTATTATACAATTTACAGTACCTATTTAAATTAATCAATTCATTATAATAAGATAATAAATTTATTCATTCAGTTTTAATATATTACTAGTTCTTTCCTGTCAAAAATGACGGGCCCGGTTTTTATAAAGGAAAAACATGAAATATGAATTTTCTTTATGTTGAATTATAAATCGACGATGCTCACATATTCGATTTTAAATTGTCCAAATAAAATTTTTTAGTTCCAAATATTTATAAAATACCTTAAATTAAAAACGCAAATCATAGTAGTTGGAAAGCAATAAGTTTGAAAATTTTTTATAAAACTAGAAATTTCAAAATGAAAAATATATAAAAAGTTTTTGAAGTTTCAATAAATCAGTAAACAAAAAATGCCTAAAAATATGCTATGAAATTTTAAAAAAAAAATCAAGCATTCCGCACTCACATTTTACGGAATTATGTTTTAGTAATAATAACAATATCTGTTTGAAAATAGCTGTTATTTTCATTTGTACTTTTTTATTAGTAACAGCCTGTACAAAAGCAATCTCTCGAAGTTCATGCTAAGGGGGATTGTCCTCCTCGCTCCACTCAACATCTGGTTTTAATAACAGGTTCCAGCACTTGCGTATTGAACTTGATGACACTTTTTGCCATGCATTGGCTAGAATACAGACAGCATGTTTTAAATTGAATTGTTTTATTTTCTCTTCTAGATCTAGGGTTGTATTAGCTATCAAATGCGCTAAAAGACTTTTTTATAATAAACTTTTGTTAAGATTATTACATTTTGATCCATTGGTTGAAGAATGGCAGGAAGACATACAACGGTTAGCAACCCATCATCACTTTTCATCTCATTGTCTTTAGGATAACATGGCGCGTTATCTAAGAGTAAAAGGGCAGTCTTCGGAAGTTCTATGCATCCAAGAAATTTCCGTACCTAGAGCAACCCGAAAAAGTAAATAAAATTTTAAAAGACACTCTTAATGTAGTTTTTACTTTATTGTTTTACCTCAGGAACAAATGTATGATGGAACCAGTCTTCAAAAAGTAAAAAAGTCATCCACGCGTTCTTATTAGCTTTGTAAACTACGGGCATATTTTGGAAATTTTTGAATGCTCTTGGATTCTTTGCTTTACCAATCACAAAAAGTTTTACTTTGTGCGTACCGGATGCATTTGTACAGGCGAGGAATGTTATTCGTTCCTTACTTATTTTGCGACCAGGAGTAGATGATTCCTTGGAGCTTACAAGTGTTTTGTATGGAACTTGTCTAAAGAATAATCCGGACTCGTCAGCATTATAAATTTTTTCTGTCAAAAGATATAGCTCCTTTATTTTATTTCTAAGACGGATGGCGTAGGCCATACCGCTTTTTGAAATTAGACACCCAGCCATTACTAGCATTGAAAGATCCGTCCTTTTCTTGTTTTTTCTCATGCAACTTTTGAGCTTTTGATTTAATGATATCGATGGAAATAGGAACGTTTTGATTTCTTTGTTTTAAAAGCCATTTATAGAGAGCCTATTCCATTTTTAGATATTCACAGGATTCTAGAGTTTGCCGTTTTCCTGGCCCAGCTTCCATATTTCCAGCATATTTCAGAATCTTGTTTTCTTTGTTTTTAATTCTCGTGATTGTTGACTTGTGCACCTTATATTAGCTGCACAGTGCTTTTGACGATACACCACATTTAATTTTATGCAAAATTTCACACTTTTGTTTAATTGTTAACTTTATCAATTTTTTTTATGATCGCCAATATCTTCCATCAAAAAACACTACCGGGCAGTAGAAGTATAAGCAGCTACTAATTTTATGTGTTAACGATTGCGCTCAAAGCAAACGCACCAAAGAGGAAACAATTTGACCAAATAACGGCTTTAAAACGGTCAAACGGTCAAGCTTAAAAATCCAAAAAAAAATTGAATAGCAAAAGAGACAAAATACAAACTAAAACAAGTAAAGAAAGTCTAAAGTCGGTCTAGGCCGACTATGAAATACCCTAAACCCACTTTTCAAAAACAAAAAATTTTTATTGTAAATGGGCGTCTCCAATGGCGGATGAAACCTATATTTAATATGCATTTAAATGTTGATGAAATATTTACACATACCAAGTTTTATTCCTGTAGCTCACAGTTAATGCCTTTATTGTGCTTTCCCTATGGGAGATGGGCGGATTCATGGACGGATTACTTCCAATTTTTTAACACACCTTAGTTTTGGTGTAAAATACATACATACCAAATATAATTTCTCTATGACAAACATAACCTTATTTATTGAGTTTAAAACTTTTTGGGTTGTATGGGAGGTAGGCGTGTCCGTAAGCGGATTACGTCCATTTTTCAAAACCTTCTTTGTCTTGTCATAAAAAATATACGTGCTAAATTATAGCTCTGTAGGTTAAACAGAGGCTTATTTATTGCGTTTTCAATTTTTGGGTTGTATGGGAGGTGGGCGTGTCCGTGAGCGGATGACATCCATTTTTCGAAAACGTCTTTGTGTTTGTATAAAACACATACATACCAAATTTTATTGTTGTAGACTAATTATGAGCTGAGTTATGCAGTTTTCAATTTTTGCGTTGTAGGGGAGGTAGGCGTGTCCGTAGGCGGATTCCAAAAATATTCAATAGTGCAGATCCTTGGGTCCATGTGACCATGTGTACCAAGTTTCATCCAATTATCTCAACTCCTTCTTCTTATCCTGTGTATACGGACAACACACAGACGGACAGACGTACGGACGGACGGACGGGCGGACGGACGGACGGACATAGATAGCTCGACTCACGTGGTGACGCTGATCAAGAATATATATACTTTTCTATACCGGACTCGCTTCGTTCTATGCGTTACAAACGTTTGCACAAAGTTAATATACCCTGACCATTGAATAATTACAAATAGAAGGTGACACTACCGACGATGAAGCGACATTAGAGCTATGTGGCAGATATGTGCACTCCACATAATTATCCAGTTCTATAACCCAAATAAATTGTCTTCGCTTATGTGTGAAAAATTTCCCTTGGTTTTTTTTTCACTTGTTTTGTTATTGTTATAGTCCTTTTCTGATTACCAGTTACTTTCTGCAGCATTGTTTTGTGTCTTTTGTCAATTGCTAGCTTTTTGACCACTTTGTTAACTTTTTTATTGGCGCTATGCATTGGTAGCGCTTAAGAGTTTTATTTATTTAAATAATTTGGAAGATCTTTTATTAACTTAAGTGTGTTGAAGTTTTATGATTACGTCGGGTGTGAAATTAAAAAAAAAAAAATGGAATTTCTAGATTTCTTATGCAAAAAGAAAGCTTTTCTTCCAAGTTAATAGAAGATGAAAAATTGTATAAGTATGTATATGCGCTGAACACTTTGAAAAGAAGTTCGTAAATATTAGTGGCTTTAAAGAGGGACATAACATTCACGGCAGAGAAAACAGACCTTTTTTAAAAAAATTCATAGCTTAGTCAAAAACAAACATTTTTCCAAAATTTTATTATTGTAGAAAATTGAACAAATTACAAGAAAAAAATTCAAAAAAAAGTGTATTTCAATTCAACATGGTTTAATAGAGCTCCAAACTGGCGGCAAAGAAAAAAAAAAACGGGGCCTCATGGTTGCAGCGCTGGGAGTCGCAAAAATTGTCCGATCTGAAAAAATGACTTTTTTAAATTTTAACAAAATTGGTTATCGTATGACAGGAGTTTTTTTTTAAATTTTAAAAAATTGTATAGAATATATATATTCTATCGATAGCAAATCAAGTATAAAGAAATACAAAAAAAAAATGTTGTCAAAAAATGAACCCGCTAGTGCCGCAACCAGTACGAGAAACATGGTTTCGAGATAAACGCGTTCAAAGTTTGTGAACAAAGAAAAAAAAGGCGAAAATTAAAAATGCGCTCTAACTAATACGGCTGTATTTTTTGAACCCGTAAGAATTTTTTAGAATCTTAAGAATATTTACTAAAATACAAAATTATAAAAAAGTCGATTTAAAAAACGGCCAGTGTCATGTCCCTCCTTAAATCAAGACTTTCAAAAATTGCAGTGCCAATTTTTTATAGTGACAAAAACGAAGAAAATAAGTAATGAAACAAATATAGAAAAAAGACCAGTGTTAGCAAAAATAAATTTAGAACTAAATAATATAGAAATTGAAAAGAATGTTCACAGGGTCGAACGTAGGGAGGTTTTGGGGGTTAAACCCCCCAAATGAATGAAAATAAAATTAACATAAAATAAAATAAAATGAAATGAAAATAAAATTTGTAAAGCAAAACGATTCAAATTATAAAGTATTTTATATAGTTGTATTATTTTATGCTATTTTTTGATAATTAGCTATCGCTAAATATTTGTAGAAAGCACTACTTTTAAAAGTATTGCCACAAAATCAGCAATAGATTTCACGAAATTCAAAATTAAATGATGAAACAAATCTAGCTTTCAAATGTTGTTATTCTATTTTAAATAAATTTTCAAAATATTTTTTAATAATGCAATCTGAAAATTTTTTATTTTTTGTTGACACATAATGAAACAAACAAGTGAAATTTATAAATAAAATATTATTTTAAATTTTTGTTCGAAACCACTAAAATCTGTATATCGGTACAGTCAGTTTTTGGTTTTTTTTTTCAATTTCTTCACATTTGGTAGCAACACAAATTCAAAATTTCTTTCGAAAAACCGGAGGCTCGATTTTAGGCTTAGTGTTTTTTGGGAAAAGATGATCAGAATTTTCCGTAGAACATTTTCCGCGCCTACGAGTTTTTGAAAACAAAAATTAATCCGGCCTAATAAAAAAGGCTTGAGGCTACAAAGACTCAAAACATATGCAATTAACACATTTCCCATTGGAAAACTAAAGGATAGAAAAATACATATGAAAATAATTTTTTTCAAAAAATCACTAGATCAAAATTTCTTAGACTACTAGATGTATCCTTGAAATTCTACCATTTGACTAGAGTCACCAGACTACGAAAACCATTAATTTTCCGATGGTGGAAATATCGGCAGTGGAAAGCGAAAAATAAAGAAAATAAATCAAAGCACAACATAAAAGTTTAGTTTTTTATAAGTAGTTATATAATAAGTTTATATAAAATAATAATATAGTATAATAGTAATATAGTTTTTATATAATAAGTAATAAACTGAATTCGACTGATTTGCGACTGGGGATCGAACTCGGGCTCCGAGCATTGCTAAGCCACACACTTAACCTGCATGCCATGGTCACCAAAAATAATTGATACAGATTTCAATTAGCAGTTTTGTCGTTGAATACGCATTGCAATTATTTTCAAAAAATTCGAAGAAAAGTTTTCACGATTGCCTAATGGGTTTAAAAATACCCAATGAATATCTCAACAACGCATTGAGGTATGGAGTTGAATGTTTGAATATATATTTTATAGTTGAAATTTAAACACGTTTGCTTTAAATTTTTTTTGTAGAGACGCAAATGCGTTACATTTCTATTATAAACTTTTTTTTTGTTTAAATTTAATATATGTTTTTTTCTCAGTGGTGCAATTATTGATTCGCTAAAATTTAAACATAGCTATTTTGAAAAAGTTTGCTAAAATTGAAGAATGCATTCGGTAACATTTTTTATTACAAAAACTGCTTGTTCTGACATTACGATAGTGTGCTGACATTTACTTATTAATGTGTTTAAAAGTAAATGTAATAAAGTACTTTATTTATGTTAATAAAGTGGCACCTACAATTATACCGCTTACCCTAGGATATTACAATTAAATTAATTAATTTATTTTGTCTATTATTTACTACTTTAATGTACATAACAATATTATATATAAACATGAAAACATTCATTTTGAATATGATATTTATAAATCGACATTATTTTGCTTAATTAAAAGAGGTTATTTTACTGAAGAATTATTTTAAGACTCAAAATTTATTCTATTAAATTTTCATTTCACACAATTTGCTTAAAAAGCAAATAACACAAATAAAACGAAATCACTTGTCAGCAGAGCAGCAGCTACTGACCTTGAACAAGGAGGGAAATTATTTATCTCTATTTTGGGATCAGTTTAGGATTTTATTAGCTTGTGCACAAAGTAGGTGAAAATCTTTGGTGAAATGAAAAACGATACTAGAGACATGTGAACGGCGTAGCGGCGAATGTTGGCGGTGTCCATTCTATATTATAATTATTCAATGACCATGACCTTTCAGGTTTAGGGTATAATAAAATCAATCATATAGATATGTAAAGCGTAGTCAGTTGCAGTGATTGAGGTAACTTTTTTTAACGAGTTGCACTTATAAAGGTTACAATGCTTTGTTCCGCTCTGTTGCAAAAATCGAGGAATTGCGTGTATCGAGGGTTGCGGTTACCGAGTTTATCTATCTATATCTATATCTATACTATTATATAAAAGGAGACTCACGGATTTGCGGCGACGTGTTCTCAATAACCGCTGAACCGATTTTTATAATTTTTTCACTATTCGATTGCTATGATAAGCGAAATTAAAATAGGGTACTACGTTTTTTACAAAACTTTTTCTTTAATTATTTAAGAATTCATGTCTTTTAATTCATGCTAATGCTGTACAAGCAGCACAACAAGCAGCAGAAAACCAATGCTCAGGCTGTGAGAGTAACTCAGCACGGCTGCCATGCAGTGTTGCCGTTCGAAAATTTTAAAACGAAGTAAAATAGGCTACAAGATGGAAGTATTTTCAGAGATTTCGAAGTGTTAAAATAAATTAATTTTGTTTTAAACATGAATGTTTATTAAGCATATTCAGGTACATTTCAAAATTAATAACAAAAAAATCAATAAAAATATTTTCATAAAAATCAATCAATAAAGTTTAATAAGAAAATATGCGTTCAATAAGAAAATACTGAAATACATTTCAATCACTTATATGTATAAATTAACAATGTTAAAAAATTATCTATTTCTAATTTCTATTTCCATTTTCTATGCAGCTATTTCTTCGGTTCTGAAGTAAATATCACTGTTATAACAAACATTCGATAAAGTATTCGTTTAGGGATTCCAATTTAAAAAATTATCATTTAGAAAGTGGTCCTTTATTAGCATTATCGAATTTACGGTGCTAAATTTTAACTTATTTGTAGTTGTATTTTTAATTAGTTTTAATTGTGAAAATACCCTTTCTGTTGTTGCACCACCGTGCGGTAAGCTTAGCAACGCTCTTACGAAAGTTTTAATTTTTTGGTACATCAGGACTTCTAAGGCACTTTTTAATTTAAAAACGTAGAACCAAAGCTCTTCAAATCTTTTTCAGCTAAAAAATCATTTAATATTAAAAGACGCCATTCCTTTTCTAGACAGTCGATATCTTTTTCTTCGATGAGATTAGGAAAAAGTTTTATGAGGGGAACCAAACTATTAGCTAAAGATCTTGTATCCAAAATTTGTAATGTTCTCAAAACTGGATATTTGAAATTGATTCTTTTCATAATTAGTGTACGAATGTAATAGAAATGTACACAACTTTTTAAAATTTCATTCTTATCTGTTACAGATACATCATAGGAATTAAATTTTATCTGGGCTCTAGGCACTATATATATATCAGACAAAGGCTTAATTCTAAAATTATTGAGATCATTTTTAAAAATTATATCAAATTCTACGGCAGAGATCTCAATAAAATTAATAACAATACTTCTGAAATACAATTTTAATGATTTTAACAACTCATGAAAACTAAGCGATTCTGTTTGAAATTCTACATTAAGTGAATTAACAGCACTCAGTGCATACGACAAGAATTGTAAATATATCACATTTGAATCAGTCATTCGTGATTCTGATATTGCAATATCAGCGTTTCCTCGAAGTAATTTATTCTTACAAACTTACATTTCAACAACCTTCACAACGCGCGCTTTTGCAAGAAGTATTTAATCGAACATAGTGTTGCCACTATCATTAAAATTCTCTCATCCAATACAAAACTCTGTGAGAGAAGGTACAAGTTATGAATTCTTTTACACCAACAGTTATGCCATGTTATTGATTTTTTAATGTGAAATGAAGTGAAAAAATCAAAAACTAAAAAAAGTTTTAATCACTCAAAATCGAAGTGTTTCCACAAAAGAGGAAGTGTGGAAGTGTTTGACATAAAAGTGAAGTAAAAAACTTCGATCGAAGTAAAAACGGCAACGCTGCTGCCATGTTGTGTCGGGAGTTGCTCTCAGTTTGGTCTGTTGAGCAGTGTTGCCAACAATCTGACATCGTATTTGTTATGGTTTTCAGACTTGAATTGTTTATACATATTTACAGTCAAAAAATCTTTTTCCTCTTATGCCTGATATATAACCAAATTATTATTTTGTTATTTATTGCAAATGTTATTCATCGACAATAACACAATCTCGACGGATTGAAAGCTTTATAAAATAGTTCAGATTTAAAATTTGTTTTTATGGCAACACTAGCTACTTTATTTGCAGTCAACTTCTTGCTCAGAGAGAAATATAAATATATTAAAATCTTACCATGAAATGGGGCATGGTTGAATAACAAGGTTTTATTGTTGTAGTTATTTCAGTATACAAATATTCCATTGCATATGCTCAAATGCTTCTCAGAGGATCTCAGTACGATCTGAAATGTCGCATTGATATGTCATTGTTTGTGTTCATCTGCGCAGAAATTATGTTCATGCATACAACCTTATAAAATAGATTTCCTTTAAACTTTTCAATAGGTTTATATTGGACGCATCAGAAAATAATTTTTGTTTTTATTTTCCAACGTCTTTTTTAAAATCAAATAGGTTGGTACTATGAAATGAAGTTGTAACAAAATGATGACCATAAATGTAGAGGAATACCAATATAACTTCTTTAATTTAGTTGGATTTTCGATTTTGTTCCAAACAGAAGCCTCAAAGTTTTTTATTTCGCGTGTTAATAAATGTTGCACATTAAAAGAGTTATTGTGATTGGAGCATATTTTTTATTTTTAACCGATTTCAAAAAGGAGGAGGGTCTCAAGTTGGTTGGTTTCTCTGTTTTTTTATAATAGCATTATAAATAATGCATTTGCATTGGTCTCCAGTAGTTTTAGTTGAACCTTAATATTATAATTCAACTTTTGAATGGTTTTCCATTATATTAGACAGCCTGGCATAAGCTACGCAGCGCATGTAAAACGCATCGAAAACGTATGTTTGACGCATATTTTAGTGTTTAAAGGATGCGTAAGTTAAGCATATTTTAAACAAGCTGCTAACATCTTCTTTGTATATTAAAATGATTGTATGTACAAGTAGACTTCAAAACCGCTAAACCAATTGTTATGAAATTTTCAGGGAAACTCTAGCAAAGTCTGCAGAGCGCTCCTGTGAAGTTTGGCATCGATATCGAATAGCTTTAGAATTACATGTTGCACAGCTCCAAAATTCTGTATTTGACCTCAATTTTCACGTGCTGTTTTACTGGTAAAATTTTAAAGCCGTTGCAGAAGGGGCGTGACACTTTTAAGGCATTCAAACTTTTCAGTATAATTTAAGAAACATAAGTCACAAATTTGTGAAACTCGGAAGGAATATAACATTTAGTCGTGGCCATCCACTGGAAAAATTCAGCAAGCATTGGAAATTGGGTCGTGACACCATCAACATAGTTTAAATGTTTAATATCGAATAGCTGTGGTACTTAATGTTTCATAATATTTAAACTCAGTATTAATTTAAATTTTGGAAATGTCTTTCGACAAGAAATATAGCACGGGCATTGGAAAACGGGGTGTGAATCCGCCCATACAAGCCAAATTTTTAATAGCAAATAGCATTGGAAATAAAAATCGCTGATCAGTGAAATTCCGAATGGAGTTGCCATTTGGTAATGTCCTTCTAATAGAAAACTGGTCTGAGCTTTGGTCAAGTGGGTGCACCTTCCCCTACAAGCTACATTTTTGATCGAATAGGTTCTGAAGTCACAGATGAAGTACATGTGTTTGTCTAAGGCTGCGTGCATTTTCAACGCCGATTCAGACAGACAGGCAAGCTGAAATCTGTGTGAACAAATGAGATACAAATATCTATCTCTCTCGCTTTTTCACACACTCTGCGGACACAGGCAGGCAGTCTGAATCGGCGTTTACTATGCACGTGGCCTAAGGCGTAGCAACGCGCGCCGGGTATTGCTAGTACTGTATATTCTTGATCAGCGTCACCTCGTGAGTCGAGCTATTCATGTCCGTCTGTGTGTTGTCCGTAAACACAGCATAATAAGAAGGAGTTGAGATAATTGGATGAAACTTGGTACACATGGTCACATGCACCCAAGGATCTGCACTATTGAATATTTTTGGAATCCGCCCACGGACACGCCTACCTCCCATACAACGCAAAAATTTAAAACTGCATAACTCAGCTCATAATTAACCTACAACAATAAACTTTGGTATATATGTGTTTTGTATCAACACAAAGATGTTTTCGAAAAATGGGTGTCATCCGCTCACGGCCAAGCCTACCTCCCATACAACGCAAAAATTTAAAACTGCATAACTCAGCTCATAATAAGCCTACAAAAATAAAATTTGGTATGAATGTGTTTTATATCAACACAAAAATGTCTTTGCAAAATGGACGTCATCCGCTAACGGACACGCCCACCTCCCATAGAACCCAAAAATTTAAAACACAATAAATAAGCCTCTGTTTAATCTACATAGCTAAAATTTGACTCATATGTTTTTTATTACAAAACAAAGATTTTTTTGAAAAATGGACATCATCTGCCCACGGACACGCCCACCTCCGATACAACCCAAAAATTGAAAACACAATACATAAGCCTCTGTTAAACCTACAGAGCTAAAATATGGCACGTATGTTTCTTATGACAAGACAAAGATGGTTTTGAAAAATGGACGTCATCCGCCTACGGATACGCCTACTTCCCATACAACCCAAAAAGATTAAAACTCAATAAACAAGGTTATGTTTGTCATAGAGAAAATAAATTTGGTATGTATGTATTTTACACCAAAACTAAGGTGTGTTCAAAAATTGGGAGTAATCCGTCCATGAACACGCCCACCTCCCATAGCGAAAGCACAATAAAGGCATTAACTGTGACCTACATGAATAAAACTTGATGTGTGTACATTTTTCATTAACATTTAAATGCATATAAAATATAGGCTTCATCCGCCCACGAAGACGCCCATTTACAATAAAAATTTTTTTGTTTTTAAAAAGTGGGTTGAGGGTATTTCATAGTCAGCCTAGACCGACTTTAGACTTTTTTTACTTGTTTTTTCTCAATTTCTTGTTGGAAAAAATTTTTTTTTTTCGAAAAGAGGTAAAAATTGTTTGTTATTCTGTCAAAATGGACGGTGTTGTCCTTTTATACCCTAAACCTGAAAGGTGACGGTATATTAACTTTGTGCAAACGTTTGTAACGCATAGAATGAAGCGAGTCCAGTATAGAAAAGCATATATTTTCTTGATCAGCGTCACCTCGTGAGTCGAGCTATTCATGTCCGTCCGTCTGTGTGTTGTCCGTAAACACAGGATAAGAAGAAGGAGTAGAGATAATTGGATGAAACTTGGTACACATGGTCACATGGTCACATGCACCCAAGGATCTGCACTATTGAATATTTTTGGAATCCGCCCACGGACACGCCTACCTTCCATACAACGCTTAAATTTAAAACTGCATAACTCAGCTCATAACAAGCCTATAACAACAAAAATTGGTATGTATGTGTTTTATATTAACACAAAGATGTTTTAAGAAAATGGACGTCATTCGCTCACCGACACGCCTACCTCCCATACAACCCAAAAATTTAAAACGCAATACATAAGCCTCTGTTTAACCTACAGAGCTAAAATTTGGCACCTTTTTTTTATGATAAGACAACGATGGTTTTGAAAAATTGGACGCCATCCGCCTACGGACACGCCTACCTCCCATACAACTCAAAAAGTTTAAAACTTAATTAATAAGGTTAAGTTTGTCATAGAGAAATTAAATTTGGTATGTATGTATTCCAAAACTAAGGTGTGTTCAAAAATTGGGAGTAATCCGTCCATAAACACGCCCACCTCCCATAGCGAAAGCACAATAAAGGCATTAACTGTGAGCTGCAGGAATAAAACTTGGTAGGTGTAAATTTTTCATCAACATTTAAATGCATATAAAATATAGGCTTCATTCGCCCATGGAGATGCCCACGGACACACCCATTTTCAATAATATAAGTTTTTTTTTTTGGAAAAGTAGGTTTAGGGTATTTCGCATACGGCCTAGATCGACTTTAGACTTTCTTTACTTGTTTAATTTACAATTAACCTTTTTAAAATATTATGTTGCCTTTCTTAGATATCTGCATTTTACTAGTTGCAGTCGAGAACGATTTTAATTTTTTGTCGTGTTCGCGATGTCATGTTTATTGCTAATATTTTGGAAACATAAAATCTAGAGAACCTAACTTTTTTTCTACATAAAGTGATACTAAAATGCTTTGAAAAACTTAAAAAAAAACTAGTAAGGTATATCTTCGACTTAGCCGAAGTTAAAATACCCCCACGGGCGATTCGTAATGGTACAAAATCTTAAATTGCAGCTGTTTTCATATGAGATTTAAAAAATTTTACTATTTTGATGACGTCTAATTCATCTAATTCTTATTCATATCAAATTGTTTTCCTGCAAATTAAAGACAAGCCTTTTGATTAAGTTTTTAATTAGGGGCTGTATGGGAGGTGGGCGTGTTCTTGGGTGCTTGTTGCCAATTTTTCTAACACGTCTCAATTTTGATATAATAAACACAAGTATCCAATTTCAGGTCTGTACACAGAAAAAATTATGGCGGTAAATATGATTAAAAAGCAGGTCAAGCTGATGAAACGGTGATCACTATGCGGTCAACACCTCCTAGGTGTTAACGCAACAAATCTTCTGTTAATTTGAATAATTTTTACAAATTTAATTTTGAATAAAATTTTATCATTTTGAATAAAATTCTTTACTGTTACGAAAAAGAATTATTAAAATTTACAAAATTTTTTTCAAAACAACGAAAAATTCTTCACATTAACAAAAAAATTCTATAATTAGTGAATAATTCAACAAAATATCTTCAAAATGACTATTTTTATTCTTCATATTGACGAAATAATCTTCAATTTGAGTAATTGTTTTCTTCGATATAAC
The DNA here is from genome assembly GCA_958299015.1 of Tetanocera ferruginea. Lineage (NCBI taxonomy): Eukaryota > Metazoa > Arthropoda > Insecta > Diptera > Sciomyzidae > Tetanocera > Tetanocera ferruginea. Next base: position 51,288,576 of record OY282641.1, on the reverse strand, counting down.
GAAATCTTATTCAATATTATTAAATTTAGTTTTAATTTTAACGAACTATTATCAATATGACTAAAATATTTTTCAAGACCACATAATTTTCTTCAATTTGACTTATTTTATTATTCATTTCAATAAAATGTTCTTCAATTGGACTAAATTTTTTCTTAATATTAATAAAATTTTATTCATTATTACTTTTTTTTCTTCACAATAATGAAATATTCTTCAATACAAATTATTTCATTATTTATATTGACAAAATATTCTTGTTTTTGATGGTCACTACTTACCAAAATGATGATGCTTATGAAGATTATTTGTTAATACAACAAAAAAATATTCAATATGAATAAAAAATTGATGAAATTTATTCAAATTGAATAATCGTTTTGTTAAAAAGTTACAAAATTTTTTATTCAAATCCACCTCCAATAATTTTTTCTGTGT